>CM060836.1:23107500-23757500 GCA_030762175.1 Metallyticus violacea
GAAAACACTGGCTTTTTCTACTAAGGTGAAAGTACCCCCCAGCTGATCAATACCGGTAGCTGTGACGTACATTCAACAGGTAAGCGCACGGGTTTCAACTTGCATCTGTCTTAAGGAGAGCTATGGACAGTAGTTGGGTCTATTGTGCCAATTAAAGCGGGAGTTCACCTTTTCAGACTCCTATACATAACTGCAATAGCACATTTGAAATACGTGTAACACTGCTGGAGTACTTACGGAATATCATACATATATTAATAGAGTAACTACGTCTTGAGTTACAAGCTACAGCGGCGGAACGGCGTGTAACTCCTGAATACTGGAGGTACATGCATCTATCCTAAACAACTGAACGCTGCTGACGAAAGCATTTCTATCTTTAGATTGAAAAAAGCCGTCCCCGAACTGTAATACTCAATTCCTACGATGTTTTTTATCGAAAGATAACGTAATGTTAATATTATTGTCTGATATGCTGTCACTGAGAAAGAGAACTGCAAAAAACCTCGATCTACTGCCTCTTAGCATTTCATATTCGATTCTACAACCAATTGTATTGTAAAACACAGGTAACCATATGGTGTTCTTTGCCAGAAAACTAAAAAGACCTAACCCTTCATGCCTAATTTTGTTAGCTAAATCACCTTGTTATGCACCCCCCCCCCTTAACGGTGATAGTAACAAATACATTCTTATTTCAAAAGACGTAATGTGTCCCTTTTCAAGTCCCTGTCGCATAGGTTTTCTATTAATATTAAACTTACAAACTACTAGTATTACTTTTTGTTGCGTAATTGAGCCAGACCATCTCCTTAGTCTAGTGGTTGGGGTTGCTGACTGGGTCGGGAGGCTCGGGTTCGATTAGGGAGGTCTGGAACGGGTCTCACCCAGTCTCCTGAGGACAATTTATTATTTATTTACGGACGCTCTTTAACATCTCAGGTCATAAGCGTCCCATTCTATTCAGGGCGTGAAACGGCTGACAAATTTTGCTGGAGGCCTCTTCTTTCAGGCTTGAAGTTCTTTATCGTGCCGTTAATGTATGACACAGTACCCACGGGTTTACTTCCTTATGAAGAAAGCCATACTGAGGATTTTTACGCCCCGAAAAAATCCATCGGCCCTGGCCGGGTTTGAACCTGCGAACTTGGGTTAGAAGGCAAGTATGGTTACCACTACACCACCAGGACGACCTGAGGACAATTGGGAAGTTATCTGATGCAGAGGTGGCTATCATGGATATATAGCGGAATGCGGTGTACTAATCACATCCTTTACCCATCCGCGGAATGCACTGTGGTAATCACATGCTTTACCCATCAAGTGCGCAAATATCTGGAGTTCCAGTCCCGAGAGAAAGCGGAGTAAGCCAAACTCCTCAGCGCCGAACGGTGCAATAAGAGGGACTAGAGAAGCAAACAAAATGACAAGTGCATCCGTTTGTAAATTTTGCATGTGTAATTTTTTTTTGTTAAATGTAGAGTAACTTAGGCATTGTCCTCCGTAACTTTCTGACTGCAATATGTTGTTCCTCATTAAAACTGATCCTTTCACTTTTTATCACGCGTTGTCTTATTAACCTTAACCCTAACCTCGATAAATCCTAGAAACCGGTGGACTCAGTGGTTTGTTGCGGCGAGCTACGGCCTGACGACCTAAGTTTGCCTCATGTAAATATAAATTTATAGGAGATTGTGTGCTACTAAGCAGAATACGTAAATCATTGTAATGGTGCGATATCTCCCTTGACCGCAGCAGGGGGGAAAAAATCGTAAATATAAATTTAGATTGTGAGCGTGGTCACTAGGATTCGAACGCATTATCTTCACATTAATAGTTCAACGTTCTAACCATTTGAGCTAACATGCTTTAGCGTTTAAAAGCTTAATTATCTACTTATATCTGTGGTAGTAACACTGTCTTTGGCTTTCTCCGCTGCCGCTTGGAACTAGCTCGAAACTGGAGCTCCAGATATATGCCCGCTTTAAGGAATAAGGATTACTATCACATAACCCCCTGCAATATTGCGCTGTACCAATGATATCATGTGATGAACGCAGAGGACGCAGTTGTTGTTGCAGTAGGCTAAGGCCCAAATGGAGCTGTTAATGCCATGAAGGAAGGAGCTCTAAGCCGTTTACTTATAATATTAGTGACATTCTACCACAAACTTTTACAAATTACAAGTTCATAATAGCCCCTGAATGTTCTATTCGAGCATTCTTCGTACGCTCAGAAAGTTGTTTAACTTAATCAAATTGACATTTACATAGTGATTGGTTTCAAATAAATATGAGAGCTACTCGATAAGGGTTGATTGCGTTTTTTTTTTGTTTTTTTGTTTTTTTTTTCCGGTTCTCTCTGTGTCTGTCTCCCCCCCCCCGCCCCGGTGAAAGCAGCTGTGTTAATGTTTTCTTGTTAGCACAAACCGGAACGCTGGGTTCAAAATAATTTGCTACTCTCTTTAAATATTTTTAACCATCTTCGAGCTATGCTATAAGGAAGATCAAACTCTCCATTGACCTGAGCTGAAAATTTGCTGAAATGAAAGAGTTTCGGAGCAGCATTTTGTTCGTCGTGTGTCACGTCCCTTTTGTTATTGGCGGAACTGAACATGTTTCAACTTGCACACCTAACAGGCGGGAACCGCAAATGACAACAATGAAACTAATACCGGGTGTATATTACGCATTAAACAAAGAACATTTTGTGAAGTAAAATTTTAGCGCAAGAAATTATGCCTGTAAAAAAATTATAATCTATCCATACTCAACAGCCCTCATATTTGTAAAAATGGTAATTTTTCTAATTAACAAAAATCTATTTACAGCATTTACAACAGCTTTTATCGATCTGCAAAATCACAAACTTATGCACATTATGCATATGCCTAAAGTGTGCTGCCTGCCATTTGCTAACCGATGTACAGTTATAGATAATTTCTATTTAGAAGAAAGAGTATGTCTGTTCATTCAAGCACATTGAATTTACTACCCAATTTCTTGAAATTCCCCTTGTGCCTTGCTAGAAAGAATTCGATGCCTTTCATTCAATATTTATATAACTATTGTCCTCTGAGAGCAAGTCTTTATCAGAAGATCCAAAACGAAGTTTTGTCAATCATTCTCAGATCACATGTATACACTAGCCTTGCAAACAGTAGCAAATGATATATGTAGTGGACTTGTAGCAAATGTATTTTAATAATAATAATAATAATAATAATAATAATAATAATAATAATAATAATAATAATAATAATAATTTGTACGCTTTTCCTAGATTATGCAACAGAAATGTTCTACAAATTGCAAATTATGATAGAATTTACTAATACTGTTGGTTTATAGAATATTATGCAATAGGCTCCTGAATGAAGATATTATGCCCTTAGTTAAATTAAGTTTCATGAAAATTTAAATCGGTCTCAATAGCCATAGATCTACTTAGCGGTTGGTAATAATATGAGAGCTATGAAGGTCAATGGGTCGTGATTTCTCAATAAATTAAACAACGTTGCATTATGCGTCCGTGTAATAAATAAGCTCACTAAAAGAAGGGGGGGGGGATTATTTTGCAACTTAGGAATTTTTATTACAAGAGATGCCTTATAATGTATAAAATTCATTCGAAACGAACGGATAACAACTTTTTCTGCTTAGTTTCCCGGATGAACGAAGAGAAAAGGATATGACGTAAAGAGTTAACGGACTAGGGTGGCGGGAAGTTCACCTATTTAGCTCGTTATATAGCGCAGTAATATTTTGGGTCGTTCACTGTTTCATGAATAATTTGTACAGCCCGAATTTTGATGAAATGGCCACTTTTTTTTTGCATCCAATGCAATGCCCACAAAGATATAAGCCTCTGATTACGGAAATGTAACATTTTAAGGCTGTTTTTTTTTTTATGTATTAATAGGGATATAGAAATGTTTTTAAATGTTTTTTCTTATTATCTGATGATTTTTAATTACTTAATCGCGAATTAACTGTACTTCCATGCCCGCCGCTTCTCAAAGCAAACTGTTGAGAATGCCAACTTTCCTACAATTGAAAATTATCATCGTTTAGAGTTCTACACGTTTTTCAATCTTCGGGGTTTAATTTTTCATTAACAATTGATATTCTGATTTTTTTTAAAAAAATCTGATTTTGACGTAACAGATTAATGAATGCCTATACTTTTTTCATTTCTTTTAGTTTATATTTTTAACACGAAATTTTAACAAATTATAAAAGATATAAAATTACAAGAATGGGGTATTAAAATATTAAATTCAACTAAAATGAATTTATGACAAAATGCACAAAAAGGCTAAATAAATAATCGTCCGAATGTTTCATTTTTTAATTTGGGTACATAATATCTTGTACTAAAAACCCTTAAATATGTACATTAAAATAAAATAAGCATATTCCTAAATATCCTATACTTTCACTAGGGTGGCTACTGCTATTCCGACGTAAATATATCACTCCGCGGTGCGTGGCTGCGATTGGTTATGTAGAACTATTAGTGCTGCAAACAGCTGATGCAATTTTTTTTAATTGTTAGTTCTGGGTAGTATTTATAAACATCATTAATTAAAATTTTGCATGTTAACCTTGTCGCCACTTTTTTTTAACGAATTTCCGTGACAGTGTTTTACAATATTAGCAGGACCAGCACATTGCATCCACCATGGAGCCTCTTTGCATTGAAACTGATTGCACTGTACAGAGAACAAGTGCGTAAATTACTTACAATTAAAATACATAATAAGGTATTCATAACGACTCAGGATTATTTCTGTATTCATTAATATGGCTGTCTCAATGAAAACGGACACTTATTAAATTACTGCTTTGCGTAAAGGGGCGCAAATCCAGTTCATGAGAAAAAGCTGCACCACATGATCATATGTACTTTTGTATAGAAGCAACAGTTAATATATAGTATATTTACCCGTAACTGTTGCTTTTGGTGAACATTTCAATAAATAGCTGGCAACCCTGTAACAATAGCTATTTACCGGAAGGGCGAAATTTACCAATAAAGTGCACGGCGGTAGAAGCATTGACTCAATGTAAGAAACTGAATTGGCGTTTTTTTTTTCCTTCTCCTGTTAAGTTTATTTATTTATTTTTGTACCTACGTGGGTTGCTTCAATAAACGACGAGTATTGTGGCAGCCAAGATCAGCACGAGATTTCCGTTACAGATCAGGGTTGATCTGTAAAAGAAATGTTTCCTCGCTGCGATATCTTTGTGGCTTCTTTAAATGAAGCATAATTAGTTAAATAAAATTCGTTAGTGAGTTTGGGGAGAGTATTTTTTTAACCTGATGATAAAATTGTATTTTGCAACTTTGTGAGGTTCTTTGTATCTACTCTGTCATCTATTGAGGCTATTAATATAAAGTTAAATCTTTAAAAACCTTTGTCTTAATTTTATTTAGTTTTAGCTTATTTAATGGCATTTATAGCTATTGAAATGCGATCCTTGCTAATTCCAGATAAAAATTCTTTCATCTTGTTACTTGCTTGAAATTGTTTGTTCTCTACAAATAGTTTCATACTAACAAGATTGCAATTCTGATATTAAAGTTTTACACGAAACAGCACTGGTTTACAGTTCTCTTAAAATGTATTATTACAAAGACTATACCCGAATATGAGTACAAAGGTTAAACATACGTAATTACCAAGTTCAACTTGGGTCACTGAAGAGAGGAACACTTTCCTAGATGCACGAAACAGGGGCCTTGTCTCATAGAAGGGAAACACCAAAATGGTTTTTAAATTCGCGACAACGCTGCATATCTTTCATCGCAAGATGTTCTTTATTACCGATAAATTCACAAGCGTACTTACCTAGGAAGCTCACAACTTCAAGTAATATTTATTAGGGGCTATTTCATGAATAAAATTAGAATAAAAATATATTCTTAAAATTCGCTCACAAAATATTAATAATTGTAAACTCCAATGGATACATATCTTACATACGTTCAGAAAATCGCAAGCCTGGAATAGATGAACACCGATTTACTACTAAAGCCAAATGAGAAAAACGAAATATAAATTTAACAATGCTAACTGCATATATGCGCTAAGGGAACATTTTAATTATTTTAAATCATTTACTTAAAGAAATGGCATAAATAATGTGATTTATATTTAACAGTAAGAAGCTGATGTTAAAACCGCCAGGAAACAAAAACATTGTTGCACTTCAATTATTAATGATTTTACTTTTCTTAAAGCTGTTATGTTAATTAAAACGAGCAGCATGTATTGTGATGCGAAAGGTGGAGCTTTATTAGTAACCAAAGCGTAACAGAAAGTTTTGCAGTACTTATTCACGAGTCAGCACGCATTACACCATTAAGTGAATATTACATAACATGAAGAGAATATTTGCATAATTTTACTTCGTGCACGAGTTTGTTCACAAAATACAGTCATCTTTATTATTCCAAGGGGCGTTCGGAAAGTATTGTATTTCTGTAGTTATTTATTATGCACATATCCCCAGCAAGTTAATGCATCTTCCTGATATTTCATTATGGCGTTGCTAAACCAGTGCTTGGGAGTGCTACGTCACCTCTCGTGAACAGCTGCCTCAATTTCCTCGTGGGTTGCCGATTATTTTTTTTTTTTATCTCGCTGCGAGTCCTTCGTGTCGTCAAAGAGAGCGAGATCCGGTGAATATGGTGTATGCGGCAACGATGTGCTATGTGGGGCGCGCACTGCTATGTTGTCGATCACTTCCCGTTTCGCCCTTACTTAATCCTGCGCCTGGAAGCCAGTCCATTCATGAGCAGTCTGCTTGCCCGCAGTTAAAATTTCTTGAGCCGGGAACCCTGCATGTTTCCATTGTTGCGTGATAATGACACCATGACTCGTCACCGGTCATCTGCATTATGCATTTCCAGTAGCCGACAGCGAACGTCAACCCCTTTTGTCTTATTTCCTGAACCTAACCTTTTTCATATTCAAATCGTCGTGAACAGTGGTGTATGACCCAGGCCTGTGTAACATTGAAGGTTCTTTAGGAAAAGTGGCATGCAATTAGTTCACGTAATTACCTTTAAAGCATAAGAAAATACCTGTAAAATAAGGAAATCATCTTCTTAAAACCACCAGTTAACATAACTATATCATAGACAAGTGCAATTTCCCGCCTTCCTGTCAGTTGTCAGAAAATAAACTCTAATTTTCCTTCTGGTATTTTTGCTCATGGAACCTCTAGTGTCAGATAAATAGAGACTTATTTTCAAACTTTGTTTTAATTTGTTAAATCCCCTCGCGAACCACCAGTCATTACAAATTATGCTCACAATAACAAAGGAGGCTGGCGATATTAAAAACCAACTTTGACCTCAAGACGCTGTAAGGCAAACATAATTTTGGCCTGCTAGGGCATTTGTTTGCGTACGCTCTGATAGAAATATGTTTGCTTCATTCTCCTTTCTCTGCTACTTGCATCCTCGAGCTATGCGGGCTTTCAAATGTTAGAACTATTGCCAATTATCAAAACCAAGCTCCCGTCTTTTTTCTCAAGTAAATTGTTCAACATTTCCCACTTTTGTGGTACTTGTTGCAAGAATAAAAGTAATATATTTACTACAATATTTATTATGTATGTGGTGCTGCAGTAATTAACTATATGCGTATAAATGCTCAAAATTCCATATCTTCATAACTTTGAACTGCGGCTTACTCCTACGTCCAATCCGTTAAAACAGTATACATAACAGATGAAGTATCTACTTTCAAATATGTCCATACTAAAGAAAGCGGGGCACTGCTAGAAAATAAAATGTCAAATATATTGGCTTACATATGGGATCTCTAAAGTAATGAAAAATCTAATTATATGTCTCGAATATGCCATGTAATGGCTCCCTAATGTTATAAAAATATAATATTCAAAATTAATAATTATCAACAAAGTGATTACTTAATTAAATTACACGCAATATTAAACAAAGTTTGGATTCCATGACCCGGCCTTAAATGTGTTTATATGAGCCCAATTCTGGCGCTTATTCAGTGTATATATACATAAATCACTCTTGAAATGAATTATTGATGTTTCACTTAACTTTTTACGGCCCCTTGCTCTATAATTCTTGTAAGATTACAATAGACAATTATTGCGTATAAAAATGGAGGGAAAAACAGTTATCTATACCTGAAGCATTACCAGCCTAGTACACGGAAGCGGTCCCACGTAAACTAAACTGCGAGTGAGAGAGTTTAAGAGCGAATTTTAAAAACAAGTAGCCATAGTAAATTGTATTTACTGTTAAAATAAAACAATTACACCACTCCATATTACCACAGTGCAACTAAAATAGCGAAGTCTATAGTTTAATGTATATGTCTGCGTGCTGGTCCTTCCTTTGGGCCTCGGGTTCTACAAAATCCCAGAAGATGGCAGACATGGCCTGCGACCAAGGTTAGTCTACAAAGAACACGATAACTATTAATTAATATTAACATTTACGAGCCAGTACGCTAAATTTCGGATAGGGTCAGCCTAACAGCTTAAATGTAAGCTTCGCCATGCAGCTAAGTCTTATATGTCCCTAGCAAGAATCCTATCCAGAAGTGTGCAGCATTTATCCTTACATGCAGCACAGAAATCAAGTGCAACTCATGCTGCTCCCGAGCGAGGTAGTGACTTTCACAGATAGATAATGCTTTCAAGGGCAATGACACAATAGCTCAGATGTCTTGGGTGTCATACTATTAGTTGTAAAGATAGTGGTTTGAATCCTCATGTCCAAATGCTTTTTCTCCCCTTCCCCTGCCTGGGTTAAAGGAGATTTGACGCATTACAATGATTTACTCGGTAACATAGTGCCATGCACAGAATGCGCTATAAATTGATGTTTAGTAATATTTTTTTCTGCTGAAATAAAAAGAGATTTGCCGCCACTACAGTGATTTACCCGCCCCTATCAATTTATATTTACGAAAAGGAGGCGAGCGTAGGCCTTTAGGCCGTAGCGAGCCGCCGCAAACCACTGGGTCCGCCGGTTTCTAGGATTTATCCGAGATTAGGGTTAGCTAGTGTATGTACATGAATTAATAGCGAATTGCAAAAAGAGCAGATTTTCTACCGTTACAATATTTTACCCGCCCTATCAATTTATGTTGATTATATTGACTTAAAAGCTACAGAGGACAACGCATAGTTCACAGTGTGTTTAACAAAATAATAATAATAATAATAATAATAATACATGTAGCATTTACACTGTTACAAGCGGCCACGTAACAGTTGTTAGGTTCCCTCCTCTGTCGCCCGGGACTTGCAGCAACGTTGCACATGGTTTCCGCACTGCGTGTAAGGGTAAGAATATGCAGTTAATAACGCTATAAAAGGCGAAAATTAGATCAGCATACAATACGTCGAGATCGCTCATATCGTTAACAAGTGACTACATTGTTCCGCCAGAAAGACTAAAGCAATGACAGTTCGGCGTGTTGAGTAAGTGTTGACAACTCGTGGGAATATATAGGAAATTTTGAAAATGGAAGTAAAAGAATAAAACTGACAATTTTAAATACTTTCGAATTTTAATATTTTTATATATTGGGAATGTTTTGTTTTATAATGCCCTACCGCTCGCATAGGAGTTTGCGTCTCTTGGCAGCTGGACATGCCATAGCCGGCCACGTCTTTATTCTGATTTTGCTTCTTAAGCCATGTATAAAATGTTATCGTATGGCAAATGCTGGAAATATCCTCTTTCACTAAACAAGCATTGTACCGGGTATACACATTCCAATTGACACGTTTTAGTTCGACCATTGAAATGTTTCTTATTTAATTTCATGTTTTCTTGACGTTCTTAAAATATTTGAGGGGCCATTGAAATGTTTCTTATTTAATTTTATGTTTTCTTGACGTTCTTAAAATATTTGAGGATTTATTTTGTACATTTTGTCCGCCAGGCTACCGCACAAATAAAAATCACAGACTGATCTGATGAGCGAGGGGCTCATTCATCTGCACTAATCACTCTCTTCAAACACTGCTCTAATTTTAACCATGGTCTCCTTTGCTGTATCAGCATTGGTGGAATCTTGTTGAAACCACTCATGTGATTTCTCTTCTTCAATCAGCTGATTAAAAAATGAGGTCAGAACGTTAGTCACTCGGAACCTCTCTCCATTTACGTCTGTTCGTAAAATATCGGACCGATTATACTTTTCCACTAGTCGCATAATAATTACTTTTAACATTGTAAACATGTAAAGAGTTTTTACGATTTTAAAAATGATAAATATATAAGCAAGATCTTACTCTCTAACTTTCCTCTTTACTCAAAATTAATCGATAATCCTAAAACTTGAAACATTTTTGTGCATCTTATGCCAAAATGAAGAAATTAAGCTACAGTTTACCGGCATTTTTGTGGTAAACAGTTTTTATTGTTAACCAGATTGTACATAAGTAAGTACTTTTCATGAAACAGTTTGACATCCTACTGTTTGCTTTTACACTTAAAATAGTTCTTTTATTATTATTATTATTATTATTATTATTATTATTATTATTATTATTATTTATTTTTTTTAACCAAATTGTTAAAACAGTTCAATGCTCCGCCAGGTGAAGATGAATAGAAAAAAAAATTAAGTGGTTTACAAATTATTCAACAGTATTACAACACATATTGTATGTGTATATGTGTATATACATATACATATAAAGTACCTAAGAATTTACCTCCCCCAACAAAACGTGTAGTCCAGGCCTACTGATTTCAGAGGGTGCAACCCTTATGACATCCCATTAGAAGGTATGTGAAAGCCCGTACAACGGGACGGTAAGCAGTTATTCATGTTAAAATGGAGTCAACGAACGATACTCTGAAGGGCTGTAACGTAGCGTTACCTGGGTTTCCAGGGTAGTGTTCAGAGTGCCTGGCAGAAGGAGAGGTAGCGAATAAAAATATGTTGTTGTTTGTTACGCTGGACCTTAGTACTCAGCACTCCAACCGGTTGTTGGTACCATGAATACAATTTCATTTTATTACAAAAAAACTGTTTGACATGCTATGGTGCAAAAATATCTTTGTGGCGATTAGATTAGATACCAAGGGGCGGGGTTCCGAGTCTGCATGTCAGTCTGAAAGGCTTATTGTGCAACCCTATAGGAAGAAGATACGCTTTCACTGTTTCCCAAAATCTGTTGCTTGAACTGTTGCATTGTTGGTTCCAATGTCAGGTCCATTTCCAGGTCTTCCCTGGGTAAATGGTTTATCTTTGTAGAGTCCCACTTTTCACAAAAGTTTCCTGAAGTGACCATGTCAGTAATTAATGCAATTACTTTCCTTATTCCTCTTCTGTCCATTATGGAGAGATGATGAAAGAGTATTGTTTAGACCTACGAGTTTCCTAGCTTGTCTCTGTCCAGTAGAGGTTTACCATAATTTGGCGCTTTTCCCTTATCCACGTTTTTACCGTGTTCTTAGCAATATGTGTATTCATCAACCAAGGGTTCAGGGCCATCAGAGAGTATATCAGTGCCCTTTTTGCCGGCTGATCTTTTTCATTTCTATAGATGCCCGGCACCCATCCCTGCTCAAGCCTATTGCGAGATGGCAAGGCAGTTGATTTATTGTTGATTTTGTTTATTTGCGGACGCTCTTTAACAGCTCAGGTCATCAGCGTCCCATTCAATTCAGGACGTGAAACGACCGATAAAATTTGCTCAGAAGTCTCTTCTTTCAGGCTTGAGATTCTTTTACATGCCGTAAATGTACGAATGAATGAACGAAGGTATTTAACGCCCGTTTTTGCTACAGAGGCACCACAGGCGATGAACACTTATGATACATGAGATGAAATGCATATTGGGAAAGGATTTATTTTTAAGGAAAGAAACGTTTCAGGCCTAAGTTTAGGGTACCTCCCCGGCATTTGCTATTTATGAGGACTGAGGATAACATGGAAAAAAAAAACCTGTCAGGGAGGACGGTTCTGGAGGGATTCGAACCCCAGACCTCCCGCTCACGAATCCGCGCCTTAACGACCTCGGCCACCCGTGGCGGTGTGTAAATGTACGACAAGGAACCCACGGCTTTACTTCCCTTCCGAAGGAAGCCATACTTAGGATTTTTACCCCGGAAAAAATCCATCGATCCTCGCCGGGATTGACCGCGATCTTGGGTTTAGAAGGCAAGTGGTTACCACTACACCATCAGGCCGACAGATGCCAGGGCATTTGGACATTCCATATCAGTTTATATTTTATCCTTCTCAAGTCCTCTAAAAGCACAGTTCAAGATATTAAACACTTCTGCCTGAAAAACTGTGCAAATTTTTCCCAGGACTTTACTGACTGATATTTGTCCTTGCAAATAGACAATTTATGATTGCTTGGGAATGTGTTTCTATATGGGATCCATCGGTGAATTGCGCAAGTGGGCGCAATTCCTTTCATCGGTCTTATGCAGACCCAAGAGTTGCTTAAGTGAACGGGGAGAACAATAGTGAGCATTTGTTAGGCTGGACCTCATGCTCAGTATTAAAATATTCAGGAAATTTAGAATGGAGGTGCGTCCAGTAGCACACGTTTCTTCTCAATTTTCTGTCTGCATCAAGCGGCATGCAGTATGTAAATGGACAGGTTAATTAATATTTGGCTTAACCATTATTCATTCCACCTTACAATATTATTTCTGTGATTGGATACCACAAGGAGAGTGATACATGTTAAGTATGGTAACGCTTTTTAACTTAAATTACATAAACATCAAAAGTAATATCACTCTCGTATACACCATTACGAAAAGAAACTCACCAAGTTTGTAGTTCCTTAAATCGCCCACATTCGGCGTTACAAAGACAGGCGATGCCCGTGTGATGTTCGGCGGACATTTTGGACTAAATATGGAAAACAGTCACCAAGGAGTAAGTCAATATACCTGCGGCATGCGAAATTTGTTTATGCCCTCGGAGAGAGTGGGAATGAAAAGTAGAACCAGTGAGACATTCATAAGAAGTCCGAAGAAATCGGTGAGTAGAGATTTCGTGACTCCGAATACCGCTCCGATGCTGTATGCAGGGGCGACCCGTCAATAAAGGCCAGATACACCCCCCCCCCAAGGAAAATATAATTTTTATAATTTTCTCTTCTTGTAGTCAACTTTTAAAACAAAACAACAAAAAATGCGCGAAAAAGCTATGTATAACCATGCAATAAGCGCATTTCCTTTCTAATGCAGTTGCGGTAGCATGTGGATCTTCGTTAACGAGGTAAGGCCAGGTCAAAAAAATTATACCTTCATGGCCAGCAAAGATTTACAAGGACTTATATTTGACTTTCTCCAAGATTGCTTAGCCTTATCATGTTTTTCTGCATTCTCTTGGGCCGGCAGGAAGACGTAAATGACCAGCGCTTGGGAACTAGATTATGAGGGATTACCGACTCCACGCATAACTGACTTTAGTTGTTTTCGCATTTTGTTTGAAATTGGGAGGCTTCCTCATAGTTTGTCAGTGGAAAACGAACTTTCACAGTGTTAATTGTTAAGTTACAGAAAAAGGGCATCTGTTTTGTGGCAATGAATAAAGTGCACCTTTTACTGAAGACTCCACTTTCACGTGTAAGTTTAACTGTTAAGTTGGAAGTGAAACGATTTGGATCTCATCAACCGAAAGCTATTGGAACTTCCTCAGCAAGACGGCACACATTAAGGTTTTATTTTATGGTTTGAAAAAAATACCTTGGCTGACGTCGTGTGAAACGAGAAAAGTATCTTTTCCGTGGGAATGAAATTAGAAAAGAAATAGAAGGGGCAAATTTCTTTTCTGTACAAGCCGACGAAACGACAGATTACATGCATGTCACAATTTGGTGATATTACAATACACAAGTAGAGGTAAGCCAGTTGAAAGACTCATAAAATTCACTGCTATTTCATTACAAGAGCTCCATATAAACCAGAAGTTTGTAGCATAAACGTACGATGTCGCTGCAGTTATGACAGAATGTCGCGGAGGAGTATAAGTCTTGATAAAAGAGATTTACCCCCACGTCACGTATCATGTAGTTATGTCTCCAGTTCACGAGCCGCCACTGCTGTGTCATGACATAAGTTAACAGAAGCTAGCAACTTTAAGAATAACTTACTTTTCAGCGATGAAATGGAACCATAAATAATGTGAGGTAATTCGCCCAAAACTTTGCGATCTTCCCTTCTTCGCTGTGAATAGACATGTGACAACTTTGGCTGATGCTCCAAAATCAATAACGTTCTTCCAGCCGGACGGGGCCCCACACCGTACCTCAACACGGAGCAGGCAATGACCACTTAGGGACCATGGGCACGTGTCGCCTTTGCCCCGACTCAAGCAGAAATTCGGCAAGCGGCCTCCATGATTGTGAACCTTCTGCAAATTGGCGAGTTTAGTTTTAGAAGGCAAGCTGCGAGTGATATCACCAGTGTAGTTTGAAAGTGTTGCCGGACTTTATGTATACCCGCGCAACTGAGCAAGACATGAATATGAAAAGCACTGCATTTGTTCTTTGCGAGCTCTTTACCAAGTTCAGCGATTTCGTGACACTTTATACAGAAAGAAAAAAGTAAATAAACAAATGAAATAAATGATGCGACTTACACTAGTAGCGTACAATGAAACGTGAACTTAAGAAAAACAAAATACTGGGGTTAAAGCTTCATTTTCCATATTACATTTTATAATTAGATTTTCGTTAGATATCACACCTATGAATTACCAGCTGTTCCAATCGCACAATTCTTGATAATCTGATGGTGTACGAAAATTGCATACGAAAATGCTAGAGAATAGTGATTGATGAAAACGCCCTTTCTAGATATTACAAAGCTCTTACAGAATATGCTGAAAGTGTTGTTCATTAATGAAGTAATGCGAGTGTAAATGGTAGTTTCCAAAGAAAATGTAATTCTGCATCTTCTGTGAGAACGGTTAGTACAGCTTTTTGTTGTCCTACTGCTGTGGCGCCGTACCAGTAGTGCGGCAAATGTTTCGTAGTTTCTGCTGCGAACTTTGCATTCGGGGAGACTTAAGGATGCTTTCTTAAGTTTCAATGCGACCTTTGCCAAGTTTTTAGAATACCTATCACTTATAATGCAGGTAACGAAAGTTCAAACCATATGCCTGCTGCCTTTAGCGATGGACGCTCTAAAAGTTTTACGGCCTGACCCCCCCCCCCCCAAATACATTTAAGGGAAATGTATTTTTCTCTCTTTTCTTTCTCAACATAGTTACTTGTAAATCAATATAGTTAGTTGTTCAACGACTTGCCAACTCTTTAATACTTTGGTCGCTATTAAAATATAACACTTCAGTTATAAGCCTTGTTCGCTTACCCGACGTATTACGATGGATGTATTACGTGCTAAAAGTTCACGGCCTGATCAAAAAACACAACATTTAAGAGAAATGTGTTTTTTCTCTCCCAACATAGTCACCTTGTAAATCAATATTTAGTTGTTTAATGACTTTCCAACTTTTTAATACCCTTAGTTAAATAAGATTTGGCCATCTATGAAAAATAAGCGTCTGTCTCACTTCACCCTCATCATTGACGTGAATCTTCGTACATCCAGCCATTTCCTCAAGTTTGAGAACAAAAAGTAATCCCTGGGAGGCAAGTCCGACGGTATGGAAGCACTTGGAATCGAAGGTAATGAATGCGGTTTGCAGCAACAATCCCAGACGTGTGTGAAGGCTCATTATCGTGATGAAAGAGAACTTTCTTTTTCGCAAGGTGTGAACGTTTAGCCTGAATAGCATCCTTCAGTTGGTGCAGTAGTGAAGCGTAATACTTCCCGATGATGGTTCTGCCATTATGGAGGTAGTCTACGATCACCACACCATGAGAATTCCAGAAAACCGTAGTCATGACTTTTCCTGCAGATGGAGCTTTTTTGCTTTCTTGTGCGTATTTTCTCATTTGTTGCCACCCACTGTTTGGACTCCTTCGTCTCCCATGTTTCATCTACTGTTATGAAGTGTCGGAGAAACTCATTGGAATTGCGTTTAAACATGTCTAAACACTCCTGCGAAATGTTCACTCGAATGCGTTTTTCGTCCATTGCTAACAAACGCGGAAAGCGATCGATCGGAAAGCTTTCTCACAACTTCCCAAAACTTCGTGTAAAATGTAGTGGACACGGCCTATCAAGGTCCTTGCAATGTGAGCCAACTCGCGGACCTTCAATCGGAGACCACTGAGTACGGCATTGTGAATTTTTGTCATAATCCCGAGGGTCGAAGCAGTTTTGGGATGCCCTAAGCGCTCATCATCTTGGTGGGTGTACGACTACGCTTAAATTCTCCAGCCCGCTTTTTAACCATCGAAAACGAACGGGAAGAATACTTAATACTTTAATGTGGCAATTAGCTCCTCTATATTTCTGTTGGGGCTAAACCGTTCATAAACGAAGTTCGTATTTCATTTTATCCATTTGGTAGAAAATGTTAACACAAGTTTGTTTACACGATCGCCACAACCAAGTGACTCACACGTCTGAAACTGTACAGCGCGCTATCTAAAGAACGATACTTAATAACTATTTGGCCATCGTCACAAATAATGTTCGACTTTTGCCATCAACTGTACGTCGTCCTAACGGTACTACGTTGCCTGGGACTGGTATGCTTGTGGACTTTGGAATGAACACATTAACATCCTAAGAACTCTGTCGCGTGGCGACGTTCTACAGGTTCTGACATTTACGTACACACTGCAATTGTTTTATTAATACTTATACGTGAAGCGCACTAAAGTGATGAACCCGCAATAAAGAAAGCAAACATTTTTATATCATAAGCTTTTCTAAAGCGCTGTGAATTCATTGAATTGTTGAGAAAGCCTATCGCATAGACATAATCGTGGCCAGCGAATTTTGCAATCCCGAAACATCAAATTAACTAGCAAATTGGTGTCTGCGCAATGCGTCATAAGGGCTATATAAATCTCCCCGTTCAATTAACAATGAGGCTTTCGGCGGCAAAAATGGCAGAAAAGACCGAAGCCCTATTCAAATTTTGGATAATCTGGTTACAACCTTGATTATGGCGCATATATCGACAATTATGCTAAGTTTGCTTGTCTTTTGAGTATCAATGTAATAGATTTTATCGTCAAGTTCCTTGGAATATCTTCTTTTTCCTCCAAGGATAAGATGATTTCATCTGTTCCGGTCTCTATTGTCAAGCTATCTTTCACGAGGTCTACCCAAATTCCTCCTCCCAGTTGATTTGTAATCCATTATCTTCTTTGGCAAACTATTATCTGTCAACCTATCAATACGATCTTTCCATTTATTTTTATTTTCATCTACCCTATTGTTAAGTGAAAAATATCTTATTATATCTTGGAATATCTTTGTACGAAAAATGATACGGTATGCATTACATAGGAACAGAAAATACGATTTGCATTAAACAGGACACTGAAAATACTAATAATGTTATATTATGGCTTTTCCAGTCAATCTAATAATGTTATATTATGGCTTTTCCAGTCAATCTGAATATAAATGCCGCAAAATTACACACTAAAGCAAACGCGCTCAGGATAATAGTTAAAAATTCTTATTTTAGTTAGGTCAGCATTATTGTAGGTTCATAAAGCCCTCATATGATCATGTCACTCGTTCCAAAATCTCTATGTACATTAATTGCCTAAAAATCTACGGCACGTATTAAAGGCTATAAAAGATCATGTAAGAAATGACTTTTCTGTTTGCCTCGAAATGCCATTTCTCTTTACTTCACTCTGATTATATTCTGCTTGAGTTTTTTAATTCGAAACTTTTCGTTAATTAAACAGGGAAAGTTTGGAAAGTTGATAAATATTGTGGCCCCAAATCTAGAGCTTTACCACATAAATCCATTATGTTCTGTTTAAATTTCTTGTAGATATATAAGAAAAATAAAATAACTCTTAAAACAATGTAGCTAATGTAACAAGAACTAAGAAGCAGAAAGAGATAATACCTTTGAATAGCAACACAAATATTTCCAATGTAGATGACAAGTGAAGGTGTAAAAGTAAATATTAAATCTCTCAAAGTAACTTAAAGCATGGAAACGGATAAACAAGCAACATAGGTAAAAGGGCAGGAGAAGAAGAATAAAAATCAGAAATATATTAAATGAA
Organism: Metallyticus violacea; assembly: GCA_030762175.1. Classification (NCBI taxonomy): domain Eukaryota; kingdom Metazoa; phylum Arthropoda; class Insecta; order Mantodea; family Metallyticidae; genus Metallyticus; species Metallyticus violacea. The sequence continues at coordinate 23,125,665 of CM060836.1, forward strand.
AAAAGTATGTAAAAATGACAGTAAGAAAATAGAAGGGGGGGGATATTAATGCGTAAAATGTAAACCCGATGGTACATCAGCTTTATGCAAATATATAGCTCCTATCTCTATATGTGGGAAAGAGAGATAGGGGTTATCTAATGTTCAGGAAGAGAAAAAACTGGGGAAAAACGTTCACCTACAGAATTTTCCCAACAAGAGGATAAAATGGCAAAGCCGTTTCACAATTTCTGTTAATGCTAAGTTACCAAATTCACTATTAGTTTTCCCTGAAGCTCAAGAGCAGAGCACTATTATTACATTAAGCGCAATTAACGTGCTTTATCTGTTTCTCTGCACCTGCACAACATTCCAGCTTATGAAACACCTGTAGCTTGACAGTGACAGTGTGAGCTATCACAAATGGCTGTTAAATGAGATCATTGTTCCGTTATTGTGCAACAAAAGATACGCTGTAACTGTCTATAACCGAGGAATTTACAACATACAAATACTGGGCTACGAACAGATTCAATAATAAGCAAAATTATATTTCAGTTATTACCGTATTTCAAGGCTTTGTAACGAAGTGTCATTATTAATGATGCGCATTCAAAACTCATAACGACATATGCCTAACAATAAACAAAATGACGGAAGATTTGCATACTCAAGTGATGTATTTAGAATGTCTGCATCACAGTACATACAGTAGGGACAGCTTGTGTCGGTATCTTTGATGTTCTTGCTCCTAAAATCCGGTTTCAGGTTGGCTGTCGTTCTCAAAGAACCCATTAATGTTTTATCACAGCAGCTAAATAGTGTTTAGCAATCAAGAGTAAATGTGGAAGTTACGAATTTGTTAGTTAAAACTTAAACCGTAATGAAAATGCACGTTTTCTTTTCATAATATATATGTATATGCAATTTGATTTTGATAAAAAAGATAATTAAGTTGGGTAAATCTCTCTCTCTCTCTCTCTCTCTCTCTCTCTTTCTCCCCCTATTCGGTTTTGGTTGTTTAGTGGTGGTATGTGAATGACGGTCATCCATTTTTACTATTATTTATTTTTCTTCTTCTTTTTTTTTTTTTTTGATTGATTTATTTAAGGACGCTCTTTAACAGCGCAGGTCATCAGCGTCCCATTCAACTCAGGGCGTGAAACGGCCGACAAATTTTGCTCAGAGGCCTCTCTTTCAGGCTTGAGGTTCTTTTTCGTGCCGCAAATGTACGACACGGGACCCACGGCTTTACTTCCCTTCCGAAGGAAGCCATACTTAGGATTTTTACGCCCGAAAAAAATCCATCGGTCCTGGCCGGGTTCGAACCCGCGTTTTGGGTATAGGAGGCAAGTATGGTAACCACTACACCACCAGGACCGACCTTTTTTTCTTCTTAAATTCGTACTTTATGTTTAAATGAAATTAAAGCACCGTTCTTAAATTATAATCTATCTGATATAAAAAAAATATAAGTTGAGGAGCTGGCGAGCCTAGCGTAATATTATAATTACAGTAAATGACATATCTCTGAAAAGCATCCTATTGTGTTTTCCGAGCTTTACAGCAGCCTTACCATATGATACCCATTACTGGGTAATCAAGTAAGGAAAGGAGGGAAGAATATCGTTAAGGGATACTTATGGTGTTCTGGAAAATTACCATATAAAATAAACAATTTCCAAGAACAACTTTCAGTGCGCAAATACCACCTCGATTTGTTAATTTTTCTGCATTCATTTTCTTAGCAGCATTTACCACACATGAACAGCCTTACATAACCTGAAATAAACAACAAAGAAAGAATCACGCGATTTTAGTATCGGCATTATTATTCGGCGGAACACTTTTCACTGTGAATTTCCAGTGGTGAAAAAGCTTAACTTGGAACTTCTAGGGTATTTTGATCAGAATTTACTACTACTACTACTACTACTACTACTATTATTATTATTATTATTATTATTATTATTATTATTATTATTGCGCAACCTAAGCGCGTTCTTTAATTCACAAGAGCGTGAAGTGCCAACATAATCGCCAATCGCCACCAACCCGGTGACTTAAGCTTTAGGGTCAATAGTAAACTTACATTGAATAATAATTATTGTTAGAATTTGAATGGCACACATATGCCTGATAGCTGTTTAATCTGCTAAAAATAGTAATAAATGTTCTCGCTTTGTGCCATTATGCAGTCGTCTGTGGGAGAATACAGTTAATACTGCCAGTTTTCATTTCAGTGATAATCTATAACTTATCAATAAATTATTTTTAATTTGAAGATGTAAAATCTAATTTGAAGCAGATATATTTCTAATTCTGTTTCGGTTACAGGCCACCGTGTTTCTAAAATTTATCTAGTTTTATATTGCCAAATTTACTTTTTATATACAAACTCTTTACTGCCGTTTACATATCTGACTATTGCAGTAGAAGCATGCGGTAAATGACGCGATTCTTCTAATTTATCAAGCTTAAGTTGACCAATAGTTATTGCATCATAAAAATACTATTTTCCACACTTTCCACAAATTATATATTCTTCTTGCGAAAATAGCTCATCAATAGCCATACTGATTCAGGAAATATTCCAAGTAGTAACACGCGGTCATACATGAGATTGTGCTAAGTGAATGGATAAACCAGAGTTGCCAATCATGAAACGATTAAACAAAACGCAACAAACATTTGCAGCAAGCCAAGGGTAGAAGCAAATGTTTTAATACACAGATCGGTTATATCTTAAATTTCCCTTGAGCAGCAGCATTGTTTAACGTGTTTTATGAGTCAGGCACACTATGGCGTCATTAAAATATTTAGTGTTAGACTGTTAACAGATAAGTGAACGAAAACACCTACACAGTAAACATTCTACAGTTTAGAGCAGTATTATTCAACCTGGGTTGAACATATATATGCAGGAGCTGCGAATTCCTCAGCAAGTTTAATTTGTGAAGGTTGTTACCGAGTGCTAAAGTGCTTTATAAATTGCAGTTTTGAGGTATACTCCCTCTCCTAATGGTCTGATTTCTCTACTTTTCAGAAGCTATTTTATTTAAATGGTATGCATCGAGTTTCGCTAGAGCGATTTTTAAAGTTGGGGTTTTACCTCCCCAAAAAACCCCTCCCCACTCCTAATAGTCTATGTCACTGATTTTCAGAAATTATTTTTCTTATTTTATTTCAATGGATATGCCGAGTTTCTTTGGAAAAAAAAATGCTGCCGCTAGCACACACACACACACACACACACACACACACACATATTTGCAATTCGCTAATAAGCGTTTCAATAACAAACATAACGCTGCCTAATTCTTTTCAAAGTAGCCCTCTCCCCCTTTAGATAGAATGCAAGTCCAGCGGTACTTCTTTAGAGATGACATCATCATCTCCGTAGGACGTAACAACTTCTCCCAGATGACCTATCAGCTGGAAACCTTAAAGAGTCTCAGCAAGTCAGATCTAGACTGTTTTCGAATATTGCAGAAATTTCATTGTTTTTAAATCTGGTGCGCACAAGGCATTGTCTAACTGAAGAAGCTTTCTTACAGCCATAACTTCGATCTTCCATCTTCTTACTGTTGGACTTTATAGAGAGACAAACTGTGACGTACCAGTTTTCAGGGACTTTAGGGTGATCTATTGCTGAGTAGAAACTGGCAACGAACATCTCAGCCCAAACTTCGTCATCGCTTAATCTTCATTGTGGGGTCATCAATTGGAAAGACACAGATCGCTGATTGCTTCTTTCATCCCGGCTTGTAATCATAAATTCAGCTTTCATCACTTGTGCAGATATCGTGAACGCGCCGAGCGCTGACAATGTCGAAACGATTAATCACTTCCTGACACCATTCTACTCTTGCTGCCTTTTGTTTTTCTTTGAGGTTGTTGTGTACCCAACGACACGAGGGACTCAGAAAGCTTTTAGACACGGAACCCCCAAAATATTTAATGCAAAACTTACCATCATATCTTCCCAAAGTACTCTCACTCAGCCTCTAAATAACTTTCCACCCTTCTGAACAGCCAGTGAAAGCACTGGCGCCAGTCGTTCTCATCTACTGTGTGCACGTCTCTCCGTACGCTTCCACCCGCAGTAGGGAACAGGTAGAACAGAGCTGTAGTGAGGATTGGGTCAGCAGTTGAACGTGGATCGCCTGGAGAAAATTCAACGTCACTGGGCAGTGTGGGCAGATGCATTGTCATGATCCTGATGCAGTTCTTGGTCGCTTTTCCCGCACTTTTTCAAACAACCGGGGAAGTGCAACTGTAGTGTACCATTGTGCACCGCCACGGGTGGCCTTCACGCGGACTCGTGAAGGGGAGGTCTGGGGTTCGAATCCCGTCAGGACCGTCCTCCATGACTGACATTTTTTCCAGGTTTCCCCCAGTCCTGATAAATGGAAAATGCCGGGGAGATACTGTAAACTTAGGCCTGAAACGTTTCCTTCCTTAAAAAAATCATTACCCAATATATCATTTCGTTTCATGAATCATGAATTATCAGCGCTCATTGCCTGTGGTGCCTCTGTAGCAAAAACACTAAATTCCGCAAACCAGTTGAAAAAGGTACTACGGAAGAAGTAAGGTCTCCAAAAGCCTGTATGAATCTTTTAAGGCAATTAGCTCTGATTTAAAGCACTTATAAAATCATACAGAATCGTCGCTCGAAAATGTTCTGTCTGCAGCTCCATTGTGCTGGAAACTTTCACTCTCGACTAGCAAAGGTCCGTGCACTATGCTAGTGAAATTGTAAACAGTGAAACTGTCCGAGCGGTCCTCGTAATAATTACTACACACGAAGATATGTGTGCAGGATTTCTGATACCTGCGGCGAATTAATGTTTAGAGATTTCTCTATCTCCTTGTAAGTTACTCGCGGAAAGTTCTTCACTGTGGCTTCTACGTGAGCGTTCTTTTCATTTGTGACTACTGTTGCTGGGAGCTCCCTTTGCTTTTCGTCTTTCAAAGCTACTCCTCTTCTAAATTTGTCATAGGTACATTTTTATATGTGAAGAAGGAAAGCTCGGAAAAAGATAGGAAATGTATAACGGTAAAAACCATCGCACGAAAATATTCTCGAGTTATTTCCATATAAAAATGATTACAATAGGGACGATATAGTTCTGTGTCCAGTGAGCAAACTTAAGCTGCCAGGTATGTCAGTCCGATGTGTGCAGATGGAGATAGTACACAGTGCCACTTATCCCATTGCTGAGATTAGTTTATTTAACTTAAGGAATATTTCCACAATAATTACGCAACATTAATGCGAAATCCGTCTTTAAACATTTGTCCGAATGTATTTCTTTTTAGTTTTACAAGCGGCGAGAAATGCTGCAATTCGCTAGTGCAGTATGAGTGGACATTGCCTCAAACGTCAAGAGATTTGGACATAGTGATTATAACAAAAACATGAACTTATATGATTGTAGTGTGTACATCCAGTCAGTCATAGCAACTACCGCACTGTGCGTTCGTTCAAGGACAACGGTATAGAATTACGGTCCATCTGTAACATTTTGCTGTAGCATCAACAATCGGTGACGTACACCAACTTCCTCTATTGTTAGAATCGCGATTCACTCTTTTCAGAGTTGCCAACAGGTAACAAACGACTCTCATTCTTTCTTCACGATTCCATTATTTCGTTTCTTTGAACTTAAGGTGCCTCCCTTTTTCCAGTACACCGCTTTAGCTTAGATAACAGAAAACCCAGTTACCAACTGGAGGTCAAAATTCATAACTAATTATTCTCTGCTATGCGACATTAACCTTTTATCTCATTCACCGCCGCTATACTTTTTGTTTTGTTTGTTTAAAGTTTCCTGCCAGCTACCATCAAGACTGGAATAAATAATGACGTAAATAGGCCTTATGTATGTTTACGATTCTACCAAAAACGTTCAACATAATATTACGATGTGTAGCAATTTTTCAAGACGAATATCCCGTCCTTTTCCTACTAATTGTTTTCAATTTCTTGGACACAACGAAAGTGTACGAGGGCAGAAACTTATACAGTAATAAATATTCGTTTACTGTTTACCTCCTCCGGTATTAGCACATACACATGAGGGCGGATGGTAAAGTATGGTAAAAACCACCAGTAACACTTTTTTTGCAAATAAATAAATAAAATAATATATGAACACACATACACATATATTTCTTAGCATAATCTTCTTTGAGCACAATATATTTGGTCCACGAGATTCATTTTTTTTAATTTCTTCAGAAAAAATATGTTTTGAACTGTGCGTAATACCGTTTACAGCACAGATAACCTTCATTCGACGAAAATATCTTCCCCACAAGCTAATTTTTCAGGTTCGGAAAGAAAAAAGGCCATGTGAGGTCAATCTGGGGAATAGGGTGGGTAGGGAATCATTTCGAAGCTCAGCTGTTTATCTTCCTGGAGGAGGAACACTTTTTTGCGCGCCAATCTTGGTCACTTCTGCTTCAACTCACTTTGCAAAGGTCCAATAACTTTGCATAATAACAGCCAGTCTTTGTTTTACCTTTTTCAAATAGTTAATCGTGGTGATACCCGTGAGGGCCCCCCCCCCAAAAAAAAAATGTTGCACTCTTTTTTTTCCCGCCGACAAAACGGTTTTAGGTTCACTTTCACCTTTGGCAACCCTCTGCTTTGTCTGCTGTTTTGTCTTTGATTTGTAGTGGTGGATGTAAGTTTCGTCACAAAACGAAGCCAAAAGTTAATCGGATTATGGTGCAACTTTTCCAAACACAATTTTGAAATATCCTTCGAGCGTTTGTTGGTGTAGAGTCAACAAACGCGGCACCCATCGCATATTCAGCTTCTTCATGCAGGATTTTATCGATCATTTCTTCAGAAGAAGCCTCAAACGCGCATCCTAAATGTGCAGTAACTGCGGTGCTTCTTCTACGGCCACTTTTAAATTGATTTATCCAGTAATAAATGGTTTTGAGTGCTGGTACAGAATCCCCAATGGACTTCCTTCATCTCAGTTTGTATCTGGGTTGCAGTTCACTTTTTAAAATACAACTTTTATCACTGCACAATACTCGATATTCATTTCTGCGAAACGTGTTACACCGATCACTTAAGATAACTGCGCGTTTCATATGTTCGAAAATTTGAATAAATGCGGCACAAGACCCACGCGTACCACATTTACCGGCAATTTGGTTGAAATTTACCAGACTTGTCAATCCGCCTTCGTAGATGGAAAAAAAAAGGGGGGGGGGGTGAATGATGAACTGGAACATGAATTCGCGATAGAAATACCTAACCCTGCTATTGGCCAAGTTTCCGTGCATTCCCCTCGTTCCGGCTCCGGTTCTTATGCCTTTTTTCGCGAGTTAACTGCGACCACCACTATCTATTTACAGAAGTGTAATAGAGAGACGCGCCTGGAAGGACATGCCATAAGACCGCGATGCTGCGACATTTGATATGGTGTATGATGATTGTACTGCTCCAGAGAGGCCTGGCCCGCGAACCAGGTCTGTCTACTGTGGACGAACTGCGAGTGAAACTGTTAGACCAAGTACACGATCTGTGGGAAGATGTGCTCGATCCCCGCTGGGTGGCCCTCGCGAATGACTCGTTGGGAGGAGCCGATGTGGAACTGCTGCGAGCTTTTCAGACCCTTGGGGACACGCTGGAGGCTCGGGCACCTCCGGGAGGCGAAGTAGTGGCGGCAACTTTGGCGTCCCTCTGGCCCTGGGCGCGCGCCGAAGCTGAACTTCGCGGCATTGACAACCTCTATGCCGCATTTCGACGTTTTCAGCTACAGCAGACTCGAGCGGACAAGTTACCGGATCCTCAAAGGGCTTGGACGGACCTCACAGAGACCATCCTACACGACCCAACATACTCCATCCCTGAGGCGCTTAGCAGGCTCAACGACTTCATCGAGAACAAACGTGGCGGCGAGGGTAACCTTTTCCAACAAGCTCTCAAGGTGGGTTACCTTAAGGAATGTAGAACCAAGCGAGAAGCTTCTCTACTTAATTTCATTAATTAAATCTGCAACATGTCAAGCTGCTCTTATTGCAATATGCCCATTTGTGTAAAGATGAACGTTCACCAAAACCTTTCAAAGCATTTCTACTGCCTTGCGTACACGAGGGTTGTTCGGCAAGTTCTCGGCCTGGAAAGAAAACACAAATGATATTCCAACTTAATTATGCGATTCTGTTAACTCTCGAAAATGAGCGTCTGTCTGAGCTATCCGTATTTGAGATAAAACTTTATACAACGATTAATGAGAGGTAAAAGTCAATGGAGGCAAAATCTGGAGAGCACAGTGCAAGTGGCAGCAATTCATGCACATTTTGTGCATTATTGTGGTGAAAAAAAAAACACATTTTAATTCAACAAATGTGGACGTTTGACCTTCAGAGCATCCTTCCATTGCTTCAGAAAACGGTGGTAACCATCTTTCCCTTTGATAGAACGCATTTGGCTTTCTCCGCAGCACGTCCACCCTCTTGGATCAATTGTTTGTTGTCTATCCACGTTTCATCAACAGTAATGTGCATGGGTATTTCAAAAAAGAATGGCCATAATTTCTTCCTACAGCATACCTTTACTTTTCCTCATAATTTTGGTTATCTTTCTCCAAGTAGTTATGTTTCATTCAATCTAACTGTTCTCAGTGTTTCTGCCAGTATTCGTATGGATATAAGAAGCATTTTTCAAAATTGCCTGCAAACTTCACTGTTTTTGATAGGAAACACCTCCCACGAAGGCGTTTGTTCAATTTAGGGAAATAGAAAAACCTACACGGGACTAAATCTGGATTATAGGGAGAATAAGGGACACACTTCACATTTTCGATATGCGACCGTGCATCTTTAGATGCATATTTAGAAAATGTTTGATATGACTAGCAGAGTTTTTCAGGACATCTCTGTAGCATTGCCCAGTTACAGTTGTGTGTGTAGGTACGACAAGCTGGTAAACCGTTCCTTGAATATCGAAAAATTATAACATTCCCAGCAGAAGCAACCTCTTTTGCTTTTTTCTGATTTTGGTGATGAATATTTCCACTCAGAACTTTGCCGTTTGCTCTCAGGATAGAAATGATGTTTGCAAGTATCTTTGAAAGAAACTACGCATCTTCCTATAACATCTTCAACTACATGCAAACCTGCACAGCAGTCTTGGAACCCACGTGCACAAACAATAAATGTCATGTGCAGCTTTTCAGTCATAAACATGTGATGGCACCTAATGAAATTTGCATTTTTTTTTCTTTCTGAAAGTGCTCTTCGACGATCCTATCTCACAAAGACAGCGGCGGTGTTATGTGTTTTCTTTCGTTATAGCACAAACTGGAGTGCAGTGTTCACTTTCCTTTGAAATTGATTGACCCACTGTTGAAACATTCTAAACCATTTTTGAGCTGTGCTATAGGGAAGAACAAACTATCCATGGGCCTCAGCTGAAGATTTGTTGAGAAGAAAGCAGAATTTTAGAATAGCAATTTTTCGTCGCATTTTGCTGTAGGCGGGTCTGAACATGTCTCATCTTATACATCTGTTACAGTTGGAAACCGGAAGTGATAATGAAATTGCATCGCGTGTACATTACGAATTAAGCTAACAAAATACTGTAAAATCAAATTTTAGCACGAGAAATAATGGCCGTAAAAATTATGATGAACAGCCTTACTATATCAACAAGTTCATACAGATTCACTGGTCGATCAACGCTAGTTTGAATTTCTGTTAAGTTCACCTGAACGAATCAAAAATGGAAGAACAATCTCGTTTAAATTTAGTAGCGCAATTCTTTACTATAAAAAACGGCGGAGAAGGGCCTTTTAAAGTAGAATCCAATCAAACTGGTTTTAAACCTTGTCATGACTGCATGACATTCGATATTATCCATTTTGGAAAAATAATAACTGACTTTTTTTTTTCGACCACACCAACCACACAAATGAAAGTGCCTGTTTGATATTTCAGATATATCTAATTAAGAAAGGTGCTTGCTAACTGATATTAGCAGCTTCGTTGTCAGGCCGATAACTTTTCGAACCTCCCTGATAAAATATGCAATGGATACTTCAAAAAACTATCAAAGAACAAATAAAGCAGCTTTACCTCCCATCTTCAGCGTGATAGTTCATTTCTGGAAACTTGACAGACAACGTTAAGACATTTTTGCACATATTTATATTTTTTGCTTGACCAATTCTTTTCCCTTACACAGAGGTGTAGTTACAAAACTTTCAATACGAATATTATCACTGTTTTGATGTGATGCTTACAGGAGTCGCAGGGTAATGTATGTGGATTGCAGCAATCCCCTCAGCAATTACTTTACAATCTCTACAGCTCCGTTGCCCTCACTGAGCTCAAAGGATACGCAATGATGCAGTTTTCGTGGATGTTGCTTCGACTGTACAATAAAGGTAAACTACTGTCAGTGGTATCGGATGTTTCACTCACCAGCGTCCTTCCATTTTCCCTTACAGCTTTCAAACATAAGTAATTCAGGATATACATAGGCAAGAACTTATTATGAGAAACACCTGGGTTTGAAAACCACCTACAAAAATCCTTCTGGTGAAAAAACTAGAATCCCTTATGTTAACAGAATGTCATTGGTTCCATCAGGTTGCCAATACTGATTCCACCTTAACGGGCACCTCAATCCTGTATATCCGTATTTGAGTTAGTGAGAATTCTTCCACCGTGCTTGAGAGACATCCGTGGCGTCGGCTTACATACAACGGTCATACCGCAGTCTATATGAATTTCTACCCATAAATGGAAAGTGTTATCGCAACAAGCCATGGGACTGTAGTGGAAGTACAAAAAACTTCGACTGGAAATTGCGGCTGTGACTGCTAATGTGTTGGTGACATGTTTTGAAGCTAATGTCAACCGTTTTCAGCACTTGCTCTGAGATATCATACTTTTTATATATCCAAGTGTGTCAGCGTAAAATGTCATTTAACGACATCCTTTAGTTTGAAGGTTATAAGGGAAAATTGAGTGCTTTGGTTAGTGAATTATCCCGTACAAGAATTCTGTGAAAGAGATGGATGATGAGGCATTTTGACATTTGGCTCAATATGCCCATTCTTAGTATTTTCTTCAATATGTCCAGTTTTTCATCTTGTGTACCATTCAGCTAACTTGAGATTTACAAATCAGTTTTGCAGTTGGCATCTGGCTCAGTATATGCCTGAATTCGTACAAATTCTAATGACTAGTTTATAGCAATTTTGTGGTTGAAATATATTTTTCAGCTTTTGTGTTTAAAAACAGATGTGAACATTTATACAGAAGTTTTGCCGGTGAAGCGCTATATGATTCATTAATGAAATTAACTGTCGGTAATAGTAAAGTTATTATGCTTCACTTACTTGCTTAAAACACATGGTGTTTCAGAACATGCGCTACCTGTAGATCGACTAATATGCTCTAGCAATGGCAGATAAGTTCACTTAAACAGTTAAGTGCAAGATTTCAAAGTTTACGCCATGTTTTTACATTTTATAACATCTCCCCCCTCCCAATCCACTAGCTCTGTTGGGTTCTTGGCAGCCTTTAACACGTTTTATTCTTTTTTGTGTGTGTATAATAATTTTTAAATCTGAAATGTGCTGAAATTCCAGAGTTTCCCGTTTGCTTATATTTAATATTTCTGAAATGTTCTTTGATTCGTATTTCTAAAGTCCTCTTCATTTTCCTATTATGTTGCATACACCACTATTTCATCCAAGCAGACATATTTTCCCCAATACGTTGAAGGAAGTAGAAATAATCCCTTGATCTCCTTTTTTGTACATGTCTCCTATCTAATTTCCCTCAAAATCCCAGGGCATATTTATTACCTACCCTTTGATCTCCCCATATTTGGTACATGTCCTTTTTATCTATTTTTCTCGTGTTTATTATCCCAATGCACACTTTTATCTCAAGTGAAGCACAGAGTCAAGAAGGAAGCACAGGCATTCTCTGACCTCGATACCGTCTTGTAAATCTCGAAATAAGCGGAAATAATGAAGTTTGTTAAAATATTTATTTTGTAAGGGTGATGGGTTCGCTCTCACACAGCCACACATTAATGTTCAGACCTAACAACTACCTTCTGATTTATGAGTGTCTGGCAAGTATAGCCAGACACTTTTTAATTATTCGCATGTCTGCTTCGAGCCACCCTCGATCACTCGGGAGCACAACGCTACATAGTGTGAAAGACTGTACTTGTAGTCTCGCTACGGATCTTTACCTTGACATTCCTTGATACTTTGAATATCATCATCCTGGACCCTTTCCTTGGGACTTTCAGAGAAGTCGCTCATTTACTTTACTATTCGTTTTATAATCTCTACCATCATTTTTCTAAAAATATATTCGATTATTAAGAAGTCAACATTGTGTTTCAACGCTTAAAGTGACCAACCTATCCATGCATTCTTTGATACTGGACACGACTATATAGTGTGTGCGCGCGCGCTCAATTTATTCTGGGGAAGCAACATAATGTTTAAATATTTTGTAAAAATTATACTCTTATACTCTTTTGCGTGGTATGCGAACTTCCTGTATTTGATATTGTCATCCAATCAAAAACATTTCAGAAATGGGAAATTCAGCATATTTTTGGTTTAAAAATCATGACATTAAGGAGGCAAACTTGTTAAAGACTGCCTAGAGACCAGCAGGGCTGGCGAATTGGGAAAAAATAAGACGTCGTGAACTTTGAGATTCTGTCACTGGGCTGTTTAAGTGAACTTATCCTGCCATCGCCAAAGTACGTTAGTCCATCTGCAGCCGAGGATGGAAGTACATGATCTCGAAGCATTTCCTGTGTTTTAAACCGTGAGTCATAATAGTGTTACAATTATATTAATGAATATTTTATAAGTTTACTCTGCTAATACAATCTATTGATAGCAGCCGAAAATCACAAATGAAGTAAACTTTTATTATGGACAAGAGTTTCTAATTACTCCACATAAAACACTAAAAGTAACTCTTTAAGTATCACACTGCTATCTTCTATAATAACAAAATATATCAGTAGATTAGCATACTGCCAAAACAGTTCCTATGAACTAAAGTATAGAAACAAATACGTTTTGACTTATTATTCTCAACTGTGCATTATACGAGGCTGAATTAAAAAGTAACTTAATTTAGCAATAACATTTCAGAATGATGTAGTAGAGTTGTACTACAGAATAACAGACATCAATACCCAATGAACAAACGCGCGTATCTTGGGAAGTGTGACGTCAGTGACAAGGCCAGCCCCCTTGAAAATGTGCCTGAGCGAGAAGCAGCGAGCAAGTGTCTGTTTTTATGAGTAGTGAGGGACAAAAACGAACGTTTAAAAGTAAAGTCTCAACTTTGAGTGATGCAGCTCGCTCTGGTCACGGCGATTACGTCAGACTCTATCGCTGCACTAGAACAAGTGATACGAGACAATTGGCGGGTAATAATGGATGAGGTGGCTGTAGAATTGAAGATCCGTTATTATCCACTATATTCTGCAGTACCGCTAAGTAGGTGCCAAAACAACTCGCCCCTGAGCTGAAAGAACGTCACGAAACACTGCCAAGACGTGAAGCCGAAGGAGACACTTTCATAAAGCCACTGGCGATGAATGCTGGGTGCACTACTTACAGCCAGGGACCAAGCAAGCCAACAAAGAGTGGCGGCATTCGTCACGCCAAACCAAAGAAATTCCTTACAGCTGTGTCAGCCGATAAAGTGATGCTCAAGCGTTTCTGGGACTCTAAAAGTCTAATACTGAACATTAAATGCCCAGAGGACGCAATGTTAACTAGATATATTGTGATCTGTTTGAGAACCATTTGAAACGTCGAGATTTGCTCACAACTGGTGTACTCTCAAAGCACCATAATGCAAGACCTCACACAGCTCATGCATCGGCACAAAAAATTGCAGATCTTCATTTTGAGTGCTTATTCACCGGATCTGGCACCTTGCGATTATGTCTTTGGATCACTCAAAGAGGCACAAGGCGGCCAGAAGTTTCTCATTGACGACGAGGTGAAAGACGCGGTGCATGGGTGGCTATGCAGTCATTCAAAAGAAAAGTTTTCTAGTGAAATCGAGGCATTAGTGAAACGCTGAAACACTTGCAATGAACGTGGTGGAGACTACGTTGAAAAAATAAGAACTATTTTCAATCGCAATGTATATATTTTATGAGTAAAACAATTTTAGTTTACTTTTTGACTCGGCCTTGTAGGAAATGCCTGTTGTTCAAGTACTGTCATATTCTTTAACTCTAACTTTAAGAATGTTGTACTCATGGGAACACATTTGGTAACGTGCATCGTTTGAACGTTGTCGATAGGCATGGCATAGTCAAAAGCAATCCAAGGGTTAAACAGGGACGCATTTTATTTCCTACAGTTTTCTTGATAGTGATAAGACATTGTCAGGACAAATCTTGGAAACAGAATCGAACCCCAGTGTGTTGCTGTCTCGGAACTTTCAGTATGGAAGTAAAATTTAGCCATTTGCAAAAGGAACTGATGGTAACCTGCAAGAACAATAAGGAGATGCGATTGAAAAGCTACAACTGTGAAAGTTCCAGGTAGATGGACAGTGACAGCATTTCAATGCTTAGAAGGAAGGGTCGTGGTAGTTGTTTCGGAGAATAATTTTGTTAAGGATCATAAACAAACGGTAAACAAATTAACTAATATGGTGCAACGGTATTGTTCAGAGAGTTGTGTGTTTACAGAGTTAGTCATTGTGCATAATACGGCATTTTCTACAATGAGTCGGTGGTAATTCTAAACTGTTGGTGGATGCACCTATAGGAGTAGCGTGTGTTATTTTCCAACAAATAAAGAAACCGCTTTTTGTAGAACAAAAGGTTATAGAACAGGTTTGCACCCTTTTAATCAGATGAAGAAAGTGACAGTGACGTGAAGCAATGCCACCAATGGATCAGTCATCACCTGGATATTAACAAAACCAAGTAAAAAAGATGGAACTTTTGACCCTCACCATCTGTGTCATGGTTTAGCAACTAATGCGACGCCTTGCCTGAAACTTAGAGCTACCTTGCAAAATAAAGAGTAGAAATGTGTTACAAAAATTCAAAAAAATGTAGCCCAGACAAACCTCCCGCATTATACAATAAACCGCAAAGCCCGTGACCATTTTATAACAAAGAGACAAGAAAGCGTGATGGTACATGATCGTACATTGAGAATATCGCAAATTGAGTGTTTTATGTCATATTATTGACTATTTGTCTGAAATAATCCTTTTGTTTCATAATAATCCACATGATTTCTCAATAGTTATATTTGGGCTAGGATTCTAATAATAATGCGTATTTTGTTTGGGAATAATATTCTAGTTATAAAAAAAACTCTTTAATTGAGGGTGCCTCGTTAGAGCATATTTGGTTATATATTCATTGATGGGCATATTTTATCACAATTTTACGTGATAATTTCGTTTTCACAAGGAATAAATATGATTCATTACAAATTTCGTTTTTACTTCATGAGTTCTTGCTGATCGCTTGACGAACACTTTATAGGTATGTATTCTTAGGTCTTCCAGTTTATATGCCCGAGGCTGTCGTCTGAAAGCTATACCAGATTTTTCAACGTTAAGAAAGAATACATCATCTGATGTTATCACTTTGGGCGGAGATTAGAAACAGGATTGCAGGTAAAAGAATTTGGGTATCGATAGACGAAATCATGGACAGAATGGGAAGAGATATAGCGAATGTTAATTTGGGACCCTTGAAAGAAAATAATCCCTGTCAACATTTTTAATAACAGACTCTGTGCCTTATATGATGAAGGCAGCCGATTCTCTTTAAGCACTGTACAGCAAGATGGTACATATGACTTGGTTAGCTCGTGTTCTCAAAGAGTTGCAGAAGAAACTTGTGGTCAGTTTGGTGATGTTGATAAACTAACCACGTGTGTCAAAAAGATCATCTTGAAAGTCCCTTTTCTAGTTGCATAATTTAAGTTGGAAGCTCTAGATATTCCTTTGTCACCTTCTTGTCCCGTTTTGATCAGATGGAGATTCTGAATTGATGTCTGCATTTACTACTGCAACACTTCGAGGTTGTGAAAAACATCAGTTCATTTATTTAACAGTGAAGCTGTTTGTAAAGGACAAAGCCAGGTTCGTGTCACAGGATGAAACTACGAGGTAAACTTTGGATTCCTTCCTGCTGCTATAAACTGCTGTCAAACAGTCAGGTGTGCCACTACAACAGCAGGTGGAAGTTGTGAATAAAACTACGGGTAGGTTTGGTAAAGTGGAAAAAGTCACTTCAGAGAAAATGACGAAGGTTCTCAAACAAAAACAATGGGTTTCCTACATTGTGTTCAAATGTAAAGATTTTATCAAAGAATGTTTTTCACTTGTTTAACTGAAGATAGATTCAAATGATATTTCAAATTGACACCAATTGTGTCTGTCAAAGTAAAAAGAAGTTTTTTATAGTACAAGGCTGATAGTAGACAATCGTTCAAATTTGAAAATATGTCCCAAGTAGCCATTGTACATTGTAACTGGTCATAAAATGAACTCATGATGGTTGTAAAAACATTCCATCAGCAATGAATCAAATAAATAAACATACTAACACACTACATTTTCCAGTTAATTTATTATTCACCTCATAACTACATTATTAATGTCAATTAATAATGGGTATTTTGGTAGGATATGTTTTTGCAAATTGTGGGCATGTTCTATGAAATAAATGCATATTTTGAGATTTTTAGGGCATAAAAATCCTAGCTGTAGTCTTAATATTCCCATTGAAGATTGACATCTCCTGTTGTAATAGTTCATAGCAGTTAAAATTTATAACGTAAATATATTTGTTTCTGTATTCTATGCAATGTATATGAATGTAATTTGTGCGACAATGTAACATGACCCTTCCTTATTAGGCAGTCTAGTGAAAAAAGATGGTGGTGGCAATATTGATGTTAAAAGCAGCATTAAATGTTGCCTTTGTAAAGCTATATTTATTATAGAGGTCCCATAATATTTCCCTACAAATGAAGCTTAAAGAGTATTAAATACATGGTGGCCAAACACAATTTCAAACAAAGATTTATGGGGTAGGATATAAGTAGAACAAATTGATTTAAGAGCAAAATAAACGGAGATGGTTACACTCCATTTACAAAGGTTACATTCTTTACAAAGAAAAACTAATGAGATAGAAGCCCTAAGAGAAAGACACA
The DNA here is from genome assembly GCA_030762175.1 of Metallyticus violacea. Classification (NCBI taxonomy): domain Eukaryota; kingdom Metazoa; phylum Arthropoda; class Insecta; order Mantodea; family Metallyticidae; genus Metallyticus; species Metallyticus violacea. The sequence goes on from CM060836.1 coordinate 23,142,881, forward strand.
AAGCTACCTGGTCAAGAACCATGGAGGATGAAATATGTAATGCAGGAACATCATAGTCTGAAATTGCCAATATCTCTCAGAGTAGAAAATGCTGGCAAGTATTCGTTAAAACCCTTTGCTCCAGTGAGAAATCAACCATAGCTCACTAAAGGTTGGGTTAAGTGTTTTCACACAATGTGTAGAAAATGATGTGGTGCCCTATCATGTTTGAACTCATATTAACACAATCTCAACTAACTAGAATTATTTATGCATTACAGTTAGTGCATTACAGAGGCAAAACGAAACAAAAAGAAAAGGGTAATGAGCCGAAACAGAAAGAAATCAGTCTATCATCTTAAACCATGTCTATTAGATTCTCAACAGATATTTGTTTCTAGATATTTATTCATGGGAACTTATTTTATAATTTTCATCAATGAAAATATGCAATGCTTTTATTAAACATTATGTATATGCTTGATTTATTTGAGTTCCATTACCAAATTTTTTTGGATGAAACATGAAACATTACTCTGGTATGAAAGCTTATCAACTCATAACAAAGTACACTGAAATGTTTCCCAATTTTCAGGTAATTTCACAACAGAATCGCAGCTAATGCGTGAAAGGTATCAAGAACGTACAGAACAAAAGGTTGCTGCAGTGCAAGAAGTAATGGAGAAGGCAGGACGAGACCTATGGCACTGTGACCCAAGACAGCATGTAAAAGGTGAAACTTATGTAGAGCTGACCCAACTATTACAGGGTCATATTCAGAATGAAGTAGATATGAATAGCGAGGGGACCTGCCGTGAAACATGTGGCTACTACACATACACCAAAAGCCATGGATGTTATGCAAATCAATTCTGTGCACGCCAACCACGGTGCAATGGCAAGCTGATTGATTGCAGATATATAGATTCTGACATGTGGGTCTGCCAAGCAGTGAGTATAATACAATCTTTAAGACAATGTATATATACATTAAAAAACACATAAGCATGCCTCTCATTCACAATTTTTTAAATTCTTGTTTCAAAATAAAAGTATTTTACTGATAAGGTATTTGTGATCTGAAAGCTACAAAGCTGAAGTTTAGAGTTAATTTTGAGCTTTACTGTACTTCTGAGCATGCAAATTAAAATTCATGTCAAGTTGAACACCCAAGCATTCTACTTCAGAAAAAATGGGCTGGAAATATATATCTGTTAAACTTCTGGGAATATTCAAGAGTTTTATACATCTTTTAGGGTATGTCCCAGAAGTGTATGATTTTATGAATGAATTAATGGTTTTATATGTTCTAAGTAGTGTTTGACTGACTACAGTCTCTGACCCTGGTCATTATCACAACACATCAAACAACACAAAAAGAAAAAGAACAGACACCAAAGATATTAATGTAACAAAATGTTTACATTTTTAGCAATTTTAATATGCTGATACTATGATGCTTTCATTGGTCTCAATTCTTCCCATTTTTACTGTATACCCTTTTTCTTTAAAAAAAAAAAAAAAAAAAAAAAAAAAAAAAAAAAAAAAAAAATCATCACAAAATTTCCTAGTCTGGTCATCATTCTCAAACATTTTCCTGTATGCTACTACTTTTCTTTTCTAAGTCATTTTTTCTTAATTAGCTGATTTCTCCATGTATTAGTTCCTGTTCATTCAAACAATATATATATTGCCTCCTCAACAATTCATATATCAAATATGCCCTGTTTTAAAATTGTTTCTGAATTCTGTCAATCTGAGCCAAGCAATCAAGTCTTTCCCATTTTTGAATTTTCAGTAGGGGCAGATTGGTAAGTCTGGTAAATTTCAATGAAATGGCTGGAAATTTTGTTAAAGGCATGACTGTTGATATGCTTAATTCTTGTAATGGTTTTGTCAAATTTTTCAAACAGATGCAATAGGCAATTTTTATTGGTAACTATCTTACATGATCAGTGTAACACGTTTAGTAAATAAAGACAAGTATCATGCAGTGATAAAAACAACTTTATATAAAAAACATGGACTGCAGCCCAGATAAAAATGAGCTGAAGGAAGATTATAGGGACATGGCCCATGAGCACTGTAGATGCTACACCTTCCAAACACCAGATTGAGGTTCCTTCTGAATAAATTGGTTGCTAAAATTTATGGTATCATGATAAAAGACTGTCGTATTAGGTTTGTGAGATTGTTGAGATGGTAGGCTTCTCATATGAACAACTAGATAATATCCTGCATGAAGTTCTGCATATGAAAGATGCTAAATAAGCTATGAATGTCTCGTTGTTGTTGACTGTTGTTGACTGTGGACCATAAACACTCGAGGAAGGACATTTCAAAATCGTGTTTAGAAAAATTGCAGAAAAATCCAAAGACACTTCTGGACTAAATGGCAGTGGAGACAGTGGGTTTGGGAAAAAAAAGGAAAGGGGGGGGGGGACTTTAGTCGATGGAAAACGCGAGTCATTCTTTTTTTGGGACAGGATGTCATAATGATTGACTATTTGGAAAAGGGGTAAAATAGTGACTGGTTGTTATGCAAAATTAATGGACCATTTGCATAGTGAGTTGAAGCAGAAATGTTCCTAAGAAACCGCAGTCCATGTTTGCCTCGTAGACCCAAGATCGCGTGTTCAACCAAGTTTTTTCGGGCATAAAAATCCTAAATATGACATCCTTCGGAAGGGAGTAAAGCCGTTGGTTTAGTGTCGTACATTTACGGCATGTAAAAGAACCTCAAGCCTGAAATAAGATGCCTCTGAGCAAACTTTATCGGCCGTTTTATTCCCTGCGTTGAATGGAAGCTGATGACCTGAGATATTAAAGAGCTTTCGTAAATAAAACAAATAAATAAAGATGTTGACAAACGACCAGTGCTCACATTCTTGGGTGCAGATTCTCTGCCAATGGCGTGCCCATTAACCCAGTTATAAGCGGTTTTCTGTGCAGGAGCTTCTTGACCACATACTGCAGTTAAAGTCTATGAATTTCTGCAGTTTTTAAGCTTTTCTTTTACAAAATTCTATGCAGTCCATCTTTGTCCATGATAGTTGCCTTCCATTTTGTCCACGTCTTTCTCTATTGACAACAAACGAACACAGTCCTTCCGCTACACACGCTCCTTACGTGCCCATAGATTGCGCGATATTTGTAAAATAGTGCTATTGTAAATTATTTTCGAACACACCTATATTTGATATTACACGGCATGTAACAGAGCACTTGTTGGTTATTTTCTTTTGTTTCTCCAACATTAAAATATTGCTGAAAGGAGAGGATTGTGTGTTTGTTTTTTGCCCCAACATTTCTTTCACTTTTGAAGATATTCAATTTAATTTCTCAAAGTTCACAAAAAGGAAACATCTTCATCAAATTGCTGCATTTACAAATCTTGATTTTAGCACTCACTGTGTTAAGTACAGTGCCCTCGTTTGGACGCGTGGCCGGCTTAACGAGTGTTTGCTTGGCACCGGGAAGCAAGGCAGAGTCGGATAATCATAGTCACTTAAATTCAACCCCATATATATCTACAGCACACCAAACGCCAATTTTTTGGCCATACAATGACATTTTATGTACAAGATGGGGGTTTTTCTGCACTCCAGTATATATTGTTTTGTGTTGCTACATGGCCATGCAAATAAAACCATTCCACGTCCGTAATAAAAAGTCAACGCGGGTCAGTAGTACGAAAATTAACTTTATCCAACATCCAATTGCAGAAATTAACTCTACTCACATTGTCGCGTGGTTGCAATTCCTGAACTAGTTATGTTATAGGGTTTTAATTTTAAAAGCTTAGTGGCATTTCAAGCCGAGCTTTGCGAAATTCCTAATTCCTGAGCAAAATTCCTCAGATATTTTTGGACTTCGTTCTAACTTTTGACCGATGTCCTCGAGCTTTTCCTCTATTGGAATATGACGTTTTACTTTTGGTTTCTTATCAAGAACAGATTCCGTTTTCCTAAGTCTATTCACAAGATCACCAACCGCTTCTCTGTGAGGCGCACGAACAGCGGGAAATAAATCACCGTCTCACGGTACAAGAGTTTGTTGTCACATAGAAATCATACATGAAAATTCTGTATGCTACAGCATACGGACTTTATGCATTACAAACAGCATTAACACACTGTAACATTGAAACACGTGGTCTCACAACGTTCAACCGCTGTATAGCACAAAGACTTCACGTCAACACACGGATAGGCGGAAAAGGGGGAAATAGAACCGGTTAGAAACAGCGCAGGCAAATGCCCGTTAAGCCGGCCAAGCGTCCAAATGAAGACTATCAGTTTTCTTCTGTCCTGAAAAGCTAATTAATACTTTAGCTTCTGGGGTAATTTTACTGAAGTCTTATATTTCAGTTTTTCAACAGTAATATGCTAATGTGTTTGTTTTGGAAATGTTTTTCATAGACGATTTTTTTTTAAATTCATATTTTAAATACTCCTATTTTGACTCTTATGTATCAAGCTGACAATTTTTTAATAACAGTAAGGATTTTTTTTCATTTACTTTCAACCAAAGCGTACAGATTTCATTCAACTGTTATTCACAGGACAGTAAGGAAGACAGAAAATATGAATGGATCGAATATGAGAATGGAAGAACACTGGGTACCAAAGGCAACTGTCAGAGAGGTGCCACCAAAGTGGACAGCTGGTGGCGTTGGCTCTTTTGGCACTGTTCCTATTGTTTCTGTCTCTGTGATGAACAAGGACCCAAATCTGATCGTTATTTTAACCTCCGTGAAGTGAAGGCAGATGTAGCACATAACATGTAAGTCATTCAATAAAACTTGTTTTAATGAGTGTAATAGCAATGAGCAGATTATTCAAAATTGTACAAATAAAATGCTCTTTCTAGCCCCTTTCCTTGCTGTCTGTGGCTCATGTGCAACAATTAGAATCATGTGAATTTTGCAGACTCCTGCTGCGCATTATGTATGATAATGGACAGTTGGTGCTTGAACCTATTAAGTGGAAAATGATCTTCAATTTCCTTGTTAGACTTCAAGTACTGTATGTGTTTTGATGCACCCTCATTCTCTTTATGACCGCTGTCACAGCAGCTCTTAAGTAGTTGCATAACTTTGTATTACACCAATTTAAATGGCATATCGCTAAAGGTGAAAAGCTGTACAGTTTTCTACATGCCCGCTGCATTTCTCCCTCTCAGCAATATGTTTCAACTGTTGCAGGATTGTAACGGGCTTAAGGTTTGTAAAGGTCAACAGAGTAATACATCTTCAAATACAGGAGGCAGGTCTTCTTCCACGCGGTGGTATTAATGTGACTTCATTAAGATGGCGACCTGTTGATGAATACAAGATTTCAGATTCAGAAGTCTACAATGGGAAAGATTATCATACTCTCAGTTGGGAACAAAGAGCTATTGATCTTGATGATTTGGTGGCTCCCCCTAATCATGTGCTTACAGGTTAGCATACTTTACACTCACAGCCAGTTCTAGTAGGTGTGCAAGCAGCTGATTTCCTAGGGAGCTGATAAAAGCATAAATGTGAATAGTTGTTTAATAACACTAGTCATCAGTCATTTTGTATCTTAACATGTTATTTGAGGGTAGGTCCATAAGTTCCCGGCCTCACTGATAAGGATTATTGCCTTCACAAAATCCTTATCTGTTAAGTAAATAATTGTAGCTGTAACTTCCACCTGTGTTCAGTTATTCACATATAGTTGCATAAAGAAGGCTATGTGCAGAAGATTGTGACATTCCAAATGGAGTATCGAGCTGTTATTATTAAGTTCTTCACAAAAGAAGGACTTACTCCAAATGAAATTAAACAGTGGTTGGATGGTGTATATTCGGGAAGCATCCCCTTCATATTCTACCTTAAAAGAATGGGCCAAACTTTTTCGAATGGGTAGAAAAAGCATTGAAGAGTAAGAGTGTGCAGGTTGGCCCTTCAAGGTGTTCACTCCTGAAAACTTGCTCTTGTGGAAGGACAAATTATGGAAGACCAGTGGCTCAAAGTTACAGAAATAGCTGCAAAGTTGGGCCTTTCCAAAACAACAGCCCTTCAAATTATTCATGAACATTTAAACATGAATACGGTTAGTGTAAGATAGGTGCCTAGACTTCTTTCATCAGCCCAAAAGCAGCAACAAGTCATCTGTTGTCAGGCATTTTTGGAGCTTTGCCGTGGCAACAAAAAAAAAGTTCTGCAAACCATTGTTACAGGAGATGAAACTATGGTTCTCTACTATGATCCCTATCCGAAAGAGAATCAATGGAGTGGCATAAACCTGGCAAAGGACCGCCTCTAAAGGCCAAGGTCACTCAATCAACAAAGAAGATCATGGCCACAATCTTTTGGGACTGTGAAGGAATACTCTTCATTAACTTTAAGGGGAGGAAGACGTACAGTAAATGGGGAGTACTATGCTGGCCTAATGCACAGACTATGTGCTTCCATCAAAGAGAAAAGGCAAGGAAAGCTTGAGTGGTGGTGTGCACCCTTTTCATGAATGCACCTGTGCACACAGCTCTTGTTACAAAGGAAGCTGTGAAGAAATGTGGCTTCAAAGAAATTGACCATTCCCCTACAGCCCAGATCTAGCTCCCAGGGACTATTTCCTCTTCTCAAAAACCAACAAGGACCTTCAGGAAGGAAATTTAAGTGTGATGAAGAAGTGGTGGATTAAGTTTATGCCCATTTTGCAGGCAAGACTTCTATTTGGGGGGGGGGATTGAAATGTTAATTCTAAGACATGAGAAGTGAATTGAAATAAAGGATAACTATATTGAAAAGTGAAATAAATTTTTTGTCTTTATCATATCTAGAAAATAATTAGTCCGGAAACTTATGGACCTACCCTCATATATCAATTAGTGCATAGGTTGTACATACAAACCAAATCTGCATTTTGAATTGTGCTAACATGTTAAGTTTTTGAGTATTTTAGATTTTTATATTTTAAATTTTTTCTATTCTATGTTCTACTATTCTTTTTATAATAAAAAAAAGTATTATAGTGGTAGAAGTTCTAAAATATTCACTAGATGGGAGGAATGGTAGAAGGCGACATTTGTTGGATCACAAATCCAACCTCTGATACTAAGTTTACAAATTAAATTAAGTGCTTGGTCTTTCAAAGCAATTGTTAACATCTTTCTAGGCAACATAAAAGATCATAACCATGTTTCTTTAGTGAATAATCTGTTGGAGAACTACAATAACATGGGGTGTAGAATGTTGCTTAAAATTCTCTTTTTACATTCACACTTTGACTTTTCTCCAGAAAAATTAGATGGCATACGCAATGAGTAGGATGAGCACTTTCAACAAGATATCCTTACTATGAAACATCATTATCAAGGGCACTGGAACCCTTCGATCCTTGTGACTGCTGTTGGTGTCTTCCTAAAGAGTGTGATTTTTTTTAATGGTGTTTTAACTACTGAGTCATCACAGGACACTGATGATACCAATGAAATGATAAACTGGGAAAGGATTTATTTTCAAGGAAGGAAGCATTTACCCCCCCCTTTTTTTTATGTAAAGAAGAAAGCATTCCAGGCCAAAGTTTTAGGGTACTTGTCCAGTATTTGCCATTTAGAGGACTGAGGAAAACCTATAAGAAACCCCAATCAGGGAGAACAATCCTGGTGGGAAATTAACCCCAGGCCTCCTGCTCATAAGTCTGCACCTTAGTGAGTGTGATGAAACACCATACAAAAGAAAAGCATCATCGGCACACTATTAAAAACAAAATAAAAAAATAAAATTGCAACTTTATTGTGAACTAAATTTCACACCTTTTTGCATCATGTCCACATATATATTGAACCAGAAAATCATTACTTAGTTCCGAGTCTACATTTCTTGTTTGTATTTAATTATGCCAATGTTCGTAAGTAGTGTTTTTTCCATTGAATTCTGAAAATCACAATTAGGTTAATCCACATAGAACTAAGTGTAATTGTTTTTTATGTATTTAAAATCATTAACATGCACCCCCATTGTATTGCATGTGTGAGTGCACGTTAGTACTGTGTATCTAGGAAATGCATGATAGAGAAAAGCTGTTTTTACCACTGAATTCAGCACACAAATTTAGGCAGGGTCATTATATTTCAAACCAGATACAAAAATAGTTATATGAATTTTACAAAGAAAAAATATGGAGTAATGTGCACTAATTATTTTTGATTTAATTGTTGACAGAACAATATAAATTTTATATCTATCAGATATGAATTTAGTACTATAAAACAATGATGTAAAATGGGCATAATTTGAATATTCACCAAACAATCAAATCTCTTGTCAATTGTTTTCAATGTTTGCGGCAACTTTATGTCATTATTTCCTAATCTGTTTACAGCTTTAAGAAAATTTTCTCTCATTACCAGTGTACCATCAGATGAAAGGAGTTTTTCAAAACCCAAACTTATAAAAAAAATTCTGATATTTGGTTTAATATTTTTAACACTTGAACTTTAATATAATCATTTAATAATTCACATCATTTTATGATTTAGTTGAACTACACTCTTAATGCTTGACTTATGTGTTACAAGTAAGTGAAGTCATTAAGAGTGTGCAGTTCAACTAAATCATACAATGATATCAATTATATGATAAGCTTCATGTGCAAGTTGCATTCATACTCAGCTAATTTCTCTAACTCTTTTTCTTCACCTTGTGGTTTAAGTGGCAAATTTCTTGATGAGGTTAACTTCTATAGTACTACAAAATTAGTACTTCAAAATTAATTTCCTGTTATAATATGACAAATTATTATTATGAAATCACTCAAATTTCACTAATTTTGTTCCACTTACTTGGACACATTTCAAAGGCGTTTGCCTCCATCTTCAACCTGGTCCCACTGCCCGCTTCCCTGATTTTCTATTGTTTGTTGTTATTTATGAAGATTTTTTAAAATGATTAATTCTACATTATTAGTTGCTATTTTTAAGTTTGGTTTCTTTGTCTATTTCACAGTTTTTGACCAATAATATGCAGTCACTGCAGATTTTTCTGTTTCTTTGTATTATAGTTTCTAAAGTGCTCTTTGGTCCTTATGTTCAAATTTTGTTTTGCCCATCCTATATAAACATGATTATTTTGTAATTAATTTGATATATACAATCTGTTCTTTCTTTCAATTTGATCTTTTTATGTGAATTTGTGTTTTTTAATAATTTAGGCTGAATTTGTTCTGCAGAGCCAAAATAATATTGTGTTCCTGAATATCTTTCTAAATATATTATATTGCCAAAGGATGGTAAATGTATATTTTGAAAATTTATATTCTTTTTCCATGGTGCTTGTGTCTTCGATGTGTATCTGTCTTTGGTATCTTTTTATTAATTTTTCTATTAAATCTTTCAAGAAACTGTTGTTTATTGTATCTTAATAATGTACTGCTGTTCTTTTTGGTACTTCTCTTTGCTGAGTGGTAAGTCAATTGATCTATTTTTTGGACTTGGTGTGGTCTAGGGTAGAAAGTCTTGGAAAGGCAGGTGATCTGCTGACTGAACTTCTTCAATTAAATTGATTGATTTATGCTTTAACTTTAATAATGGCTGCATCTGCATTGTGTTTTCCATTTATTATACAAAAAAATGTCATTCACATACTTTAAATATCCACAGGAAAGATCTTATTACCAATATTTCATTAAAACTCATTCTTACTGAAGGTGAAGTAGGTTTGATCTATGCATATGTTTTTTAACTTTATATAATGTTTGTTATATTTGTTCTCCTTGTAATCCAATCCAGTATAATCAACTTTGTAGAAATTGTAGCAGTTTTTCTTTGGGGACATGTAATAAACATTGTAAACACATATTTAAGAACAACTCAAAGTTTTAATGATTTAGGGTTGTTAGCTTATTATTTTAACTGATTAACTATTGCTTAGGTTTCATACATTTTGCACATTTTGTATATTTATAAACTTAAAATGAATATTGTAGTAAACTACAGGGTGTCCCACATAAAACTGGTAAGCCTCACTGCCCTTCTGGCACTAATATTTATACCTCATTGCATTCATATTTAGAATTTAGCTATACTGTCATCAATTTACATAATTGTTAGAGTTTAACAGTAATTGTCGTTGAAGTTTTTACAATCGTGGAAGTGTTGTGAGAGAAATGGTGAAGTATTTAGTTGAACACTGAATTTATATTGTGGAATTTTACACACATACAGGCTCCATTAAGGAGATTAAAGATTGAGGTGAAATATCATGGTATCACAAGCTACCTACAGCCAGCACAATTCAATATCTGTATAAAAAATGGAAGACTACAGGATGCATTGTGAATGTGAAGAGGAATAAGCATCCAACAGTGAAAATCCTAGTGGTATTCGACAAAATTTGCATGGACATAATGAGAAGCCCAAAAAGTTGATAAGGAGATTATCTCACCAAATTTGTGTATCCTGGATGAGATACCATTTTGCTACAGAGCTCAATTTCTGAGCATTTTGTGTGAGCTTAGTGCATGAATTAAAAGTACCAGACAAACTAGTTACTTATTAGAACTGACTCTTATCTCTGATCATTAACAGTTACTTGGACCCCATGCTCTTCTTTATGACAGATGAAGCCTGGTTTCCTCTGTCTGGTTATATTGCAGACATTAGTCTCAAAGAAGAGAGGTGTATGGTTTGCAGTGTAAGGAATGTGCTTTATTGGCCCCATTTTTTTAATGAGATGATCAAAAGTACAAGATGTCTGCAGATCTTTACACATAGGAAATAATATAATATGGTGATACATGCCTTTTATGTGAATGGCAATGAGATAGTTGTTGAATTGATTTATTTATGCATGCTCTTTAACATCTCAGGTCATTAGCGTCCCATTCTATTCACAGCGTGAAATGGCCAACAAATTTTGCTCAGAGGCCTCTTCTTTCAGGCTTGAGGTTCTTTTTCATGCTGTAAATGTATGACACGGGACCCACGGCTAAGCTTCTCTTCTGAAGGAAGCCATACTTAGGATTTTTATGCCCGAAAAAATCCATCGACCCTGGCCGGGTTTGAACCCACAATTTTGGCAGTGAGATAGTGAGGCATATTGGTTTTATGTAGGACACTCTGCCTGTATTTGATTGATTTTCTGTCAATTATATCTGGTCCCACCATAAAAACCTACTAGTAGTCTTCCATGGGATGGATTAAGCTTTGAATGTACTCGTGATCTAACATTGTTTAGGACAACCAATTATATCCAGCATGCAGGCATCTAAAATACCACCTGTTTACATCATATCATTTCCAAACTTAATTTTTTTATATTTTCCAGTTTCAATGAACCTACTTTACAATAAAAGCAATTCAAATATGCTCTTGGAACTCTGCAGACTAAATGCTTTCTGTTTCAGGTGTTCGGTTCAGACGTGTTGGTACACATCTTAATTTGGAAATTATGGTTACGCCTCTCAATTTTACTGCAGGGACATTGGACAAACCTCAAGAAAAAAGTGTTTGGCACGGCAATGATAACACAGATGCATCCCTTGTGGAACCTAGGTAGAGTATTCAGGGCTTGTTATATTACATTAAATTACAGTTCTGGACTTTATATTCTTTTTGAATATACATGATGCTGGAGTAAAAAGTTACCCTAAGGTTTTGCTTGTTTCCAAATGCTTTTATGTCATTGTTAACACAACTTACTCCAACTGTTATATAGCTTGGTTTGGTTTTGACAAGCATTCAAGTGATTAATGTTGTTTGTTTCCAATTATGCACTAAACTTTACAAGACGGTCCCTCATGTACACCCTAGGACAAAAAAATTGCACATTCCTGATTGGCATGTCTGTGCAATGGGTTTTATATCAAGTACTCCACGACAGACTGCTGATAGATCAGTGATTAAAAGCAGCTGTCTAGCAATGAGAGCTACCAATGTTTATTCTACCCATGCATAAATTATTTTATTGGAAGTAAAAATATTTAGCATACACATGATAATATAGCTTCACTTTATTCTTTCTTATTTGAATTTTAAAGCATTTATGATCATACATGCAACAAAAGTAAAGTAAATTTTGTTTCAAAATAAATAGGAAATTAATAATTATTTTTAAATTAAATAAAAGCAATTTATATTTTCTTTTTTGTCTTTCACTTTAGAATATTTATTACCGCAGCATTAATTTTGAAAATAGATGAGTAATTACATCTATGTGTTTGAGTGTAAATGCTTTAAAATGTAAATATATGTTGTCTAAAAAGATACATTATTGTTGTATATTAAATGTTAATTTTACTTGCAAAATTAACAAATGAAAAAATTAAAGCATAACAAGGTTCAAAGCTGGAAAGTTATCTACTCAGCCATCAGAACATATATTTTGAACAAACACAGTGCGTAACTTGAACATGTACTGAAGGCAGGATTAGCAAATGCTTCTAATGTTTTCAAAGCCAGTCATTGTTTCTGGCCATTGTTAATTTTTTTGTCTACTGATTATACAAAACTGTATGATGCCTTCTCCAAAGGCATTAGGAGTGAACCCATTAGAACAGGGCTTAACTTAAACCTATATGCAAACACACATGCCCTGATGTTTTATGAGTAGTTTTGAATAGCTGGAATTTTCACAGTTAAATAATATAACAAATTATTACTGAGGAAATCACTTATATCGTCAATAATTTGTTATATTTACACATATCCTGATTTACCAGCTAGGATATCGAGTTCAGTTGAAAGTCTGCTAATGCAATTTGTTAACTTAATACATGTGTATTATTCCAATAATTTTAAAATTTAACCCAGTTTGAGGTTCAAGTTGGATTAAGACCCTAAGGCTTAGGTTAGGTGCTTGGTTAAATAGTTATCTTCATTTTAAACCTGGAGAGGTATCAGTCACAACCAACTAACATTTTAAACCTATTCTTTTGTTTTTCAAAACTATTTTCTCATTTTTCTTAATTGTTTGCTTTTCTCTGCCATACTTTATATTAATCCATTTATATATCACAGATTTTGGGAAGATGGAAAATAGATTAGAACAGTCATTACTTTTTTCATTTAGAGCAAAAAATAGCAAAATAGAAATTAAATCCAGGTTGGATGATGTTAATCTTTAATTTCCACTGTTAAGATTTTGGGTTTCAAACATGACTGCATAGGGACAAATAATAAGGCATGTTATGGACGTCCAAAAATGGCAGATCACAGAATTAAATAGCACAAAGCTAATGAATCTCCAAGGATTTCTGATAAGCAGGTAAAACAGCTGGATTTAAATAAATTCCTACATGATTAGGGTTGCCATACATATAATTTTTTTCAAACACTGACGAGCAATCTAAATGCTGTGATTATCACATAGCACAGCTGTAATGAAACTCTCTAGCAAATTTCTGTTGCAGTCATACCCTTCTTTACTAAGTATTTAATAACAGCACGATATTCAATATTTGTCATTTTTTCTATATTTACACATTTGCACTGCAATGAACAGCTATAGCTACTGCAATTCTTGACCAATCCATGTATTATTGCACAAATGTTTCTATTAAAAATGGCGGGTTTTGATAACAAAATTGCTTCATAACTTCTGCTGCAATCTATGGGTCATTCGGAGAACTTGTCAAATTACTCTCACATTTGTTTTGACACTGTAGTATAAATTTTAATCTAAGAATAGAGTATTTATGGCATAAAAAAGTTATGTAACTACAGTATAATATGTAGTGTATGTATCTGCTTGCATTATTGTTGCCATATAAATGAAATTTTGGTACCATTTTTGTTAACTCACACAACGTTTAATAGAAAATGCGCATTTTGCTGAAACATTAATTTAAGATTAAAAAACAAATGTCAAGTCTCTGTAAAAATGCTAAAGGGGAATATAATGTATTTTGCTAGAGCTCTGTAAAACTGTTGCTTTTTACCTAAAATAATTTAATTATGCGTTTTATTTGAGTAATTGTCATCATTGATACTGTTAGCAATTATGCCAACCATGACTTACATTTTTATTTTCAGGAAGAGGCTCTATATTTCACATCCTGATGTGCCCACAAAACCACATGGCATTTCGCAAATTGACTCAAGGACTGACCAATTCCTCCTCTTTACGCACTCAGATATCAATGCAGATGCAGCACAAACTACAGTACCATTCCTGGATGCACAGCCTGTTACTCCAGTGCCTCCAACACTGCTGGCTGGTGCAGGCATTTATCATAAGGGTCAACCTGGTTATGGAGGTTTCATTGGGCCCAAAGTTATTACATATGACTTTACTTCCCACATAAATGCAAAGTTTCCAGAAACAAGCGAGCCATAGAACTATAATACTTCAAATTATAAAATGCAATAGTAACCTGCATCTTAGAACTTTGTCATTTCCACAGAAGCTGACTTCTTATAATTGTTAAATGCATTTACTAAGAATTAAATGATGTGAGAGACTCTGTGCTATGATAACTTAATTTTTATATTAGTTACTAATAACATAGTTTGTTTTGTAATGACATTTCATCTTTATTTATTTATAAAATGATGGAATTTTATTTGTTTTTGTGGCTATATTTTTGGGATAAATTATGTAATTATGATTTAATGGAAAAATGAAAAAAAAAAAAAAACTCAGTATAAAAGTAATAAGTGAAAGTTTAGTAAAATAGACTATGTTTATAAGACTGTTAGTAGATAATATAGCAGCATTTGGCTATTTCCATGAAAGGAAAACTTAAATACAGGGAAAGAAAAGCAACATATATTGAGTCTCAAATATGAAATAGGGCTGCATATATTTGAAACACTGCTAAGGATTATTCTTATTGTAATTTTAATTTCCAGCTGATTCATGAATAAAATATAAAGATTACCCACTGCAGTTACAATCCCTTTATCATACTCCATTCACAAATATTGCATTTAAAGCACTGTTGTTTTCGAATTCCAGACCTTGGCAATGAGCCATTTGTCCTCTTGCACACCAATATTTTTCAAAGATGCATTCCAGGAAATTGAAAATTTTTGAGACATTCAACCCATTTCCACATTCATGTTGGACAATTGGCAAATGCAGGATGAGAAATTTCTAATAAAATGTAACCATTTTTATGCAAACATCATGTTTTCATGGATTAGCAGTGATGTTGATTTGTTTTATTTATGAATGCTTTTTAACATCTGAGGTTTTCAGCATCCCATTCAATTTACAGTGTCATAAATAAATAAATTATGAATTTTGATAAATTTTGATCAGAGGCCTCTTAGGCTTGAGGTATTTATAACAACCATAAATCTTTGATATGGGACACATGGCTTTACTTCCCTTCCAAAGGAAGCATTACTTATGATTTTTACATCTGAAAAACATCAATTGATACTGTGATTTTGGGTCTAAGAGGCAAGTATGATTATCTGCATTCAACGCCAAATATGAATGGAGAGTTGGAAATAATGCTGGTCTCCAGATCTCTTGAAACTAGCCAGGAGGTTGGCTAACCATGACCTTTCCCTATTGGCCACCTGGGCCCTATTCCATAAAAGTATGATTTAAAGCATGAACTTGTAACTTCTTGTTCCACAAAAAATGTGCATTGGTTAAGTATTAGTAAAATGTTACAAAATTACATGAAATAAGAGCAAGATGGAGGAACAGCTGTTTGCTACATGTTGCCACATTTTGAATTAAGTTATATCCACTCCTTGGTAATAAATTTATACTTTAAGCACAATGAAGATTATTGTTGTTCCTGGCAAATGGAACTTGTATTTTTTCTCAGAAAGAATGATAATTTAAATACTATGCATTTGCCAGTATTCAAGCGAAATAATTCACTTCAAGATGATCATATAAATATAGCAGCATCAATTTCAATCGTTGAAAGATGGCAGAAGAACTAAACTTTCCTGTTGTGCTTGGTCATTTATTTTATTAATTCATTTGATCATTTATTTATATTGTTTCACAATCACATTTTCATTACAAGCAAAAAATTGGAAATATGGCATTAAAAGAGATTATTTTAAAAGAAAATAGGAGGATGGAAAGAAATTATTTTCAGGGCAAGAAACTGCTGGACTGAGACAGGAAAGACCATATTAATAAGTCATATTAACTTTGCACTAACTTTTTCTTTATACTTAAATACTGAATTATTATTTCTTTCTACACATTTCCACTCTCAACATTAGCATCACTTTCACTAATACTTCACACATTTATTTAGGTCAGCTGATTCCAAAAATTATTAAAAAGATATTAAAACATGCACTAGGATTTGTATACTCCGTTCATTTTTAAAATGAATCCTAATGTAACAAAACAAAATTGTTTCAATATTAATTCAATTTGGAATTGAACTCAGGTAAACACACATTAATAATCTCTTCCAAGTAGAAATATTTAGAATTCTTTTTATAAACAGATAATTGAAGAAGTTTGGAAATGGGTGGTGGATTTCAGACCACATATTGCATAAATAGCCCTTAATGCACTTTATAATTAAAATAGGTTTAGTTTAATTGATAGGAATCAATATCTAACCTAAAATATGTATACTAGTGTGTAAATTCACCATCTGAGATTCACAGGTAGAATTCCACTAGTTAACAATATGCAATATTACAACACTAAATGTTTCGTGAAACAGAACACCGATAAAACAAAATTGCACGCTGATAATATTAGTCTGCCACACAAGTAACTAGTAGTTTACACTCATAAGTTCTAGTAGATCACGAGCTTCTAAGTTTTTTAGTAGATCACGAGCTTCATGAAACAGGGCACTGGTGACTAGAGCCAAGTGATGACAATAGAGCAGACCATTAACAGCTTTATCACCTTAGTGATTGAAAATGCTGTAATACAGTGTGTCCATATAGTTTAGATATAATTTCATGAAATTATGGTTTGTTGCACATGAAATTTATTTGGTAAGTGTATTTGCATACTGGGTGAATGTGCTGTTTTCACTCAACAGTTGCCTCATCAATGTAGCCCATACAACAATTCCAACAATTATTAGAAAGTGAATTTCTATACTCTTTTAAATGGAACATTGCTTATTGACTTCAAGGAGGGAAATATATATTTATTTATTGTGTGGACACCTTTGATGGTCTTGCTCCTATAATCCAGCTTCGAGTTGGCTGTGGTTCTCAATTAATCCATTAGATGTTTTAGCACTACAGCTACTTTTTATTTTCAAAATATGTATGAAATTCCCATATTTAATATTGATATAAAAGGTAATATTGTGGAACATCACATTAATTAAGAGGGGGAAATCTTATTTTTTATGTTCCTTTCAATTTTGATTGTTTATTGGTGGTTTCTGAATGACAGTTAAGCATTTTTAAGCATTACTATTATTAATCTCTTTTGAGTTGAAATATTTAGAACACTTTTTATGGTTTCACTTATTAGAGATTTACTCAGACGTTTTATGCAACAATTGTCCACATCCTCAGCCATTGGATCATTTGTAGAAGTTAGGTAGGTATCTGGGTTGACTGGTGGTGTTGTGATAAGCTTGAATAAAGAGATGTCTGTTTCCGGGATGTCGAAGTTCATTAAGTTTTGCTCATGTTTTTTTTATAAATCCTATATAAAGCCATAAGTGATTTGGAGCTGAAAACTTATGAGCTACATTTAAAACCAGCACCTCAATTAGGCACAACCTTATGGAGAAACCCGGAGGAAACATTTTTTGAGGTTAGAAACGCCAAAGTACAACAAAAATGGGAAACCATAAACAAACAACTAGATAACCTTAGACAGAAACAACGAAAGATTATAATTAGGAAAAAAGAAATTCAAAACAGCACAATGGAAAATGTCAAACAGATCAAACAAACAATTTTCAGTAAATAAATTACAGCTATTAAACACGGGGTTAAATACTTGTATAGATTATTCTAGAAATATAGAAGAACATGTAGCAGACATAGAAACAGCAATTTTTAACAAACCAGATAAAGAAAAAAATAGCATAAGAACACAATGTGGAAAAGTCCTACAGCAACTAATAAAAAAAGAAAATAATCAAAAAAGGCCATATCATAGGGTACTCAGATCTTTGAAAGAAAAAGATGTTATTTATTGCAGAGCTGACAAAAGGAACAAAATTGTAATAATGAATGAGACAGATTATGAAAACAGTATATACTGTTTACTAGCTAACCAGGATTATGAAAAAATGAAAACAGATCCCACACAAAAATATATCAGCGCAGTAAGAATACTATTAACAAATATAACAATTCTGAGTGAGCAAGAAAAGAAGAATATTATACCAGGCAACCCTACAACACCTTTTATGGCCTACGTAAAATACATAAACCTGGTAATAATATGAGACCTAGTGTAGACACAAAAAATTCACCCACATACAATTTAGCAAATTGCCTTAAAAATTTAACACCTTACCAAAATACAAAAGCTAAAGTAAAAAGATTTTTTTTTATTTGTTTATTTATGGATGCTCTTTAACATCTCAGGTCATCAGCGTCCCATTCTATTCAGGGCGTGAAAGGGACGACAAATTTTGCTCAGAGGCCTCTTCTTTCAGGTTTGAGGTTCTTTTTCATGCCGTAAATGTACGACCGGGACCCATTGCTTTACTTCCTTTCCAAAGGAAGCAGTACTTAGAATTTTTACGCCCTGAAAAACTCCATTGACCCTGGCTGGGTTTGAACCCGTGATCTTGGGTTTAGAAGGCAAGTATGGTTACCACTACACTACCTGGATCGACAAAAAAATATAAAGAACTTATCAGAATTAATAGATAAAATCAGACAAGTAAAACTAGAAAAGAGAGATTTGCTAATTTCTTATGATGTGGTCTCTTTGTTTCCTAGCATTCCCAAAGAAATTCTAATAAATATTGCAAAGAAATGGCTAACTTCAACAAACCTATCTGGACGTAATAGAACAATATCTGACCCTCACCAGAAGTTGCATAAATCAAACCTACTTCACATTCAGAGGCAATAGTTATACACAAAAGAAGGGTCTAGCAATGGGAAACCCACTTTTGCCATTCTTGGCGGATATGTACATGAGTTTTTTTGGAAATAAAATTAGCTGAGGCTTTTTCCGCGCGCACACACACACCCACACAATTGTTGGTACCATTACGTGGATGATGTCTTTGCAACAGTGAAAGAAAAATGGAAAGAGGATGCAATAAAACTACTCATTCTACAAGAGAGCACTGTTAAATTCACAATGGAATTAGAAAACAACAAGGTTCTTCTCTTCTTGGATATAAAAATTATAAAAAATTGCAATATACGGAATTTGGCATTTTCAGAAAAGATACCCACACAGATAATTATCTAAAAAATAACAGCCACAATCCAAAACAACATAAACTAGCCACAATCAACATCCTCACATTCAGATTAACAAACCTGCCAATAAGCAAGACAGAATACAAAATGGAATACCAAAAAATCATAGATATAGCACAAAAAAATGGCTACACAATAGATCTTGTCAACAAGAAAATAGAGAAATTCAGAAAGGAAAAACAAATAAAGGACATCACCACAATAAAAGGCTGCAAAGAAGATCATATATATAAAAAATTCACATTCCACCCATGGCCACACCAAAAATTCCAGAAGATTTTGAAGAGGCAAACATCATTTTGGCTCCAGTAAATAAATTAAGTTTAAAAAAACACTTAAACACCAACACAAAAGACAAATTCCATCTGGAAAGTAATCAGGCATTTATGAAATCGGTTGCAAAGATGTGACATGAAATACACAGGCAAAACAAAAAGAAATATTACCATATGTTTTAAGGAACATATGAGAAATGTAAAATATAAACACACAGAAAAATCAGCAGTGGCAGACCAATTCTGGTAAAAAAACCATGAATTCCAAAATAAACGAAAACTACTAAAAGCTCTTCAAAAACCCATAGAATTAACGGTATGGGAAAATATATTTATAAACAAAAACAAAGATTTTCTGGTTAACTTTGATCTTCCAAACAACAGTTACCTCATCAATAAGTTTGTTAAAGCCATAAGTGACATCTTAATATCACACTGGGAAGCGGCAAGTGGGACCAGGCTGAAGATGGAGGCAAATGCCTTTGAAACATGTCCAAGTAAGTGGAACAAAATTAGTGAAATTTGAGTGATTTTGTAATAATAATTTGTCATATTACCTATTCCATATGTTTCATTGTTGAATAGTTTTTAATAATTTATCAGTCTTTTTCCATTTTATGGTTTTCATTCCAAAAAATGTGCTGCCATAGCAGATTTATCTATTTGATTGTACAGGATATTTCCCCAATGTTCCTTGAACCTAGTGCCTTAGAAAGCTGACGAGCATAATTTAGTTATATAATTACTGCAATTTCTGCATTACATTTCGTATAGCTGCCACAATCTGTGCAACCAGAAAATTATCACAGGCTTTAACTCACAGGAGTGGATAGAGCCAACATAATTGCCAAATACCACCAAACCAGTGACTTAAACCTTAGTGTTGATATAATCATTATAATTGGCAATAATTATCATTAGGATTTTGATGGCATACACATACCTGATAGTAATTAAAAGAGTAATAATAAACTTGGTTTTTATTCAATAATGTTTTTCCTTTATTAATGCAGCATTATCTGTAAGAGAATACCAGTAGTACAGTCACTTCCCTGACATGCACAGTTCGATCCTACAAAATACCAAGCTATCCCTACTGTATATATTGTGGTACCTGTATAAGAAAGCACATACACTAGGATCATGTCAGCTTTCTCAGCATTAGAAAACTACCTTATCTAGCACATTCTACTTTTTATAACATATCAAGATGTACTGACAAGTCTACCTCACTGGCCTCTGTATAAAGGAAACAAAATGTAAACACCAATATCATAATAGGCAGGAATGTATGCACATTTTCAGTACAGTATTTAAGCTGTTAAATGGGGTAGACAACTCTTAAAAAAGGTCCATTTAAATAGGGCTCTGAATTTTAGATCTGCCCTGGATAAACTGCAATATGCTTAGTAATTGTATAAAATATAGTGAACTTTTGTAACAGTGGTGTCAAATATTAACATTTTAAAAAAATTGAGTCAAAATTGTAACATACACACCACTAAAATTCAATAAAATGGAAGACTAGTTTCGGGAGCCATCGCTCCTATCATCAGTTCCTGGTCGACTGCCTAAAAAAATTGAATCGAAATTGTAACATACACCACTAAAATTCAATAAACTAGTCTTCCATTTTATTAAATTTTAGTGGTGTGTATGTTACAATTTGATTCAATTTTTTTTTAAAATGCAATATGCTGTTGATAATTTCCCTAAATTATAGACAAAATGTGAGCAGACACCTGCTGCTTTTGCTTAACAATTAGAGGAGTGTACTGCTCTTTGCTCAAGGATCATGGAAGTTCTCTAAAAAGAATTTGAAAAGTCTGAGCCATAATATAGATGATGCCTAGTAATATACTTGGCACAGAATCTTGCAAAAAAAAAAAAAAAAAAAAAAAAAACTCATTGACATTTTAATCTCATCTATTTTTATTTTCTGAAAGTCAACAGACATTGTTCCATGTAACTTTGTGCTAAAATTACAATTTTTCATAATTGTTGGAATAGTTTGGCTACACTGATGAGCCTTTATCTGAACTGCAATCCATTGAATACAGCATATCGATAGTGCCTTTCATTTCAGAAACATTCATGTTAGTAGTTTTAGAATTATCCTGTATATGCACTTCCAATACTGTTTCATTTTAAAGTAGTGTATCATAAAGTCCTGAAAACATGGTAGTTTTTATTTTTATTTCAGACTATTATTATTGAATGCTGTTTATTGGGGAATGAATTGCTATTGTCAGTACTTGAATGTGCAATGTGAGATATGCAGAGGTGCAACAAAAGTTAACCCAAGGTATTGGATGGCATTGTGGACACCATTTTCTTTCAAGAAGATAAAGGTTCACTAGCAGACTTGACACCCTTAGAGTCAGTTGCATAAATAGTTAGAGTTTGAGTGCTAAAATTAAACTTCAGTCAAATTGTATTTCACCTTGATCTAAGATTAAACTTAACTGGTAAATTTTTTCTATGGTTAATCTGGATGAACCTGGTTAATGAAGTTACACAATTATTTATATTGATCTTTAAAAGAAAGGAAAGTGAAATGATGTCATTATTTTTAATTGTACACACGGAAGATTATGCATGATTGTTTCGTGCTTTAAATATTCTCTAAATGCATTTGGTACAAGTTTATAAGGTACTCATAAGGTGTATTTTTAGGTTATGTTGTTTTAAGATTTCAGATTTTTCTGGTGGTTCACCTGAAAACAAAGAGTTAAATTTCAAGGCACCGGTGAATTTCAGCACAGAAGGAATCCCATTATTGAGCTTGATGAAAAAAGTTTAAAATGAGATTTCAACTATCGAAACATGCTGTCAAGGAACTAGAGCAAAGACTATTTCCACAGCCAATAATAAGAACTAAATGAAATCTTGCATGAACCAATGTTTATGATTCCACTCACACTATGATTCTTTTCAGCTGGTAGTTTCCAGATAGTAATTGGGGATATATTTTAACACGAATAAAGGAACTGCAAGTGGAACCATACACAAAGTAGTAAAAGAACTTGCAAGTTTAAGATGCCAGTTCATCAAGATGCCTATTCATGAGGATGAAATAAATCAAGTAATGTAAGGCTTTATGATATGTGTAATTTCCCCGGAGTTCTAGATGGAATAGATTGTACACACATCCTTATCATATCACCTGGTGGCAATAATGCTGAAGTTACAGAAATTGCCATAGTTGGTTTTCTCTAAATGTCCAACCTATCTGTGATTCAGAACTTCGTTTTCAAAATGTTGTCACCAGATAGCCAGGATTGGCACGTGATTGTAATATTTTTATGAATTCTAGAATTCATGCCCAGTTTGAGATAGGAAAATTTCTACAAGGCACGCTACTGGGAGACAGCATATATCACTGTTGTCACTATCTGCTAACCCCCAAGATGCACCAAGAAATTCCTAAAGAACAGGCTTACAATAGTACCCACATGACAATAAGATTAATTAAGATATCTCTCTATTCCTTTTTAAAATTTGTTGTTTGAGATCTCTTCCTCTTTTTTTCATCATCCATTTTGTTTATATGGTACATAACAGTAACTGAGATGAAGAAAATCTAATAGCATAAACAAATTACATTCAATGCGATATTATTACGCTTTTCCCTTGCATTTCCCTCAAACTTGGCACTGTTGTCAAACATATTTTAATGATCTTCAGCTAGCACTAAATTAAATTTGCTTGATCTATGATTGGCATTATGCAACATGAATATATATATATAAACATTTCTGAATTTCATCAAAACTCCAGTTAGTAACTGCAACTAGTCTTTTAAGCATGGGTGTTTTTAAAGTAATGAGTGGTATCAAACCAAAGCTAGAGATTTCCAGGAAGTGAAGAATCATATTTCAGAAGCCTGTACAGTGATTTCAGGCAACATGCTTATAAACTTCTGGGCTGCATTTGGACAATTGGACACAATGCTTTGAAAATGATGGTGGCCGTAATGAATTCAAATAAAAAGGACATATGTATATACAATATCTACATGCCACATAATTTAATTTATGATAAACCATTATTTAATTGAAACTTTATGTCCATCATGTATTTTAAAATGTAGTTTTCAGTGCCTCCAACAATTCCAATTCAGTATCTCTTTAATATATGAAACCTTCCTACCTGAACACGAAGTGGATGCATCATAATGAGTTGAAGAACATCCCTTGGTGGTAACACATCTTGGAGAGATAAATTTTGATGTTTGATTGCCTGGCACATGAACACAGATAAGTAGCGATGAAGAGGAAGATGAAAGGAAACTTGCAAGCTATCATTCTGTAAATAAAACAAAAAAAATGCTAATGCATTTATGTAAGACACAAATAAACAATATTCTCCCCATCTATACCTTATCTGAGAGAAATATAAGGGCTGAAAGAGCATGCAATGCAACAATGTTTATCAACTGTTAACTCGTTTTTGGCTCCTGAAGTTCTTTCATAACTGCCTAAGCACTTCAACACTTGCTATGACAACATTATGTCTCTCATGTGAAATATCAATTATTAATATCCACTAATTTGAATATTATAAGGGAAATTCCAGGGTTGAAAGAAAGTGATACACTCTATAACATTCTTCTTAATTTGATCCACTATTTCTCTTCATTTACTGAACAATTCCTTCATAGATTATTGAAAGGTATCATTACTGGGCTATTTTCCTGTGGTTGTTGGTTTAAATTAATTTAAAAACCAAAGCTTTCGTCTACACTATTATTAGCATTCTAGGTAAACTGAAAGTGTTTGGAGAAGCAGAGGTACAGATTGTTTGAAGTGGCAGGGGAGAGCTGTGGTGCAGACTTGTTTGTTGACCAATAATTGATTCCAAATATTGCTTATTTGATTACCTCTGTCTTTATTTATATTATCTGGATGCTGCTCTATTTCTAAGGCATCTCTTGTAGCCAGATAAAAATATCCTGTTGTCATTGCAATTACTTCTTTATTTTTTAAAATTTTATTGAATGGGAAAATTTTGCCTGGCTGATTAAGGCATAAATGTAGCTTATGTTCTACAAGCGGAGTTTTAATAGATCTTCTGGTTATCTTTACCACATGTGCATGGTACTTTATATGGAGGGTTGCTCCAGTTAAGCTTAGGTTAAGTGATTTAACATTACAGACAGGACAAATTTTCTGGAGCTCCAATCCCAAGCAACAGCAGAGAGTGTAAAATTATGTAATAATGAGAGCATCAAAACAGTTTATATGCCTGGAATGTGGTAGGGAATTTGAGTACAATCTAAGAAAGAATGTCTCTACAGTACATCCTGAAAAGTTGAATGTTATAAACACTTCTTGTAAAAAGACAGCAAATGTACAACTATAGCTATGAAATGTACAACACGAAATTTCAATTATGCATCCATCTTCAAAGGCCATCAGTGAGATTGCCATGGTGACAATTCTGCTAGAAAGAAAATGTGCAGCTTATGTAGTTATGAAGCAACACTGAAGTTTTTCTTTTATTTGAACATTTAGAATCAGTACATGAAATAAAAGTAAAATTGGAAAAACTACAGTTCTCATCCTTTGATGATTTTAAAAAGGCAATTTTATTTCTAAAGGTGAAGGTATCAGACACGAAATTGGCTGAACAATGATATGCATAATAAATCCTTACGACATTGTTAGAAGAAGTGTGAGAATCAGTAATTCTTCGGATTTTACTTTTATTTCATGTAAACAAAATTCCTTTTCAAGCTATACTGAACAAAATTCGAGATTCTGTGTCAGATGCTAAATTACAGAGAATTAATTTTCTATTATGCATTTACTTCAAATGCCATCAGATTACCATGTAGTAAGGATGAGGTTATAATAAAAACAATGACCTGCTGCTTATGTTGTCATGAAGCAACATTGCAGTTTGGCAGCTGCCGTACAGCTGAGGAGTTTGGCTCTCCAGAAAATTTATCCTGTTTATAATGTTAAGTCTTGCGTGTGCTACAGGATCGATTTATCAGTATGGATTGCAGTCTGCTGGTACAGTCTGATGCAAATATTACTCCATAATCGCATTAAAACTCACTAATTTATGACAAGGATACATTGTTGGGCTTTTTGATGCTAATTACATCAATGAAAGTGGAAAGGTGTACAAAGAGAAAGGTCTTACCATATGTAAGTTGTGTGTGCACAAAAATGTATTCCCATTTGCGACCCAATCTGCAAAAAGAATAAGAAGAAAAAGGGCACAATCAGCACAACTTAAAGGGCTAGTAGCCAAGAAGAGGGCAGCAATGATGCAAAAAAAACTCAAACACAAAGAAGCATTGCCAGCAACATTGGAAAATCTAAAGGGACTGTTTACAGGTTAATCCACCAACATTTGGGTATAGAATGGCAGCATGCAGGGACGTCTTGAAGGAACAGCACCTAAAACACTTCACCAATGCAAGAAAACTGTATGAACACCACCTGGCTGGTGAAAAGTGGCAATGGCTGGTTTCTTTGGATGAAGTATGGATTTAATTAGATGATACAAACAAATGTGCTGTTTACCACCATCAAGTGGGCCAAAAGAGGTACTCCAACTACATCCAGGAAAACAAGGAAAGGTTTCCCAAGTTTCCCATAGTAGTTGCAGGTAGCTGCGCTCAGGGGAAACTTAACATTCATAGTGTTGCTAAAAATGTGAAATTAATACAGCCTACTACCAAAGCAATGTCATGAACCCAATGCCTTATTAATGGATTTTTGCAAATTTGATCTGCCGAAAATAGCACATCATTTCTCAATGTCCCACCAAGTTTGGGGATCTCTGGAAAGCCTGCTGGAAGGAGTGGGCAAACATCCTCCGTCCTGTAGGCGCAGTCTTCTATAATGGAAATTACACTGCAGAGCCATAGCCAACCCTGTGGACATTAAATTGAACACCATTGGTGGTGGAGGAAGGGAATCTTACCATGAAAAAAGGTAATTATAAATGTCTGAGTTTAAGTTGGGTAACCCTCCGTATATTCCTCTGGAGTGGGCCTTTCATGGAATGCAGTTTTTGACCTATTTTTGCTGTGGTTGTGAAAACAATTTTTACATTCTTTCTTAAAACCCAAGTAATACATAGAGTGACATCCTCTATATACTGCAAAAATCCTTTAGTTTGGTCTTTATGGTCTGATATAGAAGCTGTGGTTTTTCAATATTTCAAGGCTCTACTGAATTGCAGATAAAATGTGTAATTCTCCTTTAAATCTTGTAACTGTGTACTAAAATGCTCTATTAATAAGTTATTGTATATTCATTCTTTTAAACCTTGTTATTCTTATGCTACACTTTATAATTATATTATGAATTATTTTGACTAATGTTTTAAACTTATACACACTTTGTTAACTCTAGATTTTCACAATGTCTGAAACTTGTGTACACAAGTCTTTCGACAGCAAAAACAGTATTATTTATTCTTTCTTGCAGTAGCCCACATGCTAGCAAGGCTCTCTGAAGATGAATAAGTTCAGCTTTTAGTCCCTCAGGTTTGGTAATGTTTTTGGCTTGGTGGATCAACGTTTTATTAGAGTTCTTTTTAAAGCTGACTGATGGATCGTGCATTGAGATGCCAGTGTGCATAGGTTTTCTGTAAACTCATGTTCTAGAGCACCAGATGCCTTGAACATCTAGGAATGGAACATTATGAAAGGAAAAGGAAAAAAAAAAAAAAAAAAAAAAAAATTATTATAATAATAATAATAATAAAATTGTAGCCACAGGATATTTTTGAGAAAGACTAGAAGGAAGGCCTTAGAAACTGAGCAGCATCCAAATAATATAAACAAAGACAAAGGCTTTCAAATAAGCAAGACTTGAAATTTGTTACTGGTCAACAAATTGCTCTTCCAACACTCCTACCCCTCCCATTTCTATTTCTAATGCCTTTGTACCTTTGTCTCTCCAGACACTTTCAGTCCACTGATGATGCTGATTGTAGTGTCAGCAAAACTCGATTTTAAATTCGTTTAAATCAATTACCATAGCAACATAGCCCAGCAAAGTTCAATTTCAATAACAACAATGCAGGCCATGAAAGCCTAAACAATGTTATCATTCTTTTACATCTTCATCAAACCACTGTTCATACATTCTATGATTTTCTTTCATTATTACCATACCCTTTATTGCTCAATAAATTATGAAAAAAAAAAAATTGTAAAGTTGATGTTACTGAAAATCTACTGATAGTAACTGCATATTATAGCAAAAAACAGAATCAATGCCTCTTGCCAACATAAAAATATATTGAATAAAATATATTGTAACAGTGATGTCAAGTATTAACATTTAAAAAAGTTGAGTCAAAATTGCAACATATACATCACTAAGATTTTAATAAAAAGTAAGACTAGTTTCTGGAGTCATCGCTCCCATTGTCAGTTCCTGGTTGACTGTTGGCCTCGCTCCTTGTGGTGGATTGATTCGTCTCTGGTGGAGGTTTAATGAATCTCTGTATTAATATATTACTTGGCGGGATTTCAAAATTAAAAACTTTCTGCCTGTTCTTCTGAATATAAGTGTTTTCCCAGACTGTAAGTTCAGTTTTCCCTTTAATATTTTTAAGTAGTTTGGGGTTTTTATTAATGCTATGCTGTTCTTTCCAGAAATGCCAGGGCACTGCCAATTTTTATTCTTGTCTTTGATTTATATACCTAATGTGTTCTTTAGCTCGTTTTTATGTTTCTTTTGGTCTTTCCAATATAAACTTTTTCACAATCATTGAAGGTCATCTGGTATATTCCTGATTTTTGTTTAAGTTATCTTCTTTTTGTTTTGAGTTCAGGATATTTTTATAAAAATCTTTTGAAATTTTTGAAAGGTTAATGGGTGGTATGTGAATTTTTTGTATATTTTATTTTCTTCTTAGATAGGAATAAGTGTAGTGGGGTCTCTAATTTTCTTTTTATTCTTTGCTCTGTCTATTTTCTTGTGTACAAACTCTTGTTTGAAGCCATTTTCTATAGCTATATCCACTATTATTCATTTCACATTCATATTCCTCCTTGTTCATAGGAACATTAACCAGCCTGTATGCAAGACTATTTAAAACTGCATGCTTGTGAGGAACTGGATTAAAACTAATATATTTAATGTAATTATCTGTGTGTGTAGGTTTCCTGTATATGCAAAAAATTTAGGTGATTTTCTTTTTTAATTATCTTAATATCCAAGAAAGGTAACTCTTTATTGCATTCTCTCTCCATAGTGAATTTAACTGTTTTTTTCCTGTAGGTTCAGTAACTTTAGTGCATCATCCAAGTGTCTTTCTGGTGCTATTGCAAAAATATCAACAGTGCGGTACCAACTTTTAAATAGCCAAGGGAAACTTTTTACCAGTCTAATTTCCAATGCACTCATGAAAATATCTGTCAAAAATTGGAGACAGTGGACTACCCACTGTCAAACCAAAATTTTATTTGTAATATTTGTTATTGAATGTAAAGTAATTTTGTTCTAGACATAAGTTTATTAGTGTAATGTACTCTTGAATATCCTCATTTGTTATTCCTATTTTTTGTAATCATTTTTTTTATAAGAGAATATAAATTCAGTGTACGAATATTTTGAAAAAGTGCTGTAACATCGAAAGAGACCAAGGTATCTATCCATTTTTCAATTTTTATGTCTTTAATTCTTTGAATAAGATCCAATGAGTTTTTTATACTAAGAGATATAAAAATATATTATCTCAGAAATAACAAAAAATACATAATTGCTAATAATAATTTTGAAACATTTAAATATCTCAGAATGAAACAAATGCTGCTTGGTACTATTTTTCATAAATCCCTCCATTACACTCCAATTCCTGAAAAATATCATTTCTTTGGTAAACATTGTACATATTAATGAATGAATTTATTCAATATTACAAACATCAAGGAATGTACAGTTTACAAGATTATATAATTACAATTTAATTTACACAACATAATTTACATAAACACACAACATCTCCAAAGTTCAGCGGCACATAAAAACTAAGGCCCTCCCATAACGCAACCACCAGGTTATTTGTATGATAAAGGACCCCTAAAATGAATTACTAATTTTCATCAGTGCATGTGTCCTCAAGCTGCTTCTTTGTACATCTCCACCTACTCCTCCTAAAAATTCTCCAATCTTATTCATTTTCTCTACTGTCATTTCAGATAACATTTTTTTGCCACTATTTCTTGTTGCAATTTGTCCCATTTTCCATCCCAGATACTATACCTCCACTATTTACCATTTCACATTGAATTAAACAATGGAATCAACTTTCCCACAATAATGCACCCTTCTTTACAATTTTTCCTTAGTTCTTTTATAAATAATACCCCGTATGCATCTATGCATATCCTATACTTTCAAATTGGTCAATTTCTTTTAACTACTTCATATAAATCTAAGGAACTTTTATCCTCTAAGCTAGCCTGCCTCTCTATATCTTCTACCCTCTGCCTCACTTCTTTCCAAAATGCACAAACATTATTTTCACCCAATCGCCATACATCTCTCATTACAATTTCTTCTAATAGTTTTCCCACTTCCCCATGGCAACACTCTCTTCCCAACACATCTCTTTGGTAGGTAAGACATTCTTTCAGCCATCATTATTGTCTAGTTTCAAATATCTATACCAATAATTGATATCACTGTATGATTTAGTTGAACTACACATTCTTGATGCTTCACTTACTTGTCATAATATATAGAATCAGTTTCAATAACATTTCATTTTCATCATCAACTAAACTAAAAGTCAACTGTTAGATAATTTGTTAAGCTATTGGAATGTGTATTCTGCTCTGGTGGCAGTGTAATAAACTTGCAGTTTATGTTTTCATCCTCTGCAGTGTTGGAATTAATTAGACTGTCTTTGTATTTGTGATTTTCTTCCAAGTTGCTAATTCTGTATGTCCTTGTACTGATGATAGTAATTTTGTTTTATTCACAAGGTTGTGATTTTCTGTCCAAAAATAATATGCTACTGCTGATTTCTCTATTTGCTTGTACTTTATGTTCCTGAAATGTTCCTTTAAACATGTGCACTTTTTTTCACATTCTGCACAATTTATTTTGTAAATATCTGCTTTTTTCTCTTGTGGAATACTGTCATTAACATTGTTTATCAGTAGGTTTTTAACATTAAATCTATTAATCGGTGACAACCTGATATTAAAATATTTAAGAATATTCTGAAATTTTTAGTAGCCCATGGATATGTGAATTTTTTAAAAATTAAGCTCATCTTTTCTTGCTGAAAATGCTGTGGTTTCTTTTGATACATTTTTGTCTCTTGAATTTCTGTACCTTTTTGTGTACTAGTTCTTTATTGAAACCATTTTTAACTGCTGTTTCTTCTATTTGATTGTATTCATTAAAATATTCTTCTTTGCTAATTTGTAGGTTAAATAGCCAGTGTATTAAACTGTTGATAACTGCATGTTTGTGCACTGTGGGGTTAAAACTGTCAGCTTTGAAGTGATTATCTTCGTGTGTATTCTAAATTCCAGATCCTTGATGTTTCATTATTTTAATATCCAAGAATGGCAACATGTTATCTCTTTCTTTTGTGTGTAAACGATATGTTTCTATCTTGTATATTCATGTTTTAAGGCATCATCAATGAGTTTTTTGTTAACTATGGCAAGTATATCGTTGACATATCTATACCATACCGTAAATATGTATGGGAAAGCTGAGTTGATGTGTGTTTTAAATGTGTTCATGAAGAGTTTAGCTAGAAGTGGAGATAAAGGGCTGCCCATATAAGTCCTGCTTGTTGTTTATAAAATTTTCCTTTGAAAGAAAAATAGGCGCAAATTTCTGTGAGTTTGATGTATTCTTTTATGTGTGCATCATTAATTCCACTTGTTTTAAGTCAATCATATAGACAAAATAGGAGTTTTCCTTTTGGTATGCTTGAAAACAGCGATTCTACGTCGAAAGATATTAAGAGTGTCACATGGATGTAATTTTTGTCCTTAATTTTTTCGATTAACTGACATGGTTTTTTATACTCCTGCTTTTAAATTTAGGTAATGTCTTGAATCTATTAGCTAACCATTTTTCTAAATAGTATGAAAGATTGATATTATTAATAATGAGACGCATACTATTTCCAGTCTTGAGAATTTTTGGTAAACCATATATTTTTGCTATTGTATGGTTGCTCTGTTTTATTTTGTAAATTGTTTCCTCTAGGATAACCGTGCACATTTTAGAACCTCATTGATTGCATTAATACATCCCTTCAATGGGTCTGAATGGATCTGAACATATATTTTTTTATTAAACAAATTCTACATTCTTGTATTATAATCTTCTTTATCTAATATTACTATTCTGTTTCCTTTGTTGGCTTTAGTATAAACTACATCTTTGTCATTTAAGGATTTTATTGTGCTCCTATATGTCTTAGTTGTTTTCTTTTAAGGTATTTCTTTAAAAACTTTTTGTGATTTTATTCTATTTCTTTTTCTTTGTTGTTTAATCCTCCAATGGCCACTTCTAAATCTACCAAATAATTTCCTATTTTAATGGCGATTATACACAAGTTTTAAGTCTTTATTTAAAAATGCTATTTCTTCTTTTGCGAAACTTTTATTAGATAGATTTTCCACATAATTCTGTTTCGGTTCTAATTTTTTCTTAGGTTTATGATTTAAGATTTCTAGACTTTCTTTTCTGATTGCTTACTTTTTTGTTTACTTGAAATTGTATATGTTCTAAATCTGTTCTGATTAAGTTATCCCATATTATGCAACCTAACCTCTTTGAAATCTGCAAGTGTTTTTCATATATTTTAAGATCAATATTTGCCATTTTTGTATAACTTTTGCCTTTTCGATTTGATTAACTTTTTTCTTGGCAGCTAACTATTCGCAACTGTTGTGGTTATGTTTAATGATTTTCTGAATGAAATTTGGACATACTTTATATTTAAGGCACGGGTTTAAAAAACGAATATCTGCAGAAATGAATTTTTTTCTTTTAATTTTATACACTCTTTAATGTCATTTTTCAAGTTATAAAAATTACAATTGAAGTTATTCAGGTTATTATATCTACTGTTTGTGTACTCCATCTTATAGTAGTGCTAAACAAATTAATCCAGGTCAGTGTTCCTACAGACTCGAAGGCCTATTTACTAATTAAAATTATTTAATTTTAATCTATTACTATATATTAGATTCTTTCCACTATTATTCCTTTTCTTCCTACTCTTCCTAATTCTACCATACTTAGCACTCTTGGTGAGCTTTTGGTAACCGCAGAACAAAACATTCTATGCACTACATCAATCTAGCTCCAACCCCTTTGACCCTCCCAAAATTTCCACTGAATACATCATCTCTGACTCAACCACAACTTCATATAGTCTTATTAACCATTTCATTGACAATGTGGGAACTTTATACAAGCTTATTCTAACAGTTTTCATAGCTAATTTACCTTTAGCTTATGCACATTTAGGCTGGACCTCCCACCTTCCATTACTTGTAAATGTAACCTCCAAATAATAAAATTCTTTCACTACCTTTGGGCTTCTATTTATAAACCATCTCTCATCTTTTCTTCATTTTGTTTCCTTTTAAAATACTATTATCTTTGATTTATTACTATTTATCCTCAGACCCCATTCTGCACAATATCTAATAATTTCATCAATGGCATGTTGTCATTCTAACACAGTTACTGCCCAATTACAAGATCACCAGCAAAAAGCAATCCTGGTACTTCCTTCTTTCCTATAATTGGGCAATGTCTATTTTTTTACTTAATCCTATCTAGGATATCATCTATAAATAAATTAAATAATAATGGACTCATTTTTACATCCCTGTCTCAAACCCAAATTTTGAATTGTGTAGTATGTATATCTATTACTTCACATCTAACACAATACATGCTTCCTTTCTATAATTTTTGAAGTCCTAAAATAAATTTGTTACTAACTCCCTTACATCTCAATTTATATACCAATGCATGTCCTACCCCTTTTATTTCTAAATATTTACCCACATATGATGAATTATTATTATATTAATTGATATCATTGTATGATTAGCTTCACTGTGCAAGTTCCAATTTACATTTTAATTATTATTATTATTATTATATTGTTTATTGTTTTTCTTCTTTTTCTAAATCCTGCTTGAAATTCTGATAATTTATCTTTCATTTCTGTCATGCAACCATCCTGTTTATACTTTACTTATCATTGATAGTACACTGATTCCTTAGGTTATTTATAACCCCTTTCCCTTTATATATTGGAATGATCATGCTAACTTTCCAACAGTCTGGTATTACTTCTTGTCCTTAATTCCATTTAATAATTCTGTTAGCACCCTAATACCTCCTTCCATTTCCCCAAAAGCTTTCCCAAAATTCTCCTGTAATTCCAACTATTCCTGCCGCTTTTTTTCTTATTACATTTTTTAATATGGTACCCTACCTCATTCATTGTAAATCCTTTATCTAAACTTTCTATCCCATAAACAGTATTATTTAAATTTAATTCATAACTCTGGATATTCCTGACACCTAACAGGTTTCTAAAATAATTCTTTGGAATGAAGGGTTATCTTATTTCCTACCATTCTCTTCCTTAAAATGTCCTTCACAACTGACCATAGATTTTTACTGTCTTTAGCCATATTTGCTCCTTTAATTTTTTCACCCATTCTCTGTTGCCATTCTTTCATTTTATCCTGCACTAGGCATTTATATCACCTTTTTTTGAACAAAAAAATTTGCCTATCATCATCTTTCTCTTCTGACTTTCTCCACCTTATTAAATCCTTAAACACTTCTTTCTTTACCTTAAGGCCCCATTCACAATGAAAATTAAATGTAAACAAAATAAAATAAGACATAATTTAATTTAGTAGTAACCAGGCATTCACAATGAAAGAACCAAACTTACATATTAGCCAGTCAAAAATAAGAACAAGAAGATCAACTAAGAGCTGATTGAAAATGGCTGTTTCTGAGCACATGGTAGCATTTATGCATATGCAAAGTGCAGCGACTAATTTGCTTGGAGTAATATAAGCAGGGATAGTTTTCTTATAATGCAATTAATATGTTGTCCATTGATGCCATTTTGTCCACAGAGTCACTGATCTGAAGATTTCTCTCTACCATAACTTGCCCTTCCACAGAGAATGGAAATCAAGTGCAACTCCTGTTGCTAGGTGCTGCAAGTCCCTAGTGACAGCAGAGAGAGCCGAACTACTGTGCTTGGCCACAGTGTAAATGTAGCATGTATTAATTTTTTGTTAAACATAATGTAACCTATGCATTGTCCTCTGTAACTTTTAAATATAAATTGATAGGGGATAGTTAGGCAGGTAAAACATTGTAACAATGACAAATCTGCTCTTATTGGAATTTGCAATTAATTCATATATATATATATATATATATATATATACACACACACATACACACTAACCTAATGCTAACCTCTGGTAAATCCTAGAAACCGGTGGAACCAGTGATTTTTCTTAAATATAAATTAATAGGGACAAATAAATCACTGTAATAGTGGCAAATCTCATTCGATTGCAGCAGAAAAAATTCATAAACATCACTTTATAGCACATTCTGTGTGTGACACTAATTGCTTGAAAATCTTATTATCTAGCTATATCTATGGAAGTCACTACCTTCGGCTCTCTCTGCTGTCGCTCGGAACTTGCAGCAGCAAGCACCAAAAATTGCATTTTAATTCCATGCTCGGGTATGGATAAATTCTACCATAGGACTCTACAAACAGAGCAGCTGTGTTCTGATTGGCTGATTTCTTAAGTTTAAGTTAAACAAAGATGCAAAACCTTGAACCTTGCAAGCTTCTAAGTTTGCGTCTAAATGTAAGTTTATTTTTAAGTTTACATGATTCATTGTTAACGGTTCTATTACAATATATGGCACCTAGCTTTTATGTTTAAATTATGTTTAATTTTCATTGTGAATGGGGCCTAACACGTTTTCTGTCGCACCACCCATAACCTTTTGCATTTCCTCTTTGACTCATTTCCATCTTATTTCCTGCTCACCTTACCACAGACTCCACCTTTTCCAATGCTTCCTCTATCTTTCCTAACTTCAGTGCCTCTAGAATTCCAACTTTCTTATTTCTCCCATTTTGGATATCAAATTCTCCCAGTAAAGTTCAGCATACTCCTCTTTCCATCTAAAACATTTTATATTATTTCATTTCTATTGTTTCTTACTCCCTATAGCATTCCCCCAAACTCAGCCTCATTTTTAGTAGAAAATGTACACTACTTGTAAATATATACTACTTGTTACTTCCAGCACTTTCCACACAACATTTATTCTGCAACCCCATAAATCTTGTATCATGTTCACCTATTCTAGTATTAAAATTGCCAACTATAATAAATTCCATACTAGGGTACTTTGACTTAATTTCTCCATACTATCATTTAGTATTAAGTATAAATTTTCATTGTAAAACTCCAATGACTCAGGTGGGTTATACACTATACCTAATCCTACGCATAGTTTAATTCCTTTTATTTCATATATCTTTAATCCCATTACTTCTCCTTCTTCTACAGTAAAGATTCATTAATATTTACTCCACAACTCTTAACATTTTAAAAAATTGAGTCAAGATTGTAACATACACACCACTAAAATTCAATAAAATTCACTAAAATTCTTGGTGTATATGTTACAATCTCGACTCAAATGTTTTAAAATGTTAATGTTTGACACCACTGTTACAAAAGTTCACTATATTTTATCCACAACTCTTATTTACAAATACCCCTATACCATTATAAACCCTCCCTCTATTACTCTTACTTATACCATGATCATTTATATAATCATAACCTTCCACTTCTATCTTTATCTTTATCTAACCAAATCTTAACTATTACCATCATGTCTCCTATCTTTAGCACTTCAAATACCTTACCACTTATCATTTTTGGTCTTAAACCCTTCACATTTCATAACATTACCTTCCAGTCATTTCCTACCTTGAACAACTCTCTGTCCTCCCCTAAATTTCTCTAACTTCACTCAATACCTGGTTCTCCTTTTGCCAGCAGCTGCATTCTTCTTATCAGCTATCTCCATTACTCTGCCCTCAGGAGTTGACACCACTATGCATTTCCCTCTAGATTAATGACAAGTTCATTACTTCTGCTCTTTCCCTCTCGTAAGTTGCGACTCACCTCTTTGGTGATGTTATAAAGGTTTCCTCTTTTTCTTCCCTTTTCTCCTGATGTCACTCATATCTTGCCTGAATGTCTCTTCTTTTCTCACACTGGAACCCCATTGCAACTTCTAGTACTGGTATTTCATTGACTCGCCATTTCTCATTATCTGTTCTTTCATGTTTTGCCACTGGCTCACTTCCTGTTTCCTTCCTTCAATCCATATTTCATGTCTTTTCATATGCTTTTATTTCCTCTTCCCTTTCCAGTTTCATTTTCTTTATTAATGAGTTCCTAATCTGCCTCCCTTCTTTTCCATAGTCTTGATCTATAAAAATTCTTGTTCCTTTTAACTTCCTACGATTTCTCAATATTGTCCATTTAATTTTGTTCATTACCAACATAACCACTATGGTTTGAGTTTGTTTATGCTTCTTCCAATTCTGAAACATATCACAATTTCCCACCCAGTCAATTTAACCTCTAAACCTTTCTCAATTATCTCTTAGATTATTTGTAGCAATCTTTTCTCTCTATTCTCCTCAACTCTAAATCAGATTATGTCTTCTTACCTCTATTTTCATTTTTCTCTCCAACCTCTCCATTTGTTCTTTGCATACACAAAGCTCCTCATGCACTTCTTTTTCAATAGAGTGTAACACACTTTTAACTTTTTCTATCTTTTTACCTAATTTCATCTCTATCTTATTTTCTATTTTCTTCAGCTTGATTGTCTTTAGATATAGTTTTCAATATGTTCATTCTCCAATTAATGTCTTCGGGACTTCGATTTATCTCAATGCCCCCATTAATCAACATTATTGCTAATATAGTTAATAACCACAGCTGCTCGTTAATTATTAATATAACTTTCCCTTCATTTCCCTTTCCTCTATTCACATAATTTCCAATTCTCACCCCATATGTTTCTAGGTTATTATATCGCAAACTTTCTCGTACATGGAGCAACACTCACACATTTCCTCTCATTGCGACTGCTCGAGCCGAACATTGTACATAGACATGTAAAGCACACAAATTTGTTTTACTTACCACACGAGGATGGTTAAACTGTATAGCCTCAAGCCATTCCTGCAGAGCCATTTGACAGCTATTCAGCACTCGTCGAGTTAAGTCTACTGTACTGGAGTCCGAAAGATGAGACACAAGAGCCCACATAGGATATGCACTAGCTTCTAACTCTGCTGAGAAAGCTGCATAGTACGTGTTTGGTTCAAACTCTACATGTTGAGTCAACTCTCGCTGATTAACGTTCATTCCTGAATAAAAGAATATAAAAAATGTTATGTGTATCTATATTTGCATACTTTAACACAGCTTTTAAAATTTGAAGTAAATACATGAATTTCACCATTAAAGCAGAGGCAGTTCTTCTAGAACAATGGTATTCAATCTTTTTTCTCCACGTACACCCAGAGATGCTTTTCCATTCCAGTATGTAGTCCCAGGACTATGCTTAATTCAAATTATATATAATAATTTAGATCTAAAATAAATAAAAATAATTTATCACTTATTACCTGTTCAATTATCTATGTTCATTTGTCAAACATAATGCTAATTTAAAATTTTACATACCCCCAATAAACTCTTCATATACCCCAGAATGAATACCACTGCTCTAGGAGGTTGTTGGTTTGCACTAGCCCCAAAAATTGCAATATTTAGTTTCCGGTAACTATTGCTTAATATGTTCTTATGCATAAAAATAAATAATATGTAAGGAACTTCTATCTTGTGCCTAATGTTTCTATTGTTGGTTATTGTTTGTGCAGCACTTTTTAGTCGCAGTGCAAACAAGTGTCTCGGTAGGCTGTGGAGTATTTTTTGAGATAAGTTTCTTTGCCAAATACTTATTAATTAAAATTGGAATTATTAGTTTATATTCCACAGTTCTTTTTCCTCTGTTGAAAACACCTTGAAATGGATATATGTTGATCCCTTCAGCCCATTCCTGAATTCTGATAATTTGCTCTCAGTAATAAATTGTAAATTATTAATGTACAGAACTGATTATCATTCTTGCTATATGGGTCTGATATTTTTTCTCACAAATAATGACTATTTAAATTCTTTATTGCATATTTGTCAATATTGAAGTGTAATATTTCACTTGGAGATGACAATTATATA
This sequence comes from Metallyticus violacea, assembly GCA_030762175.1. Lineage (NCBI taxonomy): Eukaryota > Metazoa > Arthropoda > Insecta > Mantodea > Metallyticidae > Metallyticus > Metallyticus violacea. The sequence goes on from CM060836.1 coordinate 23,181,836, forward strand.
TTTTTATGCATTTGGGTATGTTCAGCACAAATTTCAACCAAGAGTTGGCTGAAGAATTAAGCTTCCCTATTGCACTCAATCATTTACCATTATTATATCATTCATATTTATTTTTATTGTTTATAATGATTGAGAATCACGTTCTCATTTCAAGAAATGTGAAAATGATGTCAAAAGAGACAAAAAAAAAAAAAAAAAAAAAGGCAAGAGAATTATTTTCAAGTAATTTATCAAGAAACTTAAATCAAATAAAGGTGTGGAACTGAAATATGTATTTGAAATAAAAGGCCAATATCAATCATTAGCTGTACTTTAGTTACACTTAACCTTAAGTGTTGATTGTACTCAAATACTGAATTATTCTTTCATTAAAGACACTCATATGCTCATCATTATTATCACTTTCACTAATATTTCACATTTTTAAATCAACTGACTTCCTAAATTATTAAAAAGATATCAAAAGTTTCCAATATTTCTGATCTTGTAGAGAAATCTATACAATTTACAAGAGTATGATTAACATTAATATTTCTGTGGAAAAAAACTAGGAAAAATAGCTTAGACCCTGTAAGTTACAAGCCAATACTATTGTAATATATTAGACCATACTTTTGTGGAAAAGAGCCTGCAGGGCAAATTTCTGAACACAAAATTTATGATGAGAAGTTCTTATGTGTAAGCAGGTCTGCTTTTTGTATGATATTGTTTAAGCATTAGAAAAATAATTTTCAAATGTGATACAGCAACATTAAAGATGAAACAACTACGGCAGGCCAACCATTGCACATTATATCATTGCTACAAAAATGGATGCCCACAGTATCTTCAAAAGTTGTGATAAGAAATAAAGCACAAAAGATGTGGCTTGTTGGCCAAAGGTGCTTGAAGATAAGAACCAGCCCATGAACACCTTTGTTCCTGCCAAGCATGTTAAGTCCCCATTCGCTTAACTGACCACAATCAGTACAGAATGATAATTTCCTGTTTTCAAATATGACTTTGGTATGCTTTGGGATGTTGTTTTTTGAATGGTCAGGACCTGATATATAAACTGGAAATATAGTTTAGGCCTAACTGAAGAGCTCTACTATCAAGACTTAAGAAAGTGAAGGAGAGTTGGGAGGGTAAATATCAATGCTGTTCAATAAAATATGATCATAACTTTTTTGAGAACATACCTTTACTTATCCCCATAATTTTCATGATCTTTCTCATAGTCCTCAATGAATGCAATGTATATGTCCAGGTCTTCAAAGACATGCTGGAAATCACTTTCTGACAGCATCTTTAGAATTGCCTCTGCAGCCTTCATTACTGCTTCTGATGGAAAGTGCTTCCCAGAGGAATTTCTTTAATTTGGAAAAAAGGAAAAAGTCTCAAGAGGTTAAATCTGGACTATAGGGAGAGTGAGGGACACACTTCACATTGATTTTTCTGAAATATTAAGCATTTATGATGTGCAGTCATGCATTATTGTGGTGCAGCATCCAGCATGTTGCAAGGAAATGGGGCCTTTTGTGTACATGGCCGTGAGGAGTTTTCAGGACATTCCTGTAGTATTGCCCAGTTACAGTTCTGTGTGCAGGTATGACATGTTGGTGAATCATTCCTTGAATATCAAAAAATGAGATTACCATCATTTTCCCAGCATAAAGAAATGCTTTTGCTTTTATTTATATTGGTAACCACAAAGAGCTTTGCTGTTTGCTCTCAGAATCAAAAATATGTAGCCAAGTTTAACAGCAGCAGTGATTACCTTAGAAAGAAAATTCTCTATCTTCCTGTAACACCTTCAACTGCATGTGATTCTTTTGTTCGGAAATCAGAAGTCTTGGAACCTACTGTGCACAAACACATCTTAAGTGGAATTTTTCAGTTACCAACCTAGTTAAATGTTACTGAATGATCCTCTCTCACAATGACAGACCACTGTTAATTGTTTTCTTCCGCTTGAGCACAAACTAGAACATTGGGTCCACCTTCCTTTGAAATTGATTGCCTCCCATCTTTAAACATTTTAAACCACCCTCGAGCTGTGCTCTCCATAGGCCTCAGCTGAATACTTGTCAAGACGAAAGCAGAATTTCAGAATAGCAGATTATCACCTCCATTTTGCTACAGGCAAAACTGAACTTGTCTCAACTTGCACAGCTCTCACATGAGGGAAATGAAAGTGACAACAACACAACTATACCACATGTAGACTATGCATTAAACTAACAAATACTGTAAAGTTAAATGTTAAGAGTGAGAAATTATGCTTGTAAAAATTATGATTATTCTTCATTGAATGCTCCTCGTAGATTGAGAAGGACTAAACCTAGTCAAAAAACCCAGGTGTTTATTTAGACTCCAATATAGAATGGCACAGCCAGGTAACCCTTACATGCAATAATATTTTCTTTAATTCATTTAAAATACCAAAAGATCTACCTCTCAATCTCAAAAAGAATCTCATTTAAGTGCTTGTTATCCTCACTTAAAATTTAATCATATGACACCCCTATGCAATGGTTGTCATGGCTACCTATAAAAGAATATAGAACTTTCCATTCCCTTCCACTCCTCAATATACCTCTCGCTTTGTATATCTGTCACTAACTTCGACCTGGAATATGACTTTACTGTCTAACCCTCATCACTGAACATATTTCTACGCAAATGCATTCACTGTGTCATTTTCCAGAATCAGGAACTCCCTTCCTCTTGAAGTCAGAGTTTGTAGGACAATAAAGCAATTTAATTGTTGATTAAATTATCATCTCAAATCTAGGGAATCACAACTATTAGACTCTTGCTTCTTCTCTTTTACTTCTTCTTTTTCTTACTTTCCTCCTTCTTATACTCCAGAAAAATTATTTAAGAACAAATGGAATTCTAACACTCTCTTCACAATTTTCTAACTATATGTAGTAGAACCTCAATTCATTGTTTTTGGAGGGATCAGGTTTAAGAAATGATAGATACAGGAAAAAGATAGATACGGGAAGCGCATAAATCATGTTCAAAAATAAATAAAGCCAGTATATAGGTAAAAACTTTATTTTGCGTCAATTATACATATTACTGTGTACATATTTTACACTTTGTTGTGTGTCCTGGTGTTCTAATGGTAACCATACTTGCCTCGTAGAACCAAGTTGTAGGTTCAATTCAGGCCAGGGTTGATGGATTTTTTTCGGGCATAAAAATCCTAAGTATGGTTCCTTCGGAAAGGAAATAAAGCCGAGGGTCCCGTGTCTTAGATTTATGGCACATAAAAGAACCTCAAACCTAAGTATCTAAGCAAAATTTATCGGCCGTTTCATGTCCTGAATCGAATGGGACACTGATGATCTAAGAAGTTAAAGAGCGCCTGCAAATAAAACCAATGAACAAAAATCCGAAATATTTGCCACTTTCTTTGAAAAAGATTGTTAACTGACATGTGCTTCTTTGCTGCTTTTTCTTTTCATGTGAAATGAATTTTCCACATTCAAAGCATTCTGTTGCTCACTATCGTCCATACTGTCATTGTCATAAAACACTTGTACAGTTTCATATGCTCTCAGAGCTTTGGCAAACTTGGCATGGTTTCGCATTGCATCTTCCCCCTCTTCCTCACTCCCCTCACCCAAATCAAAAACACCTGCAACTCCTCCCACTTTGTCAACACTGTGAATGCCACATGTGACAAGGTCCTCGTCCACTCAGCAATTAGCAATTACTGTCATTGGTGGAGAAGGCTGCAATGGGATTCAGGCAGCTCATGTTCTTCGTCGCTATGCTGCTTGACAATGAGAAAGTATTCCCTAGTGCCTGGCACCCAGGGCTTATTTATAAGCTCATCAGAGCTGGGCAGCCACATGCAGTTGTAGAGTTAATTGTTAGTTTTCTCTCAAACTGCACGTTCTGTGTCGAAGTTGAAGGTTGAAGATCAGACACACAAATAACAGATGGGATTACCAGAGAGAATGTGTCGTCACCAAATACATCTACATATTAGTATGCTATTGATGTTCTTATTTTGGCTCAAAGCAGAAACTTAACTCTGCCGACACCTTACCCAGGTGGAGGAATGGAGTGAGAACGGCTCATGCATGTCAGTGGTTAGAAGAGCTAGACAATTCTTGTCATCAAGCGCCGCAGGCAGGCCAATCTGGAAGCTCTGAGTCTGCAGGGTCACCAGATCAAGCACCTCAGGATTACCCTGGACCAGGAGTTGATCTTCCAGCACCACGTTAGAGCACAAGGTGCAAAGGCCCAAGCAACCATTCCAAAATTGACTGCAATTTTTAAAATAAGCTCCATTCCAATTCACATCACACTGCAAATTTATAAGGCCTTTATTCCAACATTAATGTTATATGCTAGCGAGGTTTGGAACTACACAGCTCCATCCTACATTGCTTACTTGCAAAAGGTGCAAAAAATCATAAGGAGAATTTTGGGCACTGATTTTACGCTTCCCACAGTTTTCCTTCATGAAACTTCTGGCCTCAAGTACATTAATGACATCATAAGGAGACACACAGAAAGCATATAAGCTAGACATCCAAACCGGTTAGTACGTGGTTCCATCCCTGACCCATTACACATCCGACTCATAATGTTATCGAACATAACATGTCTGCACTACATAGGTACACAGGGAGATATAGCCATTTATTGACCAGGCGCTCCCCAGAACCTGGCTCCACAACACCAGGGAGTCAGCCCAGAAACATCATCCTGTGGATTTTGGAGTGTCAGCAACTGTAGGGAGTTCAAGTTACACTTTGTCAGATCAAGTGTGATGCCAATCCTGTACATGCGACAATTATTGCTTCACTATTCCAGTTTGAAAATTATCGTTGCAGAATAAAATTTCTTTGGGACTAAACTTTCTGAATGAATGTGGGAAAACGATACTTTGTGGAACGATGAATGCAGGTTTTATTTACATAAGATATAAAATAAAATATTTGGGTCTGCATAAAATGCATGATCTATCCGATGGTTCCAGGAACGATAGACCGAGGTTCCACTGCATTTTCATGCATTATTAATTTGGCTTTTTATGCATTTTATATATATCACTCTGAAACTTTTGCTGGTTCCTTGCTTGGTAGAGTGCAAGAAAAGGCCTCGTGGCCTTAACTCTTGCCAGAATAAATAAATAAATAAATCTCACACCAATTTTCAGGTATGTGCCTTGACTCCTTCATACTGAAGTGCAAAACTTTCGACTGTCCCTTGTACAATATTTTCACTCTGCATCATACAATGAACTAAAATTAATATATAACAATACGAACCTTGAAACATTGAGAGGAATGCAAACCACATCTCCAAGAGATTATCATCACTCATGAATTTCACAGCTACAGGACGGTGTGAAAGTACATTGTTAAGATCAGATACCAGTGGCCAATAACAGTGCTCCTTCATCACTTGCCTTCCACAGTCCACTACATAGTGGAAATTCTTATCTGGATCTGGAAGAAGAAGAAGAAAAAAAGTGATTTTTATAATAAAATCTGCAACTGTTAAGGCTAACTGTGTTAAACTTGCAGATGAAAAATTTGCTGCAAAGATGCTTCTGCTCTTTTAATTTCTCTGCATGATGATTTAGTGACATTACTGATTATGTATCTTTCAACAAAAGTTTGCAGGACTGTTTCTGGTCTCTAATAACAAATCCCCAATTGATTTTACTTATATAAATGAACAAATGCATTTTACTTAAATGTAAATTGGAACTTGCACAGTGAAGCCAATCATATTAATTGATATCATTGCATGATTCAGTTGAAATTTTAATGTCCTTTTTTAAGTTATTAAAATTGCAGTTGAAGTTATTTAGGTTATTGTTTGTGTACTCCATCTTATCGTCATTGCAAAACGAATTAATGAGGGTCAGAACTGAATCATACAATGATATCAATTAAAATGCATTTTATTTCAAAAAGCATTACAATTAAATTTACTTATTACTCTTTATTCATAAATCTTGCATGTTATTGATGAAATTACTAGATTTTATGCAGAATAGGGTCTGAAGATAAATAGTAAGAAATAAAAAATAACAATATTTAAAAAAGGACTGAAATTAAGGAAATTGTTTATAAAGACCCTATAGAGATAGCGGCAGAGTTGGATTATTTGGGGGTGAGATTTATGAGTAGTGGAAGAAGGAAGGTACAATCAAAATGTGCACAAACCAAAGGTAAATTAGCTATGAAAGCTGTTAGAATAAATTTATATAAAGTTCTTACATTGCCAATGAAATGGTTAGAAAGACGAAAGAGACTGATTGAGTTAAAGATATATATATGTAGCATTAATTTTGGGAGTGTCGAAGGGATGATAATGGTACACAGAATGTTTCCTACAGAAGTTCTAGGGTTACCAAAAACTTTGCTCAGGGGGGTAAGAATGGCAGGAGTATGAAGGAAAGGTATAATAGTGAACAGAATCTTGAAGTATTGGCACAGATGTCTAAAATTGGATAATAACAAAGTACTAAAAGAATGTTTTATGTACCAAAGAGATATACTGAGAAGAGAGAGTTGGTTTGGGAAAGGTGGGAAACTATTAGAAGAAATTGGAAAGGAGGATGTGTGGTAAGTGGGTAAAGTAACATCAGTGGAGTTTGGAAAGAAGCAAGAGATTTGGCTAGCTTAGAGGATAAAAGTTCTTTACACTTATACAAAATAATTAAAAGAAATTGGGGATGGGAAAAATGTATAGATAATTGTGATAATTCAGAGGAACAGCTCTTGCATGCATGTGTACATGGGTGTTATTCCTAAAAGGATCAAGAAAAAATTTTAAGGAAGGATATATTATGTGTAGGAAAGTGGATAGGGAGTTCCATTGTCTAACAGATGTGAAATGGTAAAAAGGTGGAAGAATAGTATCTGGGATGAAAAATGGGACAAACTACAACATATTAGAGTAGCAATTAAAATGTGAGATATGAGGGCAGAGAAAATAAACAAGATTGGGGAATTCCTAGGAAAAGTGCGGGATAAGTGAAGAAGTATAGGAAGGAGCTTGAGGGCGCACATAGTTGTGAAAATGGTTTTATTTTAGGGGTTCTTTACCATATATATAACCGGGAGAACCTTAGTTTTGGTATTGCTATATTCTTAGATATTTTGTTTTTTGCTGAAATAAAAATTCATTCGTTCATAAATAACCAAATATTATTAATTTTAATTCTAAATAATTAAATACAAAATTTATAACTTGATTACCTCAGACCCCAGCTACCTACTGGAATATCCACAGGATCAGGATTTGCTCTAACCAAAGGCACAATAAATAAAAGTATTTATTACTCCGCTAACAAATTCCACTTACCAAATTTACAACAACAAACTTTACAGTTGCTGATTTCTATGAATATTACACAAGGGTAGGTCCATAAGTTCCCTAATAAGGGTTATCACCTGCACAAAACATAATCTGGTGTCATACTGTATCTGTTAAATAAATAATTGCACCTGTAACTTCCATTCTGCTGTGTTAATTCTTCAGATATAGTTGCATAAAGAAGCCTGTGTGTAGAAGATTGTCACATTTTCAAAATGGAGTATCCAGCTGTTATTAAGTTCTTCACAAAAGAAGGACTTACTCCAAATGAAGTTAAACAGCAGTTAGACGGTGTATATGGGAAAGCATTGCCATCATACTCTACTGTAAAAGAATGGGCCAAACTTTTTCGAATGGGTCGAGAAAGCATTGAAGACTAAGAGCGTGCAGTCCTTGGAAATGCTAACTCCTGAAAACACCCATCGCTCTTGTGGAAGGAGAAATTATGGAAGACCAGCAGCTCAAAGTTACAGAAATAGCAGCAAGATTGGGCCTTACTAAAACAACAATCCTTTGAATTATTCTTGAACATTTAAACATCAACAAGGTCAGTGCAAGATGAGTGCCTAACCTTCTTACCTCCAAAAGCAGCAATGAGTCATCTGTTGTCAAGACATTTTTGGAGCTCTGCCCATGGCAACAAGAGAGAAGTTTTGCAAACCATTGTACAGATGATGAAACCATGGTCATCTACTATGATCCCTTGTCCAAAAGAGAATCAATGGAGTGGCGTAAACCTGGCGAAATCTGCCCCTAAAGGCCAATGTCACTCAGTCAACAAAGATGATCATGGCCACAAACTTTTGGGACTATGAAGGAATACTCTGCATTGACTTCAAGGACAGGAACACACGCAGTAAATGGTGAGTACTATGCTGGCCTACTGCACAAACTACGTGCTTCCTTCCATCACAGTGAAAAGGGGAGGAAAGCTGAGTGGTTGTATGCGCCTTCTTCACGACAATGCGCCTGTACACACAGCTCTTATTGCAAAGCTGTGAAGAAATGTGGCTTCAAGGAGATCGACCATCCACCCTACAGCCCAGATCTAGTTCCCAGTGACTATTTCGTCTTCTCAAAACTGAAGAAGGACCTTCTAGGAAGGAAATTTAAGTGTGACGAAGAAGTGGTGGGTGCCCATTTTGCAGACAAAACTTCTGACTTTGGGGGGGGAGATTGAAATGTTAATTCAAAGATGTGAGAAGTGTATTGCAATAAAGGGTAACTACACTGAAAAGTGAAATATAGCTTTTGTCTTTATCATATCTAGAAAGTGGTTAGGCTGGAAAATTATGGATCTACCCTACTACATACACACATCCTAATTATTTGTATACAAAAATTCAATTTATTTCAATTAATTACATCATCTCCCTCCCTCTACTTCTACCATTCTCAATTATTTCCTCACTATTTTATACCATTTTTTTTATCCCCCAACAAAGAAGCAATGCATATATTATTCCAATGTCATGCAGATTGTGAATGTAGAAAGGAACTTAATGGTTTAGAATAAGAAAAGTGATAGCATATAGGAAATTAGATAAATTGTTGTTTAAAGTAACAACAACAAAATGAAAAAGAGAGAGAGAGTGAGTGAGAGAGAGACAGAGAGAGGAGGGGAGTCGAGTAAAGTAGAGGAGAAGAGAGAAGTGAAGAGAAGAATTCAAACAAATGAAAGTATGATAGTACTAGCATATTATCATTATAAAATATAATCTATTCTCATTTAGCTAGTGAGTCGATTTAATACTCTTATGCTCCAATCAATTGAATTATACAGAACATGTTTCACGGGTTTTGGCCTGCATCATCAGCTATGAGTTGACTGCCAGATTCGTTGTTGGTTAGATGTAATTAGTGTAGCTCTTGTGGACATTTAATGAACTTTTGGATTAATATGTCTTCTGTTGGGATCTGAAAGTTCATATACCTATCTTCATATTTTTTTATATAATTTTTTATCCATATTCCCAGCTCTAAGGGTCTATCTATTAATTTTAATAATTTGACTTCCATTTCTATATCAAGTTTATAGCTCCCAAAATGCCAGCTGAGTCAGATATTCATAGTTCATAAAATTCAAGTGCATAAATTTCTCATGCAAATGATAACTGATACAAAAACAACATACCTTTGTCATAAAATATGTTGGAAATGATGTCCTTGTGCTGCCTCAAATCTCTCACACCTTTTAAGAAAATGTGCATTAACACTCATTAATTCTTCTTCTGAAATTGCAGAAATTTCTCTTCTTATATTTTCTTTCAGTTATTCCAACATATGCAGGTTATTTTGATACTCTTTAGTATTGTTACATGGCATGTAAATAAAAACAGACTTCATCCTTTAAAAAATTAAAAGGTCTCAGAGTGATCATTAACATTATCAAACACCGAATTTCAGAAATTAACTTTACTCATATTATTGCACGGCTGCAATTACTGAACTACAGTAATCTTATTCGGATTTTAATTTAAAAGTTTACTGACATTCAAAGTGAAGGTTTGTGAAATTTTTGATTCCTGTGCAAGCTTTCTCAGAGTTTTCTTTAAACTTTGTTCTAACAAGGTGTTTTATTTTCAATTTCTTATTAAGAACAGATCCCATTTCCCTAAATCACTGAAAGCAAAATGTGTATTGTGTGTTCTTACAGATGAAAAGCATGATGAAATTGGTGAAAAATTAGAACAGAGTCTAAAGACCTGTGTTTTATTTTTTTCACGGGCAAAGCATGGTTTTATTTACATGGCCATGTAGCAACACTAAAGTGTATCACAATAACTTGCATACGCTGGAAGAACTGAACAACAATATAAGAAGAGAAATGTGGCTGTGAATATCCGACTCTGCTAACAAACAACATGCTTCCCAGTATCAAGCAAATCCCCATTAAGCCGGCCACATGTCCAAACAAGAGCTCTGTAGATGCAATGCATAGTTCTTTGTTGGCAGCTATCTAAAGCGATTGGTATAACATGTTTCATAGAAATGGATAAAGACAAGTATCTTGCAGTGATAAAACATTTTTAACACCGGCGATTTTTAATTCTGGGGAACATTAACAGAAAAAGTGTACTAGACAAATCCACACATATTGGATGAATTGAAAAACAACATTGGTGAAAAAATTTCTGCTATTTCTCAGAGGGAATTGCAGATGGTAATGATAATTTCATATGCCAATGCCAGAAATTTATAGAAAATGAAGGAAGGAGTTCCAGCATCTTGCTTGATAATGGTGAGTGATGTTCCTTTTAAGTGTTTAAGCATTAGTAATAATTTATGCAATAATAATAGCTGCAGCCTTTCTGGTTTCCGTTCACTGCAGTACCAGCTTGAACTGACCAGCTGGACACTATACATGCAGTGTCCTGCAAAGGAAAAGAAAACTATTATTTTATATGTATCTCAGCTCTAGGACCAAATACTTACCATGAAGCGTATTCTGAATCAAAATCTTGCCCATCATGTATTTTAGGCTTATCACCATTACATGGAGAAGATTCAAGTGTTCTGCCATTCGGAATGCCAGGCTCATATTGCTGAACAGCTGAACACTAACATGTACTACTCTGTTGGACAGTGTATCTGGATCTGTTGAACGTTCTAGCATCATTGATATTCTACTATAATGTAGCACAAATGCCTGTGTTAGGGCAACCTAAGAGTATCAGAGAAAATACAAGTTGATTATTTTTCCAACACTACAGTAACTTCACATTGTTTCAAATTTACTTTATTTAAGAATTATAGAGCATTTAGGATACACATGCTGTTTTTTTTTTTAACTATTTTGTCCAGCATCATGCAAAATAGATATACAGGAATCACTTCCAAAGATTTTAGCAGCAACTACAACTAAAACTACAATTTTTCAATTTAGATGCAACTTTTACATTTGCTCCATTAAGAAGTATACAATTTTGCATCCATTCAAACACTTTCTAAAAGCCTCTAACCAAGTCAACACCTCTTCATAAGATGATGTGAAGTAGTGACGAAGCTCTTCTTTGGTTTTATAGAAAACGATAGTCACATGGGACTAGATCTGGAGAATGAGAGGGGCTGAGAAGAACTCTGACCTTTTGATTCGCTCGCCCTATGTGTGCAAAAGCATTCTCATGGTGAAGTTGCAGGTTGATCTTGGACACTCTGCTTTCTATTCTTCAATGACATGGGAGATATACATATTGATCTGTAGTAACTGTTTTTAGGTATTCAAGGTGGAAGATGATAAATTACCATTTTTTGTGAAGAAGGAAGCCACTATCTTCTTCACACTTTTGTTGATCGGTCATCTTCTGGAAGGCACCATACTGTCAACTACCATTTTGTTTCAGGATCATAGTGGTAGAGGGTTGTCCAGTTAAGTTCGGACTTTTTTACTTACATATTTTCATGGTAAAATTCTCTTTCTCTACCACCAATTTTGTTCAATTTCATGTCCATGGGCTTGAGCTATGGCTCTGTAATGCAATTTCATTGTAGAAGACTGCACTGTAGAACAGGAAGAGGGATGTTAGCCCTCATGTTCTGGCAGACTTTCCAGAGACCCTCAATTGTGGTGGGATGTGAAAAGAAAGGTACTGTTTCAGCAGACCAAATTCACAAAAAGCTTTTGGTGAGGCATCTGGTGACTTCACAGGAATCCTTTTAAATCATATCACATTGATAACCGTTTTCATAGCTTTCTGCTGGTAGTAGTCCTGGGATGATTCAAAAGTGTGGCTGGATGCTTTATCCATGTGCATCCAAACATTTAGGGTATCCTCAACAATCAACCAGAGAATATCTTCATAAAAAATTGGGTCCATGACATTGCTCTGATGATAAGCTGCATTCATTTTTACATTTTTTGCAATTCTATAAATATTGTTTCCCCTGAGCGCAGTAACCTGCAACCACCATGAACCCCTTGGAAAAATTTTCCTCGTTTCCCTAAATTAAGTTGGAACGTCATTTTGGCCCACTTGATGATATTAAATAGCATGGGATTTGTTTGTTTCATCTAGATAAATCCATGCTTCATATCCAAAGAAACCATCCATTGCCACTTTTCACCTGACAGGTGGTGGTCATACAGTTTTCTTACATTGCTGAACCATTCTTTGATGTGCTGTTCTTTCAAGATGTGCCCACATGCTTTACGCTACCATTCTATGCCCAAATGTTGGTGGATTATCCTATTAATGATTTTTTTAGATTTTACAATGCAGCTAGCATTGCTTCTTTGTGCTGGAGGATTTCCTTGGGTTACTGCTGCCCTCCCCTTGGCTACTAATCCTTTAGGCTGTGCTAGTTGCACCCTTTTTCTTATTATTCTTTTTGCAGATTGAACCTCAGATGGGAATCTATTTTTGTGTAGCTGTGTTATATGGCCCACACACAAATTATGGTGTGAGCATTCTCTTAATCCTTTCTACTACTATTGAAAGGCTGTAATCAGCATTGGAAAGTTCAACAATGTACCCCTGCCATAAATCAGTGAGTTTTGAAGCCATTACAGAATAATATTTGCATAAGACTGTACCAGCAGACTGCAGGAACATACTGATGAACTGACAAGATAACACAAGCAAGCTTGTCCAATTGGAAGGGGTGGTAGAGCGATTCAAAATTGTCTGCACTTAACTGTGGCAGCCCTGTGTATATGCATGATCATTTCCTGTAACACTGTTGTAAGTGTCCTTGCTTCTTTCATTGTCAAATTTTTCTAATGTGAAATGGCACCAATCCACAAAAGCTGCTTTCTGCAACCTCTATTAATAAATGTGGTACCTAATCAGAACAAAACTTTGTTTCATGAAGGATGAATTCACTTCCCTTGATCCAATGTTAAGGGTACATGTGGTATCGGGATCCTACATTAGTAACTTTCATGAAGTTGAAATTGTTTTTGCTGTTACTTGTGTGTGGGCAACCTAGCAAGGTTCATTTTCAATGGATTTCCAACCTCATTGAAACTCCCGAAACCAATTTCAATATTAATTTAATTTGGAATCAAACACAGTGAGACACGCATTAATAATTCCTTCTGAGTCAAAATATTTAGAACACTCTTTATGGTTTCACTCACACGAGATTTACTCAAGACATGTTTTGTGGAACAATTGTACACATCATCAGCTGTTAAACAACTGTCATTTTCAATGGTGGCTTGTGATGATGCAGTCATGAAAAATTCCCACCAAAGATTCATGGAACAACTCTGTTGTTAATCCTTTTTGAAGTCATAATGAAATGAAAATCATGTTTTAAGACCATTGTGTGGTTGAGTCGAACTAACACTCTTTTATGTATGTTCTTATTTAGCATTTGATCCTGTAAGAACACATTTTAAGTGATATAAAATTCAAATACTTCACTATTCATAAAAACATTATTTTCCACAATTACAAGTGCTGTTCAATAAAGAATAATTCTAATTTTCTTTTGATAACATATCTTTACTTATCTTCATACTTTTGAAATTCTTTCTCAAAGTAGTCCCTATTGGATGCAATGCACTAGTCCCAGAATTTCCACCATTCTTTAAAAACATGCTGGAAACCATTTTTTAACAGATCTTTCAGAATTCTCCTGCAGCTTTCACCATTGCTTCTGATAATGGAAAATGTCTTTCACAGAGGTGTTTCTTCAATTTGGAGAAAAGCGAAATGTCACATGGGGCTAAAACCGAAATACAGGAAGAGAAGGGAAACGTTCACATAATTTTAATGACACATTCAGCAATAACATTTGCAATGTGCCGCCATACATTATTGTGATATAGCATCCAGCTTGTTGCACAGAAATATAGCCTTGCAGAGTTTTCAGGAATGCCTGTAGTTACAGTTGTGTGTGCAGGTATACAGCAAAGTGGACATGCCATGTGATGAACAATATGCTGCTCTCAAATTCTGCTTTTATCTTAACAAATCTTCAGCTGTGACCTGTGCAATGTTACAGAAGCATATGGTGAGATTGTTCTTCCCTATAGCATAGCTCCAAGATGGTTTAAAATGTGAAGGAAGGCAATCAATTTTAAAGGATTTCAGTCTGTGCTCTAATGGAAGAAAACAAAAAACTGCTTCTGTCATTGTGAGAGAGGAGCATAGAATAACTTTAAGAAAACCTTCAGATATTTTGAAAATTTCACTGAGTGCCTTCCACACATTGGTAACTATAATGTTGCACATGAGACGTGTTTGTGCATGCTGATTTCCATACAAAAAAATGTTCATGTGCAGGTGTGCATGCAGTTGAAGATAGTTATAAGAAGACAAGAGTTTCTTTCAAAGGTAATCATGGCTGTTGAAACTTGGCTACATCATTTCGATCCTGAGGGCAAACAGTAAAGCTCTATGTGAAAATCTTCATCCTCACCAATACCAAAAAAAGCAAAAGTGGTTGCTTCTGCTGGGAAAGTTTAGGTCATCGCATTTTTTGATAATCAAGGAATGATTTACCAGCATTTCATTCCTGCACACACATCTGTAACTGGGCAATACTAGAGCAATGTCCTGAAAACTCTGTAAGATCACATTCATTCACACTTGCACACATTTCTGTGCAACAAACTAGATGTGGCATCATAGTAATGCATGGCTCCAGGAATGTTGTTGAATATCTCACAAAAATAAATGTGAAGAATGTCACTCACCCTCCCCATAGTTCTGATTTAGACACTATGTTGATTTTTTTCGTTTTCCCCAAAAATATATTTTTTTAATTCGGTTTATTCACGGATACTCTTTAACATCTCAGGTCAATAGGGCTTGAAACGGCTAACAAATTTTGTTCTGAGACCTCTTCTTTCACGGTTTTTTATCGTGCCGTAAATGTGCGACATGGGTCCCACGGCTTTACTTCCCTTTCGAAGGAAGCCATACTTAGAATTTTTATGCCCCAAAAAAAAGCCATCGATCCTGGCCGGGTTCAAACCCGCGATCTGGGTTTAGAAGACAAATATTGTTACCACTACACCACCAGGATTGACACGCATATAAAAGAAAACACCTTCATGAAAAGACATTTTTCACCATCAGAAGTAGAGGTCAAGGCTGCAGAGGAGGTTTTGAAGGAGCTGTAAAAAAATGGTTTCCACCATGTCATTGAAGACTGGCTGAAATTCTGGGGCAGGCACATTGCATCCAATAGGGACTAGTTTGAGAAAGATTATCAAAATTAAGAGGATGAGTAAAGTCAGGTAAGAGGGTAGGTATAGTAGTCTCAATCTCACTGTCCTAGAACTTTATCAAGTAACTGAACCACATCTAATGAATATTGACACTCTTGAAGCAGATCTGTTTTTCAAGTTCAAGAATACCAGAAACCTCCATCTACAACATGAATTGTTCTGAATGTTCCTGATGGTCAATGTGTAGCCAAGGATGAGTGAATGCTCATGAAACATGTCATAAGTGAAAATTCTGTTAGGCAAAGCAAGCAAGAGTGTTAGTTATCTTATTGAACTTAGTGAATTAACTAGCATGTTGTAGCCTTCAGCATCAACATGGATTCAGCGTGGCATGCCAATGTCCCCTGTGGATCTTACATATGAGGTCATTGTTGAAATTAAATAAAGTTTCCTTTTATTTGAGTGTCAATAAATCCTGCCATTATATGGGTTTCTGAATCACTCTTATGAGTTTCACTTCTAATTTTTGGAAGTATACCATGTGCCTTCCAATATATAAACAGAATATGAAATAAATTAATTTCTCTTTGTAAATGCTAGATATGTTACCTTATAGTCTGGATCTGGTAACATGTTGAGCAATAGACACACCACTTTTTGGGGAAATTCAAACTTAACTGTCCAGAAAACTAGCTCCTCAAGGAATGCTCGATGCACCAGATGCTCTTGTAAGGATGGACAATCTGAAAATAATTTTTACAATGATATAGACAGAGACAAAAGATAAATTAAAATACTTATTTAGAGGTGGAATGAAACCTAAACTTTATTGAAACCAAATTCAAACACAAAACAGTTTTTGAATGACACAAATATCTCATATTAGAAGAAAATTAAGAGGAAAAGAAGATTTGCACTTAAAAGTTTTTAATTAAAGCAACATTTAACATTTGTACTTAACAAAAAATAAATTTAAGAATACAGCTTTCGAAAAAATATTGATATTAATTATGAATATTTATTTATTTGTTTTATTTACAAATGCTCTTTGACATCTCAAGTCATCAGCATCCCATTCAATTCAGGATGTGAAATAGTCAATAAATTTTGCTCAGAGGCCTTTCCTTTCAGGCTTGAGGATCTTTTATGTGCCATAAACCTATGACACAGGACCATGACATTACTTCTATTCTAAAGGAAGCCATATTTAGGATTTTCATGTCCGAAAAAAAAAATCCATCAACTCTGGACAGAATTGATCTAGCAATCTTGGGTCTACAAGGTAAGTATGTTTGCCACTAGACCACCAGAATGACTATTAAGAAGATTATAATAATACCTTTACATAAACAAATTTCAATTTATTTAACTTTGGTGCCCATCATGCACAGATGTGTGAACATCTAGCCTTCATACATTCTGAGGTTGGCCATGTCATGTGAACAAAATAGCATCATTTATAGTTATCCTTCAGTTTAATTGGATTTAGTCTTCAACTAATTGCAAATGCTCCTTTGTGGCAAACTCCATTGGCCAGCATAAGCGATATTCGTCTTTGAAATGTCTCTGCCCTTCAGAGAACTTCTGCATCCAAATGTAAACAGCTTGATATGACAGGCACTTCTCACCATAGACGGAAAGCATTTTTTATGAATACTTTTTGATTCCATACCTTTTGCTAAAAAAATTGCATAATAGAGGGCTGCTTGTTTTTACTTACTGTGCACCTTCTCTCTTTAACTTTCCTTCTACATCCTGCTGTTTTTACAACTTCTTCTAAAGAAAATTATATTTTTTTTTATTTTCCCAACTTCTACTGATTTTATAAAGACCCTTTCCAATGAGCCTGTTGTTCCTAAATGCAATTCCTTTAAAACAATTAAACTAATTTCTGAATTCCTTTTAACATTCTGATAATGCTGCATATAAGGACAAGGATTCAGTTCCACTAATCCATTATCAAACTTATCAATAGCACCAACACAAACCATAACAAAACCATTTGAATCATTTTCACCAGAAGTTAGCCTTCATTTGTTAAACAAGCTATTTGTGCCTTATAAACCTCTATCAAAGCACCCATATTGTTCACTTGCACAAAGTACATGTGAATATCTCCATCCCATACCAGTTTCTGTACTCAATGAAGTACATAATTAAATATCAAGAAGAAGAAGAAGAAGAAGAAGAAGAAGAAGAAGAAGAAGAAGAAGAAGAAGAAGAAGGAGGAGGAGGAGGAGGAGGAGGAGGAGGAGGAGGAGGAGGAGAAGAACAAGAAGAAGAAGAACAAGAAGAAGAAGAAGAAGAACAAGAAGAAGAAGAACAAGAACAAGAACAAGAAGAAGAAGAAGGGGGAGGAGACAGACAGAAAGAGAGAGAGAAATTATATAACAGTTGAAATTTTTCCTTAATAACAAAATTTCCAAAACATTTCAAAATTGAAATATGTGTAAAGGTGTTAATATGGATAAACACTAAACCTTGGCCATTATATTCTTTTCGGAAAATTAAGAAAAATCCTGGTTTATTTTAAAAAGCAATAAAATGTTACATAATGAAATCTTTCAGTACAATCTAAAACAACAACAACAACAACAATCATAATAATAATAATAATAATAGTAATAATAATAATAATAATATACTTTATTTCTACAAATTTTCATTACACTGTTATTGTAACGCTTGTTGTTTTGGGATCCTACACAACAAACACACAGGTTAAGGTGTATAATCTATTTTCCCCATCTATATCTCCATCATTATATTCTTCCTTTGCTTTAATCATTTTCCTCCACCCTTTTCCCATACTTTCCCCAAATAGTTACCAATTTCTCCAAAAGGTCCTTGCTACTAATTTCACAAATTTCTCTCTGTAAATTATCCCATTTCTTTACCTACTTTTTTCCTCAATGTTCTACTATAGAATGTATATCCTTATCTATTTTTTCACATAAAGGACACTGCTTTCTCAGTTTTAATCTGGTTAAGCCCATTATTCCTGTTATATCCCAAGCAAATGCCTCTCTTCCCCTTTTTATTACAAACATCTACATATTTACCCCATCCTTATTAAATCTACTATAATATTTCAAGGAACTCTTGTCTTTCAGATTATTCCATATTTCCTGCTTCTTGATATCATCAATTTCACTTCATTCCATATTCTTTGTCTATTAATTTCTGTTGGCTATCTAGCTCTTCTATTTCAATCTCTAGACTATTTTCTTTATTTGAAATAACCAACCTTTTTTCCATGTAACTTTCTCTTGAGTCCATATGCAGTCTTTAATTATATCTCCTTTTCCTCTTAATTCTATCCTATATAAATATTTCAATATATATTAACTATTGTATTGTTCCTGATAACCCTTCTTAATTCAGCTTAGGCTACCCTATTTGTAGCTGCTTTCAGTAATCCTAAAACCATTTTACAAAATGCTGTATGGATATAATTCATAGACTCCCACCCTTTCTCAGTCTCAGACTTAAACCTAATACATAATTTTTTATTCAACTATGGTTGAATAAATTCTCTCTAACCATGCTACACTCATACTTGACATTTTCTTGAAGCAGATTCTAATGCTATTAATAGCTAGTTTTTCCTTGCCTAGTCCATTCTTCTTCTGTTCTGTCCATCTTCTATTGTTATTTAATCTTAATCTCCAAGTAGTTCAATTTCTTTGTTACCTCAATTTCATTACCCTCCAACCCCATTTCTCATCCCTTTTAAGTTTAGTGCTTTTTTTACAAACCATGCTTTTAAATTTATTCTTATTTATTTATTTTATTGCAATATCTGGCCATTGCTTCAACTGCTTTCATTAACCCTCTACTTGTTACTGCTATTGCTGGCAAATCACATGCAAAGAGCAAACCTGGATATTAATTGTTGGACAATGTGTACTCTCCTTCCCTATTTCTTTTACTATATGATCCCTAAAGACAATCATTTCAATAAAAATTTTTTCTTAAAAAAACTACCATTTGAACTCAATTTGGGTCACCTACTTCTTATTTTTTTAATCAATTATTATACCTGAAAATTTTTTGACATTACTGTCAATGGTGGTATGATTAAGAACTTTTAGAGAGGTTCCTCAAATTTTGACACTTTTTTTGTCCTTCCAGTGTTTAAACATGTGCACAAATGGTAGAAGCAATATTCCTGTTAAGTAGGCAAAAATGTGATACAAAAATACAGTTCAGATAACAACGAGCATAAGTAGTTCAATCTGAGACATGTGCATAATGCAGTGTTTATATACCTCAGCATTAGCTGCTGGTGTTCAAAATGATTTCATATGGACAGAAAGTGCCCTGAAGTAGGAAGAAAGTTAAAAAAAAATGAAATAAAAAAGAAAATTTCTGATACAATAAATAAAACTATTCAACCTTTAAAATCTTACATGATCTGAGTTTAAACTGGTGTAAGCCAGATGAGGGTAGATGTTTGATACAAGACTCCCTTGTCTGAAGACAAAAGAAATAGATGCAGAGTTAAGGCTTTTTATAATAGTATGCTTCATATCCTTCATTAATATTTGCCCGAATTAGCATTTCAAAAGCAGTCAGATGCTTAAAAGGTGTCAAGAAATAATGGCAACAATAATATTATCAGAAATGACAGCTGAGAAAATGATTAAGATAGGGGAATTTTTAGGAAAAGTAAGGGACAATTTTTCGGGACTGCAAAGGAATTCTGATAGACTTCAAAGAAAGGAAATCAATGGTGACTGGAAAGTATTGTGCTGAGCTACTGTATCAACTATATAGTGCTATCAAGTACGTTGATTAATTTGTTTCATGGTATTTCCTGGTTAAGCCACTGTGGCATTATCTGCTTTTAATTTGTGTGTTATGATTGTGCTTTTGTGCTTATGAATGATGTTTATAAACTGTATACATTTTTTCAAATGGGCCCACTTTTATTTTCATATACTCTTTTCCACTGAGAAGTCCTTCAATCTTTAATTGGTTATCTATTTTGACCATAATCAAAATTTTGTTCCTTTTATCTACTTTTTTATATACTACTGGTTTTTTATTCAGCAACTCCAGGATTTGCTTCTGTTCTCTAAACTCAGCCCTACTTTTGGCAATGCAACCCAGAATTTCCTTTCCTTTTTCTCTAATGATGTTCTTATCATTATTATTTAGCCCATTGATCACCCCTCCAGATCTATTATATCAATAACAACTGTAGAAATACACCATCCTACACACTATCAAAATGGCTTGTCCATAAATTTGACATCTTAAATATAAGTTTAAGCAATTAAATAGAACTGGTGAAGAAAATTAAAGATTTGGTTCTTCAAAAGAATGAGCTTCTGGTGTCTTTTGATGTAAATCACTCTTTCCCAGCATACTAAAATGCAAAGTCCTAACATCCCATCGAATTGGTTGTAGTCTATGAAATTCAGCAACAAGAAGAATGAGGAATAATCCAACTAACCGAAGTCTGCATCAGTCAGAGTTTCTTCAGGTGCAATTGTTAATTTCACAAATAAGAAGCAGGATTAGCTGGAAATCAATTATAATCTTTTCCGGTTGATTTATATATGAAAAATTCAGAAATGCACATCACCAAATCCTTCCCATACATTTTTAAAGTCTGGCACAGATTAGGTTGATATATTTGTGGTGGTTAATAAGAAACACTTGGATAAACACATTATTAAACCTAAAAGATACAGAAAGTAAATTCACATTTGAAACAGAACAAGACACATTTACTTTCCTTAACTTAAAGATTATAAGAATAAGCAATAATTTGAAATATGGAATATACAGAAAGGATATGCAGACTAAAAGTTATATAAAGGCAAATGGCTTTGATCCCACAGCACACAAACACGCAGTCCTCAACAGCTTAGCACATAGACTCATTAACAAACCCATTAAGAATTGAATCTGTTGTCTTAACACTCTTCATGCTTCACTAACCTTAAATACATACGGAACCGGTTTCAAAGATAACATATCTTTGAAACCGGTTCCATATATATTTAAGGTTAGTGAAGCATGAAGAGTTTTAAGACGACAGATTCAATTCACATGAGCTTCACTGTGTTAGTTCCATGTAGTTGTAGTTTTTAAAGAATTACAATTTTTAAAAAATTTTGAAACCCATTAAGAGTTTGAATACAACAAAGAGGACTCACAAATACAAATGGCAAAAACCAAGGGGTAATACCAAGAAATTGAAGACAAAAATCAAGAAATTCAAACAAGAAAAGACGTTAAAACAGTTTACAACATTGACAGCAAGAAAAGAAACAACCACTTACAGGAAATTTACTTACCATTCTTGGGCCATAAAAAAATCCCAGAAAATACTCAAGAGTGTTTCATATGTATATACTTTGTCCCCAGTGAACTAATTCAGCCTTTACAATCTATTGAATTCCGGCGATGACAGAATCCCTAATGAGAAGAAACCAGGAATCTATAAAATCAACTGCTCGGAATGCAACAAAGTGTATATTGACAAAACAAGAAGAAGCATCGGAATTAGGCTAAAGGAACACTGGAGAAACATCAGGTACAAACAGATATATAAATTAGTGGTTTCACATAAATTTTGAACTGATAATCATGATACAGAAATGGAAATTAAATTACGAAATTCATAGATAGACCTTTGGAGCTGGAAATATGGGAAAACATTTTTATAAAAAAATAGGAAGATAAGGTTATGCACTTTGAGATCACAACAGAACATAAATTAATCTAAAAGTTCATAAAATGTCCACGAGAGCTACACCAAATCTATCCAACTCAATGAATCCTGCAGTTGACTCACAGATAATGTTGACAATGATCTGTAAAACATGTTCCGTATAATTTAATGGTAAGTGGAGCATAAGAGTATTAAATTGACTCACCAGCTAACTGAGAATATGTAAATTGCTTCACTGTATTGGTTCCAACACAAAGTTGGTCTTAAATTTTATTTTTATTTTGTTTATAGTTTTTCACTTTAGAATATTTATTAAGGTGGCACTTATTTTTAAAACAAAGATCATTAATTATGTTTTTGTGTTTGAGCTTAAATGCCTAAAATGCACATATATCTTTCCATTAAAAAGATATATTATTAAATAAAATAAGTAAGTAAAATTAAATATTAATTTTAATTACAAAAACTGACAAACATAACAAGGATTTGAACCTTTGTATATCTTATTATTAGACATAGGTTTAGACCATTAGAGCACATAGTACAAAAACTGCATTTACTATTTATGGCATATCTTGAATATGAATTGAATGAATGAATAGTGTTTAATGCCCATTTTTGCTACAGAGGCACCACAGGCGATGGACACTAATGATATATGAGATGAAATGATATATTGGGAAAGGATTTATTTTTAAGGAAGGAATAGTTCCAGGCCTAAGTTTAGGGTACCTCCCCAGCATTTATCATTTATGAGGACTGAGGAAAACCTGGAAAAAAAAACCTCAGTCAGGGAGGACGGTCCTGGTGGTATTCGAACCCAGACCTCCCGCTCACAAGTCCATGCCTTAACAACCTCGGCCACTCGTGGCGGTATATGAATTGAAGGAAGCATTACAACATGTATTGTGAACTCAGCATCGGTGAATGCTGGTGTTTCCAAATCAATCATGGTTATTAGTTGTTTGCTAATTTTTTTTGTCTTCGGGTGAACATGCCATGCCAATATTGAAATGCAACTCAAGAAACAACTGGACAATTTAAAAACTATTTAAAATATTAATTTTAATTTAAGAATAGTGAATTTTACATATAAATAAACCAGGAATTAATTAAAAAAAGGGGGAACCTGATAAAACAAACTGAATACTAGTAAAAGTAATCTCATGATGTAGGAAATAAAAAAATAATCTCATTTTTCATTAAGTAAAATTGTATATATCAGCGTAATCCATACTTAATACATTTGATTATTATCCTACCTACAATATAGTTAATAAAATTGTATATATCAGCGTAATCCATACTTAATACATTTGATTATTATCCTACCTACAATATAGTTAACTTACAATTTAAACAACCAAAAAAATTTACCTCTATATTCATCTGGGGGTTCCGGATTTGGTAGGGATCTTACTGCTTCCTCATAAACTCTCTTGCTTTCATTCATGAAGCTATAATGCTCAGAGTCTTCTGGAGGGAGTTCTGTTAGATTCTTGTAGATCTGTGGATTTGTGAGTGCTCCAGTCATAACTCGTCGCATGGCAGCACCCATAGCACTGAAGTCATGTAGCATTGTTAAAAATGAATCTGCACTCTGTATTGCTACCAAATACTGGTCAGGTGCTCCCAGTTTACTGAAAAGTAAATAAATTGTATTTATAGAACTGATGATTTAAAAAAAAAAAAAAAAATTAAAATTTGTACAGCAGCTCATAAGCTGCAAAACATAGGCATGATCAGCACACTATCCCAAAATTACTGGTTCAAATCCCATATGTGTTCTACCAATTTTAGTATTCTCAGATGATGAAGTCAGGCAATTAGATAATTGCCAACATAGCTGTTAAAATACTAAATAGGCATAATAAACATGTTTCAAATTGTGTGCATCTCAAGTAACATAATTGGGCATTAAAGCTAACAGAGGCCTGTGGCAGGAATTAGTAACGAACATGGGATCAGCAGGTGCATCTCAAGTAACATAATTGGGCATTAAGCTAACAGGGGCCAATGACAAGAATTACTAACGAACATGGGATCAGCAGAATCATGGATGAATGTATAGGCCAGTTTGATATGAAAGATGCAAATCTCCCAATCTTTATCCTACTGAATATGTTGTGCAAATATTTGAATCTAACTCATTGTCGAGAATTTGAAGATATAAATAGTCAAAATTTTGCTGAAACTAATCAACGAAGTTGACAGAAAACTTATTACTGCAGCAAAAACAATACCCACAGGAAAATATATTAGGTGCAAACCTTTTTGGAATCTGAAATTAATTACATTAAAAAGAGACTGAGATAACACCAGAAATGTAGCAGAAGCAACAAAAGTTCCAAACTAAGTGAGAGAATGGAAAAAGAAAACAGCATTTCTAAAGAGATGTTTAAAAATATGGGATTATGCAACCAATTTCTCAATAATAATTTATTATATTATACTATATTTCACTGTGAAATATAATATAATATAAACTAATGGGATTGTTTGCAGATGATATGGCAATATAGATTAGCACAAAAATAAAATGGTTCATAAATCTATTGTCTCCAGTCCAATTCTTTTTAATATTTTCATTAATGACATGTTTAAACCTGCCACAATTGCTCTTTTTAGGATAACTATACAAATTTTAGAAACAATTTAAAGATTTTATTTGTAAATAAATTGTAAGGTAGCATTTTATTCCTATCAGTGACTTTCAACTGTGTTGCATTATGCTATTGCAATGCTCATGGTAATCTCAAGCAGCTATTTCCGACAAAGCAACTAGCATGAATCTATGGTTCCGCAGTTCACTACTGTTGCACAAGTTCACCGCATATTGTTTTATAAGTAATTTAATTTCCATTGAACTATTACAGATACCACTATGATTTCTCTGGAGTTAACACTAAGCAAGCAAGCATCTTGAATACATCAATTTCATATTGATATGTAACTTTCAAAAAATTGAATAATAAACATTTTTGTTTAATAATATTAAAACTATGCAAACTGAGTTTTCCAGGCTGTAGACCTTTGTCCTATGGGATTCTACTCCATCTTCCCAGACATTTCATTCACAACTGCAGTGGAAATCATCTGAATTGTGCTAGGCCTAATCTTCTTGAAGACAAGGCAGTGACTGATTCGTTAATGGAAATTGTGGCGGTATATATGGTGGGTTTGCCTGTGGAACGCTTTGATTGGTTTGCTTGGCTGAGGGAGTTGGATCTAATCTGGAGGTCTTGGGTATTTCTAGCATGATGTTGATTATTGATTGGAGTATTTTGTAAAGCTGGATACCAAGCTAAGTGCAATTTCTGGCTTCTTCTTTCCTGTTAAAGTTGTTATTATATTTGTAAATTTCAATTACCTCCTAATACAAGCAAGAATGATGAGATGTTGAGACTAGCATGTTCATATCTTGAAAACCAATTTCATGCTCTCAGTCAGCTAGGAAGGCATGCTCAGCAATGGCTGACTTATCTGTCTCATCTCGGTGGCAATATATTAATGCAGCAAGGCATGTATTAATGCTGAGCTATGTGGTAACAATGTAAACTACATCACATGAGTATGGTATTCTGTAGATACCAGCTGAGGCAAATGGTTTCTTTGTGTCCTTTGTGGAGCGGAATGTATTTCTTAACTGTTTTGTAGGTTTGAAAACTGTCTCTATGTTGTGTCATCTAAGTAACTTGGAGATGCAGTCAGTGACTTTTCCAGAAAAGGAAGACTGACAGAGGTACAGCCTCAGCTCCACATGTGACACAAAGAAACTACTTGCGGAAGCCCAAATTTGCAGAATACCATGTGAAGCAGTTTACATTGGTACTACACAGTGCAGCATTAATGCATGTCTTTTAGAACATAAGAGAGTCTGCCATCCAGGTAAGATAAATCAGCCAAGGCTGAGCATGTCCTCCTAGCTGAAGGAGAGCATGAAACTGGTTTTCAAGATACTGACATACTATTCTCAAAATCTCATTATCATTCTTGCTTTTATTGGGAGGCAAATGCAATTTACAAGTATGGCAACAAATTTAACAGAAAAGAAGAAGCTCAGAAACTGCACTAAACAGGTACCTGACTTTAGAAATATCAAGATAAAGGAATTATCGGAACCAATGAATAACCAATCTCTAGAAACACCCATGAGATCCAGCTTAGATCCAACCCCTTCAGCCAAGCGAATCAATCGCGGCTCAGTTCCACAGGCTTATACTGCCTTAATTTCCAGGAATGAGTCAGTCACTGCCTCGTCTTCAAAATGGTTACATTGAGCATACCACTGATGATGCCCACTGCAGTCATGAACGAAACGTCTGGGAAGATGGAGAAGAATTCCATTGGACCATGTTCTTACAGCCCGGAAGACTCAGTTTGCATAGTTGACACTGGCCGTGAAAGTCTACAATTCATTTAAAACTGGTTTATAAATATCTAAAGAAAGACTTTTTCAAGCTTTTAGATGCACTTTCAATTTTAAACTTTAATTTTAATATGAGTCTACTCAGAAATATTACACTTCATGTGCTGCAATGTGCATTATTTTTTATGAATTCTAATATGCAATAATTTTATATCTTATAAGCTTAAGAGTAAATAAATGTTAATTTAATTGGACTAGTAGAATATTTAAAAAAATGTAAACAAAATTGGAGAGAAGAAGGTCAAAAACTGTTTCATTTTGTACAATTTGATGGTTGGTCCACAGCTAACAATGGGAACAAAAGCTACAAAATAAAGTGAAGTGAATGTTACTATTTACTGATGGTTTCATTGCATAAAATGTTCCTACTTCACAGTTACTAACATCTACTGATATTAAAAATAATTCTTGCAACTTTATTTTGTTCATTGCAATTATCAGTGTTCTTGTTAGTGGTTCGGTTACTTAATTATTTTGCAATGGATTTACTTATAAATTATTTAATTTAAAGTTTTATCAACATTATTTTAATATTTTGTGTGTAATATGAATTTTAAATAAATAAATAAATCATTTAATCTATCACTTCTAACATTGGAGTTGTACCTTACCTGTTTTCCCTGAGATGCTGTATCAGCCTAAGAATAATGCGGGGCATGACTGCTTCAGCTACACACATAAGGTCATATGGAGCTGCTGGCTTATTCACTTGAGCTTTAGGACCATGGCGGTTACAGAACCTATAAAAGAAACAGAGACTTTCATTATTTGTTCTTAACTTACATTTTTTACCTATACAAATTTTAAACATGATTTAAATAATCTCAATGATAATTTCTTTTAAAGAATTTTCAGTTAATACTGAGTATAAATGAATAAATAATGAAACTTAGTTACAATTTGAATTCCAGGAGAGAAATATTCCTCCACTCCCATCCTTACCAAAAACCTGTCTACAATACCTCTTATTAATAAATAAATTGTTCTAAAAAAACAAACAAACAAATTACAGTGAAACCTGTTCAAAACAGATATGAATTGCTCGTAATTTGTTTTCTGTTTCGGAAAGGAATTTCTCTTATTCAGGTATGGAGTTATAACAATCATATCATCCGCTACAATTTCTTAAAAAGAAAGACAGCTATGTTGTTTTAACATCTTGTGTCTTACAATTTTTCTCTATACAAAGAGAGCAATTTTATGCTCTAAAATGATCTTTCTTGTGCCTATTGTAATACTGCTTGGTTGAAATTCCTCTAATATAATGTTTTCTGCTACTTGCAAACAAGAGATCTGCTACCTTACTCATTCTCTCACACATTTGACTGCCTATTTTTTAACCATACATTTAAAGTTTTCGACTTATACAATAGGTCTGGAAATAGTCATATTCTTTGAATAGACATTAACAAATCAGTTCTATAGTACTATTTCTTTGCCACCAGTTGTTTTCCATTTTCTTTTTATCTTGCCATTATTATTTGCAATCCATTCATGATGCAACCTTTATTTTCCAAAGTGTCATATCACTCACAACAAGATGTAATGTTGATTAGATGTACAGAAATTCATCGAAAGAGCTCTTTAATTCACCTTCACAGACTATTGCAAAGAAACCTGGTTTTCATAATAGTGACTCACATATATTGTTTCCTTGTAACTACATGCTGTTAGAAAAACATGAATTTAATTTTAACAAATATATTACAATTAACATATTTCCGTTATTTCACAATTAATGAAATACTATTACTAAGTTCCTATTATATTGCCCACCATCACTATATATATTTATTTATTTAGCACCAATTATATTACAAATAGCAAACGTACCCTACATCTTACATCATCAAAAGTTACCTACCTATACTGTTTCCAGTCCCAATACATCATAACTCAGTTTGTTGAGGCCAAACCATAATAAATTTCATTACTTTCATTCTTATTCTAATAATCAAAATTTTACTAATCCACTATATCTAACTCTCTTCTCCTGCAGTACTTCTAATCTTCCTCTACCACTTTGCCCAAGTATTCTCCCATCATTTTTATCTCCTTTAATTCCTTATTAAAATTTCTCCCTCAAATTTATTTCATTTCTATACCTGTAGTCTCCACACTTTTGTGTGCTCACAATAAAATACGCTATGGTACTCATCAGGTTCACTAGACATGGACATTCATTCCCACTGATTTTTCTCTGTCCTTTTAAATTCCTTACTGCTGATCTGGCACAAGCTAAACCTTCCCTCTCCAATTTATCACAAATTCCTACATACTTCTGCATTTTCCCCAAACTCTTTTTATCTCTCGATATTCTCAGTGAACTCTTCCCCTTAAAACTTGCAAAGATTTTCTGCTTCTCAATATCTTCAATTCTATTGCTTACTTCTTTCCAAAATCTCTATTTGCTTATTTACCCAACAATCCCCTATACCAATTTTTTCAACAATATCCAGGGTTTCATGCACCCATAACCTTTTCCATTTAAACTTCTCCTGTGCACCATGATATTCCTTGACAATCTCTCCATCATGCAACATAGAAAATATACTTAAATGTAAAATTGGAACTTAAACACAGTAAGGCCAATCATATTAATGGATATCATTGTATGATTAGTTGAACTACACACTCTTAAAGCTTCACTTACTTTTTATAAATGTATGGAACCGGTTTCGAGAACATTTTGTTCCCATCTTCAGCCATGCTAAGGTTCAACTCAACCTTAAACCTTAAAACCTTAGCATGGCTGAAGATGGGAACAAAATGTTCTCGAAACCGGTTCCATACATTTATAAAAAGTGAAGCTTTAAGAGTGTGTAGTTCAACTAATCATACAATGATATCCATTAATAGAAAATATAGTTTACTAAGAGTATGCTCAAAAATATTGTTTTTGTTATTAAGTACTGGCAGACCATTTTCTTTTTCTATTCAGGAAAAAACAACATACGAACGACTGTTTAATAAAGAAAGATGATAATTTTTTTACAAGCTGCATTTCTAGCACTGAAATTTAACTTTGCAATATTTTGTTAGCTTAATGCATAATAACTTTGTTTTATTTATTTGAATTGATTTAAGAACACTATTTAACATTCTGGTCATTAGCATCCCATTCAATTCACGCCATGAAACTGGTAATACATTTTCTCATAGACTTATTCTTTCAGACTAGAAGTTCTTTTGCTTATATACAGTACCCAAGCTTTATTTCCCTTTCGAAAGAAGCCATACGTAGAATTATTATGCCATAACGTAATTTATCGACACTAGCTGGGAATGTTAATGACACATTGTTATCATTTCCAATTCCTGCCTATGGTATATGTGCTACTTGAAACATGTTCAGCACCACCTAAAGCAAAACCTAGGTGACATACAACAAACAATATGCTGCCCAGCAATTCTGCATTCGTCTCAACCAATTTTCAGCTGAGACCTATACAATGTTACAGGAGGCCTATGGCTTATTTGTTCTTCCCTATAGCACAGCTTGAAGATATTTTAACACATTTAAAGAGGGGGGACATTCAATTTACAGTTTGTGCTCTAACCAAATGAAACATTAACACCACTGCTGTCATTAGACAGAAGATCATCAAATAACACTAAGAATGGTTTCACAATTTCTGAAAATTTCACTCTCACCCCATATGTTGGTAACTGAAAAGTTGCACATAAGGCCTATATGTGCATAGTAGGATCCCATACTGCTGGAGGATCCCATTTGCATACAGTTAAACAGATGTTGCACAAAGATGCAGAGTTTCTTGCAGGTAATCACTGCTGATGAAACTTGGCTACATCATTTCAATCCTTACAGCAAAACAAAGACCTAGTGGAAATCTGCATCATCGCCATCACCAAAAAAAAGTAAAAGTGGTTGCTTCTGCTGGGAAAGTTAAGGTCAGCTCATTTTTTAATGGTTTACCAGCATGTTGTACCTTCATAAACAATGTAACTGAGCAATACAACATAGATGTTCTGAAAACTCTAAGGTCATTTCACACACCCATTCAAGAAAACTTATGGACACCACCTGGCAGATGCAAAGTGGCAATGTGGCTGAAGCATGGATTTATCTAGATGACAAACAAACCCCATGCTATTTACTACTTACCCACTGTGGACTTATTTATGGTAAGACCTTTCTCTTTTCATCTTTCTACTACCATCGAAAGGCTGTAATCTTTTTATTATTAAAACCACTAAATATCTTCGGAATTTCAATATCTGAATAATTTTATTTTTGACATTTACTACCATCAAGTGGGCCAAAGGGATGCTGCAACTTCATCCAGGAAAACAAGGAAAAGTTTTACAAGGCGTTTATGGTGGTTGCAGATTACTGCGCTTTGGGGAAACTTAACATTCACAAAGTGTGCTTAATTTTGTAAGGTTTTTAACTTCAAATTACATTCCTGTAAACAAGCAAAAAGTGGACTTTTCTCCTTGTACCCTTCAAATGCTACCAACCTAATAGTTTAATTTAGTTACAATTTTTAATAGTATGTTTGTGCTAGAGGAATGAGGATACATTTCCATAGTATCTTTCTCGTTATGTAGAAGCTGCTGAAGCAGCTGAAGGCTCTAGCTTGACCTAAATGAATACTGTCAATTGTTGTTTCTCTAGATTTAATTTATTGAAAAAATTTAATTCCTAATCTTAGATTTGATATATTTCATAAAGTTACTAATAAATTTCATTTACTTAATATCAAATAGCATTTCCATACCCTGTTTCCTTCATCACAGATGTATCTCCACAATCACATGCACCTCCAGCTTGGCTGCGAAACATATTAAAGTCATGGCCATCATGGTTACCTTTCTGGAAGCATTCTGCACACAGTGACATGCAGGGAGAAATACCACATGTTCGACATCGATATGCAACAAAATTTGCCGTCCATACTAAACCGCAAGTTGTTGCATTATCATACCTGCGAACTGTATAAAACAACATTTTAAAACACTGATTATCAATATTTTTACATATACATGCTTATCAAGCCTACAAATACCTCTGTTACTTTTTGTGGTAAATACTTACTGCTACAAACTACATTATAAAGATAATGAATTAATGTTAAAACATATGTAAACACCCCATAATAAAAAAAAGTGCAGATTCTCCAAAAAGTTACATAAAAGCAAAGCAGTAAGCAAGAAGAGATGAGCTAAATGTGTTTAAAGCTGGTAACACCTCCACCAACTTGCAAAAAAGTGTGTGAAATTGGAAAGAAAAAACGGTGGTGTAGTGTGATGAAATTCTGACTTTACTACTGTCACCAAAAAGGCACCAGATAGCAGCGCACAAAAGGAAGGACAAAGCTGAATTAAGGCTAATTTCTTAAATCAAACTTAAGCAACACTTAATCACATTTCAGTATATATTTATTATTACAAGGATACTCATGAAACTCAAATCTAACCTAGGGTTTAAAATGATGATTGGTATTAGTGGATTTAGACGTAATTTTATATCCATATTTCTACAATTCCATTACCTTTGCATCAAACCGTATATGGTTAAATTATATTAATGGTTGGCAACTACAAAAGCCACCCTGGTGGGAAAAATGGAAGACAAACTCTCAAACAATGTAACTATAGATTATGGCACATATCACAAAATCTGCCATGGATGACCAAGGTCGATAAGGCACAAACTTGTGAGTGAGAGGTCTGATGTTCGATTCGTCTAGAACCGCCCTCCCTAATTATGGTTTTCCAGATTTTCTACAGTCATCATAAATGCCAAATGCCAGAAAGGTACCCCATACTTAGGCCTGGAATGTTTCCTTCCTTTAAAAAACAAAATCCTTTCACAACATATAATTTTTTCTTAAGCATCATTGCCTGTGTCTCAGCAGTTACACACTGTTCAAAAATAATTACAGAAATTAAAGGAATTAAATGATAGCAGAGGACAAATAAAGCACATTTAATAGATGTACATAATCATGTATGTGTAGCATTAATGTAGTTACAGTTAAGAAGCTGACAGCAAGTCAGCAGGACATTCCAAAAAAAGACATTGGGTAATATAAAAAATTATTATTGAGGAAATTACTGAAATTTCACTAATTTTGTTCCATTTACTTGGACATGTTTCAAAGACTGTTGCCTTCATCTTCAGCATGATTCCACTGTCTGCTACTATGGCATTAAGATATCACTCTGTGGATTTTACGAACTTGGTGATGAGGTAACTATTGTATAGAGATCAAAATCAACCAAATTTTCCTTGTTTTTGTTCATGAATATATTTCCCCAATTGTTGTTTCCATGGGCTTTTGAATAGCTTTTAAGAGTTTTGGTTCCTTTTGGAATTTGTGGTTCTTTTGCCAGAAATGGTCTGCTATTGCTGATTTTTCCGTGTGTTTATATTTTACATTTCTCATGTGTTCCTTAAATATTTCTTTTTGTTTTGCCCATGTATTTCATATTGCAGTCTTTGCACCGATTTTGTAAATGCCTGATTGTTTTCCTGGCAGAACTTTTCTTTTGTGTTGGTTTTTAACAGACATTGGATGTTTATGGATGTGCAAATAAAAGAATAATATCCATTTAAATACACAGATTTGTAGCAAGATCTTTTCTTATTAACTGAAATTGACTTGCAAAGGGTAAAAAATGTTTCAAAAATGAAAACTCAACCAGATTAGAAAGTAATTTGGCTTGATTTTACAATCTAAACAATAATCAGCATTTAACTCAGTGTAGAATAACAATAACAAAATTTTAAAATAATCAATGGTCATTATTTCAACCATATTTCCAAGAACGGGAAACAGAAATATGAAAAGCACTCAATAAAATAATGCAACAAATTATTTTTTCAGCCAATTGTACAATATCTTTGAATCTTCACACCTATCTTATTTAGTTGAATCTCCTTCTGATAGGTTACAGTGATGCAGTTAACTTTAAAAATGGAGTCCCTAAGTGAAGTGCATTAAAAACAAAAAGAACTTATACAATTTCTTTTGGCAGAAAATGAGACCATCACAAACTTGCACAGGCATTTATGGAATGTTTATGAGGAGATAGTGGTAGATAAAAGCACCTTCAGTTCTTAGCCAAATTAAGATGATATTGGAATTGGCTGCCTTGGCTTAATTTACTCTGGGTGGCTGTACATGGCAGTCACACCTGTAAATGACAGAATATGCCCCAACAGCAAAAGAGGATGTCTTAAAATTATTAAATCTGCTAGACCAAAGCATTAAGTTTATTGTATAAATTGAACAGGAAGGATGTTTGCCCCTTTTGTGACCGTAAAATCTCAGAAGAAACAACATATTGTTTATAGGAAGGAAAGATGCAAATTATACATATATAGGAAACCACACATATAGATAAGAATAATAGCTTCAACCCTAACAACCCCAACTACACCAACATGTCATTAATAACAACTCGGTTTATAGATTAGTAAACATACAATCAACAAGAAAGAATACACAGCAGAATACCAGTACTTCATCCATGCTGTCCTCAACAATGCATTCAACTGTTCATTAGTAGATAAGGTCAGACATTTCAAAAGACTTACAGATATTAAAAGTACTACCACTTTCTCCATGATAAAGGAAAACATAAAAAAATTCACCTATATTCAATGGGCAATCAGTGAATTCATGAATTTTTTTAAAAAAAATTACAATTGTATTAGCTTTGCAATATAAATTTAACATCGGAAAGTTTTTGAATAGAACCATAAAGAATTTTATTCCAACTAACGAAAAGGCATCAGTGTATCATACAGATTGTTTGGATTATGATCAGAGAGATATATATATATATATAGGCAGAACAATCGGATGTTAATTATTCTGTATGCCATGTTGTAGAACACCACACATTTATTTAGAGTGTTTTTTTTTTTTTTAATATTTACATAATTTCCTCTGTGTGTGTCTCTTTTCTATGGATTCTAAAGTTCAGTCTGTCTTCGTTTTTTATAATTTCTAAATCTAGGAACTATCCCATTAACTGAAACAGAGTACAACATGGAATACCAAAAGTTTATTAATACAGTTATATTCAATGATTTCAACAAAGACACAATAATAAAAATTATTAAAAAATTTAAAAGTCAAAAATCTATAAAAGAGGTTTCCACACTGAAGAACATTAAAGAAAGATGCAAATTCAAAAATTTCACATACTATCCTATTTAAAACAGATTCAATAGGATATTCAAAGAATATGGCACAAAGTTAGCCCCAAAGAATAAATATAATATCAAAAATATATTAAATTCCACTGTAAAAGATACCCTACCAATAGAACAGAATCAGATTTTACATGTCGGTCCTGGTGGTGTAGTGGTTACCATACTTGCCTCCTACACCCAAGATCGCGGGTTCGAACCCAGCCAGGACCGATGGATTTTTTCGGGCGTAAAAATCGTAAGTATGGCTTCCTTCGGAAGGGAAGTAAAGTCGTGGGTCCCGTGTCGTACATTTACGGCACGAAAAAGAACCTCAAGCCTGAAAGAGAGGCCTCTGAGCAAAATTTGTCGGCCGTTTCACGCCCTGAGTTGAATGGGGCGCTGATGACCTGAGATGTTAAAGAGCGTCTGTAAATAAACTAAAAAAAAAAAAAAAACAGGGAATTTACAAAATAAAATAAAGAAAATAAATTTAGAAATTTGGAGAAATGAACACTTTAGCAATACTTGTTTTAAACAGAGTGTCGAGGCTAAGCTGCTGAAAGAACTTCACAACCCAATTGGGCTATTTACTTGGGAAAAAATGCTCATCCTAAAAAATCCGAAAAAACTTAATGAATTTTGACATTCTACCCATGGATGAACTCAGCTTCCAAAACCATCAGAGACAGAAACAGAAGAACCTTGGGTGAACAGCTGAGGATAGGAGCAATTGCCCCCTAAACATGTTCTAAAGTATAAGTAATTGTGGTCAGTGTGAACATGTTTAATACATTTTTACAGGATATAATAACTCTAACTTCAATGTTGGCCAAAGTACAGGAAAGAATGTTACAGAAAGATTAAACTGATATTTAGAAAAAGCAAAGGTTAATTATAAAAGAACAAGCTGAACTTAGATCAAATTTGTGTCACACCAACATAATTCAAACAATTTAAAAAAAAAAGCATTAAAGAAAATCAAATGTGTTTTAGCTGTTTTTCTGGGCCTAAAGGGTGCATATGCCAATTTAGAGAACCAAATTAACATGGTTTAAAAGAAAGATGCAACAGAGTTTAAAACTTTTTTTCAATTTCAATTCAATTTTAAATTTATTATCCTATCCATGGAGGTTACAGGCACTTCTTGGATATTGTCAATTTCTACACTTGGAATATATATATATAGTTACATATTTACAACGTTGTCTTACAGAGCTTTAGCTACAAATCCTTAAAATTCAATACAGGCTTTTGTATCAAATTTCAATTTGCATTTGAACTGTTTATCTCCCTGCAATTATTTAATATGATTTGGCAATCTGTTATATACGAAGAAGTCCTTGTACTATATTTGGATCTTTGTCAATCTTTTCATGTTTGTTTTGAGCCAATAATAATAATAATAATAATAATAATAATAATAATAATAATGTCTTCTTGTGTTATGTTCATAGATATTGTTGTTTTAAAGGATGTTTATGAACAGCAAATAATGTTGCTTGGTATACTGCTCTTACATGTAAAGAATATGTTATATTTAATAAATGCACCTACACAGGTCTCTGTAGGCTTTATGCTCTGGATTATCCTAATACTGTTTTTTGCAATATAAATACTATTTCAAAGTACATCTTTGCACAAATACCCCATTTCATTACCTTAAGACATAAGTGTCGTTGAATAAATCCATTTAAATAATTTTCAGTAACGACTTATCAATTTTATTTAATAAGGTTTAATGCCCATTTTCACTGCTGAGGCACCACAGGCAGGGACACCGGTAATACATGAAATGAAATGACAAATTGGGAAAGGATTTTTTTTAAAGAAAGAAGCTTTCCACGCCTAAGTTAGGGTATCTTCCCAGCATTTGCCATTTATGAGGAATGAGGAAAATCTGTCAAAACCTTAGTAAGGGAGGATGGTTCTGGCAGTAAATGAATCCCAGATCTCCTGCTTACAAGTCCGTGCCTTAATGACCTCGACCACCCATCTGGTATCTTTTCACCTATGGGTTTGAAATATCTCAGTATATAAATTGCTTTACTAATTTTATTACATATATATTCAATGTGATGTGATAAAGACAAAGTTTAGATATATTCATATATTTGAAAATGTATAAAATACACTGTTCTCATTTTTTCTTGTACTGCAGCTAAATATTTTTGTTATGTACATGAGATTGAGAATGGGTATTTACATATTTGAAATATCTCTCTCTCTTTCACGCACGCACGTGTACACACACATAATATAAAAGATAAATAAAAATAAAATAACACTATTAGCAATGTAACAAATTAACAGTAATAATAAAAGCTTTTAAAAGAATAAAACACTAAGATAAAGTCACACTTGAAATCACTCAACGAGTTCGAAATAGAGTGATTTCAAGTATGACTTTATGTTTGTGTTTTACCCTTTTAAAAGCTTTTATTATTACTGTTAATTTATATATATAAAACTGTGCATTTTGACTTATTCCACGTTCTGTAGTACACATATTGTACAGGAACCCAATGAAATGTAAACCAAACTTAATCTTAATTTTAAGAATTTATGTTTGATTGAATGCAATATATAGTGGGTATTCATGGGTAACTTAAGTTCTACATGGGTTCTGTTTGATGAGCATATAATACATACAGTTTCAAATGTACAATTTATTTAAATACATATATTATAGTTTTGTTTTATCCATATTGCATTTGAAGTTAAATTTTGCATTAACATTTCATTAACATTAACATTTACATGATAAATAAATGAACCAAGAACACTTCCTTGTGGACCCCATATTTAACAGTTTTATAGTCTGATTTGTAAGATAACAGACTTTTTGAAAGTCAATTTCTGTACATTGTTTTCTATCTTTTAAATAAGAAGAGATTAAATTTTAATTATTCCTGTTATTTGTTGTTACATAAATGTTCCACCTTGTGGATCAATAGGTTGTGATTTACAAAATTGAATACTTCAGAAAGGTGGAAAAAATGCAAACACTTTTTTATTTGTTTTCAAATTTAGTAGAGCTTCATGCATAAATTCTAATATTGCTGTAGTTGTAGAGAAGCCTTTTTGAAAGTCATGTTGTTTATTAATAATGTTATTTAGTCTGAAGAAATTTAGGAATTTAGCTGCTGTTAATTTCTCAAAATTTTTTGCTGTATTTTAAAGTAAAGTTATTGATCTATAGTTATTCAGATCATTTAGTTATTCTGTTTTATGTATTGGTCAATTTGACTTTATTTTGGTCAAGTAGGAAATTCACTTCTTTCAATAGATTGACTGAATAAGTGAGTAAATGGTTTAGCAATTATATTTTTTATTATGTTTTAGTGTTGTAGGGCTCATCTTATTCACCCATTAGTAAGTGCATTTGTTGATCCAGCTATTGTGTTAGTCAATTCAGTTTCAAAATGTCAAGAATAATGAAGAGCATAACTGTGAAACTATATTGTAATCTTTATCTTCAAAGTTTGGATATATATAAATAAAAAAACAAACTGGCCTTTCACAAGGTGCAGTTACAAGTACAACAATATTTAATTTTACATACATGGTTTGCAGACACAACCAAGTTAAGTTGATGACAAACACATGCATATTTAATCTTATTTTGATTTAAAGTAAAACACTAAAAATCATGTCATCACATTAAAACTCTCTTTAAGTTTCACAAACACATTTATAAAAGTAATTTTGGTACATGTTTCGTGAGGTACATTCCTCACATTGTCAACCAAAACGACGACTGAGGAGTCAATTTCAGCAAAGTATGTATGTTACTATGCTTGCTCTGGTGGTCTGTTAATGAACTTAAACAATATGTTGTCTGCTTCTGGTATATCAAAATTCATAAGTTTGTATTCATATTTTTTTATGTAAATTTTTTCCCATATATTAAGTTCTTTCGGATGTTGAATTGTTTTTAGTAATGTTATGTCCTTCTCTATATCATGATTCTCATTCCAAAAATGTGCAGCCACTGCTGATTTTTCTACTTGTTTGTGTCTAACATTTCTCCAGTGTTCCTTTAATCTTATCCCCAGATTTCTCTTTGTTTTTCCTATGTATATTTTGTCACAATCCTTGCAATTAATTCTATATATACCTGAATTTTCTTCTTTCTTCTTTGTTGTTTAATTTTATTTAGATTTAATAGTTTACCAACACTATATCTGTTTATTGGTGCTAGAGTAATGTTGTACTTTTTGAAAATTTTTTGGAATTTATGGTTAACATAAGGGTGATATGTGAATTTTTGATAAGTGTTTTCTTTAAGTGAAGAACTGAATGTAGTGATTAGTTTAATTTCCTTTTTATTTTTTTATCTACCATTTGTTTGTTAAATCCATTTACTTCTGCTGCGTGTATTATATGTGCGTATTCTTTCCTGTATTCTTCTTTACTGAGTGGTGTATTAACTAGCCTATATGTCATACTATTGAATGCTGCTTCCTTGTGAGGTCTGGGGTTGAAACCTTTTGCTTTTATGTAATTGTCGGTATGTGTGTCCTTTCTGTATATACCAAATTCTATTTTTTTATTCCTTTTTATTATCCTTAGGTCCAGAAAAGGTAAAGTATTATTAACCTCGGTTTCCATAGTGAATTTTACAGTTTTTTCTTGCAAGTTCAACAGTTTCAATGAATCTTCTATGAATCTATCTTCTACAATGGCAAAGTAAGCGTGTTTGTGAAACTTAAACATAGTTTTAATGTGACGACATGATTTTTAGTGTTTTACTTTAAATCGAAATAAGATTAACAAAAGTTTCACTGTGTGGATTCCGAAATTCCGTAAACACATGCATATTTGTATATAGTATACAAGTTATGGACCAATAGTGGGAAAGACAATAAAGTATCAACAGGCTAGAGGAAGAAAACATATTAAGGAATTTTAATTTCATGAGAAAGAATAAATAAAGAGAGACCAGGATCAGTACATTAAGGAGATTTTGGAAAAGATTTGTATGGGAGAAATATGGAAAGATAAGGGATTATTAGGAAAGATTTTTGGAAAGCAATTAAGCTAACTATTGAAGATATTTAAGTGCAAGAATTTTTAAGCTTTAATAATAAAAAACTCTTAAATTTATACAGCTGCAAGAAAATGTATGGGGTAGAGAAAAATACATTAAATGGTGTAATAAGGATAGCGAAGGATTTGCATGGGGCAGAACAGAAGTTGTCAAGTAGGTGGAAGGTTCAATATAGAGATATGCCCAATGTGTATAGAGAAGGATAATATTGAGTCTACATTTTATTTTCCTTACATATGAACAGGGTCATAAACTGGTAGGTCACAGCTGCACTGACAGTTAAGGATGCTGCTGATAATGCAAGTATTGCATGCTTTGGTTCAGAACAGTTAGGAGTTACTGTGTTTTACTCATGACTCCGGCCGTGAAAGCTTCCGACTACTCAGTCACTGTGTTATTTCTATGTTTGCCATGATTCAAAGATTTAATACACCACACACATTTTCTATTGCAATAACTAATTCATTTAAGAAATGAATCAGCTGTTCAGTGTCAGACAAAATTTAAAGAACATTTTATGGGAGTTCA
This sequence comes from Metallyticus violacea, assembly GCA_030762175.1. NCBI lineage: Eukaryota > Metazoa > Arthropoda > Insecta > Mantodea > Metallyticidae > Metallyticus > Metallyticus violacea. The sequence goes on from CM060836.1 coordinate 23,222,164, forward strand.
TCCACATAGCAGATCATCTTCCTCCTCCTCGCTTCTTCTTCTGGCGAGTAATAAATGATGCTTCACTTATGAATTTTAAACATGATCTTGGTTCTGAAAATTGGGAAACTTTATTCTTGTGATAGAGTAGATTATCTATAAATTGAATTAATTCCTAAATATTGTGTTGCTGCATTTTGACGCACATTTTTTTAAAAAGAAAAAAGGCCAAAATAACTGACCTAAATAGAAAATTATGGTTAACCACTGGGATTAAAATATCATGCATACACAAAAGAAATCTTTATTCACAAAGTAGACTTAGCAATGATACTGTAAGATTCACTATAAAAAGTACTGTAAAATATTCAATAAAGTAATTTAAGAAGCAAAGAGTAGGTATTTCTCATAAGTCATCAATATATCTAAAAATAAAATTAAGACTGCTTGGAATATAATAAGAAATTAAACCTGTAGATCAAATAAAGATGATATATCCTCTTTAGTTTATCATGATATGAAAATTAATAACTTACAGAATATTGTAAATTCTTCTAATAGTCACTTCATGACTGTTGCAGAGAAATATTTAAACAGAAATAAACAGGAGTAAACACAATTTTCATCATTAATTTACTATTAGGCCAACCTCCCAGTGAAATCAAAAAAAATTTTAGTCACTCATATGCAAAAATTAAAAAATTACTCTGGTTGGGATGAGATAAGTACTAAAAATACTTAAGTATTAAATAGCTGTTCATCTGAGCTTAGTGAACCTCTCAGTCATATCTATTAATATCTGGAATATTTCCAGAAGAACTAAAAGCATGCAATTGTTAAACTGCTTTTCAAAAAATTGACAAAAGTTTACCATCAAACTACAGTCCTATATCACTTTTAAGTTCATTCTCAAAGGTTTTGGAAAAAAAATATGTATAGCCATGTTATGAAATACCTAAACTTAAAATAATATTTTAACATCTACCCAGTTTGGTTTCAGAAATGGCATGTCAGCTGACAAGGTCACATTTAAACTCACTACAGAAATTCTAGAGTCGCTAACTAGATAGGAAAGAATAGGATATTTTGTGACTTGCAAAGGCATTTGACTGCATAGGTCAATGATCTATTATTACAAAAGTTGGATTTCTATGTGTTAGAAAATGTAACAATGAAATGGTTTGAATTTCATTTGTGTAATAAAATGCAAAAGGTTGTAACCAGTCACCATAAATGCTTGGTAGGGGGGTTGTAAAAAAAAAAATGATGTACCACAGGGATCAATATTGGGTCCTCAACTATTTTAATTTTTATCAATGACCTATCATATAGCTTAAGTCATGAATTAAAATGGTACTTTTTGCAGATGATACTAGTGTGACTTAACAGGGAAATCACAAGAACTTCTGTCAAATACAGCTACAAAAGCTTTTTATGAAATAAACTTAAGGTTTCAAGTCAATAAGATATCTCTGAATATGGATAAGACAAATTTTATTAAATTCAAAACAAAGAAATATATCGCACAACCGATTATTAAGATTGGACCCTAAAAGAAATAAATAATACAACATTTTTTGGGTTACAATTTGATCAAAATCTTAACTGGAAGAAACATGTTGAAATGATAATTTCCAAACTTAATTCACCTGTTTTGCTCTAAGAGTTTTAAATTATCTCCTGTCAAAAGATGACTTGCATTTGGTATACTTTGCATCTTTTCACTCTATAATGAAATATGAAATTATTTTTGGGGGTAACTTTTCTTAATATAGAAAAGGTTTTCCATTTGCAAAAAGGATATTAGAATAATTTGTTGTAAGAAAAGAAGAGAATCCTGTAGCCCCCTATTCAAAAAAAAGAAATGCACTTACCCTTACAGGAAAAGAAATATATATATACGACCTAATGTGTTATGTAGTACATAATCTCAAAAAATTTTAATAGAATTTCAATGTATATAGACTCAATACTAGAAACAGGAATGATCTGTATAGGCCAGCTAACTCATTGCAGGTATTCTAGAAGGGTGCCTACTATTCTACAATTCAGATACATAATGGCCACCCTGCATAATAAAATTATTATGAAATGAACCTAAACCCATCTTTCAAAAATTCTGTTAAGAAATTCTTGATAGCTCACACCTTCTACCATATTTTGAACTCCACTCATTGTTAACTAAAAATGTTAATTGGAACATTCACAGTGAAGCCAATCATATAATTGAAATCATTTTATGATATAGTCGAACTACACACTCTTATGCTTCACTTACTTGTCACTATTGTAGACCGGTTTCGAGAACAGTTGTTCTCATCATCAGTTCAAATTCGAGTCAGAGATTTGAACTGATGATGAGAACAACTGTTCTCGAAACCGGTCTACAATAGTGACAAGTAAGTGAAGCATAAGAGTGTGTAGTTCGACTATATCATAAAATGATTCCACTCATTGTGTTATGTTTTGTTTTTTGACATGTTCTATATCCTTGAGCTCTTGGTCAGCTCAGGATCTACAGAACAATATATATATATATATTACAGTAATTGGGAAAGTAGTGTATATAATCTGATAAATATTTATAATAAGCTTCTTTTTGATAACAAGGTCAATTTGCAATGCGCCTATGCAAATTACTCTTTTGTCCATGCAACCATGTACATGCTTTTCTATTATTCATCCCACATATTATTTGTATTGTTTTCTTTTGCAATATAAAAATATGTTTACTTTCAACTGAGTTTCCCTAGATTATTTCATAATCGATAAAAAATGTGCATAATATGCTGTTATGAGAGTAGCTACATAGCTAATATGACACAAAAAGCGAAACACACAGGTTGCTGATTTTAGTTTTTGGCATAATATACTCTATATATGCTTTCCAATTTATATAATTGCAACTTGATGACCTAGAAATGTGGTATCATTGTGTCTGTTTAGTATCTGTTTTATTAGCATTTACATTTAAAGTAAAATTAGGAGTGTTTTATGTTATAAATGCCATAATACTTGCTTTATATAGGTTAAATGATCATTTGTTAGCTCTGAACCAGTTGCAAATTGTTTTAAGCACATTAATTCCTTTTTTCCACTAGATATCAAAGTTACTACTAGAAACTATTACACTGATATCATCAGCAAACTGAACAGCAGTATTAATGTTATTTAATAACAATATGAGATCATTTGTACAAACTTAAAAAATCAGTGTGCCAACTGATTCAATGCCACAGCATCACTGGTGGAACCCCAGAAGCCAGCAGTTAAAGTCAAAGATAAGTTCACACAAGAAAGAACTAGCTTTACTCCGCAACATTAATTAAAAATAAGTTCATAATGATACACTCCTAGCGCCTGCGCTTCACTCATTCCCATTATCAAAATCATTACCGTCAAAACACAATATTTAATAACAACATAATTCATTTTTGCTTTACAAAAATTTAAGATACATTATATGCTGCAGTTAGTTTTATTCTGTAGCTCTGAAAATTGCCTCTAATGCCTTTTTAGGCACGTCTGATTTTATTAAGCGATTCCAGCTACAAGTGAACAGATGTAAATATAAATTAAATGTGCTTTCAAAGGCTATAGTTATATAAAAGAGTATAGAGGGAGTAAAAGAGTAGCAGGAAAAAATAAGGAAGAGGGCAGAGGACTGACAGAAAGTCATGTTTACTTGTGCTTTTGCTAAGTACTCATATCTTCTAAAGAAAAATTAGTTCCAGTGGTTCGCAACAATGCTCTATATAAACAGTTTATCTTTAACTTTAATAAGATATGATACCAATTGGAACCAGCACACAATCCATGTCATCAGGGAGAAACACTAGGGTATTAAATCTATTTACTTATACAATACTTACAAGGCAATCTGTTAATACTTTCTCAGGGTTACATTCTATAACACAGAAAAAAGTTTTACCTATGCTTGAAAATTCATCTGGAGTTCTCCCTCCAGCCATTAACCACTTGCACCAATCAATGGTTTCCCATTCGTCAATAGCCTTTCCAGGATTCAATAAGAGGTCCAGCAACTCATTAAGATATTGCGGTGATGTTGAATTTGAACAGTCTGCGTGCACATAAGCGGCAGCTCCACGTTTACCCTTCTTCATTAACACATGGGCTGCGAGAGAATTAGACGCCATAGTTTTCACTCAATAATAAATTTCTAACACAAAATATTTTTCTTCTCAGAACTTCAGATCATGTGAAAGTTCGATGACTAATGCACTAGATCTGGTACACGTGAGGTCACATAATGACCTACGTATTGCTAATGCAGACAAGGCTAAATGAAACCAACAGACGGTCGATGGCATCAACAAATTAACCCTTGACGTCGTCAATGTACATATTTTCACACCAAAATACAAAATGACGTCTTCGTAGCATATTGAGAAAATTCACACTAATTCACTATCACGACATATTAAATACTGTCTAAATTAATACAAAAATACCGAAGATTGCACCACTTCCAATCAACAAATCTCACAGATCAAGGACTAATGAACTAAACCCTGAAAAGATGGCACTGTAAAAGAAACAATCAAACAACGTAATGCGGTACTCAAGTTGCGATTATTCAGAAAGCCACAATTTCAGATTTTATTACCGCTTGCAGAGTTAAAAGGGAAATTAGATTTGACGAATTCGGAAGTCTGCATATTACCAACTTAGTTTTAACGACGTGATTGCCTAGAATCTTAAATAGTTTATAAAAAGGCAGAAACAAGAGAAATAGTCATGAAGAAAAAATGCAAGTCAAATAACTGTAAATACTCATAAACCAACAGAGAAGGTAGACTATCCGAAGCAGCGTACAAAATGAATTATTTTACTATGCCTAAAGCCTCCGCCCATAAAAAGTGGCTCAAAAGAATAATTTGTTGAGGAGCGTAAAAATCCTCGCAATTAAAAAAGATGTAGCAACCATTTTGAAATGAAAATAAGGGAAATCAACACGAGTATTCATTTAATTTAATAAAAGCGAAACACTAGTTAGAATAACCAACAACTATGAATATATACCATCATTAAATTAAGACTACATAGAATATAATTGCGTTTTAAGAGCTTCAATGGCAGTGTCTTAGTCCATGAATGAACAGAACTTACAAAAAGTCAAATAAGTTATTGATATATGGCTCATCTAATGCAATCAGTCTGATTACTGCCCTATTAGAGCATATTGACGAAAAATTATTCCAGAGAAATAGGATCAAACTAAATGGAATTAGAAAAATGAAGCCTTTGCAACCTTTTCAAAAATTGAATTCATTTTGTAGATCACACACATGATATAAGTTGGATCAACATCAAAAGCAACACGATTTTTTTTAAATAAAAATAGTGTATTACAATTGAAATACAAGGGTCGTTCAAATTTTTTTCAGACACAGCCCCCCCCCAACATATTTAATTAAAACTTTCCATTAAATCTTCTCAAAGTACTGTCTCTCAGACTCTGTATATCTCACCATCCTTCTGAACCACGAGTGAAGACCCTGCGCCAGTCATTCTCATCTACTGCATGGAGCTCCTTCATCTTCGTACGCTGAAACAGCATCTTCAGACGAAGAAAACCGCTTCCCCCGTAATCGGTTCTTCACCATAGGGAACAGGAAAAAATAATAAGTTGCCAGGTCAAGGCTGTAAGCAGGATGGATAAGTTAGACAGAGGTCGACTGGAGAAAACTATCGTCACATGGGCAGGGTGGGCAGATACATTGCTTCCTTATTATAATGCAGGAAGATGCCCCTCAATCCAGTTTTGGTCGCTTTTGCCGCACTTTTTCAAACAACCGGGTGATTCTCTAAAGGTGCTGTTGCCATATGACCAGTTCTGTCTAAAAAAAAAAAAAAAAAAAAAAAAAAAAAAAAAAAAAAAAAAAAAAAAACCTACCATTTCAACGCTTTAGGCCCGTTTTACCTTCAAAGGCGGATTATCATCAGGGAAGACCCACACTCCAGACTGGTGTTTTGTTTCTAGTTTATAGAGATAAATCCATGTCTCATTACCTGTCATGATCTCAGAAACACGGCTAGAATATTTCTTGTCACTATTTCACTCGGGTGTCCTATTGACCCTGTGAGAGGTTGTGAGACACCCAGTGGATGAAACCTTGCTGATCCTCTAAAGCATGCTATATTTTGTGACACTCTCAGATTCAATCTTCAAGGTTACCTCAGTGTCCTGGTATGTGACACGAGGGTCTTCTCTCATCATTTTCTCATCAGCTTTGATGTTTTCTTCTGTAACTTCTGTGGGAGCCTGCGCACTTCCTTCTTCATCTTCAAGGGATGTCTGACCCCTTCTAAATTCAGCAAACCAATTGAAAATGGTAGCAAGGGAAGGAGTGAGGCCCCCAAAAGTCTAATTGAGTCTTTCAATGCACTGATTCCGGTTTAACCCATTTTTAAAAGCATACCGTATCATTACTCAAAAATGTTCTCTCTGCAGCTCCATCAAGAGTAATGAACTAGCTTGCCAATCAATGTCCCATGCAGGCAAGGGATGGAGATTGGGGTAGGTTGAAACTTTCACCGTTGACTAAAAAAGAACCGTGCTAGACGCTTGTGAAATTCATTTCTCCCTATTGTAAACTGTACTGTCAGGTCCAATAAATTTCTAAATGACCCTCATAATATATATATACAGAGAGAGAGAGAGAGAGAGAGAGAGAGAGAGAGAGAGATGTGATTATACTAAAAGCAAATAAACTAGAAAAGGCAGTAAAGAGATAACATGCAGTTCAGAATCTTGATAATTTCATTAGCTGATCAGCTTCTTTATTGCCAACATATCTCGTGGAATCAGTGCTGATTATTTAATGAATATTCTCATTTGCCTGTATGCTTTTCTTTTCCTTTTTAATATCTATAGCTTTAAGAGGGCATTTTATTTCATACAAAGAAAAAAGTTTGGTTTAAGTTTCTTACAAAATCATTTTTATGTGAAAGAGGTTAAATACATGCTCAACAAACAATGAAAATCTTTATATAACAATCGAGTTTACTAGCGTTTCTGTGTGGCGTACAATTGATAGTCAATAGCTACAAAGGAGAGTGGTAAATCGGGAAATGCGCAGTAATATTTTACTGTAAAGTTACCATGAATAACTGGGCAACGGAAATGTAAGACTAACTTTTAGACATTTCCGTCATTGTGTATAAATGATCCGCCTCAGCTGAAATCGTGGAAACAGTGCTTGTGTGTTTACCAGGAGAAGTGGTTGTACTAGCTTTGGTATGTCGCATTTTAAAAATTGTCAGCGCGGCAATAATATTAGAAGTACGCATGCAAAGAAAAATACTATTAATCTTTGGACGTATAGGAAACAAAAATCGTATAAATTAAAATGTCATGCAAATATAGAAAGTTCACAGAAATGCTCCGTAAATGTAGCTGTTTTAATTTCGTAACTATTTACAGAGCTTCCAGAATGTCCTTACCGCTAGCAGGGGTTTTGCGTTTCGACATCTGAAGAGTCTACCACACTTGTACCCCTACTTCGCTTTTCTAAACTGTGTATAAAATCTTATCTTATACAAAATGCTGTAAATGTCGTCCCCCCTCAGCTAAACAGGCATTGTACACTTACTCAAAGAAAAAATGTCCCCTTTCTTGAATGGCAAAATATTACGAAGTCCCTTTCGAATTAAGGCCCCTACAGATGATGATAGATTTATGAGAGAGAGGGAGTGCATGTTTAAAGGCACTAGTATTCCCTACAGCAAACCTACACGTAGATTGAAGCTGTGGCGGAGTGGCTTAGATAATTAAAATGGAATATGATGATGGAAACTGTGCAAATTCGAATGTCTTTTACAGTTGAATCTCTTTTTTAATGCATTTTCCCTTGTCTTTGCCTTTGTGAACAATATATATATTAACAGTAATTATAATAGTAGAAAAGAATAAAACACTAAGAAAAAGTCACACTTGAGATCACCATATTTCGGACGACAAGTCACTTGTCTTCTTGGCATAGAAGACTCCACGAGTCCGAAATATAGCGATCTCAAGTGTGACCTTTTCTTAGTGTTATATCCTTTTCTACTATTATAATTACTGTTAATTTGTTACATTGTTAATAGTGTTACTTTATTATATATATTATATATACACACATATACATACATACATACATACATACATACATACATACATACATACATACATACATACATACATACATACATACATACATACATACATACATACATACATACATACATACATACATACATACATACATACATACATACATACATACATACATCATTACCATTTTTCTTTCAATCTAACGCCCTTCTTCATATAAAGAAAGAAAACGTATGCGATTGTTAATTTCATGATAATAGAATATTTCTATGTAGTCGTTGATAACTATGCATGTCATAGTCCATAATAGACTTATTTGGCATACTTATAATACTTTCTATCACATTATTTAAACGACGAGAATGTTAGGTTTGGTTCATATTATTTCTATCATTCTATTCTAGAGCGAGCCATTCAGCCCGTTTGTTACGACACACTACTATCCCTATTAGCATCTGATCGGACTAAAGGAAATAATTCGAATCTAGGACCGCATTGTTCACGTATTTTCTTTTAATTGAAATGTGGCTGCCTTGGTGGACACCTACTGCATTAGCTTTAACTAACACGGGGTTCCGCTGTTTGAGGCTGCTCGTAGACTTGACATACCAGAACGAACTGGGGAGGCGTTGGACTCAGCAACATAGGGAAGACCGACGGGTAGAAAAAGACACAGCAAAGGCCGTAGAGGATTTTCTACTCGGGAGGATGATGAACATCTTCAGCAGAGGTAAAGAGAAGACCCTATTCACCTGCTGCCCAATTGTAGGCGGTTTGTTAATGTCCCGTTTCTTTACAGATCGTAAAGAATCGCTGTAGAGAGTTAGGTTTAGGCAACTACTTAGCTGCACGTAAGGAGGTCCAATATAATGACCATGCCTTAAATCGTCTTTTATATGTCGTCGATGTTAGAAGCATCGACTGACGGAGAGTAATCTTTAAGGACATATTTGCAGTGTAGTAATCGTATATTGGGCCAGTGTGCGTGTACAGACAACGCGATCACCGGTATGATAGACGTTACTCGTGCTCACAGTGGTCGCGTAAGTGTCTCATTTTGGAGCTGTATTTCGTACGAAGGCTCTAAACACCTTGAACAAATACGTTGAAGGTTAAACAGTTTGGCATAATGCGATTTTTTGTAATTCGTTTTAGTACCATCTGCCAATGAAAGGTAACAATCCTGTTCCTGCAGGATGATCATCGCGTTCTAAAGTCGAAAGTACCTCAGTTTTGTTTTGATAGGCAAAAGGATCTTTTTTTTATTTTGATTTGGTTTATTTATGGACGCTCTTTAACATCTCAGGTCTTCAGCGTCCCATTCAATTCAGGGCGTGAAACAGCCGACAAATTATGCTCAGGGGCCTCTTCTTTCAAGCTTGAGGTTATTTTTCGCGCCGTAAAAGTACGACGCTAATTTTTTACGCCCCAAAAAAATCCATCTACTCTGGACGGAATCCGTGAGCTTGGATTTAGGAGGCAAGTATGGTAACCACTACACCACCAGAGCCGAAAGGCAAGAGGATATGTCACTGATACCTCACCCTCCCAAATCAACTGATCTTAATCCTATTTTGAACACTTGGGCAGAAATAAAAGAGACTTTTCGAAATTCCCGTTGCCCACCTCCTAGGACAAATGTCGAGCTATGGCATGGGGTTGAAGACACGTGGAATTCCTTCGCAGGAAGGCCAACTCATTTTCGCCAGTTGTTAGACTTCACGCCGAGAAGAATCAACAAGCTTTTCGAGCATAAAAGATATTGGACTGGGTGTTGATAATTTATTGTTATATTTTTGTTTGTTTATTTTAATTTTTAATATTGACTGAATCGTGTCTAAAATGTAAACATTTATTTTTAAGGCCACAATGAAACAATCTTAAGGTAGCAATATACATCTTAAAGCTACAAACCAGGTCAGTACACCTTTGCCTTCTCGCGCAAACCGCTGTATCTACTTGCGGATCAGCTTGACGTAATTAAGAATATTCAAAGCACGAGGAAATATATATATGCAATATGATGCACATTGTTAATGCAATCAAATTTCCAAATCCCTCTGTTGCAATACACATAATGCAGTGACGTATTAGCTATTCTTGTTATTGGGTGTTTTACAGTACAATGAGTAAAAATAGAAATCATTGCGCCATTGCAAAGTGTAAAAATACTTTATATAAAAACGCTGAAGTAGTTTATTATCGATTTCCAAAATATGTAGAACTGCAGCTCAAATAAGTGCGCAGTGTAAAAGTGCTAATCCAGTTAATGTTAATAATACAAGAATTTGTTCAGCCCATATCCTTTCCGAATATTATGAATGGGGCTTGAAAAACGAGCTTCTGAGGTTACCACTAAAAGAAAATTAAAGGGCACCACGAAACATTCCAAACTGGTATGGAGATCCATTCGAGATTGGTACTGCAAACTCCAACAAGGACAATGTGCAGGTAATCACCAGTTGTGTATATTCCTTAGGAACACGTTTCTTTACAATATAAATTTCGTGTTCATTCAAATATTTTTGTTTGTAAGGATTAGAGATTTTTTCTTTTCATAATGACGACGATGGTGATAATAACAGCAGCAAAAATAAATAACAATTAATAAATATAATATATTAATAATAATACACGGGTTTTTAATCCTTTTTTATTAATAGGCAATATTAGCACGAGATTGCTGATGTGAAAAATGGACAGTACGAAAGAGGCACTGTCTACTTTAATAACGTTGTCTCCAAAGGATTATTAAGATTGATCAATCATGTTACACGGAAGTACTTTCTGATCCAGACATTGGTACTAAAGAAGAAATAGAGAGATTTAAATCTGAAATACAAATGCTCAAAAACGAACATTCCGCTTTGAAAAGAAGCAACAAGGACCTTAAAAGCTAAGGATACGAAGTATTTGGCAAACGTGATTAAATGTGTTTCCCGTGCAACAAAACGAGGAATTAGAGAAAACGTATATAGGTAGTATTTTGCTTAAAAGTTTCACACCTGGCCAAATTCGGTATTAATTAATAATAAAAAGATAATGAAGTAGGTACCGAAAGATATTGGTAAAGCTCTCGCCTTAATAGAATGGGACGCTTTTTTTTTTTTTTTTGAGTAGTGTTTAACGCCCGTTTTTACTACTGAGGCACCACAGGCGGTGGACACTGATGATACATGAGATGAAATGATATATTGGGAAAGGATATATTTTTTTTTTAAGGAAGGAAGCGTTCCAGGCCTAAGTTTAGGTACCTCCCCGGCATTTGCCAGTTATGAAGACTGAGGAAAACCTGGAAAAAACCCCAGTCAGGGAGGACGGTCCTGGCGGGATTCGAACCGCAGACCTCCCGCTCACGAGTCCGTGCCTTAACGACCTCGGCCACCCGTGGCGGTTATGGGACGCTGATGACCTGAGATGTTAAAGAGCGACTGTAAATAAACAAATAAAACCCCCCGTTAATATTGTAAAACAACGTCAAGGAAATTCATTGAAAACTGGCGACAAGGTTACCATGCAAACCTTTTATTAATAAAGTTGGTAAATAGTAACCAGAGCAAACAAAAATGTGTTGCATGAGCTAAAATAGCTCTATATATCAGTGTTACTACTCGACCTTACAAATAGAAGTTATCCGGAAGTCCAAACCATAGCGAAGAACGCCGACTGTTTTCGATTTCACATTGTTAGCGATTTCTAATTGTTCATGTGTTGTGAATAAATGTTAGTGTATAGCTTGAAGTGATTAGAAGGTGTTAGTGTGATGATGATTAATGTTTAAAGGGCGCAAACAGCGAAGGTCATTAGCGCCCAAACACACTAAAAACTGCGCGAAGAATAAAATATATACACCAAAAGCCTATATAGAAAAAGAGCATTAAGCAAATTGGGCAATAACAACAAAAACCCTAAAAGAAATAACAAGGGTGAAATGATAAAAAAAAAAAAACAACAAACTAGTACTAAAACACAGCTGCAAGAGTTGAAAACAAAACAGTCTTATAACGGTCTAAAATTGTAACAATAAAACCCCACAACAAATAACAAGGGTAATATGGGCAACAACAAACAAAATATTGGTATTAAAACACATGAGCAAGAGCTAAAAACGGTCCTAAAAGGTCTAAATATTTTGTCATAAATAAATTATATAAAATCACACCTCTCTCAAAAAAAAAAAAAAAAAAAAAACACGGATAAAACGGAGCACTCGCTCAACAGCAGCCACGTCATCTGCAAGAACTTCCTCAGTAGAGGAGGGCAAACCCAGAGACAGTCTAAAAACCGATAGATGAGCGCGTTGTACTAAAATGTGACGCACTGTATAGGGGTGATCACATTGAGAGCTTGCTGGAGCTGGTTGACCACTAAAAAGGTGACAATGACTAAAACGGCTATGCTCAATCCTTAAATGTGCTAAAATTACTTGTTCGCGACGAACTGCGCGAGAAGATGACCAAATAAAAGGGACTGATTTACATTGTTGAAGCTTATCTTGGAGTAAACTCCATCCCTCGCGCCAGCACGAGAGAACGCCTCGACGTAAAGAATGTTTAAAATCTCCAGAGTAAAAACGTTGCTCATATTCAGCAGGATCTGAAAGGGCGGATTTAGCTGCGACGTCTGCGGCCTCATTGACTGGAAGTTCCATATGTCCAGATACCTAGAGCGTGTCACGACGCCAGCGTCAAGTAGCGTAAACACTGCATCCTGGATCTTCTGTACAAGAAGGTGGTAGGTGTATAGGTTTTTAAAAGATAAAAGGGCACTCAAAGAATCGGAACAAATAACACTGTCCCCCAGCCGCTGTTCAGAAACAAATAAAATCGGCCAATAAATAGCATAAAGCTCCACCATAAAATAGATGTCGCAGCGCTAAGACCAAACGTAAAACTACCTCCATTAAAAACAAAGGCACATCTAACACGCGCGAATTACACTCCAAGCATACAGGCGGTCGAGACAGCATTCCAAAAGACAAGTTCTCCGAGACGAAAGAAAGATGGCAAAATCGTAGACAAACAATGAATGGATTCCTGGCGGTAAACATTCGGCGATGGAATTGATAGCAATTGCAAAAAGTGTGACGCTAAGTACCGATCCCTGAGGTACACCGTTCTCTTGAATAAAGCGAGATGATAAAATTGATTCCACGCGATCATTAAATACCCGTTCTTTTACAAATTCCTGATTAAAAACAGACACACGACCGCATATATGCCAATTATGAAGCGTTCGAAGGATACCGCTTCTCCAACAAGTATCATAGGCTTTCTCCAGATCAAAGAATACAACTATCGTTGACACTTCCGTATAAAACCGTCCATTATATGGGTGGAAAGAGACACTAGATGGTCGACCGAGGAGCGAAGGCGCCGAAAGCCGCACTGAAAATTCGTCAATAAACGCCTGGACTTCAACCGTAAGCCGCCCGTTAACCATGCGTTCCATCACCTTGCTAGACGCAACTGGTAAGGGAAATCGGGCGGTAACTGGAAGGAAGGCGTGGATCCTTTCCAGGTTTAGGTATAGAAATGAGAGTGGCCACTCGCCAAGCGTTTGGAGCGATTAAAAAGCTGGAGTAAAAAAAGCCTTGCCTTTGGCTGGTAAATGCTGTAACATAGCTACATGGATACCATCTGACCCCGGTGTTCAATGCCGAGAGGTAGAAAGGGCATGCTCCAATTATCGGGTCGGTCCTGGTGGTGTAGTGGTTACCATACTTGCCTCCTACGCCCAAAACGCGGGTTCGAACCCGGCCAGGATCGATGGATTTTTTCGGGCGTAAAAATCCTAAGTATGGCTTCCTTCGGAAGGGAAGTAAAGCCGTGGGTCCCGTGTTGTACATTTACGGCACGAAAAAGAACCTCAAGCCTGAAAGAGAGGCCTCTGAGCAAAATTTGTCGGCCGTTTCACGCCCTGAGTTGAATGGGACGCTGATGACCTGAGCTGTTAAAGAGCGTCCATAAATAAATCAATCAAAAAAAAAAAAATCCAATTATTGGCGATAAAAGGAACATTATGCACTCCTGGTTATCGGAGGCAAAACTGAAACCTTTCGACTCAATCTGCTCCTTTAATGTGCGAAATGATAATTGGGGGAACGCGAAATATCAGCGAAAGTGCGTTCTAACGTTAGGACCGGGTATAGGCATAAATCTAGGTTTGGCTGCAACGCGGTGTAGCTTTTCCCAAGCTACAGATGAAGGCATCGTCCGGTTAAAAGATGAGTGAAAGAATCTTGTGGTCGAAGTTTAGTCTCTTGGAGACACACTAACGAAGAGTCCGTCGAGCGTAATAACTCCGGTTCAGGTTTTCGACTGCAGAGTCCACGCACATTCCATGAAAGGATAGCTGCTGTTAAAATGAGATAAAATAAATAAAAATACCACCTTACTTTTTAGTCGGTCCAGGATGAATCAACCGTCCTTTCTTCAATCACGTGGGACTGGGTGGTTTATCGGGAGCAGGCACATTCTGCCCATGACCTCCTCAGAGGGAGGGCTCTCCCGCTGAGAGTTATCTACCGATTTCAAAACCTGGAATCTGTTGGAAGTAGAAATAGGTAGTGATGGCGACCGCCTAGTGGGCTTGCACCCATCATGGGATCTGGACCTGCGAGGAGGAGAAGGGCTCTTCTTCTTTTCAACTCGATTGGACGTTTTCAAAAAGTCAGTTCTTAAATAACTGGTCTTGAATATTATTTCAGCAGCACTATCGGTTTAGTCTTCTCAGTACATCGCTTCGAAGAACTTGGCGCAATAGGGACACTTGTGAAAACAAGGTTGCAGGTCTGCGTACTGCTATCGCACTTCTTGACCGATAAAAAAGCTGCTGCGCTGTATGTATCGGTCTTAGGTACAACGGGTTGGCGAGATTGCTATCGCTTCCGGGCTCAGTAACGAAGAGATTTTACTTTACCCGGATTTCCTGAATACAGCGCTCCTCTCTAAAACGAGGGCAGTCGCGGGAGGATGCCGAATGATTTCCGCGGCAGTTGATGCAGACTGCAGCGGACGTACATGTTTCTTCATGACTAACTTGACCGCAGGTTGCACAGATAGAAGTGGCACTCTTGCAAGAAATGCGTGTATGGCCAAAGCGCTGCCACTGAAAACAACGCAACGGGATCGGGATATACGGCCTCGCTTCAATCACCTCGTAGCCCGTTTTAATTTTCTGCGATAATTCTACAGTGTTAAAAGCGAGGAAGAGTACGGGGCGGCTGTAATTCCCCCTTTTTCCTTGCCTGCACTCGATAAACAGAAGTGACCCTTGGTCTTCCAGACAACTCTGGATTTCTGGGTCAGACCGGGTACGCTGGTGATAACTTCTCGCGACGAATTCAATGTCCTATGTTGCTCAACACGGATGGGATAGCCGTGGAGTATCGTCGACTTGAGCAATGAGTTTGTTTTAGACACCCCAAGTGTCTTCACCAAAAGAGAACCATTTCTTAGACGGGTATCAATGGTATTAATGTTCCTCTGAATCACAAATGGTTTACTCTGGGAAAGGACTGATCTTCTTCTGTTCTGTTCTAAGTAACGAGGATAGGACTTCTCGATTACTTCTTTTATCTACATTGGTTTACGTTTCATTTGAATAGGATTTATATCATGTACCATAGCGATTTAATCCTCCACCATTGCAATCGTCTCCGAGGCAGGCTGCTTTCTGGGCGCCACCCTGGCTTAGGTGACTTGTCCTGGCATGAACAAAGTCACCTCAGGGTCAAACCTCCCGGGTCTAGACAGAGGTACCTATTTGCCTACAGGAAGTTTACAGCTCTTGCAATGGCCCCTCCCCGGGCCTGGCCTCTACCAGGGAATACGCTCCTGTCCTACATTACTCAGTCACTTTACCGTGTCAAATACGGGGGCATCCTTCAGATAAGAACAGGGAAGTAGAATGAATAAAAATTAAAACGGAGGCGAAATTAAAAGGAGTCAAACACGCATGCGTGGACCTGTGGGAGCAGCTCGGGTGTCTTGGGTTCGCTACGCCCCGTACCCAAAAGTGGGACCCGGAGGGAAAGGTGTTTGTGTGGTTAGTTATTTTAGCCCCACCTCAAATTAAGAAATATCTCGCTTATACAGTTCGGAATATATGCAACTCGCATGCCTTTTTCCTTATAATTATCATTTCCTTTACGTGTTAAATTACAGTTTCCCATTCTCTTTCCTGTGTTTAACGACTAACATGCTTCCTACAAAGTCACTTCTGTGCACGAGTCACTTCATTGTGGCGTTCCGATTTCTCCGCTGCCGCTCGGGACTTCTCGTGACTTCCGGGTAACTTCTACTTGTAAGGTCGAGTGTGTTTTGCTCCGAGTGCAATTCGCCTCCCCCTCGTGTTAGCTCTGCGAGACAAAAACATTAGTTGGATGTCGTCAAACATGCTTGTAATTACGGGCTGGACATACTCTATTCCTGCATACCTAGAAAAATTTTCCTACTTTTGTGGAAACTTAATAAAAGGAGTTGAGGTTATAAGCACACTTTTTTATATTTCAAGTTTTTTGCAGTTAATCTGAGAGACATTTGTCCGAAAAAATAATTTGCGTGAGTTTTGTAATAATACATCCAATAAACTGTACTTTTACTTTAAAGTTTTCAATAAAGAGTTTATTAAAGAAACCAATTATATAAGGTCACCAATAAAAGTGAATAACTCAACTTTATTTATCAAACCTACTTGTGTAATGCATGATTGTAAATAATATCGTAAATTACATACACTGCTGGGTAAAAAAAATCACTTAGAGAAAATATCATTCAGATAGATCATTGTATCTTGCATTCACTACCTTAGTTTATTCATATATTTTTTGAGTTTGGGATCTCTGATTCTTATATTTGAAAACAACATGTAAAAATTCTTTTCCGAAGACTACCCTCATACTACCCCATTATTATTGTGAGTCTTTAAATTTTACATTGATACACTGTTGATATCATTGCTGGTATTATTATAATGTGATAATGCACATTATGTTTGTATTCAGTTTCAAGGCTTTTCAGAAATTAAATTTTACATCGATGCACTGTCGATATCATTGCTGGTATTATTATAATGTGATGATGCACATTATGTTCATATTCAGTTTCAAGGCTTTTCAGAAAAAAATGTTTTATCACAGGCCTCCTTGATGTGGTGGCCACAGAGGAACATCTGTTAAAGATGACTCCTTTTTAACTCTTGAGAGATATTTAATGGCAAGAAATTGGCTCAATGTACCATATTAGCATTTAAAGAACACTTGGAGAAGTAAATATGAACTTAGAATATCAGAATTTATCCAGAACATAAAGAACCTGGCTTTAATTTCCCAAGAGCATGTGGATTGGATCCAGATTCAATCGCAGGGAATTGAAGGGAAAGGACATGAAGAAGACGGGGGACGTTATGCTGCTTTTTATCAAGTATAGCATATGATGGGGACTCCATCAAGTAACTTTGATATATGTATTGAGCTTGTGTTTTTTGAAAATGAGCAATGCATGTCACCCACATCAGAAATATAAATGTTGACAATCTGAACTAAATGGGACCAGCCATAGTTCGAATAGCCAAACTACACACACAAAAGCATAAAATTACAGCTTTCTGTAAGGTAAGGTAATGTAATGCATATTTGCTTCCAAATTTCTTTTTGTTATAGCATACTCGCTGTCAAATTGGGATGCAATTATAAAATGATTTTTATTTCATTTCATAATCACAGAGCACTTTTTTACATTATATGTATAAACTTATTTCACTCTCTCCTTTTCTATCTAGTTTAAGGGAACATGTATGTAAATAAAACCATCCTGTAGTTAAATTAATTTTATAACTTCTGCATCTTCAAAGTTAGAAAGCTAAATTTTTGAATGGTAATTATATATATATTGTTTATCTTTTCTTTTTAAAGAATGTGTTATTATATAGAACTAAAGTTATGATTAATTACAATTTAAGCAATTTTAAGGTGCCCTTTCTCGAAAACTACTGGGCATATTTTATTGATTTTTTAAATACATATTGTAGATACTTTGCCATTAAAACTGGTGGAATGGAATTTTGATATTTAATAAGCTGCTAAAAAAAGATCATTTTGTTATAATTTTATACTTAAAATGGTCATACAATATTAATACATTTTCATCCTACAGCTATATTAAATAGTTATTGAAAATAAGTTCCATGCAATTGTGCAAAATGATGTTCTTTAATAAAACTGCCAAATTATTTACCTTCATTTCCATGGTGCTAGCCATAAAATTCCAACAGGAAGCCCATCAAGAAAGGTAGTTCAACAGGAAGGAAATGGAAGAAGTTCAAGAAATAGAGGACTATGGATATGGCCAGCATTAACCCCAGCAGCAATAGAAATGAAGGTAAAACTTTAACTCAAGTTTTCAGCAACTTATATTTCTTTCTTTCTTTCTTTCTTTTTTCCAATCTTTGAAGTGCATTTACTCAGAACCTATTTTGCAAAAAAATATTGAAGTTTTATAGAAAATGCCTTTCTTCACAATCCCTTGGAACAGATGTTCACAACTATCTTAGTAGTGTAGGGTCAAGGATATGAATATTTTAAGACCAATTTAAGTATAACATTTAAAATATAATTATATTTAGAATTTTATTGAAATTAAAGTTCTTTATCACAGTTTTAATAATGAAATATCTACAATATGTATTAAAAGGTCTGTAAAATAATCCAAATGTTTTCAAGAAAGTCACCTTAAAATTTTTAAATGTTATAAAAAGAACTAGGGCATTCCACCATCATGCTTGTAGTTATTAGCTTTTTTTTAAACATGGATGAAATGTATGAAACCCTGGAATTACAATGTTGAAAGTATATACTATTTTTTGAGTTAAATCAAAGTCATTTTTTCAAAATTGCTATCCACATCTACTCTTACAAGTTGCAATGTTGGAGCTATTGTTATCTAATATTAAGATATTAAAAACCTGTGCCTTGTATATACAAATACTCTACAAAGAACAAGCACAGAAGATAACACTGCATGAAAATTCAATTAAGTTTTACAAACTAAAAATGTTCATATTTATTGACGTTATATAAAGGACAAAGGATATGCAGTCCCTTAAAGCATGATAAACATATTATGGAAATCAGAGCTTGATGCATTATCTCAGCTATGGAACAGCATTGGACACAGAAGTTGGAGGATTGTCAGTAACATGAATTTATCCTGAGAATTTCCATAAAGGATCCACAGTGCTTACATTTAAACGAGGACTTTTAAAATTTCATAAATATTATTCTTGCCAACTGAAATTTTTCTTCATGTTACAGGATGCAAGACAAATAAGATATCTATTTGTATATTTAAAAAATAATGTAATTAAAATTAAAACAGACACAATTGTGGATTCAGATATTTGATGTTAATATTATAAATGTTTGAATAATCAATGCTCTTTGTTTTCATATGACAACACCCTACTCCATACTGCTCAGTATATGTTGCAGTTTCTGCAGCAGTTGAACATTGTTCATTTTCATATATTTTCATGAGTTTAGACCTCAGTACTATCCATTTATGTAGGATATACTTCGATGACACATTCGTTGTTAATATTACCATTATATGAATAAACTGCATAGAGTTTCTAGTCAAATCAACGATGAAATGCCCATTATCAATTGTGCAATATGAGTTGGCTGGTTTCAAGCCAATATAAATATAACAGCATAGAGAAAGGTGAAAGACTACAACACATTAGAAAGTTCTCTAAGTAATATTAACATTTTACTTTTTATTTCTGAATATAAAATTGAAATGAGTACTGTACTGAAATTGTGTTTCAATGTGATGCAAGTAAAATGAACTATTTTTTAAATCTATGTGTACAATTTTTTTTGCCCAGCAGTATATATTTTTATAATCATGTTTGCCATAAAAACACACAGAAACATAATAGATTAAAGATTAATGTAACAAACGATTCTAAAATAATTTTCAGCCTTCCTAATTAATAATAATTTTCTTCTTATTTTATAAAGCATTGTAATTTAATGCACTTAATTCAGTTCAAAAGCCAAATGGTTTATCATAATGTGGAAGGTTTGTATAACATCGCCGCCAACTCATCAGGCTACAACCTTATTACACAGCTTCAAAAAATAAAAGAATTTCACAACAGAATTACCAAGAAGATAATCCTTGCATTACAAATACTAAAATTGCACATTTTTTTTAACTGGCCTTACTTTAAAATGAACACACAGGAGATAATTATATACATAAATAACACATTAACACATAGTACAGAAAAAGATACACAAATATTAAAAGTATACCTACTAATTACTTAGTCCATTTCCACAATGATTTTGTTCAAATAATGGAACAAACAAACAGAGAATCGTTGTGAAAATGGAGTATACATCCCACAAAGCTGAAATGCACAAAACAAGAATTTTTGGGTAACGGTTGTTAAAGTTGTTTAGGCACTTGAAGAAGTACAGCTTAGATGTTAACACAACCACATTTTCACAACCACACATAAATACATTTTTCTTACTTCACGGAAAAGTAGCTCATAGAATACTGACTGGTTTGCTGGCTTCTGTTCTGAAGCAAAGGGTAGTGATGTAGTCCATTTGTAACATGCATATTAATAATTGGCAGACTACATTATGCTGAATGATGATTAAAGGGGGGTTGAGATGGTATTGGAGTAACTACAGAATGAGTGGCAAGGGAAACTGGAGTATATGGAGTAAACCTATCTAGGCACTGCTTCATCTGCCACAAAAGCCATATAAGTCCTGCTGGAATTGAACCTGGGCTGCTTCGGTGGAGGACAAAGTTTAACCACTTGATCATAACGTCTCCTATATGAAAAATATATGGGATGGGAAAAAATATGTTGAACCTTGTAATAAGGATGACAGAAGGAATTATCAAGTTGAAAGAAGTAGGTAGAAGGAATAATAGAGATATGTCCTATATATGAAGAGAAGAATAATTATGACATAGTGTATTCGAATGCAAATAAGCTAGACTATTGAGAGAGAAATCATTTTTGTGGAAATGGAGTAATCTTCCAACAAAAGTAATTAGAAATATGCACAGAGATACAAACATAAAGAAATAGGATGTTATTTAGGGAAATCAATTAATAAGTGAAAGAAATTAAATATGAAGTAAATTTTATAGATAATGTTTTTAACTGTTTGAATAAATCCAATATCCTGATAACCATAGTGTTGTGTATATTGGATCAATAAGACATTTAGCAATTAAATTGAGATAAAATATTAGTAGACAAATTTATAATTAATAAATACAAAAAAGTGTAGTTGACCATATAACTCTGTATATTGTATTTATTCTATTGAGTATTCATTGATATTCCAGACTGTAAATGAAGGATTATTCCAAGCATTTTGGAAAGGAAAGTGCATGCAATCAACATCTGGGATAGAGTAACATGGAAAAGAACCATGCTAAGAGCAGTTCACTAAGCAGTACGCTCTGATGGCAGCAAAACATTGCTGTGGGGAATTGGAAATGATCAATATGGTCTCACAAACTGTTTCTGTATAGTGTTGTTTAAGCTAGAACCTCTTAAACTGTGACTATGAACTTCAACATTCTGAATGACCAACATCTTGCAGATGCTTCTGTCTTCTCACACTAAGGTTGCCAACTTTTTCACTAATCACCACGGTACTTGAGTTTTGGGCCTATCAGATGATATTTTGCTAATGCAGTAAACTTCTGTTAACAGTAAATCTAATAAATCTAATCTAATAAATCTAAATCTAATAAATAAAAATGACAGTATATTGTTATTCTAAAGCCAGTTCCCAGTTTCAAGTGGCCATTACTTCAGCAAAATATTTAGATTCTACTAAAATAAATCACAAATTTGTTCATAAAAAAATGGGATTTTATTATAACATGAATAAATAAATTAAAAAAAAATTAATACGGCTATCACTAAATTGTAAAATAAGAAATTAGTCATTCTTCTAGCTATAAATGGCATTCCTAGATAGCCATTAATAAATTTATTCACTTTGTTTTCTACCAATTTTTTGGTCTACTTAATTACTTTTTATTGGTAACTACATAGTTTTCTCAAATTTTTTCACAAGCTTACAAAATGATTTTACAGATCAGGGTTCATTTATTTCTCAATGCATTTATTTATTTGGTTTATTTATGAACACTCTTTAACATCTCAGATCATCAGCATCCCATTAAATTCGGGGCAGCAATGGGTCCTATGTCGTAGATTTATGGAACGAAAAAGAACTTCAAGCCTGAAAGAAGAGGCCTCTGAGACCTCTGAGTCTTTTCATGCCCGGAATTGAATGGGATGCTGATGACCTAAACAGTGTCCGTAAATAAAATGAATCAACTGAAAAAAATTCAGGGCCTGAAACAGTGATAAACTTTGCTCAGAGGCCTCTTCTTTCAGGTTTAAGATTCTTTTACAAGCCCCAAGGCTTTACTTCCCTTTCAAAGGAAGCCATACTTATGATTTTTATGCCTGAAAAAAATCCATCAACCCTAGCAGGATTGAACCTGTGATCTTGGGTCTATGAAGTAAGTATGGTTGCCACAGACCACCATGACAACTCTCAATGCATTGGGATATTGTCTATTGCATAATAGCAGTGAATGAGACCTATATGAAGTTATTAAGATAAAAACATTCTAAAAATTATTGTTCGAAAATTACTATCAATATTCTAAACCACAATTGTTTATACAAGGATGACATAGTTACCATTGCAACAAAGCTAAAAAAAAAATGTATATGGAAAAAAACCCATATCCCTCTAAAGCATTATGGTATTTATATGGAATCAACTGTTATATGTACGGAAGATACAACCCTTTAAAGTTGGGAACTTACTTTAGAATAATGCCATGCAATAAGTGTAACATATACATAATCTTCATCTATTTACTTTAAACATCAGTTAAATATTAAACAATTTTTACTATTTCAAACATATCAATGATACCATCAGCTGCTTAACTATTGCTAAATGCAAATCATAATAAAAAAAATTAATGGAACTGTAGGTAAACATTGCTGTCATTTAAAAGCAGTTAAATTAAACAATAATAATGCAAAATAACTTTCATATACAGTAAAACCTCAGTAAGACATTCTTCAATGAATCGTGTAATATTGGTATATTAAACAGGACTATGTATTATTGGGAGTGGCGTATTTTCGGATTCTACATAACAAGAGCTAATACATTTATCTAAAATATGTAACGTGAAATATATATATATAAATTAAATTTTTTTTATTCATGTCAGTGTTTTCATCATGTTAATAGAACTTTTAATTTCTCTGATATTGCCAAAGCTTTTTGTATTACTCTTTTATTCTGTATGCACTAACAAGACACTTCACAATCAAACACAATGGATGTCTTCCCTGACCAATCAGTGACAACTGAATGTGAAACTGGTGGTGATCAGGTGACTAGACTCTGTAAAGATCACTGCAGGTAAAGAGCTAAATTCCATTGTTTTGTATTCACCATCTTAGGTGCTAATGGTAATTCGGCATTCCACAAAAACTTTCTCAATATGATATTTTAGGAAATTTTTATATGACTAAGGAACAGTGTAGCACCTTTACAAAAATACAGCTGATTTCATACCAATCTTTTGAGATTTGAATTTTAAAACATGAAATGAAGCTAAATAAAAATATTATGTTGCATCTTTTTTAGTTTAGCATTTTATTCCCTTTTCATCCTCAATTTGATTCTTCAGCATCTTTTATTTTTTAACATTTTCTTTTATGTTCTGTTAAAAAATGGATAAGAAAATAAATAAATAAATAAATGTTTTTAACTCTTATACTCTTATAGTCTCATATTGCAGAGCAGGATGAGTACTATAAAATTATATATTTATAAATGTGCAGCCCCAGTAGTTTCCAAGTTATTGTAGCAAAACCTGCAAGAGAAAACACAAATTTCAATTAAACCTATTTGCCAGAACTACAGATCTCTGTGCAGCCTTCACACATTTTATATAACGAAGACACAAATCTCTTGTTGCTTTATTTGTGTTTGTGTTGTTGCAATCCGAGTGCTCTGCCATACCGAAAGTTCAGAAGGCAAAGTTGTATGCACTTTCAGAAAAATTTAAGAGACAATTCACTGGATGGCCCATTTCTTCAATGTGCCATCTGCGACATAAATATTGTGATCAATGAGAAGCATCAAAGAGCCAGAATAAATCAGCACATACAGCATGCCAAACATATTAAGGATCTGAAAAAACAGCAGTCATTGAGGCAATTCTCTACAGATCTTACCATGGCATTAGTTCAGCCAGAAATTCCTGTCCATATGGTCAACAATCCTGTATTCAAATTATTCTTTGCTGGATGGTAATATTCTGAGAAAAAATTACATCAAGCCAATTTATGAGAAAATAAAAGTCAGTTTGTGGTCAAGCATGCTACTTGCTTTTGGCTTTCCAATAACGGAAGGTCATGTACTGAATCTCAACCATGTAATGAACTGCACAAGCACTACATTGTGTTGTGAAAGTCTCAGGGAAGAATATAATATGGTAATTGCTGCTCTCAGGAACATTTTTGTAAAGGCTCCAAATTGTCAACTTTTGTATATATAGAAGTTACTGGGATCCACCTATCATAATTCCTGTGATAACCAGGGTACTTGAATAAGATGCACAATTTATTGTGCAAAAACTTTGAAAAGCTCATATGTGCTCTACATTATGGACAATAACAGTCATCAAGCATGCGCAACAACAAAGAACTTGAGTTGGCACTTTTTGCAGTGCATGGCTACAGATATTTGCCTGATGTGTTTCAAGGTTTAGAAGAAGGTAGAACAGTGAAACAAGTTGTAAAACTGTGCAGGACAATTTTGATGGATTTGCCAAACCCAAACTTGAAGTCATTTTGAGGAACAATCCAGAATTGGAAGCCTTTGCAACTTCTAGAAACTCCCTTTCTGTGTGTTTACAAAATATGCTCCATTGGTTTCAGTAGATACTGAGTGTAGTTTCTCCATATATAAGGATTTCCTGAGTTCAAAGTGCTAGTGATTTACATTCAGAAATACAGAAATGTAATGCGTAATCCAGTGTAACAAACTGGTTGAAGAAGAATAAATGCCATATTAAACTTCCTACATATTGGTTACTTTATGTTATTTGCCACAGAATAAAATGTTAATATAACTGATTTAGACATGAATAAGGGAACTGTATCAGCAACCTTTTTGAACTATTTTGTATTAATTTTCCAAACCATCCTTTCCCCTTTCCAACCATAATTTTGCCTTAAAATTTGTTTTCTGCAAACGACAAAAGATAGTGTATTAAATGGAATGACAAGTATAGTAAAGCATGAATTTTAATTTATGTTATACAGGTATGTCAAGACCCAGGAGAAAAGAGCATATAATGCAGGATAGTGTAACAAATGGGCGCATCTTACCAAGGTTTTACCGTATTACTCTTTCTGCAAATGCATACATTTTATATATATATACATCTGTTTATTTTAACATCTATTTTCACTGATGCAAATATGTCTCATTAGTTATGGCAGTACACTAACAAACTTCCTGTTCCATAAACTGAAGTTAAAAATACATCACTCAATGAAGCGACACTAACTGTATTTATATACACTAATGATTGGTAATGTTAATGAAATTTTGACAAATGAACAGTAAATTAATAAGAGTTATCCCATAGTTGGCAACCCTAGATCACACTGGTCTATGTAACATATATTCTCTCACCAAGTCCTCCAATTTGACTCTATGGGATTATATGAACAGCAGATGAAGCACTGAAATTGTTTCCATACATCCTGCAAGAACTTAAAAGACTTGTCATATGCAAATGGTTGAAGTCCTTGCCACAAAGTACTCGAGTTATTATGTGGGCCAGAGTGAGTTTCACCTCTACTAATATTTACTTTCACAGTACAGAAATGTCCATTTGGTGCCATCAACACCAGCATTCCAGTCCGCAGCTACTGTATCCTAAATGTGACATCACTGAACGTAATTAAGGTGGTTTTTCTGAAAATATTTTATACCATACCTATAACAATTATATTTTAAATTTTGCAAATATTTAAATAACAAATATAAATAAAATATTTGGCTAAATAAGGAAAATATAATTTTGCATACCTTTAATTTGTTACTTGCGGGATGAACAGGTGTTTTATATATTTAAATACTTTATATTTAACTTCTAATTCCCATCACAAATACTTTTTTCTTTTGCTGTAAGTTCAGAAAAAGGGTCAATGCCATGAAAACTGAAATTCAAGGGAGAGAAATGGGCATAAAAGCGAGCCTGTAATGGGGCTATTTTCCCATGTTTACATTGTAGAATTTCATTGTAATTTGTCCAATATTGAGAAAGTAACTTGAGCTAACTACTGTGTTTCAGAAGTAGAAAATTTTTTTTTAACTCTTTAGCTTACTATCTGACCTTTGTTTTTTTCTTCTCTCAAGCCAAATATTCGGTGTAAGGGATACAGATGTCACCTTGTTAGACAGAAAGAGGTGAGTGTTAAGGATGAAAGTTTGTAGTGGAGGGTAAATGTGACCACTATCTGTTGCAACTGAATGTCAAAAAGTGGCTATGATTAAATGCACCAATTGAATTGCAGGAATGGTATTAATGTTTGATACTGATATATGCTTCCTAAGGCAGTTCTTTAAAGCATTTGCATTTTCAACATTTAATGAAAACAAAACAAAACAAAAAAAAAATCTTACAGCTTTAAATAAAAGAATTAATGAAAATAAATGCTTTCCACTTAAACATTTACTTACATATATTTAAAGTAAACACCAAATAGGTATACAATACTTTTTAGTTGAACTATGAGTGAAAGAAAATACAACATTCATATTTTTACATAACCATGAAATAAAACAAAATGAAAGGAGCATTTTTATTTAATAATTATGTAGAAAAAGTGCAAGTTGTAACTGAACATTCAACGACTGTGTTAAAGTGCGCAATTGCTCATTATCCAGTGTGCACTTATAACTGATTTGGAACAAATATGTCATGCAGCATGTGTCCAACCCTGCACTGAGACACAGTTTTAACATCAAACTCTTGTTAAAAATTTCAATTTATAAAAACAAAAATGAAAAATTGTGGCAAAACAAAGTGCTTAAGGAAGAAAAAGAGAACAAAAATGCTGGGTAGCCATGTAGTTTCACCATGCCTTGTCATAATTAATTCATTTGGAATTATGAGGCCTTGCAAAGTAGGCAAAACTTATTTTATTTTGTTAAAATGCTTTTTCATCGTTTAAAATATATTATATTTTTAAATTTATCTCTACAGCTTTGCTGAAGACATTTATACCCTCCCAGTTGGTGTTGGTGTATATAAAAATAACAGGTGTTTCAGAATTCAATATCCCAAATTTCAAGGATTGCAGAGAAATAAAAAAAATTAGCATTTTCAGACAGGGGACTTGTAATCTGCAGATTCAAAATTACCTCCTCCTCCTCTTGGCACAATAGCCCAAGGCAGGCCTCGGCCAACCACAATGATTGCTGAATCCTCTACTTTTGAGTATAGGGCAGTATTGAAGGGGGCATGTCCTCAACATGCCAACCTCTCAATCACCTATCATGCAGCTTCTGTGATTGAGGGATGTCACCATTCTCCTTCAGACAGCTCCCAAATTATTCTCACAAGGCTAGGTGGTATCCATTCCAGACCACCTTAACTTAGTTAATTCCTGAGCATGTATTGGAGATTGAACCCAAGCCTCCTGGAAGCAGCCAGCAATGCCAACCCCTAAACCAACTAGATAGTTCAAAATTCCCTCCAGTGGAATTAAAATTTAATAAGGGGTTAAATGTCACTGATTCAACTCCCACTTGATATTTTATAAATGTAGAGTACTATTGCAAGCAACTTTTGCTGTGCAAATATTAGTTGTACTCAAAGAAGAGTGACAATTTGAATATCAAGAGTGTTTAGATTTGTTTTTGTCATTTTCATTAACATGGAAATGTAGATTTTATTTGAATGATCGTATAACAGTAGTTCCTAAACTTTTCCCACTTTTGAACCCCTTATTAATATACAAAATGCTTAACAACCTTAAATTGTCTAAAGCTATTGTAATGACAGTAAATAAGTCTACCTTAGGATTCCCCTTCAAAATTAATGCAACAGTGCTTAAAATATACATTTAAAGCATTAAACCCAAGTTAGCAATGCAAGGGCTTATTTCCCTATCTTTAAATTCACATTTTTATATTTCATAGTTTTAATCTAACTAGATGCTGAGTTTTTTTTTTTTTTTTTTTTTTTTTTTTTTTTTTTTTTTTTTTTTTTTTTTTAAAATATTACTGAAATATATGTATTGACAAAATTCTATGAAGGTTTAAGTTACATTGTAGTTTCAGTTTTTGAACTTTTCTCTTAATGTGCAAGTTTACATTTAGATTTACTCACTTCTTCATTTTAAATTCATTGGGACCTCTTGCACAAAAAGGTAATTAGCATGTTCTCAATTTATTTGTTAACATTAGTCGGTCCTAGTGGTTTAGTGATAACCATACTTGCCTTGTAGACCTAAGATCGCCAGTTCAACCCCAGCCAGGATGGCTTTCTTCAGAAGGGAAATAAAGCTGTCAGTCCCATGTCTTATATTTAAGGCACATAAAAGAACCTCAAGCCTGAAAGAGGAGGCCTTTGAGCAAAATTTATCGACCACTTCACGTTCTGAATTGAATGGAGCAATGATAACCTGAGATGTTAATGAGTGTCCATAAATTAACCAAATAAAAAATATATTTGTTAACACTCGGAATTTCCACCCTTCTGTTGCCTGGTATGCATCCCTATGTCCATAATCAAAGTCTTCTTCTAATAACAGACCAAGGAAACTATTCTGTGTCACTAAATATCTAAACACATGCTTCATTTCAAAGAAATGAATATGCCTAGTGAAGTTATACATTCCAGGTGTAAATTGCAATAATAATAATAATAATAATAATAATAATAATAATAATAAAATAAAACTTAGTAAATCCCTTGATAAATTTTAGGAACCTCCAGGGAGTTTACAAACTACAGTTTGGGAAACACTCACTCATCTATACAATTTGGTTTAAGTGTAAAAGCTAATGAATAATGACATAAAAGGGTTTAGGAAACCAAAGAGCTTGCTCTATGCAATATATGAAAAAGGTTTAAAATAATGAAATAACAAGGTAATTCTATGAAATATTATGGCGACACATCCAACATTATTTCTCACTTTAGGTTGTAATGTATTTAAGATGAGAAGGTTAAAAAAACTGGAGAAGAATTAATGAAGACAACTTCTGAAAGGGGGGGGGGGGGGGAAGAAAAAAAGAAAAGAAAAAAAGAAAGAAGGAAGGAAAGAAAAAAAGGCATATTTATTCTTTAGTTTGAGGAAATATGTTAACAAAATGAAGAAATTATAATAATAGAAAACCTATTCTCTTTTCATCAGAAGTATGAACCGTCTTTATTGTATCAACATCATTTGTTTCTCACTTACATTTACTTTTTCTATTTGCATTAATATCAACTGCACACTCTTGAGTAATACATAGCCTTAACTCTACAAATACCAATACATCTTCATGAAAATGTGGCAGAACAGTTTGACAAGTTTTATCAGTGGACCTAAAAATCAAAAATTGAAATTACATGAAGTTGCATGGCTATGTCAGAAGACAAAAAAAGAGGACAAGAGGGTCTGAACAGTTTGTTTTGTTAGTGAAGCATGCACAATGCTGAGTGAGATAAAAGTGCAGTGTATGAATACTTTCTGATTAGCTTATAATCATTGATTTTCCTATCCTAAATTATTCCCAAAACCATACCTATATCTTTGATAACAACGGGTCATAACCAACTTCCTCCGCACTCAGGTGATATGCCCTCCATAGGGGAAAGTTGGTACTCCTACATTTCTGACATTTCTTCCTTCCTTTGAAACCAGTTTATAGCAGGTAATTCGCCCACCATTGTTAAGGTTAGGACTTTGGAGTGTATGCTTACCTTGGTGGTTAAGTTAACATAATAACTATATGTTTGGTACTAGGTCAGTGTTGCCACCTGTATTTGCTTCCCTGGTGAAATTTTGGCTATACAATGGCTGTAGAGTGATACTTCTTGATGACTCTTTAGTGCTTGATAATTACTAACAAGGTTTCCTCACTAATGGAGCAGAAATGAAAATTGTAGATGAGAAATCAAAGACGTACTTGGCTTTAACACTAACTATCACTACTGACATTCAGTGTCATAATTTTCATATAGCTCTTAACTTTAACCCAAAACATTTTGGGTTCCCTATATTCAAATATTTGTCTCCATTCTTTTACCTTGGAATATGTGCAATTGAATTCTGAAACATCTTGTTTATAAATTTATCTGTTACTCAATATTGTATGCATTTTTTCCCTGCCTTTATTTCTGTAATATTTCCCTTCTGCAGTGTTTTCTTTCCTCATTGTTTTACAGTTTATAAAATATGAACCAAGCTTAAAAGTTGCCACAAATAGTTGGTCACTGGAAAAATTTACCACAGAATTGAAAACAAAATTTTTATATATATATATTCAGAAACCTTAGGGAGGTATGGGATATATAGAATCAGATGAAAGCGGTTTGTGGTTCTATGGAGGACAGGGCAGTTCATTTGGTTAGACAGCATCAGCACGGAAAGCTGAAGCTCAGTGGTTTGAATACTGGTTGCGACCCTAATTTTCCAAGTCTGATTCTCCCTTTCCCCACTAATGTCCTGCAAGTGTGAAAGAAAGAACAATTTCCACACATAAACAAATAACAGGTTTCCAGGATTATCAATGAACGAATTAAAAACTCAACTTTTTGGGGAGTAAATTACAAAGTACAACCATGATGGAGGAAATTCTGAGAGAGACAAAGACAAACCTTATATAGAATGTGGCAAAACAATAACCAGTTTTAAAACTTGAATTTGCTTTGATGGCACCTAGAAAGGTAATTTAATTTACATTTTTTAATGTTTTATTTTTTGCCGCTTTGACTGCATTGGTCTTCTTGCAACATCTGTAGATTGGAAGTGAATACTACAAGTTTAAGTTTGTAAGAATGAATTAACGATGGTGCAAATGAGCTTGGAGTCCTTGGCACCATAAAGCTACCTGGCATTCACCTTTTCAAGGTATGGAAAAAATGTTAACCCAGGCAGCCTCTGGATTAGTAGTCGCTAGACTATGGAGATGGCCACTCTGAATGACAGTAATAACCTTCTTTTTAAAATAAATAAATAAATAAAACATTAAAAAATGTATATATAAATTGTTTCAAGTTTATTACAGCAGTTTATAGAATTAAATGTTATATTTATTGTTAAAAATGGATTGCTGTTTCTGTCACAAACTTTGTGTGGTGTTACAACCTGCAAGTTGAGTGTAACTCAACTGTCACTGTATTGGAGGATGGTCCATCTGAAAAGAGTAACCATGCTACCAATATGCAACAACCAACATCATCTATAACAAGAATCTTGATTAACTTAATGTAATAGCTGAAAGGAATACTCAATGTTGCCAACTTGCAGGAATTTTCCAATTTTTTAGGAATTTTTGTGCAAAAACTGTAAAAATTAGAGAAAACTAATTAATGGGAATTTTAAATAATTTTGGATTTCATTATTTTATTACAACACTTAAATTTTGCTAATGCTTTTTCTTACTACACATAATTAGTTAAATTATGTGCATGCTTGAAAGTTGTGTATAAATTTACAGTCAGACAAATATATTATTATTATTATTATTATTATTATTATTATTATTATTATTATTATTATTATTACTACTACTACTACTACTACTGCTACTACACAAAGAGATAATATCCTTGAAAAAGGCATGAAAGAGACCAAAAGCAACCAATTTTTTTTACCTGAAACTTGGAACTGCAATGAAAAGTCCCTGAAAATCTGCCACAAACTATTAATACATGCAAAGTAAGGCATGAAGGTTGAATACTTTACAATTTGCTAGAACAATTGCTGCATAATAGAATATTGAAAGATTTGAAACAGCACTTCTCTATATTAAAGAAGAGAATGAATGTTATTTTTGTGTGGTATCTTGTTAAGAAATTTGAAAAATAAAGTGAGAAGGGAAAGGATATAGGCTAACCATTATACATTTTAAAAACATGTGAAAATGATTTTAATTGGCTGAACAGCCCCTTTACTCCCAAATTAGTTCTTGAAGTAGTATCACTTATTACATTAATATACTCCATTTTTGTATGCCTTTCCATTTCTTTTTCTTATATATAGCGTAAAGGGATATTTTTATTATATATCAGATATTTTGTTTGCATTTCTGTCGAGAACTTATGATTTTATGAAAGAATATGAAATAACAGAAACTAATGGTAAATATAACAGCCAAGTTTACAGGCATTTCAATGTGGCAGTAAATTTTAGAACCAATAGGAGCTAATAGGAGAGGCAAAATGGGAAATGCAGGGTAGTATTTTACTATAAAGTTACAATGGACAGATTATAGAAACATTTTATGATGATACAGGCTTGCAACACTGCTATGTGATAATAAAATGTGAACATATCATCTTAGAACTCAATTTTTTTTTAAGATGAATGACAAGTTAATAGAATTAGACAGAATAAGCAATAAATAAATAAGGTAGAAATAATTTTTTTTAATTTAAATGAAAAATAAAAGAATATTCTAGTAATAATTGGAAACAACACTTAAACCACAACTAAATGACAAGATCAATTGGCTGTTCCATAACAGGATGAATATAATAGAAAGGACCAAAAAACGAGCAACAATTGCTAAATCCTTGAAGCAGATGATAGTAATGGCATCTCATATATTGCTGAAAAATACCTGTACTGAATTTTGTTTTGGGGGGTTTTTGATTTAGCTTTTTTTCATTTATTAATACATGCTTTATTTTTGTACCTTGTAAATTTTAAATTGTGCCCATTCTTCCAGTCAAACAGAAATAAAATTAATTTAGTTATCTTTCGATGTCTTTGGTTACCTTTTACCTTTAATTTTATTATGAAAAATTGTCTGTGTGATGATTTTACTGTGACAAATTTCTGGATCTCTATTTTAATTTGACATTTTCTTCAGTAACAGTGATGCATTTTTAAACATTTCTCCTTTACCTAAAAAGACCTGTAAAATGAACTTAAATATCAAAGGATTTGCACAAGAATTAACTCATATAATAATCAACTATCAGTTATTCTGAACAGCTTGTGCATCAACATGTAAAATGTAATTAGTTTAAACAAGTTACAAACCTTAATTATGTTCAGTGATTACCACCTTACGCAACTTCAGAGCTAACTAGTGCTTTATTATTTTCCAACAAGAAGAAAAAGTAATATATAACCTGAATTTTAATCATAAAAAAGTGTCCTTTGCAACTGGGACATTATATGGAGCATAAAAATATCTAATATTGAAAAAATGAGTGTGGTAATTACATAGTTACAATGATTAATGCCCCAATAATATTTCTCTTTAGTTTACAGCTCATGCTCACCCAGATTAACAACAAAGCTCTTTTTTTTATTAGTAGGAAATAAATACTGTTTATTATGAACACAATGTGCAAGGAACATGAAACCTGTTGATTACCATTATTATTGCTGAATATTCTTGTATGAACATTTGTAAACTGAATGGTAACATTGACAAACAGAGTAAGCAATATTCAGAATCATTACTGTTTTTCAAAAAGTACAATTTTCTCTTTTCTTTTCCTTTCTTTATATATTTGGGAACTGTAACACTAAGATGTTTACTGAGAATGCAAAATTTAAAACACTTATAAAGTGATGCATTGCACTTTCCTTCCCTAGTTTTACTTGAGTATGCTGTTTATTACTCCCTTTAAATTATTTTGTTAAAATAATGGACAATGACAAATTTTAAATTTTGCATTAGCAGAAACAAAAAAATAAATTTTTGCAAGATGAAAATGAGCTCATATTTCCTTTATATTAATACAGGATGTTACTTAACAAGTGAGAAACCTCTGGGAAAGTGTTAAAACGACTGAACCAAGCACAAAAATCTATATAAATATATGGTCAATTTTTTTCAGTTTTTCAAATGGTAATTTTTTGTAGTTTGCTGATAAACCAGACACACGTATTTTTCTTCTTTACAAATTGGTGCTGTGTAGTGGTTTGTACTCAAAGCCATCTGTCATCTATCTCAGTTGCCATAGAATGGAGTACAGAGCTTTTTACATTATTCATATACAGGCTGACAAAAATCTCCATGCAGTTATTGGAACAAGATAATAACTTAGTATTAATTTAGAATTATATATGGGCTAGAATAATTGGTGACATATTTATCCTTTTATTTACTTGGAACATAACAGGCATCTTCTGTGACTTTTTTATGGAAAAAGTTTCACTAACTCTATACCCAGTACATGGTTCGTGCACCACAGGGTACTACCTCATTTTTCTCATGCTGCTAGAAAATATGAAAAAGGGTGTTTTGTGTTTTTTTTATTTTAGAGCCATGTATGCGATCCAATATTCTGCCATAGGAAGGGTGCATCCAGCTTGCTTCTACAGACAATGATTACTTTTCATAAAACTGTATGACATTGATCAAAATGGCCAATCTTCATTTCTTGTACATTTATATATAAAAATCTCAGAATCAAAAAGAAGGAAAGATAGTATAACTGATATAACTTCAAGTCGGAAATGTTCTATAACTATTTTGTTCCAACACTAAACAATGCCTGCACAGTGCAGGTTTGCAAGAAAACATTTACAAAAGAATCCAAATATTTAAAAATATGAGAGGCATTCAGAAATGACTCATAATAACAGTGTTTTATGAATTCTGCGCTACCTATGGGCACATCCATTACTAGCAATGGACTGACACTAGTATGCCATGGCACAGGCAATAGATGGCAGTTGTAAGCAAAGTGCATAGTGAAAGGACAGTGTTAGTTTGTTACCAATTGATAAAGACATGACAAGAGAGACTACATGGCTTTTGTGAAAGGTATCAAAACTGCAGAAATTCATTGATGTTGAACTGCAGTATGTGGTCAAGAAGCTCCTGCACAGAAGACCATACACAACTGGGTCAATAGTTCACCAGAGGCAGGGAATCTGCACATAAAAATATGAGTACTTGTCATCTGTCAACATTGCAGTAACCCAGAAACATTGAGGTTGTATCTGAATTGATTAAAGCTGATAGGTGCATGACCTTTGACGAACTGGAACATCAGACAGGCCTTGGTCGGGCAACCATTATTCACAATGATTTGAATACAAAAAAGGTGTATGCATATTTAGGTTCTACAGGACTCGACACTGGCACAGAAGGAGAACAGAGCTGAAGTCTGTCATCAGCTAATGGAAATGTATAATGAAAAATCTGGATTTTTTGGAGAAGCTGGTGACTGGTGACAAATCTTGCTGTCACTACAACACACAAGAGAAGAAAATTTAATCCTGCAATGGAAGCATTCTTGAGTCCCTGGCTCAAAATTTTGTGCTCATACATCTTAGACACAGCTTAGACACAAGATTCAGGAACAGTGAAAGGAAAGTGTCGACAGGCGTTTCCTCCAGCATGACAATGTGCAGCTCCACACAAGCAACACTATGACCACAAATTGGCTTCGCTGGCATTCATTGTTGTGCCTCACCCACCATAATCACCAGAACTCACTCCATGAGATTATGTCTTATTTGACAACACTTGCTGCAAGGTAAAATACTTGGAAACAACAAGGAAATGTTCATTGTTGTGCCTCACCCACCATAATCACCAGAACTCACTCCATGAGATTATGTCTTATTTGACAACACTTGCTGCAAGGTAAAATATTTGGAAACAACAAGGAAATGCAGGTAGCTGTCCATGAGTAGTGGCACAGTGCTCCCAGATAATAGTTTTATAATGCCATAATGAAGTTACCAGGATGATAGCAACAGTGCAGTGATGAAAAGGAGTATATCGACAGAACCCATATTTATGAAACAAGTAGCATAATAAATAAGATACAAAAAGTACTACTGTAAATCATTTCCAAATGCCCCTCATATTAACAAAAGGGGAGACATTGACCCAAAAGATATAAGAGGCAAGCATACTAATAGACTTTATAGTTTTCCATGGAAGGAAAGTCACTATTCATAAAAGCAATATCTGCATCATGATCTGACTGAGAAAAATGCATAGCATGTACAAGAAATTCCATTCCTGAGTCAAACATAAAGAAAAGGTTTTATGAATATGTATTTTCCAGTAATTTCAACTTTGGATTCAGAGTACCAAGAACACATACATGCAAATACTGTGGCGAACTCTAATTTTCAGCTATTTTCTATGGTTAAGATACTGAACAAAGGCTTTCGCTATACAAAGTGAGCTATATCACTGCAAATAAATTTCAAGATGCTTAAGCAACAATACTTAGTCCAAATTTGGTGGTTCTTTGTGCTGACTTGCAGGAAGTTTTTTACCGCCACACGTTACATTCTGATGTATATTACCTATGTCAGTATTCTACATACAATTTTCCTATACATTTTCAGGGTACAAACATATATCAATGGCATAAATCAATATAAAAACAGGGATCTGCTGAGATTTTGTTATGTTTATTGCTTATATTACAAATAATATCAAACATTAACCCTGAGAGATGAGAGCAAACTAATAATTTGGTGGACACATGTGTTAAACAGAACTATATAACCATTTGACAAGATATTTCTCCCCCACAAATGGAACAAAAATTCTTGTACTCTGGACACTTTAACTATGTAATCACAATTTTGCTCTTATAGAGAAGAGCAAAAGCGTGTCAAAAGTGTATGTGCTAACCAGTGGAAGAGTGTAATTTCAGGTGGCATGTGTTAGGAATGTGAGGGAATGTCATGCCTGTATTTGACCAAGGTGCAATAGACTGGAAAATGCACCATATTTAAAGTGCATTACATTGATTTGATTCAATCACTGCTAGAGGTGGATCACTGAAGGACAGTGAGGGAGTTAGCTGTAGAAGTCAGAACAAGCTACACTACAGTACATCAACAAAAACTGTTTATCTACAGATGTTCAGTGTCTTCCAGGAGTGATGAATGTGGCAGGGGATTACATTGAAGGAATATGAAAGTCTCCAGGTTCTAGAATAAATGTTTGTATTCATTAAAATATTCTTCTTTAATTTATAGGTTAACTAGCCAGTGTGTTAAACTGTTGATAACTGCATGTTTGTGCACTGTGGGGTTAAAACTGTCAGCTTTGATGTGATTATCTTTGTGTGTATTCTTTCTGTATATTCCAAATTCCAGATCCTTGACGTTTCATTATTTTAATATCCAAGAATGGCAACATGTTATCTCTTTCTGTTTTGTGTGTAAACGATATGTTTCTATCTTGTATATTCAAAAGTTTTAAGGCATC
This sequence comes from Metallyticus violacea, assembly GCA_030762175.1. Lineage (NCBI taxonomy): Eukaryota > Metazoa > Arthropoda > Insecta > Mantodea > Metallyticidae > Metallyticus > Metallyticus violacea. The sequence continues at coordinate 23,259,801 of CM060836.1, forward strand.
ATCAATGAGTTTTTTGTTAACTACAGCAAATATATCATTGACATATCTGTACCATACCTTAAATATGTATGAAAAAGCTATATTGATGTGTGTTTCAAATCTGCTCATGAAGAGGTTAGCTATAAATGGAGATGAGGGGCTGCCCATTGTAAGTCAAGCTTGTTTATAAAATTTTCCTTTGAAAGTAAAATAAGCTTAGTTTATGCAAATTTCTGTGAGTTTCATGTATTCTTTTATATGTGTATCACTAATTCCACTTCTTTTAAGCCAATCATGTAGATAAATTAGGAGTTTTTCTTTTGGTATGCTTGGAAACGTGATTCAATGTCAAAAGATAATAGTGTCAGAGGTATGTAATTTCATGTCCTTAATTTTGTCTATTAACTGACATGAATTGTTTATACTCATACTTTGAAATTTAGGTAATGTCTTGAATCTATTAGCTAGCCATTTTGCTAAATAGTATGAAGGGGTATTGATGTTGTTAATGATGGGACGAATACCATTTCCAATCTTGTGAATTTTTGGTAAACCATATATCTTAGCTATTGCAGGGTTGCTCTGTTTTATTTTGTATATTGTTTCCTTTGGGATAACTGTATATGTTTTTAGAACTTCATTGATTGAATTAATATACCCCTTCAATGGGTCAGAATGGATCTGAACATATTCTTTTTTATTTAACAAATTCTGCATTCTATTACTTTAATCTTCTTTATCTAATATTAGTACATGCAGTTATCAACAGTTTAATTCACTGGCTAGTTAACCTACAAATTAGCAAAGAAGAATATTTTAATAAATACAAATAGAAGAAACATCGGTTAAAAATGGTTTTAAAAAAACTAGTACACAAAATGTGCAGAAATTCAAGGGACAAAAATGTATCAAAGAAACCATAACACTTTCAGCAACAAAAGATAAGGTAATTTTTAAAAAATTCACATATCATCCAAGGATTACAAAAAAATTTCAGAATATTCTTAAAAGATTTTAATATCAAGTTGACACTGGTTAACTGATTTAATGTTAAAAACTTACTGATACACAATGTTAATGACAGTATTCCACAAGAGAAAAAAAGCAGGTATTTATAAAATAAATTGTGCAGAATGTGAAAAAAATCTACATTGGAAAAACAAAGAGAAACACAGGCGCACGGTTAAAGGAACATTTCAGGAACATAAAGTACAAGCAAATAGAGAAATCAGCAGTAGCATATCATTTTTGGACAGAAAATCACCACAGAGTGAATAAAGCAAAATTATTTAAATCAGTACAAGGACCTACAGAAGTAGCAACTTGGGAGAAAATCTACATCTACAAATACAAAGACAGTCTAATGAACTTCGACATTGCCAGGGATGAAAACCAACTAGATGTTTATCACACGCCACCAGAGAAGAATACACATTCCCACAGCTTAACGAATTATCTGACAGTTTGAATTTTAGCCTGGCTGATGATAACAAAATGTTCTCGAAACCAGTTTTATATATTACGACAAGTATGTGAAGCTTTAAGAGCTCGTAGTTCAACTAAATCATACCATAATATCAATTATATGATTGGCTTCACTGTGCAAGTTCCAATTTACATTTTAATTACGTTAAGTATGTTAATTTGTTAAATATTCATAAATGTTTACTGTAAAATTAGTAAATAATAGTGGTTTTTTTTGAGTTTGTATATATATTTATGAATACTGTATGTAGCCAAACCTGAGTTTCAGGAAATTCTAGTGAATAATCACTGATGAGCCAAAGACCAAGGTACAGTTAACTCAAAATTTTAACTGTCTATGTAGAGATATTGTTAGTAAAAATATATGGGTTTATTTAAGGCCATTGTATATTCCAGACCTACTGACTACTTGGGGACTCTTCAGCAATGCATTAAACTAGAATACCGCAGATATTGGCCAACACCTGAAATTGAGAAAGAGTACAATAGTGCTTGGAAGCATATAAACGAACTAATGGTGATCATTATGGGTAACAAAAAACTTTACTTGTTTATAGATTCTCTATCAATCACCCAGAGGTATGTTAAATAACACCCTGTGTAGAGAGAATATATGGCTTACAGGCAAACAAGAACATCCTCACCTCTTAACTAATAGAATGAATATATCTAGTGAGCTGTAATTGAATGGAGAAACATGAGCTTTCCAAGAGAAACCATAAGAATAATACATTTCATGTTTTAACAAAATAAGATAAATACTTATGAAGTGCAATACTATGACATCAAGACCTGTTTGGTGAGAATCAAAGTTAACACCGTGCAATGCCCAATAATTAGGTCAGTTTTACTAAACAAATTAAATCATAAATAGGTACAAAACATTCCTTGTTCATTAAGTATAAAAAAAGTAACTTGTTAGATTATACAAATAAAATGTACTGTTTGTAGTAACATATCATTAAACAGGCAGAGCCACATTACTAGATCAATACTGGCTAAATGTTACAATCAAATATTACTTATAGTGAATAATGCCCCCAAACTAACACCTCATATATGTACAGTGCTAGTCTTATTAAGTAGGAAGAAAGATACTATCACAAAAATGTAGCAAGAGGGAGCAATAATGCAATCAAAACTGGCTATGGTTAAAATGTTAAAACACTCTTTGGTCCCTAGATAAATATTCTCTTCTGTGAGGGAATATTTTCCTATTTATTTTGGTGTAACTTGAGAAAACAAAAATGATTAGCAATATCTTTGATTACAGACATACACAACTCACACAATAACATTAAAGCACATATATCGAAGGCGAACATTCTTGCTATTGTTCTGTCTAATCTGACAAAGTTTAACAAACTCAGATCTATTTCAGAGCTAATGCTCTTCCTGATAAATCACAAAAACCTCATCTTAAGATTGTATTTAATACCAAGGCACTAGATGGTAAGTTATCATAGCCTCAGGGGAGTAATTTTACTCCTATTTCATAGAGATTTCAAACTCCATATTTTATAGATGATTATGAGGTCTCTGAAATAGTTATTTAGTCCTGTGCCTGTTCTGGTATAACCACATAAATTATTTTGCATGCATTTTTTAAATTTATTAGCAAACAAATAATTTACTTTATTGTACTTTTCAATGGACAGCATCAGGTAAACTTTTGTTTTTTAAGCTCATTAACATGATACAATGTCTTGCTCAGACTGAAAATATTGCACTGTAATAACTTTAATTGTTGTTCAGAAAGTGCAAAATTTTAATCATATTGCTTGTGGGAGTTTCACATTTCACTCAATGCTAATTGTATTAACCCAAAATTATATCATTCTTAAACTCATTGCAGATGAAATTATACAGGAATATTCATCCCAAGGTATATAGAAGCACTTTGGTTTATGATGGGTTAATTAATTATTTGCAAAAAGATTGTCTGTTAAGAATAGTGATGGTTGTTTGTCATAAACTTGCAGAAGTAAGTCTTGGTTTTAATCTGACTGGTGGTTGGATGTTCCCTCACCTATGCAGTAAATCATGGGAAACACTAGTTGGTTAGTTAGTTGGGAATATATCACCAAATAAGATACTTGTGTCATATTTTTACCCCCAGCCCAGAAGCATGTACAGCTGAATTCGATATTGTAAAAATTGTTAACACTCACTCTTTGATCTGAAAGAAATTAGAACATTTCATAATATGATTAATTGTAAAAATCTGAGTTTTGCTTTAACAAAACAATTCCTCTGCACTTCCTTGACTAATCATTCATAATGTTCTCTAAGCTGAAACTTCAAAAGGCTATGTCTTTATGATGTCACTAAATGTAATATTTGTAGACAAAGGAATAGAGACATCTTACTGTTGAGAGTCACCAGGTAGTTATGGAAGATGACAACGTACTGTATTCAGAAAAGGAAGAAATAAATTTGAAGTTAAATGTAAAATTTGGATCTGGTACCTAATACCTATGAAAAACATCACAATGTGATATTAAATTCCTATTTTGTGCTGTATTTTTGTCTTTTGATAATTTAATATTTAGCATTATATTCTCTTTGATTTTCATGTGTAGCTAACTGTAAAATCATTATTAAATTTTATTTTAAGTATTTTATATAAATTAGATAAACCTAGACATAATTTTAAAGTAATATAAATCTAAACGAATATTTTATGTCCTCTTTTTGAAGCTTTTTGTTCTCTTTCTTATTGATGTGAGTCTGGCCACCTAGCATTAATTTAAAAAAAAAAAAAAAAAAAAAAAAAAAAAAAAAAAAAAAAAACTGTATTTATTTATATAAAATTATGTCATGGGAATGAAGCCTTGACCCTGAGGAGAAGAAACTTAAGTTGGGCCAAATGTAACACCCGTTGTAGAAACACAACCATCATATATTGAAACAGCTGTAGTTGCAGCACTGCTCTACTGTTGCATTCTTTACTGTCCCTCACTGACCAAGTGGCATTTGCATATTTAACTATTGTATGCTTGACACTGGACTTATCAGTGCACAACTGTCCTAGCTACAGAGGAGTAAACAGTTCTTTTTAACTGTTTTATAAGATGGTTGTCTGTGCACAAATCTTTGGGTGGTAACCGCTGTATAAAAACAACTCTTTTGGCTATCACTAATTAAGTAGACTATTGTAGAACAGCAAAATGTTATAAGAGATTGAAAAAAAAAAAATCCATTTTGGGGAACTGGCAAGAACATGCTAACAAATGAATAATACCAGGTCCCTAAGATAGTTAAATTGTGATGCTGAAGTCTTTGTTTAGATCACAACAATTTTTAGAACTATATTTGAAAGGAAGAGGATAATGATGTACACCAAAGAATATCAGAACTGTCTTACTCTTATGTTCATAGCACATAACACTGATGGAGTAACTGTAATTCTTTTGATTTAATTTGCAATTCAAGTAATTTGAAAAACTAATAGCTCTTTCACTATAGATAAATGACAAGTTTTTGCCATAAAGTTACTAATTTTGGTGTGTTTACCTTCATGTTATGAAGCACATAGACTTCTTTCCAAAAGTCCCAAAAAAGAAGCTAGTGCATCTTCAGTATTAATCACACCATACAAAGTTCTTACATACTTAAAATTGCAATAAATGCATTATATATGTGGCAAAGAGTTATCTGTAATATCATTACATTCACCTACAATTGATGAGAATGCTGTATAATTAAACATTAAGTATCAAAGTTGGAAACATCTTGAAATGCCTCACTGAGTTTTCTTCTCTCTTCAATGCTTGAACAAGCAAACTTTCAAGAACAATGATCACAATTTTCTACTTTTTGAATCTGTGTTGAAAAGGGTGATAGCCAAGAGCAATCTTACATTATATCTACCTATCTATCTCAGGTTTTACAGCTATGCCATCTTTCCATGCCAACCGGCCACATCTTCCTATCCTGTATGCCTTAAAGTGTTAAGTCTCTTCTTACTTTCAATTCTTTGGAGTATTGTTTCTTCTGCATCTATTGTGTTTCTAATTTCCATATTTTTAATTTAATCCATTGTCGAAATTTTATTGCTACTTCTGAGATAATCCATTTCAACTGCTAAATTTCTTTTTCTTTAATACTCATTCTGTATCCATATCTCACCCCCGTAAGTTAATACTAATTGCACTAATATTTTTCCTATATATATTTTTTTATTTCTTCAAATGTTTTTGTCCCGGCGTGTTGAATTTAAACAGTTTACAATTATTTTACTTAATTCAATTCTATTTTATTTTCTTTTCTCTAATACCTTCTATGTTATTAATGATTATTCCTAAGTATTTGGTCTGGTCAACTTGTAATATTTCTGTTTCTTCATCAATAACTAAGCTCTTATTTGTATTTGCTTTAATGGCCAAATAATCAGCTTTCCTATCATTTACTGTAAGGCTCCATGATCTTAAATAATAAATACAAGAATTTTAAAACAATTAATAAAAAAGTATTTATTATTTAAGATATATTAACTGTTTTTGCCTGGTCCATTCTAATCGCTGCTCTTTCATTAACTTCATTCTTACAAATTTACGTTCTGCTGTTTTCATCCCCCACCCCCCAAAGCAAATGTCAATGAGTAAATTCTCTAAATGTCTTGATTCCATAGAGCTATGAAAACAGCTGTTTTGATCTCGGGTATGCCATGACAAAGATCATCTCTCTTGTAAAAGTGTCTATAACTTTTTCATTTCAACATACCCATCTCTTTTTTCTTGAGTTGCATTTACATTACTTAAACTCCAATCTACACAAATGTCCTGGTTGTTAGCATTTAGAGACTGGTAATCCTTTTTATACTTTGTGAACAGTTTTGTTTTCTCCCAGAGTGTTTTGCCTAAGGGCAAGCATGTCGCTCATTAGCCAGTTGGCCAGCTGGGGTGTTGGTAATTAGTGGAAGGGTAAAACAATAAAACGAACCAACCATACACCAATAAACAAATCTATTTAAGAGATTCATAACTTAGTAAATTATCAAATGAGGTATAAAAACTGCCTGCCTTTATTCTCCATACATTTTTGGCATCTCTTTAGGAAATTATTCATCAATGGCTGAAGTTCATTTTGAAAAATCCGAACAATTTTCTGACGAATATTATATTTGAGTTCTTGTATGGTGTGTGGATTCGTCTTGTACATGGCATTTCTTAATTTAATGCAGAGATAATAACCACTGGCTGTTAAGTTGGGGGACCAAGGAGACCACAATTCCCTACTAATAACTTTGTCTTGTGGAAACACATTGTAAATTGCTCTCATGGAATTATTTGCAGTATGAGCACTGTCAGAAAAATGCATGATCATGCTCCTTGTCAGTTAATTATCTGAAAAAAGGAGTTAGTATGGTATTCATACAAGTAACAGAATAAAAAAAATGGTCCTATGATTCTTTCACCACTGAGTTAGTAAATACGAATTGTAAAGACATGCTATGCCATTGTAAACACATGAGGCACAATACACTTAATATATACTGTCAATTAAGAAATGAATGCAACACAAAACACACCCAGGAAAATATGTGCTACCACTGCGATAGTCAGCAAGGTCAACAAGCAACTGGAAGTGGAATGAAGTTATTCCCTTTGTGACTATTAGCTGTGTACTCTACATAAACAGCCTTAAGTGCAGTTATGGGTTGTTAAACAACACAATACACACCTGGGAACAGCTGCGCTACAACTGTGAGTCAGCAAAGTCAAAGAGGAAATGGAATGAGGTTATTTCCTTTGTAACCATTAGCTGAATAATCTCTACATAAATAGTCTTTAGTAGATATATAAACAATGTATACAGTTTTTTTCACACTAACTCCATTCACTTACATAAATTTGGAACATATGTTTCGGGAGCGATCCCTCCCATCTTCAGCCTGTTGACAAACTTAGAGTTTGTCAACAGGCTGAAGATGGGAGGGATCGCTCCCGAAACATATGTTCCAAATTTATGTAAGTGAATGGAGTTAGTGTGAAAAAAACTGTATACATTGTTTATATATATATACCACTCCATTGTCAACAGCTTCGTAAGTACACTTATTTGAGTCTTTAGTAGAGTTATGGTTGTTTAACAACATAGCACACACACTGGAAGAGATGTGCTGCAACTGTGATAGTCCGCAAGGTCAACCAGCAACTGGAAGTGGAATGAAGTTATTCCCTTTGTGACTATTAGCTGTGTAATCTCTATATTAACAGTCTGAAGGAGAACTATGAGTTGTTTAACAAAACAACACATACCTGGAAACAGCTACGCTACAACTGCAACAGTCAGCAAGGTCAACAAGCAACTAGAAGTGGAATGAGGTTATTCTCTTTGTGACTATTAGCTGTATAATCCCTACATAAACAGTCTTAAGTAGAGTTATGGGTTGTTTAACAAAACATTCTTCTCATTGTGAGATCTATCACTCCCCAAAGTATGTTGCAAATGTCACTTTGTGTCTAATACACTGTATTCTAATTAAATTAATAAATTATCTGACACTCCAACACTCAAACTGAAAGTTTTTAACTGGTACGTATAGCAATAAATTTGATTGTCTTAAAGCCAAACAAATGGTACGTGTGAAAAAAAAATATTTCCTATAAATAACCCTAAGATAATGAATTAGTGATAATCATTCAAAACATTGCATAAATTTTACTTCATTCTGCTGCAGGAAGTTAAAAAGTATGCAAAATTCATTACACGTGTCTCTTGTTAAAACAATATCAAGAGCCCAATATTTTGTTTCAACTTTGCAGTGCTCATTTAAAAATATTACATACAATTTTTTATCATCCTGTAGCAGGAAGTTAAAAAGCATGCAAAAATTACTGACCATTTGTTTCTCTTGTTAAAACAATGGCTTGAACTCAGTACTTTCGCTTCAACTTCATTCGAAAATATTGCATGAATATTACTTCATCCTGTGGCAGGAAGCTAAAAGGTGTGCAAAATGCACTGTGCATTTCTTGTTAATACAGTAACACGAACCCAGAATTTTTGTTTCAGCTTTGTGGTGCTCATTTGAAAATATTGCATAAACATTACTTCATCCCACAGCAGGAAGTTAAAAAGCATGGTAAATTCATATGTATTTCTTGTTCAACAAAAATCATGGATGCAGGATTTTTGTTTCTTTTAGTAATTTTTTTCTTTCTACTTTCTATGCCTTTTTATATAAACAAACAAGCACTATTATCTGATATCATTTGTGTATTTCAGTTCCATTGTTCTGGTTCTGTTTGTTTCAGTTCCATTATATGGAAGCAGCAGCAGGAATTTTGCTCCACTTTGATTCAATACTGTTTGCTAGGTGGGAGCAAGCCCTCAGAGGTTTCCAGGGAATGCGGACTCAGATGAAAGATTATATGGAACCGGTTTCAAAAATATGTTATCTCCATCTTTGGCCATGGACGACTGGTGTGAAAGGTTGTTGTTGCATAGTATCAGAAGCAATGTTCCGCTCTGGTGAAACTTTTATGAACTTAAAATTTATATTTTCTTCTTTCAGAATGTCAAAATTCATCAAATGATCCTTATGTTTGTAGATGTAAATCTTTTCCCAAATATCCAATTCTACTGGTCCCTGTACAGCTCTCAATATTTCAACTTTTTTCTTTATATCATGATTTTCGGTTCAAAAGTGAAATGCCACCACTGATTTTTCTATTTGTTTGTATTTTAAATTCCTGATATGTTCTTTAAGACGTATACCCACATTCCTCTTGGTTTTTCCTATGTAGATCTTATCACATTCAGCACATGAAATCTTGTAACTTCCTGCTTTTTTCTCCTTTGGGGTATTATTTGTAGTATTGTCTTTCAAAACATTGTTTAGACTAAATCTATTAGTGGGAGCCAATTTTATATTAACATCTTTAAATATTTTTTGAAATTTATACATCACTGTTGGGTTATATGTGAATTTTTAAAGGACATTTTTTCTTTAACTGTTGATAATGTAGGTAATTTTCAATTCTTTTCTTCTTCCGGAATTTTTTAATCTTATTACATATTAAGTCTTCATTAAAACCATTTAAAATTGCTATTTCTTTAATTTTTTTATATTCCATTTTATATTCTTCTTTACTGATTGGCAAATTGATCATTCTGCATATCAGACAATTTTTAAAAAATTTTAATCAGATGAAAGAGTTTAGCAGTTGTAGAGACAGTAGCTCAGATAGAAAGAACATTGGCACAATAAACCAAATATCTGTGGTTTGAGGCCTGGCTGTGATCTTGAATATTTCTATTTTACTCTGATTGTGAATAAAATGTTTTTGTTTGCTAATAAATATAATTAAATTTCCAGGACAACAGTACAATCAGCAATGATTTCTCCAAGGGTCAACCATTTACAGGGAGACCAGTGACAAAAATATCAATGTTGTGAGTCAAATGATTGAAGAAGATAATTGAATCACTAAACCGAAATTTGGGCTTCTTTATGGATAGATATGAGTGCAATATTACAGGAATGGTGAATAGGCAACTTGCTGAAAATGTTTGATAAACAAGTAGTATCACGGAACACATGAGGGATATTGAGGTAGTTCCCTCCAATAAATAGTAATTCATGTACATCATTTGCTAGGGATTATTTTTGGCAGTTACACTCAACTCCACATGGAGTCCTAGAGCTGTTTGAAACACAAGCATGCAACATGTGGAGATGATAGTGACTGTAAGAAAAATTTTCACAAGATTGAGGTTAAGTATTAATTTTAATGAGCTGAATGGAATCCTTATTTTATATATTCAGAATGTGGCAACAGGGTACGCAAATCAAGGCAAGAGGCATCTGTTAGAGGGGATAAGAAGAGCATTATCTTCAAAGACTTGCCAAGTGTTTACCTATTCGCCATTCCAATTATACAATCAAATTGGTTTTAATATAAAACATGAACAAACAGGGGTTTATTTTTATGAACCAGAAAGTACATGGTAATCAGCATAATACAAAGATAAGCTAATAAAGTTCAAAATATGATTGCCTCTGGCCCTGTCATTTCTGTTCCACTATAGGTCATCAGCCATATAATACCACCATTTGTATACTGAAAGTCTTGTAAAAATATGTACAAACTGACAGTAGAATTTTTGGTCACTTCAGGTGTGCAATTAATGACTTATCCACCCTATAGTCTTGATCTGGCACTATGCTTCTCAACATTAAGAAAAAAATGTTGTGCTGATTGCTCTTTATCAATGAAGCTGCGATGAGGTTTTCAGTGTGCTGCTGTGTGATATGCCTCTAGAAAATTGGGTGAAGTGCTAGTTTTCCATCAAATGCACACATGTATAAGATTTAATGGAATATTGTGAGATGCAATACAGCTGAAAGCAGAATTAACATGTTACCATACGTACTAGTTTAAAGAAAGGAGAAAAGATGTTACATGTCTCATCAATCACAGTTGTAAACATAATTCAGTTATTCATCTAAAATACGGGCACATCTACAGCTATTATGTTCTAATGTTATTGTATGAGCTGTGTTTGTTAATGCATAATGGATGCAACATTTATGTACACATGGAAAGTCATAAAACTATGTGGATTGAGCAATGTGTCAAAACTTGTAATGCAATAAAACATCATATCAACAAAAGAAAACAAAACACATTGTTTTGTCAAGATCTTTCTTTGAAGCACTGCCTGGAAATATGAATGGGACAGTATTAGAAATATCTTAGTGCATATAAATTTGCCACTTTTGTTGTACCAATATTCATTTGGTGACAAATAGCTCAACAATGTTGCAACATTAACCTAAATATTCCCAAACCATGTGGAGATATTAGGAACTCTTATCAGAAAGTATATTTTCCTTACATGGAGAACTTCACTATTTGAATTCAATCTCTCTTAAAAAACTGTTCAAAAGCTAATGTGAAAGTTACCTCACTTTCTTTAACAATAACAGCTTTCAAATCTCAACTAAATGTAAAGCAGAGGTCTCATACAAATCTTAACAAAATAATCTATTATATAAACCAATCTAAATACAACAACTCCGCAATATATGTAGGTATAAATATAGTAAAACATTAACAAATCTCAATGCAACATGAATACATATTTTTCAAGTAAATATAAAAACTGGCAAAAGATAAAATTAGACAAAGAAGATGTTTTGCTATTAATTGAGCAAATAATGAACTTTTGCTCAAATATAAATTTCAGGAAGAGAGAAAAACATACAAGGAAATCAAATCTGGTTTGGCAGCACTCTTGTCATGGATGAATTAGAGAGAAATTAAAGAATCACAATATCATGCTGCTGGGAATTCAATCAATTTCATATAAAAGCTATCCCCTCAGCACCATGTCATATAATAATCAACAACAGTAATTAAAAAGAATTAAGCAGCATCTATTAGTAAGCAGTTGATGTTATAAGAGGCGATCCCAATTGAAATCATCTTCTACTTCATCTTCTGATCGCAAGCTAGTCATCTGCTTGGTATCACCCAGTCCACTGCATTGAAAACCACCATCCTTGACCCTGTAACTATCAGGATTTTCAAGTGGACTGCTGCCTAAAGCACGGTCCTGGTAGCCACTGGGATGTTGTCCAAAGTTTTGCACAGTTGCCACTTGCTGAGTTCCATGGCCACTGACACTATAACCCATATCTCCCATTCCACATAGAGATCCCCTGTTAAAATCCTGAGAGCTAGAAATTTCCCTGCCACTGTATGCATTAGGATAGCCAATGCTTAGCCTGTTAACTGCATTTGTAGATGCACCTACATTATTGTACTGTCCTGTATGTGAATTGTAAAGTATGTTCATGGAAGGTTCAGCAGCACAATCCACCTCTACACCTACATTAGTAACATTGTAAGCACCATCAATTGAGCCCCAGTTATTATTGTGCCTGCTATATGCGTCATTGCGATTCTTGCTCTGCATGCTGCTATAAGATCTATCCGCGCCATTGTTTCTGTTATAAGAACTATTACAGGAAGTGCTACCACTAGAAGGGATGTTACCATACGCTATGCCTCCCTCCATGCCCATATATGTACCTTCGAGAACATTTGTATGCAAATGAGTTGGACCATTTCTGATCGATGTATCCTTATTTATCCCCATATATGAGCCAGTGAATACATCCTGCCTTGTAGTATAACCACCATTAACTGAACATTTTGAATAAACACCAAAATTATAAGGGTCACTCGAGATTGCTGAATAATAACCACTGTTCATGTACGTAGAATCTCCATTTGCCCCAACAGTGCTAGAAGAACGGCTACTGTATGGTGAACTATCCTCCTGGGAGATTGTAGTATAAGGAGAGCCGTTGGGACCTCCCCCAGTGCTATAAGGAGATCCTGTTTGACCTCGTGGTATAACTCCACTATATGGAGAGTTCACACGATGGTCACCCAGACTTCTTCCACATTTGATGTCTCTGTAAGATGCAGTCTGCACAGTGCTGGTGTTGACATATTCAGCATTGTGATCCAGACTCAGTCCATATTGAGATAAAAGACCGGTCAAGACAGCAGAGAATTCATTTGTGTCACTCACCTCCAGATCTGGGGGCTCTCTACTTACTGCACCTGCTTCACTTAGATCTTGTTCATAAGTTTGATTCAGGCTCTCTGTTGTTCCTGTACATAATAAAATGTTCACTCTTCAGTTAGCATAAATTAATGTTGGAAAATATGAAAATGGTGTATTCTACTAAAGAAACTTCATCATTATGTATTACAGAATGAAAAAAAGGGATGTTTTCAATAACAAAGGAATATTGACACAACTGTGATCATTTTTATTCCATTTTCAATTATTATCTTAAATAGCTCGTTAGAAACTACAATGAAAATATACATTCAAGAAAAATATTGGATAAATAATGTCTTAAGTAGTCAAACTAAAATCCTACTTTGATAAATGCAAACAAACAGAAAATAACAAAGAAGCATATAAGGGGCATTCCATCTCAAATTGGACAAGCTGTTAATAAAACTTATCTCACATTCTTTAAATTCAATAATTTTTTTTATATATGAAGCATCAAGAAATAATTTATGCAAAACATGCAATCCACATTCCTAGTACATTTTATAGAATGTAGGCTTCTATGGCCAGTGTGAATTATGCAAACTGAGTCTTCCAGGTTGTAAGACCATGGTCCAATGGATTTTTCTCCATCTTCCCAAATGTTTAATCCACAACTGTGGCAGACATCATCACCAATGTGCTGGACATAATCTTCTTGAAGACAGGGCAGCGACGACTCATTAATGGAAATCATGGAAGTATATATATGGGGTTGCCTGTGGAACTGAGCTTTGATTGGTTCACTTTGATGAGGAGGTTGGATTTAAGCTGGAGCTCATGGGTGTTTCTAGTGGGTGGTTATTGATTGGTTCAGGTAATTTCTTTTTCTTTGTATTTTGTAAAGCCAGATACTATGTTGTATGCAGTTTTTAAATTTCTTCTTTTCTGTTAAAGCTGTTACTATGCTTGTAAAATTTATGTCCTATATTCAGTGCTACTGGCTCCCCAACTCAAATGCTTGCCATGTACCTTGCCAACATGCTCAAACCTCATGTGGGTAATACCAATTGACACAAAAGATTCAGGACATTTTATTGAAAAACTCAAGACTCTTACTCTTCAACCTGGAGACCTACTAGTGAGTTTCAATTTCACGTCCCTTTTTACTATGGTTCTGTGAATAAGACCATTATGTAATTTAAAAAAATATTTCCAGACAAAACTATAGCTTTGTTCTACCACGTTTTGACCACTATGTATTTTCAGTGGAATACTGAGTTCTACAAACAGATCAATGGCATGGCTATGGGCAGCTCTCTTAGCTCTGTCATTGCCAATTTTTACACAAAGCAATTCAAAGCAGCAGCTCTACAGGATGCTCCATATAAATCAGTATGTGGATAACAGTTGGTATCAGTATGTGGATGATACTTTTGTTATTTAGATATAAGGGGTGCCTGCTTTTCATGATTTCATGCATTCACCTGAGTAACATTGACTCATGAATCCAGTTTACAATGGAGATGGAAATAGATGGTAAAATGCCTTTTCTCGATGTTTCGGTTGACAGGAAGAGTGAGTACCCTTGAGCACACAGCTTACCATACGCCCGCAGATTAAAACAGGTATTTTTATAAGGCTCCCAATCCCCATTGAGGCAAAAAAATATCTATGATTAAAACTCTCCTAGATTCAGCCTCTCAGATCTGTGAGCCAGAGCTCCTGGGATGAGAGAATTAACACCTGGAAGAGTGTTTTTTTTTTTGAGTAGTGTTTAATGCCCGTTTTTACTACTGAGGCACCACAGGTGGGAAACAGGTATTACAAGCTGTACCAGGTACAAAGCCAAGGGTGTAAGAAGAGCCTTACATCCTAGAAAGAACTAAACAGATTGACACACTGGCCAAGAAGGTCACAGCCTTTTTCTATTTCTCAAAAATGTCACTAACTGCATCTCTAAGTTACTTAGATGACACAACTTACAGACAGTTTTCAAACCTACAAAACAGTTAAGAAATACATTCTGCTCCACAAAGGATACATGGAAACTCCTTGCTTCAGTAGGTGTCTACAGAATACCACACTTATGTGGTGCGGTTTACATGGGTACCATACAGTGCAATATTAATACATGCCTTTCAGAGCATAAAAGACATTGCTGCCTATGTCAGACAGACAAATCAGTCATCACTGAGAATGCCCTCCCAGCCGATGGAGAGCATGAAATTGGTTTTCAAGATACTGACATACAAGCCCCAACATCTAATCATTGTCACGTATATTGGGAGACAATTGAAATTTACAAGTATAGTAACAACTTTAACAGGAAAGAAACATAGTATTATGTGAACCAATCAATAACCAACATCCCTCTAAAAACACCTACTTGCTCCAGCTTAGATCCAACCCCGTCTTGTCGGTCCTGGTGGTGTAGTGGTTACCATACTTGCCTCCTAAACCCAAGATCGCGGTTCAAACCCGGCCAGGACCGATGGATTTTTCCATGCGTAAAAATGCTAAGTATGGCTTCCTTTGGAAGGGAAGTAAAGCCGTGGGTCCCATGTCGTACATTTACAGCACGAAAAAGAACCTCAAGCCTGAAGGACAGAGGGCTCTGAGCAAAATTTGTCGGCCGTTTCACGCCCTGAGTTGAATGGGATGCTGATGACCTGAGCTGTTAAAGAGCGTTCATAAATAAATAAATAAAAAAAAAAAAAAAACAACTCCGTCAGCCAAGCTAACCAATCAGAGATCAGTTTCACAGGCAACCTCACTATATATACTGCAACAATTTCCATTAAGAGTTAGTCACTGCCTCGTCTTCAAGATTACCTTGAGCACACCACTGATGATGTCCATCATCACAGATGAAACATTTGGGAATATGCAGAAGAATCCCATTAGACCATGGCCTTACAGCCTGGAAGACTCATTTTGCCTGGTACATTATGTTATGATACAAGGGTAAGTCATTAAGTATGATATAAATTGATGTGGGTTTCTACATGTTTGAATGAGCACTTATGCTATTGCCACTAAATGGTAGCATTAATCTGGTGGCAACTGCTGACATTCAATATGAGACAATCAATATTTATGATTAGATAACGAGAATGCAGACTTTCTGGCCAAAAAGGGGGCAGTGCTATATTCAAAACCAATAAACCCTGTGGATTAAATGTAAAATTAAAAAGTATCAAAACGACCATAAAACAAAAATATCAACATAATATTCAAGTGGAAATATATAATAAAAATTATTCTAATATAAAAGAAATGGTACATAAAATAAAAAATCTATCAAGGAAGGAAGCAGTTGCTTATTTTAGACTGGCCACTGGACATGATTGTCTGGCGGAATATCTACACAGATATTATTTGGTTTTATGAATGATAACAGATGTAAGATCTGCAATACTGACAAGATTCTAAACTGAGAACATCTACTGGAATGCACAGAACTGAGGAAAGCTGCACCTGACAGGAAAATACACAAATTATATTGGCTGGCCAGGGAAAAATTGATGGATCAAAATCCTGCACATTAGATCAACAACGACAACATATTTATGATAGCAAAATGGTAGTTGTAAGATGGCAGCACTTATCCATGAGTGTAAAACCAAACAGCACTCCACTGTGTGATTTTGTGGGTAAAAGTTATGGAATCAAAAAATATTCATACCAAATTGTCACAGGTAGTCTAGGGCTCACAATTACCAGCCCAAAATAAAGCATGCATCGATGCGGTGGAAACATGTTGCATTGCCTGCAAAAAAAGTTTAAAAAGTGATACCATCAATCAGAAAAGTGATGCTCAAAGTTCTCTGGGATGATAAAGACATACTGCTCAGCCTCAAGGACAAACCACGAAACTTCAACTTCCTAAGGAAACTTTGCAAGGCATTCGATGTAAGCAACCAGGACTCCTCACCAAAGGTGTGTTGTTCTCCTGATAATGCCAACAAGACAAATGAAACACTTGTGAAATTTCAAATGGAAAGTCCTTGGGCATCTCACAACCTTGCTCCTAGTAGTTTCCATTTGTTCAGCTCTCTTAAATATTATCTTTCAGGTAAACATATTCCTGACAATGAAGCTGCAGAAAGGGAAGTGACTGCCTGGCTCCAAAAGCAGCCTAAGGAATTTTATGCTGCTGGATTTATAAGACTTGTGAACGATGAAACAAGTGCCTCAAAGTACAGGGAAATTATATTGAAATTGAAAGCATTTTTAAATCAGTACCTTATTTGTTTTATATCCAATTGTAACAATGAATTACTCTCGTATAAGCAAGCCATAAATTATATAGTTAGAGATTGCAAATTATTCACATCTATCCCACATACTGTATATGTATTTAAGTAAGCATAACTAACAACAATGTATGAAAATGTTTCATCTATAACATGCTGTAGGTCATGCAAGTTGATGGAACGGTGTTGTCCATAACAGTAAAAAGGTTAAAATTAGATGAATTTGAAGGATTCCTTATTTAGTTTCTACCATGCTACTGACTTAATACACAATATATTTAATTGCAATGTGAACTAAAACAATAAAAGAATAGAAATTACAATATGTTGATCATACATACCTATATTTGAGCACACATTTTCAGTTTTCACTTGGTGTTGTATGTGGTCATATTTACTGTTTGGGGCTGATGGCCAATCTGACATCTTGGAGCGAGCTAATGAACAATTATTATAGTCACTACTATTACTGCTGCATTCTGGACTATATGGAGATGCCTAAAACATGAGAAAGGAATATACTGCAATTTTATTTAGGAATTAAATTAAATTACTAAAGTCACTACACTAGTCAGTGAGGAAATGTGTGTTTCAAAAAGTAATTAAAGCCAAAAATGCCCTTCAATGTATGTATCCATAAAATCATGATGAAATTTCAGACTTCTACATGTACAAATAAAACTTGTACTCTATTGAGGATAATATCAAAGTTTTGGAAGTGCAGAGAAAATTAAATATTCATGTAGGAAGTCACGTTCATTAAGATCACAAGTAATATGTTAACTGAAACTATTCCAAATAATACCATTGGTTTAAGACAAGGCTGTAAATTATGTTCTATATTATTGAATTTATATATTGACAATATTCTAAAGTGATTCACTAAGCCAATAGGCATGTTCAAATAATTAAGAGATTCATGGTTACTTTCTGCAGATGATTTAGTTACAGCATCAATAATTGAAGAGTGAAAATGTCAAATGTTCTAAGTGCCTTTTTTTAAATTTAATGGTTTTATTTCAAAAGTGCATTTTATGTAGATCCATATTCCTAGTCATCTTCTAAGAGCCAGTACATGGATGAGGTTGTTCAAATACTCCTTAACAGATAGTGCAGTTCTAAATGCCATGCAATGCTGTCATCTGGTGTTCTAAGTGCCATGGCATAACATTAGTTTTTAAAGGAAAATATTTATGCAGAAATATTTGTAAAAATTCAATTGGAGCCTGATTTCCTGGATATTCCAGTAGGCAGCTGGGGTCTGAGGCAACCAAATTGGAAAATTTTTGTATATTTAGAATTGAAAACATTAATAAGAGCAATTGGTGATTTATGAATTACAAGTAAATGTAAATTTAATTGTAATGTTGTTTGTTGAAATAAAAGTCATTCATTACACCTTTGTTTTAAAGCTTCAATTTTTAATGCCTATCATAATCTTATCAGATTTAGTTTATAATCAAAATACCATAAACTTATTTCACAATCATCTTTAAAATTAATTTTTTGGCTTTCCTGTAAAATTGTTATTTGTGGACTTAACATGTTTTGAAATGATGCTCCTCACATTTTAACTAACAAATATTATATCAAACTACTCTAAATTGATACTGACTCTAAAGAGATGAGTATTTGCTTTCTTCTTCTTGGAGAAACCATCATCCTGACTGGATGTGAGATCAATGCTCCAATAGCTGCCCTTTCCTGGATCATCTTTACTTCTCGCCACCTTTGTAAAGCATTTGTTGAGAGAGAGATTATGCCGAATGGAGTTCTGAAAAGCATTAAAAATATATTAGATGCATAAAAAAAGAATGCACTCTTCTTGCAATGTAAAAAATTCTTTGAATTGGAACATGCTCTGTTCAAGTCCCTGCAAATAAAGTCAAGTCTGCAGTGCTTTGTTCATCCATATTGAAAGAACAAGTGAATGGTTAGAACTAAAATCTGGTCTCAATGGCATTCATCACACTAATCTGGTCAACAATAAAGAAGTGATTACAGTAAGCCATAGCTTTTAATCATCTAGATATTTAGATTTCATTTTTAAAATGCATTCTTCTGTATTGCTATAATCTGTCCATCATGACTTTATTGTACGATATTACTCTGCATTATTCGCTTTGTTCATTCCCTTTGTTTTTGTTTTATTTATTGAAATGTTAAGAAAAATACAAGAAAGTCTCCACCTATCTGGTTCAGGCTTTCCTAGGTGTGATTTCCCAAAAATAAAATTAATATACAAGGTTCTATAAAAAAGTTCCCGATTTTGTCCTGTTAAAAGAAAATACTTCATTTACCTAATATAGAACACCATCAAAATAGTCTCCTTGGTCAACAATACATTGGTCCCAGCATTTCTGCCACTTTAGGAATAAGATCTCAAAGTTATTGTTTGTAAATGAGTGTAGAACCTTCTATGATTCACGCAGTCTCTTGTCAACTATATTGAAATAGTACCTTTGTCTGTACTGATCCATACAACATACCGACAATGTTAGCAATGCAGTTGACTGGTTTTCCTATGATCCTCATGAACAATTTTCCAGACTTTTTCAACATTTTTGCAGGTGATACTCCTTCTCCACTTTTGAAGCGTTTGTACTACTGGAAACATTGCATCATTGACGTAAGCTTGCCAAAGCATGTTTAATGTCTTTGTGGCTAATTTCCCAAGTTAGCACAATTTTACATTAGCTCTTTGTTACAACTTGCTGTCCACGACAAAACTGCAGGCTGATACACATATGTGATGATAAAAATACTGATTACACTAATTTTAATACAATTATAAAAAGATAGAATGAATCAAAATAAAATAGGGAACCCCTATCCTATGCTAACCTCCAGTTTTGGTTCATCTATAGCTCCCTACTGGAATTCCAAAAGACAGAGGTTAAGTCATCACCAGACAGCTCTCCCCTTTGTTGCTATTTGCTCTCCAAAATATCACAATACAGAAATGCCTGCAAATCTGACCATTATTTTCAAAAGTTCCCACTTTCATAAAACATTTTCTTCTTGTCAGAAATTTAAACCAAACCATTTTAATATAATAAAATGCTTTCTTCGCACTATAAGTGACAAAAATAAAAAGAAAAAGCACATTCACTTAGTAAATGGTACTATTTTGCAAAGTAATTAAGGAATGAATGAACAGTGTTTAATGTCCATTTTTGCTACAGAGGCACCATAGGCAATGGGCACTGGGGATACATGAAATGAAACAATATATTGGGAAAGGATTTATTTTTTAAAGAAGAAAACGTTTCAGGCCTAAGTTTAGGGTATCTCCCCAGCATTTGCCATTTATGAGGAAAACCTGGAAAAAACCTCAGTCAGAGAGGACGGTCCTCGCGGGATTCGAACCCCAGACCTCCCGCTCACGAGTCCGCGATTTAACGACCTCGGCCACCCGTGACTGTAAAGTAATTAGGGAGTAAAGGCTGGTCAGGCAATCATTATCATTTCCAAAAATGTCTTTGTTGAAATCTGCAATAAACATATTATTTATATAGTTTATTTAAGACACTTTAAATCTCTAGTCATTAGCAACCCATTCAATTCAAGTCATGAAACAGCTGATAAATTTTGCACAGAAGCTTCTCTTTCAGGCTTGAGGTATTTTTCCAGCATTAAATTTATGACATGGGGCTTTGGTTTTACTTCCTTTTTAAATAGACTTGACAGAATTTCAATATGAGACACACAATATTTTTCTTTCAAAGTTCTGTGGGAGTCATTCTCTAACCATAAAAATGGACAACCAGTCAAGTTGATAAAATATTTATATACATTTTGCACCACTTATTCATGATTAGTATACTCAATATACACAATAACATAAACATGGTTATGTTATTGTGTATATTGTTAGTATTGCAATTCTTCTTGACATTATTTAATAATACTTTATCAGTCTTATAAACTTTGAAAACTAGCATTAAAATTAACACTGAAGAATGCAAGCAAATAGAAAAAACAGTGATTAAAAATGGATTTAGCAAAGAACTACTTCACAAAAGAAATACAGAAATTCAAGGGGGAGAAACTCATTAAAGAAACCACAACACTTTCAGCAGGAAAAGATAAGATAATTTTTAAAAAATTCACAAATTATCCATGGACCATGCACAAATTTTAAAATATTCTAAAATATTTTAATATAAGGATGGCACTAATAGAGAAATTTAATGTTAAAAATATCCTGAATGACAATATTAATGACAGTACTCCAATGGAAAAGAAAGCAATTATTTACCAAATAGGATGTTCAGAATACGAAAAAATCTTTATTCGAAAACAAAGAGAAGCTTAGGCACATGGTTAAAAGAACACTTCATGAACATGAATTATAATTAAATAGAAAAATTTCTGCACAGAAAACCACGACATAAAAACAAACAAACAAACAAACAAACAAACAAAAAAAAAACAGAATTATAAAATCAACACAGGGACCTACAGAGTTAGCAACATGGGAGAAAATCTACATTTATAAATACAGAGACAGATTAATAAACTTTAACACTTCTGGGTATGAAAACCTAAACTTTAAGTTCATCACATCTCCACCAGAGCAGAATATGTATCCCCAAAGCAACATGGTGAATTATCCAGCATTCAACACCTGAGGAT
Source organism: Metallyticus violacea (assembly GCA_030762175.1). Classification (NCBI taxonomy): domain Eukaryota; kingdom Metazoa; phylum Arthropoda; class Insecta; order Mantodea; family Metallyticidae; genus Metallyticus; species Metallyticus violacea. The sequence goes on from CM060836.1 coordinate 23,281,691, forward strand.
GTGGACGATGTTCTGTGAAATATGGTCTACATTTAAAAAAGTAAATGGAACCAATAAGAGAGTGTAGTTCAACTCAATTATACAACAATCTTAATAATCAAAATTAAAATTTATTTGAATTTCATTCTTAAATTTTTAAAAAATGTTCATTGTTCAATTTATTATTTAATATTGAAAATGCCCTCTTCATAAATGCCTAAGAACCAAGAATTCTTAAGAAGTAGAAAATTAATATGATCACATTGGGAACATTTATAAGAAGGTGAGTACTGAACATTTTAAATCAATTTTCTTCTAATAATTAAAACTTTTGCCCACTCAATGATCTTAACTTTCACAAATTACACAAAATTTCTCATTAGACAGTATCAAAGAGATAAATAAAATTAACATGAGACAAGTGCTAAAGCTAGTTTGCTTATGTTCACCACACTATTCCCACAAGATTCACATCCCCACATGTAAACTACTGGCATGAAAAATTAGAATAACATTTCACAAGTTTGCTTGATTTTAAAACATTAAAATCAATCAAGAGATGAATTACAGGATTTTTGATGTCTCACAACTTCCAAATGGGGTACAACATTTCCTTAACAAATATGATACTTCCTGTATTAAATGGAACATCTAACAAGTCTATCACTGAAGAAGCCAAAAATTAGAGTTTTTATGCCCTAAAAAAACCAACTCTGGCATGGTTTGAACCTGCAACCTTTGGTCTAATAGGCAAATAGGGCTATTACTAGACAACTACGGCTAGCTATGGCTACAGAGGGAATTTATGCATCCCTCCCACAACAGTATTATGCACAGTCTTGAGATAAGAAATCTTTTTACCAGGGAGCATATTACAAGTTGACATAAAAATACTGCAAAAAATACAAACCAAGTTATAACATCATGATATCCTAGAAAATACTGTAAAAGTTACCTCAATCTTAATATTTCACATATTCAGAAATGAAGGCTGCATTATACACCAGTCTGATTTGAGGCTGTAATTTAATGTCATTCCTCCAACATCAGATTAAAATATATGAAATTTGTGTTCTCTATTGATTACATTAAAAAAGTTCATAGAAAAGCAACAGCCTGCATAGAGCATTTCTGCAGTACAATTTGTCTAACACTGCAACCCTCAGTGGACAATGATTGTTTCAGGATTGTAATATAACACTCCTAGGATTTTGCAGAATTAACAAGATATAAACTATGCCCAACACATGTTTAATACAACTGTCTGCCTCCACTTTACAAAAATCTGTCCTGAGTGTTTTAGTTTTAAGTTTAATAATCATGGAGGTATGTCAAGATACAAAATTCATATTCAGTCAGCAATAAACTGAAAATTATCAATTGAATGGATTCTTGGATGCAGAGACATATTGAATCCAACAGGTTTCCAAATTATTTTTCATTTTTTGAGAGGATATCTATCCTTTAGCTACAGTTTTAGCCCACCAAACCAAACTTAAGGAACTTGCATTGGAAAATTTTCAAGCACAGTAACAACTATAATAGGAAAGAAGCTCAGAAACTGCATTCAGCATGGTATCCAGCTTTACAAAATACCAAGATAAAAAAATTATGCAAACCAATCAATAACAACAACCCATTGAAACATAGAAACATAGAGTTTCAGCTTAGATCCAGCCATCTCAGCTCAGTGCACTAATCAGATTTCAGTTCCAGACGACCCCATTATATATAGTGCCACAATACAAGTCAGCCATTGCCTTGTGTTAAAGAAGATTGTGTTTAGCACACCACTAATGATGTCCACTGCATGGAGAAGAACCCCTTTGGACCAAGGCCTTACATAAATACTTCTTTTGAAGATAGTGCAAAATTAGTCTGCTATATGTTGTGAACAATTACATAAGTGCAGTGTTCTGTATTTCAAGTTTCATGGAGTAAATTGCATAATTGATGAGTGTTGTTCCTTTTTTTATTGGAACTATAATTTAAATTATCTATATAGTAACAGTGCACTAGTTTACAGACTTATTATACCATCATGCAACCAACACTTTGACACTCATATTCTGACATTCTGTAGTTATATAAACCTGAACTTAAGTATGTCCCCTGTTAACCAAATTATATCATGCTTCTACTTATATTGCTTATGATGAGAAGGAAATTTAGCTGTGTACCTAAGTAACATTGAAAGTTTCTGTAAACTGAGATGTATGGTTAGTAATTAGAGTGTCTTTTGTTCAATAATAAATCAATTTCCAAGATTATTGCTCTTTATAGATTTAAAAAAAATATTTTGTAGTTCAGCTCCTTAATATTTTTTAAGTTAACAGCCTTTCATTAATGTAGTGGTTGTCAAACTTTTAAGGTCAAGGAGAACTTTTCAGGAGAAAAGTTAATCATAGAGCACTAATTTTCACCCAGCACTCCTATGACCCTATTATTTAGCAATGGAATGTCAATGTTTTATTTTAGGGTCTTAGGCATGTAAAACATGTTTTTATTTCATTCAACATTTTTATTTTGTACTCTAATTTTAAGGGTTGCCAATAAAGATTAGGACTAGTCAATAAAGATTGAGAATTAATTTTTTTTTTTGCTTACAAAGTATATTGGGCAGGGTCAAGGTTGGTATGGTCTTTATCAAAGTAATTCCCTTTGAGTTGTACACACTTGGATCAATGCAAGAAACCATTTTATGAAATTGTCTTCAGACCTGCCTTAGCATTCTTCATACCAGCTGTTGATGAACTGAAACGCTAGACCCCATAGCTTGATTTTGAGACAAGGAAATAGAAAAAAAAGGCACACTTGTGGCTGTATGGAGGATGGGGCATGCAATTTATGTTTTTTTATGGCCAAATGTTGTTGCAAATGTGAAGACGCTATTGTTATGTTGAAGAACAACCAGATGGAAGCAGCTCAGGGAGTTTTCGTAAGATGTGCTCGGACAAAACTCTCAAAACAGTGTTGTAATACTCACCATTAACAGAGGTTTGCATGGGGAAGGGGGTAAATTAATGTTGATAAACCATTTCACAACAGTGGACGAACGAAATCACTATAACCTTTACTGCCGACCGAACAAATTTGGCCTTCTGGTGTCTGAGAACCAAGTGATTTCCAGAGTGTGCTTGCCTTTTTGCTTTCGGAATCGTAATGGTGAAGCCAAGTATCTTCATCTATAATGATGGAATTCAGGGATGCCTCATCATGCTCCACTACCAGATGATGAGTCGGTCCTGATGGTGTAGTGGTAGGCATACTTGCCCGGTAGACCCAAGATCGCGGATTCAATTCCGGCCGGGGATTTTTTCGGGCGTAAAAATCCTAAGTAGGCTTCCTTCGGACGATAAGTAAAGCCGTGGGTCCCATGTCGTACATTTAGGAACGATTAAGAACCTCAAGCCTGAAAGAAGAGGCCTCTGAGCAAAATTTATCGGCCGTTTCACGCCATGAATTGAATGGGACGCTGAAGCTACGGACACACGTGCACATCATCATCTGTTCAGGCGCCAGAAAACTCGGTGCTCATCTGGCACAGATCCGATCATGCAGAAATGTGAAAGTACTACCACGGAAAATATGTAAAACGTCTTCATCTATCCACTTTTATTTGTCGATCTTCAAGCTAGATGTGCTCTTCTTATGAAAAATTGGCTCACCACATCGCCAGTGTGTGATGGAAAAAGGAGAAGGAAAAAAAAACCATCTTTATTTACTAGCCCTCTTATATACATTTGCGAAATTTTTATTTTTCTTTGAAAAAGTAATGTTAATTAATTGATGAATTCAGTAGTTTGATGCACTTTTGTAGATCCTAAAAAGTACTAAAATGTAGTGATTGATGGTTAAAACAACACTTTTTTTTAACTTTACAGTACTTCATATTTAAGAAAATATAACTGCATGTGTATGCACACATTTTAACTATTTTAGTGCATTTAAATGTCAGACCTTATTTTATACATCCCCTGAATTGCACATTATTTCATTTCATGTAAATAAATCTGCTCTCCTTCATTCCTTTGCACATAAATATTATATGCTCAGCATTCTTTTTTTTTTCTCCATGATGATCTTAACCATTTCTTAATTCTTTCAGTTTCCTATACACCTGCTCTTCTCTTCTTTATTAGTTGAATAAACGTATCTTTCCCTCTTCCAGTTTTGTTTCATTGCTATATAAGAAGTGCATTACATCTTTCCAATTAGGTTTCCCACCAGCTGTTGAACTTCTATATCTTCAAATTGCTGCTTTGATTTTTTTTTTAAACCGTCTCCCCTAAGGGAACTCTGAAGTGAAATATGAAGGTTTTAGATTTTGCACACATATTTTTCAGGTTTTTAGTAGTATTACTACGTAGACTTTCAGTTTAATCGGCCAATGTTTCACTATTGTTTTAAACATTTGAGGGGAGGGGGTTTGATTAGTAACTGAATGTACTAAAACTATTTTTTGTTTTTATACAAAAATGCACACTCACTTTCATGAAGCAAATTTTACAGAATGTCTCAGATGATCCAGTACTAACACAATAATAAAAAAAGTCATTAGAGACAATTCTAAGCTTAAAAATATCAAAGAAAGTTGCAAATACAACAGATTCACTTATCATCCAAAATAAAATCACAAATTTGGGAACATCTTCAAATAATAGGCATAAAACTAGCACTGCAAAATAGATACAACATAAAAAACTTATTAGGTTTTTCACCAAAAGACAGCATACCACCAGAGAAAAAAATCATACATACTCAATAGAATGTCCAGACTATGATATAAAATACATAGGAAGAACTAAGAGAAATCTCAAAACCAGGAAGAAAGAATGTTTGACTAAAACAATTGGAAAAAATCATTTGCCATAGCAACACATTTTTGGGGAGACAACCATGAAATTAAGTAAGAAGCTTTTAGTTACAGAACTATCCACAAGGAAAACAAATTTTATTTTTAAAAATCGAAACAAGTTAATAAATTCTGACATTTTGCCTCTGAATAAATTCAGTGAATTCCTATTCCAGCCATCAGCGGTTGACAGATAAACAAATCAGATTCAGCCATGACCATACAAAACAACCTCAACTTATCAAGCAGTCTGTCAACAGATGAGGGTGGGAACGAAGCTTCCTGAAACATATCCTAATTTTAAAACTTGTTAAGTGAAGTTATGAATGTTGTGTTGTATTACGACTTTGTACAATTATAAGCATGTTTTTATCACTACTTATCCTGGACCTCTCCAATATTATTTTCAATCAGGCCTAAATGAGGAATGCTCTAGAGAAGATTCCAAGGAAATAATTTGGGCTCCCTGTGAGAATTACTTGTGTTTAGATTGTTGCTCTGTAGGTTCCATAATGAGCAAATGCTCAAGTGCATGAAACATGTCAAGTACAACAAGAAATGTTTTGTAATTAAATGATACATGACAAATGTTACAGGTAAATACAGCTAAGTGGTGATTCTAAAATTCTTCCATGGTTCCAGGGATTGCTAGAATAGTAACTATGACAAAAACTCTTATATCAGTGTAGAGTATCTCTCCAAGTTTTGTACATACCTTATAGGTGTTCCATATGTCTTTTGGTGACGAGGTAAACATCAATCCCGTATCTAAAACTTTTACCACACACGTCCAAGCATCATACGGTCGATACCATAGCGACTGCATGCGTGATCCTCTCTCGCAGCAGTGCTAAATCATGTGCCAAAGGCGGCACAAACACACGATCTTTGACATAACCCATAAGAAAAAATCACATGGGGTTAGGTCAGATGACCGTGGAGGCAACAGAAGAAGAGGAGAGTCATCTCGAGCAGCACGTCCAATCCATCGGGGAGGAATTTCAGCTTCGAGGCACTCATGGATGTCGTGATGAAAATGAGGCGTAGCCCCTCTGGCTAATATAAAAAGTCATGACTATCTGCATATAATAGTGCCATTAACCACTGTTGAAGCATGTCCAGGTAAAATGGACCAGTAACAGTTTTCTTGGCAAATAAAAATTGCTATTTTTTTTTACGAAAAAATAGCACACTACACATTGACTTTAGGGGAATCGCGAACGTGTTCTATAACAACACCAGGTTTTTTGTGCCCCAGGTGAGTACATTGTGACGGTTCACTTTGCCAAACAAATAAAAGTGGCCTCGTCACTTAAAATAAGTTCTATCCACTCTTGAAATCCAACACAGAATTGAAGGCGACGATTGTGATCCCCGGGACTCAGCGCCTGCAAACATTGTATTCGGTATGGTTTCAATTTAAGCCGTTGACGTAAAATACGCCAGAGAGTTGGCTGCGGAATTTACAATTCCTGGCTCATGCGACATGTCGACTTTTGGGGTTCCTGAAAAATGCTTCTTGAACGTCTCAACCGACACTCTTGGCCGGTCTCTTCGTTGTCTATCACACAAGCAGCCAGTCGCTTCAAACTTTTTGAACCATGCACGAATTGTTTTGGCAGTTGATGTTTGGTACGAAATTGTCATTGTATCGCCACAACGGACATTTAGCGAAGTGTAGCATGCAGAAAACTATGTGCACCAGTGAACGCCATGATATCGCTATGACTGCCTTCCAGCGGCTAAATGTACAACCACGCCATGGTGCATATTAGAACGCAAACTTGGAGAGATGTTCTTTCCATTAATCTCAGCGTTTAGGCTAATGGCTTCTGTTCTAACGACACCCGTAACCAGGGAAGGTCTTTAGATCCATCCTGTACACGTGATATATAATGTATGCTAAGCTAAATACAACCCTTATATAACTCGTGCTATAACTAACTAGCAAATGACAAAGAATAAGTGTTACAGCTTAGCCTGTTGAACTGAAAAAGTATTTCTGTACATTGTAAAAAAGCATAGGTGATTATGACGCTTTTCAAGTTTTTCTTCAGATTTTTGCATTAACGTGATTACTTTGTGTTTCCAGAGATATTGAGAGTTTTTTATATATTTCAACAGCAGAGTAATTCTGAGTAAGTCTGAGAAGGTTTCTGAGACTTCCTAAAGCAAAACAAGGTAAGCTGAGCTTGAGAAATGTGGTATCTATAAGTCTGTTCCAGTTCAATTCACAATCAATATCTAGAAATATCCTAGAAATATGGTGCGAGAAACCCTGTAATGGTATAATTTTGAAACTGAATACAATGTTCAGGAGTATTCTTATTTTTTCATTGAACTGAATAAAATAGATTTTATCATAACGTAAGAACAATTTATTACCTTCAAACCACAAGTTAACTGTGTGACTGACCTTTTCATTGTTTTGGTGATTTTCCTACATTCATGATGAACCCAAAAGTGGTAGGCATTCTGTAGATAGTGAGGGAATTTTCTGAACAATTTCCATAAATTTCTCGGACTGTTTTGTAAGAGGTTGTAACATTAGGTTACCGGAAGTCCTGTTCTCGATGGATAACGAACAATCTAAAGTAGATGCACAAAACCAAACGAATGAGTTCTTCCTTAGAACTTCTTTCATCGTACAACACGGAAGGAGAAGGTTTTCTAAACAGAAAAGTGACCGGTGACGAGACATGGGTGCAGTATGTAAATACTGAGACAAAACAACAGTCTATGGCATGGAGTCATATCCGTTCTCTAAACAAGCCGAAGAGGGCCCGTAAACTTTGTCAGCGAGGAAGCATATGCCCATCGTATTTTGGGATGCTACGGGAATTCTTGATTGTCGAATTCAGTGAACAAGGCACGACAATCACTTCTGAAGTTTGCTGTGAGATTCTGAAAAACCCGAGAACCATCCAGAACAAAAGTCGCGGCCTGCTGACATCTGACATTGTGTTCTTGCTTTACAACGATCGCCCTCACAGTGTTCGGTGAACACAAAACCTTTTGAGGCAATTCAAATGGGACATTTTAGTCATTCCCCGTACTTTCCCGACTTGATATCATTTGATTTCCATCTGTTCACTCACATGAAGGGCCCAGCACTTCGAAGACGATGAGGATATTCAAAATGTTGTTACAAGTTGACTACATTCCCAGGCGGCCGAGTTTTAAGTAGTACGGATTTTAAAATTGGAAAACGCTATGACAAGTGCAGGCTTGAATGTTGATAAATGGTGGAAAACTGAGTCTCTAGATGCACATAATAAACTATTTGTATATATTCGGGAATTTTTATTTATAGTCAACCGGTGTTAGTTTCTGAACCGCCCTCGTATAGTCAAAATAACAAGAATTAAAAAAGAAGAAATAGATAAAGCACTTACATAGAAAAAAAAAAAATTGCAACATTTCAAACGCTTGCATTCTCCTTCAAAGGCAGAAGAATAGCATATTATTTATATATATATATATATATATATATATATATATATATATATATCACAAAAAAGAAAAATAAAGCAGCTCTTAGAACAATGTAGCTAATATAACAAGAACTAGGTCTTCTGTCTTTGAAGAAGAACACAAGTTGCTCAAAATATTGCGAAGTTTGAGTTATCATTTAAGTGTTTTATCATATTTCTGCTTTCCTAGTCGTGTTTTACATATATACAGCGTGTTCCGCTTAAAACATTAACAAAAGAAATGCCTACAAATTAAAATAAAATGAATGTGCCTAGTTTGGGTAACGCAGAACTTGTTATTTATGTCATAGAGATTGATAAATGAATAACCTGTTAATTCTGTAAAGCTAGAGAGCTATGTGCATGATTGAGCAAAATATCTCATGGGTTCTTTGGTTAGCAGAAACAAAGTCTGCGAAGCATGTATAACCCAAAGAATTCACCCCATTCCTAACCATGTGATAATAATTGCCTGGGACACGCATTTCAAGCAAACAGGAAACTTGTTGCAGAAAATTGAAAGAAACATTTTTTAAGATAACACTGAACACATTTCTGCTCTACAAGAAGCGCAAGAAAACCAATCCTAAAGGCTGGTTTGTAGCTCCAGCTTTCTTGAATTACGGTTCATAATGTTATGCACAAAAGGCTCTGTCTGTGAGCATATGCAATTCAAATAACACATCGGATCAAGCTCGACAATAAAGACAAAAGACAAAATTGATGGCGATTCATACATAGATTGTGTGTGCGTGTGTCTGACGAGTCAACTTTCCAACAAACGTGATTCGCCCAAAATGAATGAAAGACCATGCGATAGATTCCTTACCTACAGTGACTATCACCTACAGTCTGTCACAACCTATCTACACATGATTTAATTTTATGTTATATCACAGCTTTCTGATGGAACCATTTAGCTGCAAGATGGCGATCCTTTTAACTTCGCATGAGGTATGCAGTTGTCATAATACAACTTTGTGAGACAATGGATTGGCAAGTTGGAGAAACTAGCTTGGCAACCAAGGTATTCCTAGACTTTTTCTTATGTAGGTTCGTAAAGAAGCAAGTAGCACGGCAGATGTCAAGCCTGTTGTCAACTGTTGTCCACAGATATTCCGCAGTACATCAATAGTGACATTTATAATTTCAAGCATATTCTGCACTTTAAATAATCGAGGCCAATCACTGGTGTCCTACAAATGGTAGTCATGTTGAAATCTATTGAATGTTAAAATTGCAGCTCTTGAACTATCAGAAAATGTTAAGTTTCAATTAAATAAGTGTTTCATTCAACAGTTATAACCATTTTTATTGGTGTTTTAAGTAGGTCACACTTATATATATATATATTTATTGGTGGGGAAAAAAGTAACGCTTGCAAACATTTTTGTTGTAGTTGAAATTGCGAATTATTCACGAACATTTAAACATGAATAAGGTCAGTGCAAGATGGGTACCTAGACTTCTTTCCTCAGTCCAAAAGCAGCAACGAGTCATCTGTTGTCAGGCATTTTTGGAGCTCTGCCGCGGCAACGAGAGAGAAGTTCTGCAACCATTGTTACACGAGATGAAACTACGGTCCTCTTCTATCATCCCTCGTCCATAACAGAATCAATGGAGTGGCGTAAACCTGGAGAAGCACCGCCTCTAAAGGCCAAGATCACTCAGTCAACCAAGAAGATCATGGCCACAATCTTTTGGGACTGTGAAGGAATACTCTTCGACTTCAAGGAGAGGAACACCACAGTAAATGGGGAATACTATGCTAGCCTACTGCACAGACTTCGTGCTTCCATGAAATACAAAAGGCGAGGAAAGCTCAGTGGTGGTTTGCACTTTTTTCACAACACGCCTGTGCACATATCTTTTGTTGCAAAGAAAGCTGTAAAGAAATGTGGCTTCAAGGAGATCGGCCATCCACCCTACAGCCCACATCTATTTCCAGTGACTATTTCCTCTTCTCAAAACTCAAGAAAGGCCTTTGAGGAAGGAAATTTAAGTGTGACGAAGAAGTGATGGATGCTGTTTATGCCTATTTTGCATACAAGACTTCTATTTGGGGGGGGGGGAATTGAAATGTTAATTCAAAGATGTGAGAAATGTATTGCAACAAAGAAGAACTCTATTGAAAAGTGAAATATAGTTTCTGTCTTTATCATACCTATAATATGCTTAGGCCGGAAACTTATGGACCTACCCTCGTATATGCCAGTCATGAGGCGTAAGAAGAATACAGCTTCTCCAGCAGGTATCATAGGCTTTCTCCAGATCACAGAAGACAGCGATCGTTTGATACTTCCGTATAAAACCGTGTATAATATGGGTGGAAAGACCCAGATAGTCGACAGAAGAGCGATGATGACGAAAACTGCACTAGAGATTCGTCAAAAGGTGCTGCGATTCTAATCACCACATAAGCCGCCCATTAATCACGCGTTCCATAACCTTGCATACGCAACTGCTGAGGGAAATCGGACGGTAACTGGAAGGAAGATGAGGGTACTTCCTAGGTTTAGGCATGACGGTGACCACTTGCCAATTGCACGGAAACGTGCCAGCACACTAAATACGATTAAAAATTTGGAGGAAAAAAGCCTTGCCTTCCGCTGATAGAAGCTGCAACATAGTAATATGGATATCATCTGGCCCTGGCGCGCAATGCCGAGAGGTAGAAAGCGCATGCTCCAATTCCCGGATTGTAAATGGGACATTATAGTCCTCCTGATTGTTGGAGGCAAAGGAGAAACCTATCGACTCAAGTTGCACCTTAGTTGTGCGAAACGCATGAGGATAAATTAGTGGAGCTCAAAATATTAGTGAAAGTACGCTCTAATGGTCTCCCTAGGAGTAGCAAGCACATGGTGCTGTACCTTGAGATTGGGTATGGGCGAAAACCCAGGTTTACCTGCAAAACTGCGTAGCGTATCCCAGACAACAGACGAAGCCGTTGATCGGTTAAAAGAAGAGGCAAAAGAAATCCAAGACGCTTTTTTGCTATTCTTTAGTATTCGACCGTATTTGGCGCGCAGCTGTTTATAACGAACCATATTTTCTAACAGAGTGGCGACGAAAAACTCTCAAAGCTTTTCGGCGTGAACGCGCTTAACGAAACTTGGTGCATTAGGGACCTGAGTAAAAACAGAGTCGCAGGTCTGCGTGCTACTGTCGCGCTTCTGGACTGCAGAAGAAGCAACTGCGCTGTACGTACCTGTCTTAGGTATCACTGGTGGCGAGATTGAAATCGCTTCCGGACCTCAGTAAAGGAAATCTTTCCCTGCACACGGAGCTTTTGGATACAGTGCCTCTATCACTTAGTATCCAGCTTTAATTCTCTGCGGTAATTCAACCCGGTTAAAAGTGAGGAAGAGAGTACGGGTTGGCCGTACTTTACCTTCTTTCCTCACTTGTACATGATAAACCGATGCGATTCGTCCAGATAACTCTGCATTTCCGTATCAGACATGCCGTCAAGTACATTGATGGTAATAACTTCATGAGACGAATTCAGAATTCTGTGGTGCTCAACACGAATCGGATATCTGTGGAGCATCGTCGGCTTAAGCAATGTGTTTGTTTGTGCAGACCAAGTGTCTCCACCAAAAGAGATCCATTTCGAACTAGTGTACAGTATTTTATGGGTCAAGAGATGGTATAAATACCTTTCTGAATGGTAAACAGATTTAACCGGCTAAATGACTGAACTTCTTCAGTTCGACTTATAATTAAGTAATCAGGAAATGAAATCTCTGTAACTTCTTTTACGTCCACTTATTTTAATTTCATCTGTAGGTGAGGATTATTATTCACGAGTTCCTCCTGTTTCCAATGGCAGGTTGCTTCCTGGGCGCCACCCCGGCTTAAATGAGTTGTTCTGGCCTGAATAAAGATCACCTCAAGTTCACAACTCCCAGGGTATAGACCCAATTGCCTTCAGAAAGCAAACAGCTCTGCAATGGCACCTCTCTAGGCCTGAACTGTACCAGGGGATACCCTCCTGTCCTACATGATAACCCAGTGCTGGGAGTTATGCCATTACCCTATCAATTTTTACTGCATCAAACACAGAGGCATCCACCAGAATAAGAACTAGCAGGTAAAAACAATAAAAATTAAAAAAAAAAAAAAAAGGCACAATATAAGTGATCAAACATACTGAGCATGGACTTGTGGGGGCAGCTCGGGTGCCTTGGGGTCACTACACCCCATACCCAAAAAATGGGCCCCTGAGGGATAGGCGAATGGACAATAGTGAACTTGTTCTAAAATATAGTAAGCAATTTTAAAAAATTGTAAACAGTATCAATTTTGACAGCTTTCAAATGAACACAAACTGAATAACAGGCTATATAATATGGTATAGCAGTGAAACAGTCTAAAGAAATGGATATTGGTATTAAGTTGTGATAGTATAACTATTGGAATTTTGTAAATAACATAACTGCCTACTTTACTAAGAATGTTGAGTAGTTAATTGTAATGTAATTGATTTGCATATGGTTCAATTTTGGCAATCTTCAAAATAACTATTTGACTATTTGGTTACAAGAATGTAACAATGTAAAGAAATGATATTAAGGACAACATGTTACAGTGAAATGATAGCTATGCATGTAGTATTACCAATTATTATAGTAATGGAGCATGCAGTAAATATAAAGCAGTAAAACATACAATATTTTGAGTTGAAGCCTTTTATCAAGAGAAGGCAGAAGTAAAGTAGACTGTTAAGTAAAATTGTACTTTCGAAGCTGTAGACAATGGAGTGGTAATATATCCTACATTAATGTGTTCAAGTTGTTAACCTAACTCCATTTACAGTTTTAAAACTTAAGACTAGTTTCGGGAGAGGTCCCTCCCATCATTGGCTGCTGTTGACTGAATGCCATTGTTCGAAACTGGGGATGATACCCGTTCGCTCCTGTGGTGGTATCTTGTGGTTCCAGTAGAAACTTGCTGAGTTCATCCAGTGGCAGAAAATCAAAATTCATTCAGTTCTTCTTATTTTTTAAAATGAAAACTCTCTTCCATATGAACATATGAATAGTTCTATTGGGTTGTGAAGTCGTTTCAGTAACTTAATTTCTGGTTTTATTTTATGATTTTTGTTCCAAAAATGAACTGCTATTGCTGATTTGTCTATCTGTTTCAATCTAATGTTCCTAAAATGTTCTCTTCTTCGAATTTCTAAATTTCTTTTCGTTTTCCCAATGTAGCTCTGCTCACAATCTGCACATTTAATCTCATATATTCCTGATTTTTTCTCTGTAGGGATGGTATCTTTCATTGTGCAATGTACTAAATTTTTTATATTATATTTGTTCTTTGGGGCTAACATGATTCCATGTTCTTTGAATATCTTCCTAAATTTGTTCAAACTTTTGAATTTATATCTTTTTTCAGTGTTCTTAAGTGTGGAAACTTCCTTAATCGATTTTTGTCTTTTAGCTTTATTGATGGTTTTTGTTACTGAGTCTATGTTGTAACTGTTGATTATAGCCATCTTCATTATGTGTTAGTATTCCATTTTGTACTCGGTTTCCGTCAATGGGATGTCGATTAGTCTGTGTGCTAAACTGTGAAACACTGCATATTTATGTGGGATGGGGTTATAACTATCATTTTTATGTAATTTTCTGTGTGTGTTTGTTTCCTATGAATTCCAAAGCTACCACTGTTTGCATTTCTTATTATTTTTAAATCTAGGAATGGGAGACAACCATTTCTCTCTTCGTCTATGGTAAACTGTATAAACTTGTGTTGTAAGTTAAGGAGTTTCAATGCATCTGCAGAATGTTTTTTTGGTATTATTGCAAATATGTCATCCACATATCTATGCCATGTGTTGAAGATTAATGGGAATGCTTTGGTGATATGTATTTCGAAGGAACTCATGAAAAGATCTGCCAGAAACGGAGACAAAGGGTTTCCCATAGCTAGGCCAGAAACTTGGTAATATTTGTTATTGAAACTGAAGAAGTTTTGTTGGATGCAAATATCAGTTAGTTTCAGCAACTCTTTTACATTTTCTGATTTTAAGTTTATAGATGTTAACCATTTTTTTGGAATTTGCATCAAGTTTTCTATTGGAATGCTAGGAAATAAGGCTTTCACGTCGAATGACACCATTATATCACCAGGTTCTATTTTGTTATGTTTAAGTTTTTCGAATAGCTAGAAACTTGCTGAGTTCATCCAGCAGCGGAAAATCAAAATTCATTTAGTTCTTATTTTTTAAAATGAAAATTCAATCCCATGTGGATAGTTCTATTGGGTTGTGAAACTAGTTCTAAGTTTTAAAAAAGTAAGTGGAGTTAGTGTTAACAACTTTAACACATTAATGTAGGATAAAGTAGACTGTGTCTGAAAAAAGGCTTGGTGCTGAAATATTCAATGTTGTAGTATGTTTTATTACTTTGTATTTTTTTTAAAAAGTGCTGAACAGACTGTTTATTATATTTTTAACATTACTCATGAAGACTTTATTTTTCTCAACTTTATATATATATATACATACATACACAAAGTTGAGAAAAAAATATATATACAATGTGGTGAATCAAGTGTTGTTGCAGAGAGGTAAAACACATAAAAAGCTTAAATTACATTAATGTATTTCACTATTTTAATAAATCAAGATAATATAATTTATGTATATGCCTAATATATATTATGTAGAGTACCAAGCATGACAAACACTAAATACCATTTGCGTTTAGTATACTCGCTTTCAATTTCATTGTCTCTGTCCATTTTACCATGGAAATACCATACACCTTTTCTAAAGCCACAATGAGATGGTGTTAAAATATTGTTTGTGTGCACATTATTAAGAAGGCAATTATACACTTCCTTTCCAAGAACCACAGAGAACGAGATTAAAGATGAAATAAGTCCATAATTTGATGGTAAAAAGTTACTTTTTTATGCAGCAGTTTATTCATTAGCGAAACATTTTCGCAGTTTAGTAGTTTATACTTATGAAGCTATATACAATGGAGTGATAATTTATCCTATTAGAATTTATTAAATATATTCAAACTAACTCCACTTACTTATACTACACTAGAACATGTTTTGGGGCAATTGCTCCATCTTCAGCTGATGACTCATACTTGATGTGATGGCTGGATTCCAAGATGCTTCTGTGCTTTTGGTGGTCTCTAATGGTTCAAGAACTTGCCGAGTTCACCAGCTGATGGAACATCAAAATTCATTAAGTTTTTTTCTATTTTTCAGGATGAAAATTTTTTCCCATGTAGACAGCTCTATTGGATTATGAAGTTCGTTCAGTAGTTTAGCCTCTGGTTTAATTTCATACATAGATCTCTGTTCTTATGAATGTGGTGTGTTTTACTGTGGACTTAATAAATTTCTGATATTGAATTTGTTCTTTGGGACTAACTTCATGCCATGTTCTTTGAATACACTGTTGAATTTGTTTTGGTAAGTTGGATGGTACATGAAACATTTGAATTTTTATCTTTCCTTGATGTTCTTCAGTGTGGAAACCACTCTTATATAATTTTGTTTTTTAAATTTATTCATAATTTTTTATTTTGTCTTTATTGAAACCATTGATCATTGCTGTATTAATTATTATCTGTTGATACTATGTTTCTGTGAGTGGAATATTAATTATTTTGTGTGCCAAGCTGTAGAACATTGCATATTTGTGTGGGATGGAATTATGATTGTTCTTTTTCATTTTCTATATGTGTTTCTTTTCTATGGATTCCAAAGCTCACTGCATTTCTTATAATTTTAAATCTAGGAATGGGAAATGCCCATTTTTCTTTTCTTCCATGATAAATTGTATAGACTTATGTTACAAATTAAGGAGCTTCAGAGCATCTATTAAATGTTTTTTTTCAGAATTATGTCCTGATATTGTATAAGTAAGTGGAGTTAGTGTGAACTTGTTTAATAAATTCTAATATGATAATTTAGTAGTTATTACACCCCGGCCACATTATTTTTTACTTTAAATGACCTAATTATTTTTGAAATTTCAGGACTGGTGGAATTCAAACATATATTAGAATATGCTTTGTTTGAAAACCGTTTATATGGCCCACATTCTACACTTTGTTTTCATATCTTGTTTAATAAATTCCAATAGAATAATTTAGTAGTTATTACATCCCGGCCACATTAATTGTTTACTTTAAGTGACCTAATTATTTCTGAAATTTCATGAGGAGTAATGGAATTCAAACATATATTAGGACATGCTTTGTTTGAAAACCATTTATATGGCCCACATTCTACACTTTGTTTTCATATTGCCTTCAGCAATATTTAAAAATTATAAATACTGAATATACTTGCTATGTCATAGCTTATGTTGACCTCATTATTTCCGATGATTAAAGATGAAATGCTTTCATTTATAAGAGCTCTATCTGATATATTCCATATAGCTTGTGCTTTATTTGGGATAAATGCCATCTTTTGACATTTCTGATTACCGTAATCAGTATTTTACAGTAAGATCTGTACTACAACTAAGTATCATTACATCATTATTTTTTTTTCTAATAAAAGATAGTGTAATGTATTCATTAATGTCTTGCAGTGCATAACAATTGCAAAGCAATGTGAAAACCATTCTGATATGGGATGCAGGAGTAATGTAGGTTGCATAAATATTGCCTTTGTTAGCATTCTTTGGTGTCCTAAAACCTCATCATTTACATTCCACAGCACTAAAAAGTGTCATTATTCATTATTTCCAAGTGCTTTGGAACCATATAACAAGCATTGATTCGTTAATAACAGTTCTTTTGTAATGTCTGTAAATAATTCATGAAATACCTGATATACATATAAGCTACCCCACCTCCAGTCCACATGCAAGGCTGTAATGCTAATAATATGCTAAGCATCTTTATTTAACTTTCTTAAACCATATAATACTCTTGTTCAGATCTCAGAGATAACCACATCGTCTATTCTCTTATCAGAATGACTTCGGAAGGAACCAGGGTTGAAAATTTAACTCCTAAATGTTGGTTCTCAATAATCATGCAGACCAATATTTAAGAAGTTTAATTTTCTTATTCTTGCTTGAGAGTACATATATTCTCTCATGAGATTTATTGTTGAAACTTTTGATAATGGCGTACCTGTACTAAATTACAATGCTAGACATGCCATGCCTTGAATAGATCAACATATTCACTAAAACTTTTCCAGAAGGGCAGCTTTTGGAAAAGTCCCCTAGCTTCCTTGAAACTACTATGTAATATACAGAAGTGTATAAATTAAAGAAAATTTAAATACATTTTGCATAATATGCATGAATATTTTAATTCCAGAACAATATAATAATAAATTTTATCATGTTATTCAACTATATCAGTAAATGATAAATGCAGAGTCTTTTATTAAAACAACAACTACTACTACTACTACTACTACTACTACTTGTACTACTACAATGGAATGTAAATTATGCTTGGAACTTAATAAATAAATAATAAAAAAACATATACGATCAAATCTAAGCTTGCTAGCTACCAAACCTAATTTTTTTCATGTTCCAGTAAATAATAAATGTAAAACCTAGGTTGCCTGTCATGTTAGTAATGTAATTGTAATTCATTATGTTATCATAAATCTGTGTGGCTGTTTTGCAACTTGTTGAACGCTCTAGGAACTAAACTAAACTACATTGGCAGCACATTATTATGGAAATACTTTTTATGCGTAACGGCCAGGTAATTGCTTTACTTTTACTGTGACCCTCATTCGATATCTTTGAGAGCAATGTCACACTATTATCAACAATGAAACATATCTACTATGCATTAGTTATAATTAAAAAAAAAAAAACTACACATGATTTTCACATAGAACAATGTGTTGACAAATGCACCGTCAATCCCTAAACTGACTCTGTAGAGAGCAGGTTTTCATTCCTCCCGTTTTAAGAAAACACAAATATAATGAATGAACAATTTTCATGCAGGTAATCTTTAACAAAAGCTTGTTTCAACTCACCTTCCACCCTGTCCCAGCATCCCTGTAGTATGGAAATTGTTGTATGATAAACTGGTAGATTTCTGAGAGGGTCATTTTGCCCTTTGGGGCATTACTGATTGCAAGACGAATCAAACTTGCATAGCTGTAAGGAGGTTTTCCATCTTTGGTCCGGCTAGGCGAACCCACCGTTGACTCACGGATCATGGCATCCACTTCACCATTGCTGCCAAGAATATCCGCCGAAGCTCCACCTCCCAATGGCAACGAGTTGTGAGCATTTAGGCACGGTAGCCAATCTATTGCAGTGAGGCTGCGGTCGAACTCCGACATCGCCGCTTCTTACATGGCCGTTGGAGCCACATAACAACCCCTGCATCCATAAAAATGAATTGTATAATTAGCCCTTTTGATACAGATAGCTCAGGGCCAAACATTCTGAATTAGGCCAACTGCAATAAACATAACCTAGAATTCCAATCTCTTCGCATTGCCATTGTCCCTTTTCACATTTTCTGGTATTCATAACTATACAGCAGTCAACGAGGAAATTCACCGTTCACGTTTATTCACCATTTATATTGATAGTCTTAAATAACAACAAATGGGCACTCACTGGGATGGGCAAATTCAAATTGCCTATGTGGACTTTAATATTTCATATTCATTTGCTGCTCCAGCAGAACAGCCGGGTTCTGAACCATGTTTACTATACCTTCTAGTGGAGATATCCAAAATAAGTACTTGTTCTCAAGAAAATGCAACTAATTCTATTTCTCGTTACCAATATTTGACAGCTGAAACAGTAATCATACATTTCCATTAGAAGCCACGTTTAGTGTATTAGATCCATCTAGTGGCAAACATGATTTACTTTGTATTACTTAGCACTGCGTACCACAGCGGAAAGTGTGGGAAGTGTTTAGTAAACTAGGTCCACCGCGGAGTGGCGTCAACTCTGCGCAATAATATATTTACTGGTCCTTATAAATCATACAATGTACAAATCATACAATGTACAGTTATGCTAGATACATAATGAATCAGAAAATCTTTGAGTTTACATAACATTTAAAATTATATAAGGATATTAATAATATACAAAGTTATCATATGCTATACCATAGTGTTAAATATATCTTTAAACTCTTTTGAAATACTCTAGAACAAATGTATTTATCAAAAGAAAAATAAATAGATTAACTTCAACAACTTAACAAATATTTTTAACTATTATAATAAAACACATTTTATTTCGTTCAGCAAAAATGCTATCATTATTTAAAAAAAATCATTTAATAAGCAGAAACAGTGATCAATTAAATATGCCATTAAATAAATAAAGTTAAATAAAGTTAACTTTTCAATTGCTTTAATTTGGAGGGGTAATTTGTTCCATTTTTTGCTGGACATTTGAGTTGCAATATTTTAAAATGTTTTGTTTTTGGTTCTCGTTATATGAAGATCTGTTTTTCATCTTGAATTGTATTGATGTATTACTTCATTTGTCATATGTAATTCTTTTGCTACAAGCTTGTTTCTCATAAATAATGTTGATTCATGTTATGTACATGCAGGGGAGTTGCAAGATTTTCAGTTTTAAGAAAATTGGCTTGTAGGAAAACTTATGATGAGCACCAGCCGATGTTTTTTTTTTTTTTTTTTTTTTTTTTTGTCCTGCATTAAAAATACTTTCTTGAAAGGGAAGAATTACCCCAAAATATTTAAATTTGTATACCAGGTAACGTATACACGAGAATAATTTCCATTTTTGAATGAGGAACGAGCAAAACATCTCTTTAGCAAATGTACGATAATTAAATCTCCTAAAAATTGAAGACGTAACCAATGTGTAAAAAACGACAGCGAACGCCATCAGCAGCTTGGCGCACTTTCAAATTGATATGAGGTTGTTTATTATTATTATTATTATTATTATTATTATTATTATTATTATTATTATTATTATTATTATTATTATTATTGTTGTTGTTGTTGTTGTTGTTGTTGTTGTTGTTGCTGCTGCTGCTGCTGCTGCTGCTGCTGTTGTTATTATTTTGGAGATATGTTTTCCCTTTTTTAACCAAAATTTCAATTATGAGCTAATTATATTTAAAAAATTAATCTTAAACGCATTATTACAAGAAGTAAACAACAGAGTTAATTAAAAGTTAATAATTATTTAAATGTGCCGTATAAATAGTGTATGACACTTAATCACTCAGCAATGATAAAACTACCAGTTAACTTTTCTCACGGTGCCACGCAGAATATTTCCCCTTGGTTATAGGCAATGTCAGTTTTTCGAAATGTCTTCCACGCAGGAAATGTGCCATGGATCGAAACAGATTATAAGAGGAAGGCGCAAGATCAAGGCTATACGCTGGGTGTGGTAGTAGTTCGACCCTGGACCCCCCCCCCCCCCATGTTTTGTTAACTATGCTGGGTATCTCTGTCTCTAAACTTCATGAACTAATTTCAATTGTGGGGAATAAAGATACGCATTGACTGCACACCCGTTTGATCAAACTCCCAGTGAATTACACCTTCAGCAGACACATAACATTACTTTGGGGCAGAACCGATTTTGTTTAGGGACGACTTTGGCAGGCTGACGAGGATCGAGTCACTGTTTCGAAGTGTCGGATTTTCATCATAAGTGACAATTCTCATGATAAATCACCATCCATTGTATTTTCAATAATCTTACGATATATATCCACTCTGGTGTTAACTCATGAGGCAAGACCTAAAGCATCAATATCAAGTTGTGCCTTAATGTGACGACGTATGGTAACCTTTGATACTCCAACTTCTTCTGACAGTCTACAAATATTTCTTTTTGCGGATTTTCTTCCAAAACTCTTCATATATTCTCAATAATTTTTATACATTAAATCTTCCAGAACGTGGTAATTCTTCTTTGATGTTTTCTTCTGAATAGTAGAAACGCTGAAACCATCGTTATGCTCCACTTCACATATTCTTTGAGCCGCAGCACCATGGCTTTAGAAGGACTGTAATCTCAAATTTTGTTATCTCCATTTTTTCTTCTTTCATTTTGGCGATACAGCAGCCTTGAGGGAGCCCTGGACTCCAGTGGCGACCTCTGCGACAAGGTGCCCCCCCCCCCTGGAAAACACCTGCTATTCTATCTTTGGTTCGTCAGTACCTTTCTACTGGAATAATATAAATAAAAAGATTCAGCCATCGCTCAGACTTTTTCTTTTAATTGGTTTGGCATTCAGCCTAAGTTCTTATCCAGTCATATTCGAATTTACAAATGCCTTCCTTGTATAAAGTGAGTTGTATCTTAAAAGTAAACAAAAGAAGAAAATTTATTTATAGACCATGGAAGCCACAGTCCTTTAGATCTGCTAAATAATCCTTAAGTGTTGATGTAAGTTTTTAACTGCCCTTAATGTCCTTTCAATTAACAGAATCTCTTTAGGATTACAGAAAGCTAAAATAATAATAGTTATGGAAAAATTCAGAGGATTTTACATTTAATGAAGTTGGAGAATCGCATTATCCCCAATGTTTGACGGTTTTTTGTCTCTAGTGTACAATTTAGAGGGCTATACACACATACATTTATAATTTGCACCAACAGATGTATACGATTGTGGAGCCGAGTCTTTCACCTCTGAGTGCACTTAGCACGACCTGGCCCGCCGCCGCAGGTATTGCCTCCTGCGGGGGCACCAATCATTTTAGAGGTCAGGCCCCCTGCCCTCTACAGTCACGATGCAGCAACTCACCACAGCACAATCACCTCAGAATTCTGTCAACATCATTGAACCAATCAACACATTATCCACACTGGTCCAGGAAACAGAAGCCTCCGTTAAGAACCAACTTTCAGAAACCTTCCGAGAAATCAAGGATATCATCACCGCAGCTACGAACCACTTGGCCGCCGCCATCCAACAGAAAACTAAACACCTTGATCAGTTAGAAACAGCCTTCACAGAACTTCACACAATGCCGCGCAACTCATACACAGGATATGAGGACTCACAGAGGAGACAAAGACCATAACAAAGCTATCATCCTCTACTGCACCTACTTCAGTCACTATCTTGAGATCATAGGTATTCATGAGAAATTTGACACGCTTCTGACCCAATCAACAGTCAGTACCATCATGGAAGAACGGACATTCACTAGGAGAGCCACTGCTTTTTTTAATGATGTTAACCTGTTTTTACTATTGAAGACCACAGGCGGAAGATAACCACGACCTTCCCAACCATCTACACCACAAGGAGTCACACCAAAAATCACAGAGTCACCAAAAACAGCTATAAGTAACTCTCCCAATATTAAATTGATGATTAAAATTCAAAACTCCTACCCTTCCCAAACACTCCAAATAACCGTTCGTGTGGTTGCCATGGCAAGGCAATCAACGTCTAGCTGCTCAGTCACTGGCTGACTGCTTTTGTAACTAACCTCTAATTACGGGAGCGCGCAAGCGGGATCCCAAACAGCTTTTCTCCCACCCTTTCCAACTATCGCCTTTCTACCATCCACTTACACCATCTCACTACCCTTAGCCTTTAGTTTTTACACACACGCGCGCGCGCGCGCACACACACACAAGTATAAGATTGGTTGGGTTTCTCTGGAAAAGATATCAACTTTGCTTGGAAAAGTGTATTTAGATTAAAAACCCTTTTCCATGAAGATTACAAACTCAAGACATGTGTATGAGATGTTATTGTAGTAATGTATGATGTAAAATATGTTATTTCTTTTGACACATTCATACAATGTTAATGATCTCTATAAACCATCACAAATCTCTAATTTTTTTGCAGGATATATTTAACTCTTTATAATAATGAGTTCTGTCATTTAGCAATAAGAGTGCAGCAGTCATTAAAATATGAATATAAAGGTTTTTAAATTGCGCTGCATTTACACATTTGAGGAATTTTTTATAAAAATGTAAATAAAAGTACAAAAATGTAGTAGAAACTTTTAAATTATAGCAGTATAAGAAACGCATTTGAGAAGCTTAGGACTGTAGGTCTAAATGTACAATGTTACTTAAATAATAAAACATGTTTAATTTTTTGTACGCTTAAAATGAAAATCTGACTTCATCCTGTAAGATTAAAGCATGAAATTAAATAAAATGTAAATGAAAAATAAATTGAAGTCACAAGAGATAGTAATGCAATGAAAATGAAAAAGAACATATACAAATATTAGGCGTATAGGCGTAAATTTCCTGAGAACCGGTTCAAACACAAAAGCATTAAAGTTAGTGCAGAATTTTAATGTATTGAACAGGGCAATTTTACTAGCAAACATATAATCATAAAAGTATAACTAATCTATCAATGCAACATAATAAAATAAATACACGTCCATAAAGTAATATAGTTAGACCAGTTTAGAAGTTCCGCAATTTAGATCAGCAGACCGTCCCATTTCAACCTCTGAGGTTCCTCAAGAGGCACGCGCGGCGCCATTCTTTCTTTCAAACAGTTGCGAGCGAAATTTCGACAGAGTCGAGCAATTGTGTTGTACAGTCGAGAATAAGATTTCATTAAACAGTACAGTAATGTTGTGCAATGGTGGTATATACAGCGTCGCCATATATTTAGCTTTGGGACATACATAGGTACAGAAAGTCGTGTTGCAGAAAGAGAGAGGCATAAATTTCCGAACATCCTGGTTCTATCACGAAAAATATTAAAATTAGTACAAAATTTTAATACAAAAAGTTTGTGACGCACCGGAAAAAAAAATCGAACACGCCGTGTTCTCACAGAATAAAACTTGATTAAATAAGAGCTTCCATTAGTTCTCTTCATTGTCTAGATCTTAGGATTTGTGATTTTGATTTTTGAGATAAATGGAAAAATAACAGTATTCTCAATTAACCCACACATTGGAGGTATTAAAAAAACATTCGAAATATAAAAATTCTTATAAAAATCCAACACACAGATTTGCTAGGCATAATTATTGATTGTAATCTAAATTGGGAAAATTACACAAAAAATATATATATATATATATATTGTAATCTAATATACAGATTGTAACCTAAATTGGGAAAATTGCTACAAAAATGTATAAAAAAAATTAGTTACAATTTATTTTCAGTTTTCAAAATTATTTGCTACAGAAAAACTAAAGGTACTATTATATTGCTCACTCCTATTTAGCATATGGAGTAACAGCTTGGGAGAGCAGCGCAAAACTTAAGTCTTCGTGGTACAAAAACTCTCAATAATACTTATTTTGAATCTAAAACATACCGAATCTTGTAAACCAGCCTTCAATTAAGTAAGCATTTTAACTGTGTATTCCCTATACATTAATGAAATAATTATGCATGTTAGGCTGTAGGTACTGCAGGTCTTAAACAGGAACGTACACAGTTATAATACAAGAATAAATGAAAATTATCACATTCAAAATCATAATCTTACAACATACAATTCCAACCCTACAATAGCTGGGTAATTGTTTAATAAATACTTTAAAAAAAAACTAAAAACATTCAAATCACAAGTAAAAAAATATGTATATATTTACTTGTCCTTTCATCTCATGATGACAAATAGGATGAATAATAAATTAAATTATACTAGGTCATTAATGACGGGAAATTGACTAGTATCAGTGACAATTTCCTAAGATGTGCATTGCTTACCAGCGAAAATGGGCACATACTGTAAGGAAGTTGCATACCAAATTCTAGTAATTTAATATGTTATATGTAAGTTTTTAAATGGTGAAGTGTTTGAGCACCACAAGTCTGCCTGTCTAGCTGCCAACTGGCTGAGCAACATATCGGGACTTTTAAACTACTTTAATTGCTGATTGCAGAGGGAGGGGGATGTTTAAGGAAAAGTTGAGACAATTGTTGCATCTTATTCATTACTGTAATTTAAATGTTGGTAATTAATCAAATGTTTCTTATCTTTGGGAATAAGCAAATGCAAAGATTCTGTTTACAGAACAAACTCCACATGATTTGCTACCAGATATTGTTTTGCAGTTTTATTGCATGCCTTCATTACAGTTTATATCAACCACTTCCGATAATGCTGATGATTGTGCATAGGTAGATGGACAGGTAAGTAGGGTATGCAGATAAACTGGTAAATAGGTGAGTAGGTAATATAAGTTGATATGGTAAATGGATAAGGTGGGAAGGGTAGGTATATGGGGGTTGGGTGGAAGATTATGTGTGTAGTATAGATGGGTAGGGTAGTAGGTACTGGGTAGCCAAATGGGGTAGACAGGTATTATGGTGGATAGATAAAATAGGTGTGTAGCATGGGTAGGGCAGGTACCTTGGTTGTGTGTGTGGGTCTGTGGGTGGGGTAGATGGTAAATGGATATTGTAGGATGGGTGAATAGATGGGTGGGGTAAGTGCAAAGGTAAGTAGGTATGAAGATTAATGAACAGTTGGGTGGATAGGTAGCATAAATGGGTAAATATATAGGTAGGCAGGATAGTTAATGTGGTAGTGTAAAAGGGTAGTGGTTTGCCAAATGGGATAGATGCATAATTAGGTGGTAAGGTGGGCGGGTGAATGTGGAGACCAAGCGGATTGATATATAGATAGAATAGGTGTGTAGTATTTAGATAGTTGATGTATATTGGTGAGTGGCATAGATGGTAATTGGGTATGGTAGTTGGGTGGATTGATAGGATAAATGTATGAGGTAAGTGCATGGCTATGTAGATCGATAGGTATAGATAGGCAGGATAAGGTATATAAGGTAGATTGAATGATAGCAAATGCTTATGGTAGGTGTATAGATTGAATGGGTAAATGAGAAGATATGTGGATAAGGCAGGTGGGTGTGTAGAAGGGTAGTTAGTGGCTAGGTTAGGTGAGTAAAGTGGATAAATTGTGGGTAGGTAAATAGGGTATAATGTACAGTCAGTGGATACAGTTTATGGGTAGCATGGTAATTAGGTGAGTAGGTAAGTGGGAAGTGTCGGTTGGTATGTGTGGGTAGAAAGATAGGATAAATGAATAGGACAACAGGTTGATAATTAGTATATATGTGTATGGGTGGGTAGATAGGGTAGGTGGGTAAAGTAGGTAGATATTAACATGGTTATGTATTAGTAGGAATGTATATAATGATGAGTATGTGGCTACAGTTGTAGGGTAGGCAGGTTAGATGGGAAATGTAAGTGGAAGGTGGGTATGTGGATAGGATAGGTGTGTAGCAAGGGTGAGGATATGCTTAGTTACGGTAAGTGGGTAATAGGGTGAGTAGGTGGGTACATATTTATGTGAATGAGTATGCAATGGGTAGGGTAGGTTGGTGGAATGTACATGAGTAGGGTAGATGGATATCTATGACGGTAGAATAGGTGTGTAGTGTGGATGAATAAGTAATGGGAGTAGATATTTGGATAAGATACATGAGTAGGATCCATAGGTAGATAGTGAGTAGATGAACAGAGTGCATGAGTGGGTGGGTATGTATATAGTGTAGTAGGATATGTATTTGGAATATGGGCAAGGGGGAATTTGGTAGGGTCTATGGATTATTAGCATGGGCATGTGTGTAGGGCAGGTGACTGGGTAAGAAAATGGATAAGTGTGTAGGTAGTTGCATTCATGGATGAGCATGAAGGTATATCGGTAGGTATGTAGGAAGAATGATAAAGTAGGGTGGGCGAGTAGTCTGTTAGTACTGCCAGACAGATGGTCGAGATTGTATGGTGCAGACTCATAAACTGGAGGCCTGGGGTTCGATTCTCACCACAACTGTCCTCTCCGATTGAGATTTTTTCCAGGTTTTCCTCAGTCCCCATAAATGGCAAATGCTGGGGAGGTACCCTAAACTTAAGGCTTGTAATGCTTCCTTCCTTAAAAAAAAAAAAAACCCTTTCCCAATATGTCATTTCATCTCATTATCATCAGTGTCCAGCACCTGTGGTGCCTCAGTAGTAAAAATGGATGTTAAACACTATAAAAAATGTCTGTTAATAGACAGCTTGGGTATGTGGGTAGAGTGGGTAAATGTGTAAGTAACTAGGAATGTGGATAAGTATTTACGTAGAGAGTGAATAACTGGATACGGTACGTGGGTAGGTAAGTAGGTAGTTAGGGTAGATGGATATGCAGTGGTTAGCATATTTACATCTATTTAGTGTATAAATATGCTATTTATGAAAAACAAATTATTATTGCAACTCTTTTATTTGTATAGTATCTGAAAACATTAGACACATTACATAATTGATTGCAGCAAGTATTAATAGCATAAATAGCATACATCAGATCTTTTTATGAGCATCTTGGCAAAAGTTTCTTATGACTAGTCACTAATTACCAAATTTATGTGCGATTTCATTAAAGCACTGCCATACTTGGTTACTGTCTTATTATAATGTGCTGGATGCCACACACAGGCAAGCTTTTACAAATACGGTAAAAAAATCAGCTGATAACCTTTGCTGTGACATCTCTAGTAAGAATCATTAACCAATGACATTAGCAAGCAAATTATAAATGATTTGCAAAAATGTTGCTGTACAATCACAGAAAATGCTGATTTACACTTGTGCTAAGCTTTTTTCAATACAAGAAAACAAATAAAACTGGGTGCTCAAGTCGAAAAAAATAATTTAAATGGTATACTTAAGAAGCTATAGACAAAGCTGTGATTATATGAGTTAACCAATAGCTGATGATGGGAGCTCTTGCCCCCAAAACATGTCCTAATATTGTACATGTAAGTGGAATTAATGTGAATGTATTATTATATTCTAATAGAATATTGAATAAAAATGTTTTGACAGTTTTTATGCTAAGCCTTTGAATAATGAAGTCACCAATTTTTATATGACGATGAACTTAAAACAGAAAGAAATTTTGTCATCACACATAAAATATATGACCAAATATAGCACATTTAGCACACTTAACTTATATTGCATCTAACCAAAGTCTCATTTCTTAGCTACTTAGGAGCATTTAAATTTACTTTCACTCCCTTAGGAGCAAAAACGTTGTAACAGACACTCACTTATTAGTCTTATTACAGAGCTGCCAACTTATCACAATGAGAAAAGAATACTAAACATAGCCTAATGTGAATAGGGGAACAAACAACTATCTAATTCAACATATGAACCAAACTTGCTAAAAAAATTATGTGAGCATTACATACTTCTATTACAACAGCATATTAGATGAAAACTTTTATGTATATATTGGCATTTTCCATTAAATGTGTTACTGAGCCATTCAAAATTACATTTTTATAGGTGCAAACATACCTAGTAACTATACATATGAATTATAGAAGCATTCCAAAGGTGGCAAAGTACTGAATGTTTTCAAAAAAAAGAAAATCAAACAGTTCCTATAAATGACAGTATACAAGAGTGTCACAAGTGCTGAAGGAAACACCAGATATACAAAAGCACATGACTTTGTCAGCATTAAAGTACAGCAAAATGCATACATTTTTCTTAAAATCATTATTTACAATAGTCGCATACTGTAAATAGATTTAAGATTTTGAAGAAAAAATGAACATAATAATTAACAGGGTACGGAGGATAAATATTACAGAAGCAGTTACAAAAGAAAATAAAAAGGTATATTAATCAGATGAAAGCAGCCAGTTTCACTTTCAGCGCACCACCATGGGTGGTCAAGGACATTAAGGCACACACTTGTGAGCAGGAAAACGCATGCAATTTTGAGTGGAAGATTAATTGGATTACAAGTACTTTAGGAAAATGAAGATGCCTTACAACAGTGCATACTAGCAGTGATTCTGGATTTGTAGACAGTTTCCATATGTTTGAATACAAATGATTATGAACAGTAAAATTTTTAGGAAATGGTTTGAAGCATGTCTTCCATACTGAAGTCAAACTCTATTACCTTAATGGATAATGTTCCACATCATAGCGTGCAATAGTTGTTATCCCACACATTTGTGGTGAAAACAAGAAACCATAAGATATTTGAGTTAGCTCAATGGCATTTTGTCATGATTACGAATTGGAACTTTTGAATAAAATGCAAAACATTACAGACAGCAGATGAAAATAACCTAACAGAAACAATATGGGCATTTAGTAAAGGCTTTGCAGAGAAACAACAAAAGATTTAAATTATGAGATATTGACTATTGACCCATTACTTCTATCTGTAATATGAGATGACATCTACAATGTGGTGAAATAACATTTATCATGCATTGAAAAAGAATATATCATATAGAAGATGAATAGCTGTTGTGACATTGTTGAACATCCCTTTGTTATCGAAGTGGATTCCAAATATGAAGATAGTGACACCATAGTTATATCCATGTGGATTTACAAGGTGCTCCACTTTCTGACACACAAAAGTTGCATAAGGGTTCTATAAAATTAATTTAAGGGTTATACAATAAGTTATACTTTATATTGTTATTATTACTATTATTTCAATGCATTTCAACATAAATCTGCCAATCCAATTATTTGCCAGCCAAAACACCAATGTTTATTATAATTAATCTGTAGTCTAACACACCCTTATGCTTCACTTACTTTTAAATACAATAGCACCGGTTTTGAAGAGGCATTCTCTCCATCCTCAACCAACTTTATGGAGAGGATGTCTCTTCGAAACCGGTCCCACTGTATTTAAAAGTAAGTGAAGCATAAGGGTGTGTTAGATGACAGATTAATTATAATAAACATTTAACAAGCCTCACTGTGTGAGTTCCAACAGAATTTTTTAAAAATGTCTTATTTTTCGAAAGTTCTTAAATGAACACCAATGTTTGTTTTTTTGCATGATGCAGATATGGCAAAGTGGAGTTATTATGTAAATTTGGTTAGAATATTAGATGGGCAATAGTAATAAAATGGATGAAAGTTATACTCCTTAGTGCATTGATACTGTAATCCATTAAAATATATGCAATGATTATAAATTATCTTATTTAATTAACAGTTGTCATATACTTATGCTATATATCAATATGGACTGCACTCCTAGAATAAAGAACACTTTATTTTGATTTGCTCAAAAGAGCATATAAATATTAAATGGTAAGAGCTGCGTATCTTTTAAAAGCTCCATTTATCATTTACTACAATCAAAAATATACCAAAACAATTTTCTTTTGGTAATGAAATGAATAGGATTCAATATGCTGATCTTACCTGAAAAAAGTTTTATTAATTTTTTTTAGTTAATTTACATTTGTTTTAAATTATCTAACCCCTCTTTTTGAAAATGCAGAGCTGCCAACCTTACAAGCAGGATATCTGTAATATATAGTGTGCATAGTCACACTAATTTATTGTAACAGTTAATGGAATTTGTGCTCTAAGAGAAATAATGTAAACTACAAATTGTGGCATTCGTGATCCTTGTCATCACATGAAATACAGATGTTTTCTGATTTGACTTGGCCACATTTTTATGCTTCTTAAAGGGGAAGAATCCAAACTTTTCAATTAAAAATTCAATCACAGTCTATCAGGGAACTGGAATATGAGTGCAGTGAACATATAGAAAAAGTCAGATTTCAGAGCCATCCATATATCAGATACTGACAGTAAAACATGTCTTAATCTCTGAATGGTACACAGCTCCATAAATCACACATATGTTTTGAAACATGACCTAAATTTGTAAAAATATTGGAAATGTAATATAGTGCACCTATCTGCTGTGCATTGTTCTATATTTCAGAGCGCTGTTGTTTGCGATGTAGATTAATACATTCACAAATAGGTTGCTCCAAAACGTAACTACTATATCTGTGTTCTGTATACATTATGGTAAATTACCTACTAATCACAGTGAGAAAATGTCCAATTCATTTTCAAAAGGGAAATCACAAGTGTTATATCTTTTGCAATTAATACTTGGCATATGAAGTGGCTCCAAAATCTGCACTTTCTGTATATTTGCTACAGTCATACTCGAACTCTTTAAGAGTTCTTAAGAGTATGATTGAATTTTTCTGCAGGTAGTTTGCATACTTTCTTTGTTAGAATTAACATGTCTTCTACAATCTTCTCAGTCATCATATGCCACAAAAAAATTACATTGTAAGCACACACTGCAGAAGACATGGTTTTTATCAACATGTTAAGCAACCGAAACATGAACATTTAATTAATAATCTCTTGTGGATCAAACTATTTACAAAAATCATTCTTTTTGGCTGCACTTATTTTGGATATTTTTAGAAATGTTTTGTGAATGTTTGTCCACATCCTCAGCTAATATATGACAGATTGTTCACCAGAGTTGACTCTGGTGGCCTTACAATAAACTTGAATATAGAGTTATATGCTTCTGGGGTGCCAAAATTCATTAAGTTTTGTGCATGTATTTTTTATGTAAATTCTTTTCCCAGATGTTTATTTCAATATAAACAATGTTTCCCAGTATCCATAAAAGAAATTATTACATTTTTTAAAAAAATAGTACAATCAGCCAACATATCCAAAGAACAATCAAAGAATATACCATTCTTTTTACTTTATATATATCAAGTAAATAAAAAAGTGGAAGATGCTTTAAAACATTTTAACTTACAAGAGTATACAATTAAATTCACTATCGAAACTGAAACAGAAAATATATAGCTATGTTTAAGGCTTGAACTCAGCATCTAAAGAAAAAGCTCCCCAAAAGCCCATAGTTACAACCTTAAATCACATAAAAAAGTAGCATTCAACAGCATTGCACACAGATTACTAAATACACCACTGAATATATAAAAAATAGAGAACAAGTATCTATACATATTAGAAGCAGCTAAATTAAATGGGTTCAACAGAGATGATCGACAATAAATAAATAAATAAATAAAAAAACCAGAAAGGAATTAAACAGATTCAACTCTATCTGATATACCAAAGACAAATATTTTTAAAGATAACAATATTAGCACCCAAAAACAGATACAGTGTTAAAAATATATTGAAATTAAACATAACAGATTTCAAGCCTAAAGGAGAAAAAACCTCAGATTTACTACATTAATTGTCAGGAATGTGAAAATATTACATATGAAAAAAAAAAAGAGAAATATAATGGGTGTTTTTGAGCCGACGATGCAAACTTCCAGATGGAGAAAGGCAAATGTATCAATTTGAGATCAGGAACCCTGGTCTGGAAAAGATGGGTCAAAAACTATAAACCAACACTGTTGTAGGATACCATGTAACAGAGGAATAAGAGAATCTATGAATCGTTGTTTGCACTAAGTAATACACTGATGTATTTATATGTACTTGGCTAACTCGACCAACATGTAGGTGTGCATCATAAGGGGGACAAAGAAACTCCACTACTGCAATGCAGATGGTATGATGTGCATTGGACACGGTCAGTCCGAATGTGCAGGTTTGTAAACTTCAATCTATGTTTACCCATTGAAGGGACAGTCGATCATCTTAGTTAAATGGAGTATAAGGCTGCGGAAATGCAGACATGCTTCTTGTGAATGGACAAGCCAATGGGAAAAGTAGGGAAGCTGATAGGTTGTATCGGACCAAGTACTCATGTAAAAGACATTCGATCAACACAATGTATCCATAATTGTTTCAATGGTTAAGGAAAACTGGGCAAGTGGTACCCATACAACAATCAAGGGGTAAATGATGCAGTGTATGGAATACTGCCGCTGAAAAAGAAGTGCTTGCCCATATGGATGTGCAGCCTTTAATCAGCACTTGATCAATTATAAGTGAAATGGGTGTTGGGCACAGTGCTGTGTGAAAAAGTAATACAAGAACAGCTGCTGCATCCCTACCATCATCAGAAAGGGCATGCTTTGACTCCTGCTGACTTCAAACCTCGCATCATGTTCAGCCAACAGATACTGCAGCGCTGTATGGTCAACTCTAACTTTCCTGCATATGCACTTTTCTCAGTTGAAATCTGTTTCACCAGAGATGGAATGCTGAATAGTTGTCATAGTAATGTATGGGCCACTGAGAATCCCCACAAAACAGTTGTGATGAGGCATCACCTTAGATTTGCAGTGAACCTGTGTATGGGCATAGCCTATAATTATTTATCTAATAGGCCCATATCTACCTGTTCACCACTTAACCGCACCAGTATACAATGTGTTGCTGAGAGAAATACTCCCCAAGTTGTTCGAACATATCTTACTTGATGTTCATCAATGTATGTGGTTCCAACACGATGAAGTGCCATTTCACTTTGCATATACTGTTCGTGAACACCTGCATCATACATTCCCTCAAAGGTAAATGGGAAGAGGTCCTATTTCGTGGACAGCTCATTCACCTGATCTGATCCCACTTGGTTTCTTCTTATGGGTCTAAGTGAAAAGTCTTAAGTACGAGACACCAGTCAAGACTGAAGAGGATCTCTTGGCAACATTTCTTGCTGCCTGTAACATTGTTTAAATGACACTGGAGTGTTCCAACTTGTACAATGAAACTTAGTGCGACAATGCCATCCTCTATTGTAGCTGAGGATGCTACTTTGAGCATCTGTTGTGAATGTAACACCTTGTGAAAGTTGTACAGATAAATAAAGGATTACATCTACAATGACTTTTGCTTATAACTTTCGACTCAGTCATTTCTGGACCAGAGTTCCTGATTTCAAAAATGATTACATTTGTTCTTCTCCACCATCCCAGAAAGTTTGTTTCATCAGCTCAGAAATACCTGGTAGATATAATACTTAAGGAATATTGGAGAAATATTAAATGCAAGCAAATGGAAAAATCAGTGATTGCAACACAATTTTAGAATGAAAACCATGAAATTGATAAAAATATCAAATTAAAGATGGTTAAAAAATTAAAGAAACTAAAACACATAGAAAAGATCTTACATTAAAAATACGAACAACATTTATGGATTTTGACATTCTGGAAGCAGACAGCTCTATATTTAAGTTTACTGCAAGGCCACCAGAGTTAACTCATACACCTATCAACTCAACTCCAACAACCATAACAGCTGCGGATGTGGTCCATGACATGTCCTGATTAAATCTCAAGTAGGTGAACCCAGGAGGAGTGTTTTTAAATAATTTGATTAACCAAGATATTAGTAATGCTTGTTGCACTGTATTAAGATTCCAAATTTAATTAATATTATAACCATTCCTTCTTTTAACAATATCTTCTTGGTTATGGAAACAATCTGAGAATTGATATACTTCATTTTAGAAAACTACTAATTTTCAATTAAAATATTCTTAATTATAGCCACTTATGCATATAATAAACAAGGCACAACAAAAGAAAAAATTCAACAAAATGCTTCCATCTATATTCTACTGCACTGTAACATCCGTGAAAGGTTACT
Organism: Metallyticus violacea; assembly: GCA_030762175.1. NCBI lineage: Eukaryota > Metazoa > Arthropoda > Insecta > Mantodea > Metallyticidae > Metallyticus > Metallyticus violacea. The sequence continues at coordinate 23,316,306 of CM060836.1, forward strand.
AAATCAGTAACTATGTCAAACAGAAGTGATGATATGATCCCACACAGTTATCTTGGTAGCATAGAAGGAAATGAAACTGATATTTAATTGAAAACATACAATGATTTCAATTATATGCTTAGCTTCACTGTACAAATTCTAATTAACATTTCTAGTTGAGACTGACATTTTTTAATTTACATTTCATAATCATTTTCTCCTTGATTATAATGCTGTAATGTGGAAAGAAATCCATTACAGACAATGCAGAACAGTAGGCAGCTTTGACAATACCAAAATAATTTGCATTTCCTTGTTTTAACAGAGAGACAATAAACTTTTTTTTTTTTTTTAATGTAAATTGGAACTTCCACAGTGAAGCTAATCATATAATTGAAACCATTGTATGATTCAATGTTAATTTATGTAGTCATGAAATGCAAGCAGTATTAATTTTTTTTTTTTTAAATGTAAATTGGAACTTGCCAGCAGCGAAGCTAATCATATAATTGATACCATTGTATGATTCAATGTTAATTTATGTAGTCATGAAATGCAAGCAGTATTAACACCTTGGACAAATTATTAGTAATTTTTGTACACTTATAGCAGTTACTTTCCTATCTAAGAGATGGGGCTCTGATAGTTATACAGGGATGATGACAAAAACAATGGAGATGTGATAGTTACAAAAATATCCATCATATTTGGGTATGCAAATGGATATAAAATTCATGAAACATTTTACTGGTGTTTCAATGCAGATATAATGAGAATGTACAAGAAGTATGTGCTTCTTGCCATCAACAGCATATCTAATGAATGCAAACAGTTTCAAACCCAACAAAAGTAATTTCACACAGCTAATAATGGCCCCTCCCAACAAATTTCAAAAAAGATATCTGGAAAAGAAAAGGCCTCTGCTATACTGTGAATCAAACCTCCCTGCATAATACCTTCAAAGTCTGAATGGCTTTACTGAATCATAGGCATGCAGCAATGCCTCATCAAAACTGATTTTTGTTTACTAATTTATTGCAAGCTTAAGTATCTCATCAGAGGTAATGAAAATAAATTTGCAAGTAGCAGTTTTATTATATTTGCTTCAAAAGACAAAAAGAAGTTCTGCAGCTGTTGTTTAGCATTTGTAGATAGATAGATTTATATGTTTTTTGCTCTCTGTTATTGCAACTACTTTGAGAAGAGAACAAATCACTTTTGTTCCTCAAATTTACTGAACTGAATGTTTCACAAGATGATATGCAGCAATCATCCTGCTTAATCATGCTGTATATCTCTTACATCCATGACCCAACAATATGGCTACATTGCAGTGTGCTATTATTTGCTTCCTTTATTTTGGGCAGGGAGATACAGGTTGTGAAGGAATTTTCATACTTTTCATGGTTCTAAGCCCCTCCAGCCAATGGGAGAAACAAAAGAAATCAGCATTAACCAAGAGTCTATTATCTTTGAAACTGGTTAAGAAATGTATGTCTGTTGCACCAGAAACAAAAATGAAATGGTTGGAAAGAATATATGGAGCACTGTTGGAGTCAAGGTGAGCATATGGCATTAAAATATGGGGAATAGAGGAAATTTGGAAATTTGGTAGATAGGATATACAGTACAGTAAGTTTTGTAAGAACGATTTAGAAATTTCACAAAATGCTGCAAATGTAGGGCACTGTTGGAAATGGGGAGAGTTGGTGTGCGAGGGTGATTAATGGAGAGAGTTTTGAAGTATTGGTTTAGGATATAACAGATGTCAGAGGTTTCTTTATTAAATGAATGTTTAAAATTCTTGGAGTCTTGAGGAAGGGGATTTTTATTGGGTAAATAAAGTTGGGGAAGAGTTAACAAGGAATGAAATGAGTGATGTGGTTAAGAAGAGGGGCATTGGAGGGATGTTTTTGGAAACAGATTACAGTAAGGTTTGAGAATATAGACGGAAAGATATTAATTCTATAATTAGGGGGAAGAGTTCACTAGTGTTCTATCAAGAGATAAAAGAGGATGTTAAAAGAGACAGATACATTAGTAAGTGTAATAAGCAGGAAAAAGAGGGGATGGACTGGTTTACATTGGGAATCTGGAGTTTAATGAGTTTTAGAACTTAATTTATGGTATTTGCCTATATGTGCAAATTTGGAATATGTATAGCATATTTTAAAAAAAATGTTCAGGAACAAGTGAATGGAGACACCTTACAATAGTAAATGGTTCAAATTCAATAAGTGAATTGCAGTGAAGAAAATTTAGGAGATCAAATGCATATTAGGAATCTAGGGGAATATTTGTATAGAGAAAAACAAATGGTTATGGTCAGTGAATTCAATAGGGTTTGCCTTATGTAATTTGGTCAATAGTGGTATTTTGATTGTGTGTGTAGTAGATTAAAAGTTTAAATGTGTATGGATATAAGCTAGTTAAAGAATGGGGTTCTATAAATGAGAACAGATTTATTGTTAATTTTCGGTGATTACTGAATTGCATAAAATGTTTCACTATATTTTATTATAGTGTTTCTTTGTTTAATTTAGAGGGTATTGGTTGTGGGACAGAGCTATAGTGATTTCCAAACCATAATTGATGTATTTAGATGTAGTTCAAAGAATCAATACAAATAGGAAATTCTGTATATTAATTATTAGAATATTTGGTATTGGAATAGTTTAAAATACTGGCCTGGTATAGAGCCAGGCCATAATTGTAATATTATTTGTGAGCTTGGTGCTATATAAATAAATATTAAGGCTTCTGCCATATGCAGGAGATTTGATGTGGAGCGGTTCACATTTGACATGGCTTCACAGCAACAAACTTTCATCATTCTATAGGACAGAAAATGTGTAATGTAGTTCAATTAAAATTTTCATACCAACTGTTGCAGGTGTTCAACCTTGAAATGCTTTTGTGAAGGACTGGAGGTGGTTTTCATACCTTCTCATAGATCTGACTGTGACCTTGAGCCAGCATATTAAATGATCAAAATTATCCATTAGCCAATATTTTACAAAACAATTGCTACATGAACAGTACTTGTGAATGGGGTCAATGTGACTGAATCAATTTTATATGTTATTCTGCTAAGAATGACCAATATTTTGGAAGAAGAAGAAGAAGAAAAAAAAAACATTCTCTTGAATTTAACATACACCACAAACATTTTAAAGTTACGCCTTCTGAGTACATTTAGATATCTGGAAAGGTATACAATAAACAACCTTTTTTTTCTGCCACATACTTGATTATTCCAGAAACCTAACAACTTAATGGTGAAGCCATTATAACAATAAATAATAAGAGATTCTGGTACAATCCTGCTTGTATCTTATAACAAATCCATGCTGCAATTGCAGAGAAATAAAAATTAAATTTATATAATAATGCTCTTCTGATCTAAACACCAGTAAGTAATACCAGACACATATAGGAATGGGCACAAGTATATAGTTTGTTATTTGTGAAGTTATCTCTAATTACAACACTTGGTTGAACTTTTTACGCCAAACATTTACTAACCTTTTTATTTTCTGGACATTTTTTGAATGCTATTGCATTCATCAAGTTAACATTCAAAACATGTTCTCTGCAAAAATGGAGTTATGCACTCATATCTTGATATCTATAATGCTGTTCCTAATTCAATTAAAAATATAAAAAAGCTTAATATATTTCAATCAAAAGTAAAGGCTTTTTCAGGAGCACTGCTTCAAATACCAGCTTGTATAGGCTTTTATTCATTATAATGTATGCTAGTTTTAAGTCTTGTACTTACGAAGCTGTTGACAATGGAGTGGCAATCTACTTCAACTCAAGTATACACATTCTTACACTACAGTGAAAAATAAACAAAGCCTAATGAATTTCGAGTTTCCCCCCATAGACGAGCTCAGCGACTTCCTACTTCAACCAACAGAGGCCACCACAGGAACAGCAGTTTGTCCAGCCATATTTTCAAATAACAGAGGTTCAGTCAGCAACTGAAGATGGGAGAGATTCTCCCGAAACGCGTCTTACTTAAGAGTAAGCGAAAGGAGTTAGTGTAAGAATGTGTATACTTGAGTTGAAGTGATGTATGCTAGTTGTTGTAATCTTACTTTCATTATTATTGCTGATCTATGGTATGCATCAATACTATGATTTTTATTTGTATTCTTTTAGATTCATTGTAGTATATATATTTTTAATTTGTATAATTTTATAATCATTATAATTGATATTTTAATTTGTATAATTTCACTTTCATCATCATATTACTATATTGTAAATAGTGTACATTACCTTTGACATATCGTATATTAATGTGCTTTGATGTACAGATTTGATTATAAAGGATGAATAAATTCAAATGAAATAAAAGGGTTAGTGAAGTTCCAGCATAAAAGTCAACTAAATACAATAATAGTAGTAATTTACAAATACTGTTGTTAATATTCCTGATTTTACATTTTTTGTTCCAGATAATTAACTGTGGCTAATATTTGAAGCAATGATCAAACAATACCGGGAGATGCAAAATGCTGGGGAAATTAATAAAAATCAGCTGATAAATATGACTTGTATTTTAGTTATTATGCATCAAACTACATGCCTATGAAACACGACAAACTTAGTATTTTATATACTGCTGGCTATTAAAATTACAAAAAGTTGTGCTTGCTCATATTAACCACGTGGAAATAATGTCTGTCTTCTCATTCAGTTGTTTGATGGGGCTGATGAAATCCTTCTTGTGTATGCATTTTGTGCACACTAACCTCAATTTCTTGGGATGATATCCAGGCACTCTAGGTATATCACAATTCTACCTAGATCAAATTCAGACATCTGCTGGCACTGCTTTCATATTTTTGACCAGTCATACTTGTTCCTTCTGAGAAAATGTGGAATCAGTTTAATGAGTTTCTTATGACACTACAGCTTAAATGGCCAGCAGTGTAAATTTCCCAAATTAAATTAAATAGTGCATGCAGTATTACAAGAACTTGAATGCTTCCATATTTAACAGATTAACCATAAGAGAGGTCACTAAACAGCACGAGTTTCATTTTTTTGTTTACAGAACATGTAAATTTCATTTTGGCAAAATTGGAGGCATGTAGGTAAAATGTTTGGAAATTTATGTGATTACATAATGGAATGACTCATTTGCCCACTTTGTGGTAAATATTATTGCATTGGATTCAGTAACAATAAGTTTACAAAGGTCAATTTTAATGCAAATATTCAAATTACTTTCCTCCATCCTTTCAAAATTTATTTCTGAATGCATTCTTTCCACATTACAGAGTGCACGAATAGACAATTTCTTACATGCCTCAAGCTTCTATTTTGAACAGTTTCTAAATCTTCTGGCCATGAATTGTAAACCTCTGAGTTTAAGAAGAAATCTAAGCGTGTCATAAATGGATACCATATTTGTTCATTAGTTTCAATCCATAGTTCAGGGAGTTTTATGTCCTGATGTTTATAAACAATTACTGCACTGTTTGCTGGTGCCCAATCCTATTGAAAGAACATTTGCAGTACATCATAAGGCATTAAAAATCCAAAATGCAGATACTTGGCAACTATTAAATAAAATTAAGTTGCCATCTAAAATACCACTAATACCCCACACTTTTAGATGATAGATTTCTCCATCCACTAGGGATTTTCTGTAGCCCCATAGTGTGCATTATGGCGATCCATCATGCTATGCTCATCAAATTTTGATTCATCAGATCATAGTGCTTTTTATAGAAAGCTGGGATCATAATTTATTTTAACCATTGCTTTAACAGCAAAAATCACAAACCTCTTATAATCTGTTATTTCAAACACTCTGCAGTAATGTTCTTAATTATCAAATCAACTCACTAGATAATTAAGAACATAATAGTCACTTCACTGTGTTGGTTCCCACACGAAATTAAATGTATATTTAACTCTGTAATAAATTTAGCCCTATTCAACATTACTGTCCTTGAAAACACTGGAAACCCTTAAGTAATGATCAATGCACATATTTCATTATAATTAAATATTAATATTACATGTGTTCAGTAATAAAAACTACCAAGATTAAATCCTGGTTATGCTTGAATTTTATTATTTGTAATTTTTGCAAGTAAAGCTAACATTTAAAACACTGCAATAATACATTTTTAATGGATAAAATATATTTGAATTTTAAGGCATTTATGCTCAAATATAAAAACATAAATTAATCATCTTTGCTTTCAAAATTAATTCCAAATTATTCTATGATGAAAAACTAAAAAAAATTAAATTGTCTTATTTCATTGATAAATAATTATTAATTTCTATTTATTTTGAAAACAAAAATCACTTTACTTCACTTTTTTTAAAGCATAAATGCCTTAAAATTTAAGTAGGCCTTTGCAATCGGTTATATCATAATGTGCATACTAAATAATATTTTCACTTGTAAAAAATAACAAATCAATTCAAGCATGGGTAGAATTTGAACTTTGGTAGTTCTCATTGTTTAACACCTGCTTTTAACTGCTTGAATATCAGCTTAGGTTTGCAATGGAGAACCAGATGTGACTGGTGATAATAGAATGGCTGTAAGAACCACGCATAGAGACATGCTTTAAATGAGCAATAAGTTGTGCCAAACTTAGGGAAATGAATGCTTTTAAGGTTTGCTCATTTTTGTCTTAGCATGTACCATTAATCACTATTAGGTTACTTCACAACTTGTTAAATATTTCACTGTTCTACAAGTAGTAGGGCGCTATATGTATGCCAACTAATTTTTCTCTTTAGTAACATAAAACAGAACACCAAATGTAACTGGCAGAAACTCTGATGATGAAAATGACTAAAAATTCATCTTTTTTCAACACTGGTATTTAATTTAGTACCAGAATAACATACTCCCTTTTAAAAGTTAAGGCAGCAAATATCAGCCAAAAAATTACTGCTCTCAATGCACTGCCTTATTGATTCAATTTTGTTTATGACTTTTGAATAATAACTGTAGAAGTATTGATATATTACACTCTCTTGAGCACCCAAAATGAATTTGGCAACTTTAATCTTAACAGTTAGCATTAGGCCTGGATACCTAAAATGTAATAAACTGTTGTTCTTTAAGAACAATGGCACAGTAAAGTGAAAATTTAATTTCACGTCTTCCATTACTCTCTTGATTCTGCTAAAAACATAAAGGAGAATGATTCCAAGGAAAACATTTACAATAAAACTTAAAGTATTAATCTGGCAGTTATAATGAACCTGTCCCAACAGTTCTGCCCTTAATATGTATGGTTCCACAATCATATGTTTATTTACATGATTTTCCACAGTACCAAGTTAACTTAAATGGTACAATCACAGAACTTGGGTTTATTGTTTGAAAATCAAACAGGACTATAAAAGTGTAAACCTTCAACCTAGAGATGGCTGAATCCTTGCATATCGTTCCAAAAACACACTACTTCAATACCTGAATTTGTTTTTGCACTAAGAATAATCACCATTTTCATCACGATGTTTTTCTAAGTTTCCTGATAGCGTAGGATCTGGTCGACGTCTCTTGAAGAATCCCAGTTTCCACAGCACCAAAGTCAGAAGGATAAGCAAGAGCAGGCCTGCTACAATTGCCACTATAATTATCCAGATAGGAACAGGCTCTGGTTCTTGCTGCTCCAGAAGATCAGGGTATGCAACAGTTTCAACCTATTAACAGATTTACTTTATGAATTCACAAAATAACATTGAAACTTGAAATGGAATGATATAACTAACTAAAATTAAACACTCATATATAGAATCTGCTGCTGGCACTTGAGAACTTTCTACCGATTGAAATTATCCATTCATTCCCTAGCAATTTTCACCTGATGCCTAACCCGTACCTGTCAGTACATGCCTTCTCTACAATGCTTGAGAGACTATTGAGTTGGTTGGTGAAAGCACTAGGTCTCTTCCTTTTGAGCTCGCACAGTGGCAGGTCGTAGGTAAGAAGCTCCCATGGGAATGGAGCTCTTATTGGTTTACTCTTAGAGTTTAAAAGTAGAGCTTCTAGCCTATATTGGTGACCTGGGTTAAACTTTTTTGGAGTTTATTTATAAGGTAAATTGAGTATAGATTTTCAGAGAAAAATTATGTTAAAATTATGTTGCCATTACAGAGAAATATTATGTTGCTCAGTGCTAGAGGTTAGTGTCACAAAGAACTGCCATTACACAGAAATAATGTGTAGCTGAGATTTATTGTATCAAGAATTTCCATTATAGAGAAAGAATTACCAATTCAGAAAAAATATTATGTTGCTGAGTTTTCGTACAACAAAACATTGCTATTACATAGTAATATTGTGTTGCTGAGCTTTAGTTTGATAAGTTTTGCCATTTAAGGAAATATCATGTTTGAGTTTTATTGTGACAAAGAATTTCCATTACAGAGAAATTTCCATTCCTGAGTTTTAGTAAGACAAAGAATTGCCAATACAGAGAAATATTATGTTGCTGAGTGTCAACGTGACAAAGAATTGCCATTACAGAGAATATTATGCTGCTGAGTTTCAGTACAACAAAGAATTGTCATTACAAAGAAATATTATGTTGTTTTTGTATCGGCGATTTTCACAGTGAAATATATTATAATATGACAAATTATTGTTACGAAACCACACTGGGAAGCGGCCAGTGGGACCAAGCTGAAGATGGAGGCAATCGCCTTTGAAACATGCCCAAGTAAGTGGAACAAAATTAGTGAAATTTGAGTGACTTCTTCACAATAATTTATCATATTAAATATTATGTTATAGTATGACAGAGAATTGCCATTACACAGAAATATTATATTGCTGAGTTTTAGTATCACAAAGAATGTCATTACACAGCAATATTATGTTGCTGAGTTTTCGCATGACAAAGAATTACCATTACAGAGAAATTTTATATTGCTGAGTGTTAGTTTGAAGAAGATGACATTACAGAGAAATATTATGTTGCTGAGTTTTAGTGTGATAAAAAATTGCCATTACAGAGAAATATTATGTTGCTGTGTGACAAATAATTGTTATTAGAGAGAAATATTATGTAGCTGAGTTTTAGTGTGACAAAGAATTGCTATTACACAGAAATATTATGTTACTGGGTTTTGGTACAATAAAGAATTGACATTATAGAGAAATATTATGTTTCTGAGTTTTAGTGTGATTAAAAATTGCCTTTATAGAGAAATATTATGTTGCTGTGTGACAAAGGATTGCCATTACAGAGAAATGTTATGTTGCTGAATTTAAGTGTGACAAAGAATTGCCATTACAGAGAAATGTTATGTTGTTGAGTTTTGGTGTGTAAAGAATTGCCATTACAGAGAAATGTTATGTTGCTGAATTTAAGTGTGACAAAGAATTGGCATTACAGAGAAATGTTATGTTTGTTTACGGAATGTCGGAATGCACACAGTGAAACTTTTGTTAATCTTATTTTGATTTAAAGTAAAATGTTATGTGGTTGAGTTTTGGTGTGTAAAGAATTGCCATTAAAGAGAAATATTATGTTGTTGAGTTTTAGTGTGACAAAGAATTGCCAGATATGTTATTTGAAGTTTTAGTGTGTAAAGAATTCCCATTACAGAGAAATGTATGTTGCTGAATTTAGAAATATTATGTTGCTGAGTAACAAAGAAATGTCATTACAGAGAAATATTTTGTTGCTGAATTTTAGTGTGACAAAGAATTGCCATACAGAGTTTTTGACTTGTATGTTTGGGGGGGTCACACTAATAGTTTTGAGAATGTATGCAATAAAATTTTAAAATGTAGATCTGATTATTGCATCTTTTTAAAGCATTTCCCATTGCATTCTATACAATGTTTCATTTGTTCAAGCCTTTTGTAAATGATGAACACCTTGCAATGCATTTTTAGTATAATGCTACTTTGGCCTCAGGTGACACAAATAGTTGGCCTGAAATTTTTTTGTTTTCAGGAATAGAAAAAAGTCAATGAGGTCAGATCTGGAGTAGGGAAGATGAAAAAAATATTTGATCTTGAATCCTGCAAAAATTGGATTGTTTCTAGTGCAGGGTGGGCAGAGGCTGTGTTGTGATGTAACAAGATTCCAAGCAGACCAGTCTTAGGACATTTCATTCTCAGTCCATTCAAGACTTGAGGTAGGCATTTTGTGGTGTACCATGTGACAGTGACAGTCTTTTGTTACTCAACTATCACAATTTAACCACTAGCTGAAAAGAAGGAACAGATCATCTTCTAATTAACACTTATTGCTGACCTCACTTTTGTTGGGAGATCTTCTTCTGGAAAGATCCAGACCAATGACTGTCGATTAGTTTCTGGATTATGCCCAGCTTTTGTCACTTGTTCTGATGTTAAATATATTTTTGGATTTTCTTCCATAAATTTTGTTATCATTTCCTGGCACCAATGAACACATGCTTTTTTCTGCTCATTTGTAAGATGATGAGGGATCCAACAACTGCAGAGCTTCCTGACATGAAGTTTTTCTTCATGAATGTTTTCGCTGCTATTTAGGACATTTAGAATCTGATAATATGCACAGTGATGATCTTTCTGCAACATGTGCTCTGCTTTCATAAAATTTTCATGGCTGTTTCTGTAGCTGGCCATCCTGTGCATTCTTCATCTTTGAGGGAATCCCTACCTCTTCTAAAATCTGCAAAATATTGATAAAGGAAGCTTGTGAAGGGAAAATATCCCCAAAAGCACCAATCTTTCAAAGCATTCTCTCTCCATTAAATGACTTTAAAATCATGGAAAATCATAGAGCAGAAATGCTGTCATTTAAGATCCATCTTGGTGTCTGGCTCGGCAACATATGCATATATATATATATACATACATACATACAGCTGTGCTATCAAGACACATTGTTGAAGCACACTCAGACCTGCACTTGTTGCTATCTAAACTTCAATCTAAAGCTAGGAAAATCTGCACTGGATTGTCACAACTCCTTGTAGTTCATTTTCAAAACTTTTAGCATTACCCTCATAATAGACTTATGAAAAGTTGCAAGCCAGTTAGGTAGCTTTCAAGAGCATTCATCTTATCATTAGCTGGAGATTGACTGTCATCCTATGGAGACAGTAGAATGGATTTGCTTAAAGAGTACAATGGAGGAAGAAGATGGAAAGTCATGTAATACCTTTTAAATTAAATTACTTTAACACAACTCTCTCTCATGTGGATTCTACATATTTGTATTTTGATTTGCATATATTAATGTGCCATTACTGCTAATGTGAGCATCACTCTAAAAGTGTTGAGAATAGTCAACATTGCGTAATCAGAAGCTAATGCAGCCATTTCTACCTTTAGATTGAAGTTTAGATAGCAACATAGGCAAGGGGAAGCGTGCCTCAATAATGAGTTGCATCAGCACATCTATAGTTATTGGATCACTTGTGGGATATATATATATTTTAATGTTTAGGGTTTACCTTTACAGAAAGAATGCTTTGAAAGATTGGCCATACATTTGGAAATCTTTGCCCTTTGCAAGCTACTAGTTATCAATGGGGAGGTCCAAAGCTACAGGTAACAACTATAAGAATAATCTCAGCAAGCTGACATTTGTGGAATAAGTGGAAAGTCTATTGAATTATCCACATCATACCTAGACAATAGAATGCAGTGTACAGAAACCTACAGGTAAATAATAGGTGTTTAAAATCCATAAAACAAAATATAAAACAGTAAATCAGGCTTTCTGTAGGGTTCAGTTCTGCACCCTCTGTTATTTATCATTTATGTTGTTTTCCACAAAACTGATGAGCAACAAAGTAACATCATATGCCGATAATACATCAATGGAGTCAATTCAGTCTACTTTTTGGAAGTTTCATCTCTTCTGTTGGTTAGCTTTTATATGTCCCATTTGTTGGTTGGAAGGTTTCAGTTATAATGACTCTATGGCCACTACTACCCATGTCTTCCAATACTCTTCTAGTGGTGTGCTTTACAATGTCTTTAGAGGCAATCACCATATCAGGATTTGTTAAGTCCCCATTATAGAGAATAAAAGTTTTGCGGTCATTGTTTTATTTCCTTCCAAAAATTCTTCAATATTTTTCCTAATTACTGCGTTGCAGGATTATACTTCTACTGTTCTGAATGTCCATTAGGGTATTTTGTTTAACTTCTATTAAGTCATTTAGTTGGTGGTTACTTGGAGGACTGTATATATAAAAAAATTGTATATTTTGCATTCTGTAACCATACTTCTGACTAAGTGATTTAGCATAGTCTGTGCAGTTCATGGTTTTCAGTGTATATATTTTACTTGGACTCCCACTTGACACATTAAATTTATGTAATAATGTTTCAATTTGTCTAACTTCGGCAAGTAGTGATAAAGTAGTGATTCTTATAGACTCGGCTTCTGCTATACAAGCTATATGATAGTTCATATGAATCTTACAATGTAAGGGACGTGAGATCTTATTATAGATTACTCCATACAAAATTTCAACAAATAATACTACTGTGGATACCAGCACATGTAGGAGTGATAGGTAACGAGAAGCAGACTTTCTGGCCAAAAAGGGGGCAGTGCTATATTCAAAACCTATAAAGCCCTGTGGATTAAATGTAAAATTAAAAAGTATCAAAAAGACCACAGAACAAAAATATCAACATAATATTCAAGTGGAAATATATAATAAAAATTATTCTAATATAAAAGAAATGGTACATAAAATAAAAAAAATCTATCAAGGAAGGAATGAACATGGTTGTCTGGTGGAATATCTACACAGATTTGGTTTTATGAATGATAACAAATGTAAGATCTGCAATACTGACAAGATTCTAAACTGAGAACATCTATTGGAATGCACAGAACTGAGGAAAATACACCCGATGGGAAAATACATAAATTATATTCGCTGGCCAGGGAAAAATTGATGGATCAAAATCCTGCACATTAGATCAACAACAACAACAACAACATGTTTCAATTTATGACTTGTATCTGTGTAATAAGCCACTGGCATTCCAGAGTAGCATTGTAAAGTGCTGTTGTGTATTAGAGCCCTTACATCTTGGGAAGCTTACCATAACTGTATTCTGCTTAGGTTATCCTGGTGCACGAGGAGGTAGGATTATTACTCACTCTAACACCTTTAATAACTAAATTATGGGTTAAACTGAGTGGATGTTTTGTCAACTATTTACAAAGTTGAAAAAATACATTTATGCTAAGGTCAACCACACATGAATTTGTTGATATTGCAATTCAATTTTTGTTAAATAGAGATTAGTACACTAATTTAAAGTTTCCTTTAGCAGTTTTGTAATTTAGTATAGAAACTTGTTCTGCATTGGCATTATGTTAAATTTATAGTAATTCAAGAGTAGAATTAAATTCTTTATTACTTGACTTAACAGGACATTTTATAAAATGTTTGTGCCTTGTTAACTATTTGCCTATGATTTAATCATTAGTATTTGCTGTTTCAGCACATGTTACCAGTGCACTGCAGAGCGTGCTTGGTTACAGCAGTGAATGTTGTCCTATAAAACAAATGTGTTACTTATTGTGTGCAAGTGGGTAGCTTATTACATATATATTGTTTACTACTGTGCCGTGTTTTTAGTTTGTTCTAATACAGTGATGAAGCAATAAGTGTGTAACTATGGAAACCCTTCCCCTTCCAAAGAAGAAACTATGCAAGAAAGTTTGTAAATTTAAAAGCCGAATGTTAATTTACAGATCTGCAATTCTGTAGGGAGAAAAAAAAGAATGGAGCTTACTCTTCCTTTAGAAAAAGCCATAGAAAGAACAGCAAAGGCCATCAGAGTAAGCAAGAAAACCTTAAAGACAATTAGCAAAGAGTGCAAAAGGGCAGAAAGACTAGCAACTCCCGGTAAAAACCTAAAATAAAAAACGTGTGTCCGGCTGGACAACTTCTGTTATTTGCAGACCTTTTTTTTAGAATATCATGAACTTCACAGGGAAATTACAATTTTGAAAAAGCTTCTGTTTACTGTAAGAAATAAAATACATTTTAACCAGAGTAAAACCACACTTTGGCGAATAATAAAAGAAATGACATTAAAGCTATTATGACTGACCACGATTTATAACATTATGTGATGCACTGTATCCTGCATCTGATCCCCATACCTCTCTGCACCCCTTCCATTATCCATCATTCACATGTAACTAGCGCCACAGGGTCAGCAGTAGCTTGAGCTGGAATGGGCTGTATTTCAAGTGTACCACTGAAAACTCTTTGTTATATATAGTACTAGTTATGTAATTTAATATGTTTTGAATGCTATATGCTGTATTACGCTTTATATACAGGTCCTTGTTTTCACAAAGGTGACTTTGTTTAACATGTAAATTATATACTATCATGTTGAATAAACTAAATTGTATTTATAACTCACTCTTCTCCTGTATATTGAAAAATTACCTTTCCTCAGTTACATTCAATATACCTCCAAGCTCAAAAACTTGTCTGGTTATTAACGGGAGGGTGGCAGATTTATATAACTCATTTGCAGAACCATTAATTATGCTACCAGCATATGTGATATACAATATGATAAGTTGATAACAGTGTTCACCTTCCCTTCTGAGCAAACTCTCAGGTATTGTAAGTAATGTTTTATCATTATTATTATTATTATTATTATTATTATTATTATTATTATTATTATTATTATTATTATTAGCATATGTGTAAACAGGTATTTAAAAAGATAGTCAGATAAAAAGATTCCAGGTCTGACCAATTTCTAAAGCATGTATATCTAACTTCCCTTTGACATTCTCCCTACTTTTGTAATGATATCAATTTCACATCATACAAATACTAAGTAACCTTACCTTCCATCTCACTGCATATATTTTTACTTTTCTCTTTTCTTACCTGAGTTTCATCATCAGATTTGTTCTGGTGAATCATAAGGCCTGGTGGTAAATGCAGTTTTGCCCTTGATTTTATTTTAACTGAGTCAACCTTCGGATAATCTTCAACTAATGTTGAATTCCATAATCTGGAAGCACATAATTATATAATTAGAGTTGTATCACCATTAGTTATCAAAAATGTTTAGCATACTGCCTTCTAATAATCTGGTGAGTTGAACTATTTACAAGAAAACACTCTTTCTGGCTTCACTTACTAGAGAATTACTCAGGACATGTTCCCTGGACTTTTGTCTACATCCTCAGCTGTTAAATAATCGTTGGATTGTGCACTAAAGTTGGGTTGGTAGGTGTACTAGTTACTTTGGTGGCCTTGTGATAAACTTGAATAAAGAGCTGTCTATTTCCCACATGTCAAAATTCATTAGGCATTGCTCATGTTTTTTCATGTAAATACTTTGCCATAGATTTAATTTCTTTGGTTGTTCAAACTGTTTTTAATAACTTGATGTTTTTTATTTTCTATTTCATGATTTTATTCCAAAAATGTGATGCCACCGCTGATTTTTTTATTTACTTTTAATGTTCCTTCAACCTAATACCTATATTTCTCTTTGATTTTCCTACATAGATTTTTTTCACAATCCTTACAATTAATCTGGTAAAAACCAGATTTTTTTCTTTGGGCCTGGAATCCATTTTGTTTAATTTCAATAAATTTTTACACTGTATTGGTTTTGAGATAAGATGATATTACACTGCTTGAATTTTTTTTTTAAAATTTTTTTGAAATTTTCAAGCAGCACAATATCATCTTAGCACCTCAAAACTAATACAGTGTAAAAAAAATTATTGAAATTAAATCAAATGGATTCCAGGCCCAAAGAGAAAAAATCTGGTATTTACAGATTAATTGAAAGGATTGTGAAAAAATTGACATAGGAAAAACAAAGAGAAATATAGACATTAGGGTTGAAGGAACATGTTACAAACAAACAGAAAAATCAGCTGTGACAGCATATTTTTGGAATGAAAACCATGAAATAGTAAAAGGCATCAAGTTATTAAAAATGTTCAACAACCAAAAGAATTATAAGCATATGAGAAAGGATCTATAAATAAAATATGAGCAAAACTTAATGAATTTTGACATCCCAGAAGCAGACAGTTCTTTATGTACATTTATCACAGACCACCAGAGTCAACCCAGATACCTATTTACCCAACTTTTACGAATGATCCAACAGTAGTTTAATAGCTGAGAATGCGGACAAGTGTTCCACAAAACATGTTTTGAGTAAATCTCCTATAAGTGAAACCATAAAGAGTGTTCTAAATATTTAGACTCAGAAGAGATTATTAATGGTGGTGTTTCACTGTGTTTTCTTCCTGTCTTTGATTTATGTTCCTAATGTGTTCCTTTGCTCATGTTTTTATGTTTCTTTTAGTCTTTCCAATATAAACTTTTTAACAATGGTACAATTCATCTGATATACTCCTGATTTGTTCTCTTGTAGAATATCCTCTTTTAGTTTAGAATTTAATATATTTTTTACAAAGTAACTGTTTTTTGGAGCTAAAATAATGTTATGTTTTTTGAAAATCTTTTGGAATTTATAGAAGGTTAATGGATGGTATGTGAATTTTTTGTACATTCTTTCTTCCTTGTTAGTAATAAGTGTACTGATGTCTGATTCTCAAGCCTAACATGTGGCAAGCATTACAAGATGAACTTCACTAAGGTAGGATCTACTTCAACATTTATTTCTACACAGATAATCAAATACAAAAAAGAAATTAAACTTTTTGGGAAACTTCAAGAAAAGAAATGAAAAAAAAAGAACATGTTCTTCCTTAATCTTTGTCTGATAAAAAATGTTACACGAAAATTCGTTAAGAAAGTAATCAAATTTGATAATAACAGTAAACAACAAAAAGCAGCTGAGCAGAAAATCCTGGAAATAGAGAAAAACAAACACTACAAAAATGGAAGTGAGGCAGAACTAAAACTATACAATTTACATCTGAAACTAACTAAAGAACTAAGCAGTATAATTTGGGAAAATTTAGAAAATAATCTTTTGGTAAAACTAAACCGAAAAATGAGAAATAAGACATTGAAACTAAAATGGAAACAGTAAAGTTTTTGCCAAAAACATGAGAAAACATCATCAAAGGAAAAGACTACACGAAATAATGTTCATAACCTCTCTAAACAAAGCTTCACCGAAACTGAAATCGGATTTCTGTGTAAAGGATTCAAAACATGCATAAGTTTCTCCGAAAAAATTGAAGACTACATAGCAGATATACAAATTGCTACCAAAAATCTTGTAGAAATAGAGAGAAACACAATACAAAATCAATGTTGTAATATTATTTAACAAATTAGAAACAAAAGGAAAGTCAACCCTCACACAAAGACTTGAATTAGAACACTAAAAAGCAAACCAGTTATCTACATAAAAGCAGATAAAGGAAACAAGTTGTAATTTTAGATAAAACTGACTACATAGAATGAAACAACTATTAGAAAACAAAGAATATTCGATTGTAACAAAAAATTCCCTAAATCTGTGCAAAAATTCATTAAATAAAGCAATTAGTGATTGTAAATTAATAGATAAAAAATAGCAGTACAAAATTAAAGCAGGGTTTTTTTTTGGTTTGTTTAATGCCCGTTTTAACTGCTGAGGCACCACAGGCAGTGGACAATGATGATGCTTGAGATGAAATGATAAATTGGGAAAGGATATTTTTTAAGGAAGGAAACATTCCAGGTGTAAGTTTAGGGTATCTCCCTGGTATTTGCCAGTTATGAGGGCTGAGGAAAACCTGGAAAAAATTCCAGTCAGAGAGGACAGTCCTGGTGGGATTCGAACCCCAGACCTCCTGCTCACAAGTCCACGCCTTAATGACCTCAGCCAGCCGTGGCGGTTGAAAAAAAGTTGATAACCCCACACTACCTAGCATCTATGGTCTCCCAAAAGTGCACAAATCAGGCAAAACAATGAGACCCATTATAAACAACATAGATGCCCCAACATACAAGTTAGCCAAATAGTTCATTTACAGATTTTCTTCCTTTCCAAAATTTGAAACCCGAAGCATAAAAAACTCCATAGGTCTAATTAAAAAAATCAAAGATATAGGGGAGGAAAAAAAAAAAAAAAAAAAAAAAAAAGAATACCTTGATTTCTTTTGACATCATAGTTCTTTTTCCAAGCATCCCTATGCAAAATCTATACACTATAAAAAATTGGTTACTAAAAATAGGGAAAACAATAGAAGAAACTTAAGAATATATTACATTAACTAACCTGTGCATAGAGCAAACTTTACCTTCAATGGAAAATATTATAAACAAATTTTGTTTTAACAATGGGTAGCCCCTTATCACCATTATTAGCAGATCTCTTTATGAGTGCAGTAGAAATCAGAATTAAGAAGGGTTTCCCCTGGTTGTTTAAAGCATGGTATCACTATGTTGATGACATCTTTGTGATAGTCCCGGAGAAACACCTAGAAGATCACTTAAGTTACTTAATTTATAAGAAAAATCACTATGGAGAGAGAGTGTAATGGACAGCTACCCTTCTTGGATCTTAAAATAAATAAGAAAGAAAATCATTTAACATTTGGCATATATAGAAAACCTACTCACACTAATAGCTACATTAAATATAACAGTTATAGTCTGGTTCCCCATAAACACGCAGTACTAAATAACCATGCGCATAGGTTGGTAAATGTCCCCATGAACAAAGAAGAGTATGATCAAGAACTGAGCAATATAATAACTAGAGCTATAGAAAATGGTTTCAAACAAGAAGTGGTATACAAGAAAGTAAACAGAGCAAGAAACAAAAAGAGAATCAAAGACCTTATTCCTAACAAGGAAGAAAATAGAATGTACAAAAAATACCATCCATCAACCTTCCATAAATTCCAAAAGATTTTTAAAATACATAACATGTTTTAGTTCCAAAAAGTTACTCTGTGAAAAATATACTAAATTCTAAACTAAAAGAGGATATTCCACAAGAGAATAATCAGGAATATATCAGATGAATTTTAACAATTGTGAAAAAATTTATATTGGAAAGACTAAAAGAAACATAAAAACATGAGCAAAGGAACACATCAGGAACATAAATCAAAGACAGGAAGAAAAATCAGTGGTAGCTTGCCATTTTTGGAAGGAACAACATAATATTAACAGGAATCCCAAATTACTTAAAAATATTACAGGAAAAATATATCTTAACAGTCTGGGAGAACATTTATATCTGGAAGAACAAAAATCACATTTTCAACTTTGAAATCCCACCAAGTGACATCTTAATATAGAAGTTCATCTAACCACCACCAGAGACAAACCTAACCACCACGAAAAACAAGGCTGGCAGTTGATCTGGAATTGATGATGGAAGTAATTAGCTCCAGAAACTTAGTTTCCCTTTTTTAAAATATTAGTGATGTAAGTGTTACAAATTTGACTCAATCATTTTAAATTCTTAGTATTAAACATCACTGTTACAAAAGTCCACCGCATTTAACTAACTAATCATCTCCTTACTCATTCTTATTCCTAATTTGTACCATAAGGCCTCTCTGTTAATTCTATCATATGCCTTCTCTAAATCAACAAATACTGCTTACCCCCTACAATGTTTATTTGCCAAATACTTATCTATCATTGTTTTAATAACTACATTATCAGCCGTTCTCTGACCTTTCTGAAAACCTAATTGAAATGGAGAAATTAACATGTTTTCTTCTATCCTGTCATTAATTCTCTCAGTTAGAATCTAGGTGAAAAATTTACCAAAAGTAGACAAAAGAGATAGAAATAGAACAATAGAACATTTTCACAGACCTTTGTTTGTACCATCAGCTCTTGTTGACTGCTGGACGAATTGTCATAATCTTTTTGACAATCAGTATCTGATGACAAACAAATGTCTGCAAAACATGTTCTAGTGAAATATAAGTTAGTGAAGCTCCAAGAGTGTTTAGTTTGACTCATCACACATATATGATTATATAATTTGCTTCACTGTGACAGTTCCAATTTGTATTGCATGTTTACAATTCTTTCACTTGTTACCTGTAATCTAATTATAGTTCTTCAGCATTGCCATCTTTCTGAGTTCTGCATTTATCTTTTCATTTGGGTAGTTGAAATTCAGTGTTACACAAATGCAGAGTTTGCAGACATGCATTTGATTTATGGAGGAAGCATGTGATAAGAGCAGAGTAGCCAACCATCTTCACTGCTCCAGATTTCCAAATAGATATTATTCAGCACATACCATATTTTCTAAGGTTCATCAAACAAAGCATGTGATGAAACAGGGTATGGTGTAGCATGATTAGTAAGCATCCCAGCATTGGAGGAGGGCATATTAAATTGTACAACTGAAGAGCCATTCACTACCAGGTGGAATGCTATGCTATGGGAGTACCTCAGTACAACTTGTGGACTGTTACAAGAGGATTATCACAAAAGTTATGACAACATTTTTTTTCCATGATAATATGCAAAGAGATTTTACATATGTTCTGTAGGGTCCCATCCCAGGCAATGTATTGTGATGCTTTTAGATGGCAATGGCTGCCTAGGAAATGAACTGAAAGATGTGGGAAGTCAGTGTATGTTTAGCAGTCCTGAGCATGAATGTGAAAATAACAGTTCTCTGTGGAAGGAATGCAATAGAAAGTCACATTCAGCTTGTGGAAGTGTTAGGGAATTGTGCTCTATCATACCAAACTTTGCAAGTGGGCAGCAACATTTGGGCATGGAAGAAAAGCAACTGCTGATATGCAATATTTAGAATGACCTACGACAGCATGGACGGACTTTGTGCATGGAGGCTGATAGGTGGTGTTCCATTCTTACAGGTATTGAAGAAAGAAGACCTGCACATGACAAAGTTGCTGCAAAGTGGGTGCCACATGCACTAAAGGAAGTGGAACAGTAGAAATATGCTGTGTTTACTTGGTACAATAAGAGTAAAAAGGGGACCACATGCTGAGAACAGTGACCAGTGGATTAATTTGGGTCAGGGCCTATGAGCCACGTCAGTCAGCAGAGTGACAATATCAAAGATTGCCATGGGGCAGATATTTCAGTGAAATCATTTCTCTGTTAAGTTAATGGTGGTCATAGCATATGACATTAAGAGGGTAATTTTGTACCATTTCATTCCATATTATAAAATGGTGAACATACTCTACTACTCATGCACTTTTCTGGTAGACATGGATGTCGGCTCATTAGGGAAAAGTGCTCTTAACATCTTCAAGATTGCAATCATCCCTCATGACAACACAACAGCCCATATGGCAGTGTGTGTACAGAATTTATTTGTGCAGTGGGGTTTGGAAGTACTCAAGCATTCATCCTATTTGCCAAATCTTTCTTCCTGTGATTTCCACCTCATACTGAAATGGATGAACCATTGCATACGTTATGCTTTCAGACACATGAAGACATTCCCACAGCAATGAGACATGAAATCAGAAGATTTTCTCAAGGTGAGGATAAGGGTATTCAGTGCCTTTCATATTGATGGCAGCATGTGGTTGATTCAGCAGGAGTTGATTCAAAGGTTATAAATACCATAAGTATACATACACATATGTGATTTACATACTATAATTAGAGGAATAAGCATATTTGTAATGAATCAGTAATGTCCTACTCTAGAGATCTGTATGCGTTTTTAAATTAATGCATTAAACATTAGCATATATCAAGACTTTCCAATTGTTATTTTAAAATTCCATGTCTGACCCACATTATCATAGAAAAAAATTATTTCGTGATTTTTGCAGGATGTACTTTACCTTCATCATCTTGAAAAAGTCAATGACCTTAGTACATCAGATACAGCATTGTAACTCACCTTGCCCGAATTCTAATTGTAGCCTCTTGATTTTTGCGTAAGTTGAACACTGTGCAGTGGAATTTAAAACATTTTGCTGCTCCAAGGAGACAATTCTGAAACATAAAAATTAACAATAAGCTTAATCAAACTTTGTAATCAGAGTAACATGTTGATCAAGTGTTTTACATGCTTGCCAGTCATCTAGAAAAACCAGATTTGATCCGAGTAAATGGAATTTGTAACTAGCAAAGTAGCATCTGGGTCATTTAGATTTCCCTGTCAACTATCTTCAATTCTCATCTAGCACAACTGGTCTTTTGAGTTCTAATTGCACAATTTGAAAATTGAGAACACTACTGTGTTCTAATAGCTAGCTCTACTGCGTTGTGAAGTTGTTTCAGTACATTGTCTCTGGTTTAATTTTGTGACTTTGGATGCAAAAGTGTGCTGCTACAGCTGATTTATCTATATGTTAAAATGGATGTTACTTAAATGTTCCTTTCTCAAAATTTCTAAATGTTTCTTCTTTTATCCATTTACTGTTTATTATATTCTTTGCATTTAATTTCATAATTTTCTGATTTTTGTTTTGCTGGTTTGGTATCTTTTACTGTGGAACCTAGTACATTTATGATATTATATTTGTTATTTGGGACTAACTTTGTGCCATGCTCTTTGAATATTTTACTGAATTTCTTGTAAGTTGGATGACATGCAAATCTTTTATATTCGCACTTTCATTGATGTTTTCCATTGAGGAAAACTCTCTTAAAAATTTTTGTTTTTTAAATTTATTGATAATTTTTATTATTGTTTCTTTTTTGAAACATTGAATATTGTTGTAGTAATTTTTTGTTGGTATCTAATAAATTGGTAAAATAAAAAGAAATGTAGAACTTAGGGAAAGAAATGCTTTAGGTATATTAACTTTAAACAAATTGATAAATCAGCAGTGCCAGTTCACTTTTGGACCAACAATCATGAAATTAAACCAGAGGCTAAGTTGC
Organism: Metallyticus violacea; assembly: GCA_030762175.1. Lineage (NCBI taxonomy): Eukaryota > Metazoa > Arthropoda > Insecta > Mantodea > Metallyticidae > Metallyticus > Metallyticus violacea. The sequence goes on from CM060836.1 coordinate 23,339,076, forward strand.
TGAAAGACCTTCACAATCCAATAGAGCTATATACTTGGGAAAAAATGTTCATCCTGAATAATAGGAAAAACTTCATGAATTTTAATATTTCTCCCATGGAGAATGCAGCACAAAAGTACCTTCAGATCCAGTCATCACATTTGCATATAAATGATATTGGGAAGGAGATACCTGGATTGCTCTTTGTGGATGATCTTGTGATAGGAGCGGTAACAGTGACAAAACTGCAGCGTGCCATTAATGAAATTATTATATTCTGTGCAGACTAGGATTTACAGATAATCAACAATAAATAAATAAATAAATACATAAAAGTATTTAAAATAGGATCAAAGTTTAGATGAAATGAAAGATGATTATAAATGGAGAGTCAATACAGATAGTGAAAGTATTTGATTTGGGAATGAGGTTTTCAAGTAATGTGAAGAAAAAAAGTAATTAATAAAAGGCAAATCAGTCATGTAAGCTGTTTGAATATTTTGCATAAAATTTCTACATTGCCAATGAAATCGTTACTAAAATTACATAAAGCAGTAATATACAAAATGCTGTATGGAGTAGAAATTTGTGGAGTATCAAATGTTTACTTGGTACACAGATAATTTGTCAAGGAGTCCCATGTTTACAAAACTGCTCACTACGGTGAGTGGGTTTGGCATAACTGGAAAGATTATGAATGAATGAATGAATGGTGTTTAATGCCCGTTTTTGCTACAGAGGCACCACAGGCGATGGTCACTGATTATACATGAGATGAAATGATATATTGGGAAAGGATTTATTTTTTAAGGAAGGAATCGTTCCAGGCCTAAGTTTAGGGTACCACTCCCGGCATTTACCATTTATGAGGACTGAGGAAAACCTGCAAAAAACCTCAGTCAGGGAGGATGGTCCTGGCAGTATTCAAACCTAGATCTCCTGCTCACGAGTCCAGCCTTAACGACCTCGGCCACTCGTGGCGGTAAGATTAAGAAGGAAAGGTATAAAGGTAGAGAGAATTCTGAAATGTGATACAGATGATGTTCAAAATTAAATTATAAAATGTACTCACAGACTGTGTAAAAGCACCAGAGGCATTAAATGGGAAGCAAGAGCTGATTTGGGAAGGTAGAGAAATTGTTGGTAGAGATTAGAATGGATATGGAAAAGAGGGGCATATTTTGGAAAGAAATAATATATAGGGTGAAAGATATGGAGGAACAAGTAATTTGGGCTAGTTTTGAGGACAAAAATTCTTTAGAAATTTTTAGAATTATTAAAAAAACTGCAGAAGGGAGAAATTTATTGTCTTTTGTACTCAATTTAAGAGAGTAGGTTTTGTGTGAATATGTTCTAAATCTTAAAGGTATATGAAAAAATTTTGGAGAATGTATTTTGCATTGAAATCTGAGAATATTTTTAACTATCCAATAGACTGTGAGCAGGTAAAAAGTAGAGTGTGTTTGGAATGAAAAAGTGATAGATTATGATAAGATAAAATCACTATTCAAATGTTGATTGGTTTCAGGGTAGGGAAAATTAAAAAGAGAGGGAATTTTTAAGATTGAGAGCCAAATAGATAAAAAACATTAAGGAGCAAAAAAAATGTAAATGAATGATTTCAAAATATATGCAGTGGTTTATACTGCAATTATAATGAAAATAATCACATATCTGAAGATGTTTTGAATGTTGTCCTCCTACATTCTCACACTTTTGACATTTTTCTAGAAATCTGTCATTCCCATGCATCAATTTATCTTCTGAATTTGAGTCTATTTAAATTCCAAAACTTACAAAGTTATCTGTTGCTCATGAATTAGAGGCAAATGATCCTGATATTGAAGTAAATTTCTGCAATTGGATGTTACAGAATGTTAGTGATTAAGTAACTGATTCATGATTAATGTTCTTTATTGATGAAGCATGGTTCCATTTGTGTGATTATATTTTGACATACATAAAATTTATTGGAGTAGAGAAAAACATGATTTTATGCATGAAACCTCCTTGCATGACAAGGAAGTTGTACGTAAATGCATACAGAGTATTTAAGTACAATGAAGAAGTTAGGTTAGATGCAATTAAAGTATGACTTATGATTAATATTGGTCTTTCCCGTTTTAATAGATATTTCAGACTAGTATCTTAGTTTAGTTTTCTTTTTTTTAGGTTCTTGCTGCATTCCTCATTGTTTTTTAAAATAATCTCTTTTGATACCATTTTTCCAATTTTTGCTTATAATGAAAATATGATTGCCAAACAATATATATATATATATATATATATATATATAATATAAAAGAAAAAGAAAAATAAAGTAACACTATTAACAATGTAACAAATTAACAGTAATAATAAATTTTATATATATATATATATATATATAAATGATCAAATGGATCAATAAAATAAATGACCGAGTATAATTGGGAAGCTCAGTTCTTCTGCCATCTCTAGATGATTCAAGTTGATGCTGGTATATGAATGGGTATACCATCATCTCAAAGTAAATTATGCTTGAATATTGACAGATGCATATAAAGTATTTAAATTATCATTATTTCTGAGAAAAAAATAAGACCCATTTAGCAGGAATGAGAATAATTCATTTTGTACATTAGAATTTATATGAATATAATCTATTTCAAAAGTATGATGACAAAAGGCAAACAGTTGTTCCTCCAACTTACTCTTATATGTAACTTGTTACTTTTTACTAATACTTTACAAGTATTGTACCTCTTTTGTGAAACAGAAAGTTACAAGTCCATACTTTATGTATACTGTACTAATATACTTGTAATGTATTAAGCCATACTTTTGTGGAATACAGCCCAGATATGTATAAATGTAATAGGACATTTCCTATTTCTTCTCTCATAGGATACATGCTTATTTTCATTGTAATTGTAGTTTTAATTGTGAGAACTTGGATCAGTTGCACGTATATATTTGCTGAGAATTACTACTCTGAATGCAATGAAATGGGCAGCAAAACCATGAAAGATCAAGTATTATAATATAGATCATAAACTCAATTATTAGAGGAAAAGACATTTGGGAATAAGGCATGAAACATAGCAAAAGAATTACTGAAAATATAGTCTTGCAATAAGTTGCTCTAGAATTACACATTTCTGGAAGGAACCCATGTATTTAGCATTTTTAATAACATATAACGCCCATATTTACTGTTGAGGCACTGCGGGTGCTGAACACTGGTGATGCACGAGATGAAATAATAAAATGAGAAAGGAAGGGTTCTCCCTCTCCCTTTTTAATGAAAGGAAGCATTGCAGGTCTAAGTTTACGATACCTCCCAGGCATTTGCCATTGGAGAACTGAGGAAAGCGTGGAAAAACCATCAGTCAGGGAGGACAATCCTAGTGAGAATCCCAGATCTCCATTCATGAATTGTGCCTTAATGGCGTCGCCTCTCAAAGAGAAGCAGGTTAGCTATTTTGCCATGTCTGCAGAAATAGTTTATTCAATTCCAAACTGAATTTTTTCAAATGGTGACAGAAACTTCACTTAAGAGGGTTTTTAAATCAGCACATTGTTTGGGAATCTTCATTCCCATCTTCAGCTGTTGACTGATTGCTAGGTATGTTTCGGCCATTTGGTATGGTTTGTGGTTGGATCTGAATTGCTTCTCTGTTGAATGGAATAGAAATTTACTGAATTTTATCCAGAGGTGGAATGTCAAAATTCATTAATTTATCTTACTGTTTTGGAATGAAAATTTTTACCATGTGGCTGGTTCTTTTGGAGAATAACTTCTTTTAATAAAATGGCTTCTTATTTAATTTCATAGTTACGCTCCCAAAAATGAGTTGCTACCACTGATATTTCCAATTGTTTAATCCAGAACATGTCTAAAACGTTCTTTCTTCCTGGTTTCCAAATTTCTCTTAGTTTTTCCTATGTATTTTAAATTGCAATCTAAGCATTCTGTTGCATCTATGTCTGAATTTTTCCCTGTGTTATGCTGCTTTTTAACAGAGAACCTAATATTGTTTTATATTGTATTTATTTTATGGTGCTAATTTTATGCCACTTTCTTTGAAGATTTTCCCAAATTTGTGACGATATTCTGGATGATATGTCAATCTGCTGTATTTGTAAATTCTCTTTGATAATTTTAAGTGTAGAAATGTCTTTAATGGATTTTTGTCTTTTGAATTTGTTAATCTTTTTAATTATAGTGTTAATGCTATACCCATTGATTATTGCTGTACTGAATATATACTGTAATCTTTTTTTGTATTCTGTTTTTGTGAGTTGAAGATTAACTAATCTGTGGATCAAACTATCAAAAATTGCATATTTATGTGGAATTGAATTAGAGCTATTATTTTTATGTCAATATTCGTACATGTGCCATTTCTATTCATACCATAGTTGAATTTCTCTGAATTTCTAATGATTTTTAAGTCTAAAAATGGAAATTCTCCAGTTTCCTCAGTTTCTATGATGAATTTTATGGGTTTTTGTAACTTAAGGAGTTTTAAAGCATCTGATGAATATTTTTTTGGTATTATTGCAAACACATCATCATATCTGTATTACATTTTAAAAATTAATGGAAAAATGTTTATATGTGTTTAAAAAAATGTATGAATAAGTCTGCCGGAAATGGAAACAGTGGGTTTCCCACAGGCAATTCTGCTGGTACTAAAAATTTTGCTACATGCATTTTTGTTTGCAAATTTGGTTTTAGTCATTTTCTTAAAAGAGTTTTTTTTTGGGGGGGGGTTAAAGTTGAATTTACAATTATGTCATTTTGTAATCAGATAGAGTAATTGATGCTGTCTACTATTGGTCTCATGCATGGTTTTGTTAATGAATTTTCGGAAGTGCATTAAGTCTCGGTTCAGTAGGATCGTCTGGGGTTATTTCCTATTTTGCTATGTCTGACTTCTTTTAGTATATTAACCATGGTACTGTTGCAAATTTTGAGAGATTTCTTGCTTATTTTCCTGTAATCTTTCTCATTCAACAATTTCTCTTGTAGTTTGTTTTGTTTACCTCAGATTGAGCATGCAGTTGCCTGATGAGCATCTACTTTAAAATATACTATAAAACATAAATGACTAAGCAAATATATTTTCCTATGATGTCCAAAAGCTAACAACAACACTTACCATATTGACAACTTCATGTCTGCGACCTTCTTTATCCACATATGCTTCTGCTCTCACTACCATCTCTGTATCTCTCTTCCTACGTCGCAAATGAGGTTCCATGGCTGTAGGTTCAAGGTCTTCCAGACCAGGAAGAGACCCACCTGCCAGTGTCAGAGCTTCCAATTCTGCTCCTGGTCGTCTTGTCAGATTTAGAGGGTTTATGTGGGTCTCTAAAACAAAGCACTCTCCACCACCTATTGCTGTAACAGAGAAAAACTTCAATATAACAAATCCATTAGGTAGAACTAGAAAATGGTTACTGTAAAATAATCTGGAATTTAAGTGTTTTTAAAATGGAGAGGGCAAAATACACAATAAGTAATTAAAATTCCTAGAATGAGTTCAAGAAATCTTTAAATGCTTTACTAAAATATACAAAACCCATAACAGAAAAATATAATCGGAAATTAAATTAAAAATATGTATGGTCTGCCTAAAACACACAAATCAGGTAATAGTGTGCATGCCCCTAATTATCAATAATAAAGATCACCAACCTATAAATTAGCCAAAATATTTGTACAGGGTCTTCCAGTAAGAGTGTCTTACACTTAACATACAGTTGCCATGTTTATGAAGCTATAGCAGTCAAATTTTTCACATATTACAGTTGTTGTTAACAAATAACTATGGAACATTACAGTGCAGTAGCAAAATAATTTTTAATCTCTTCTGAGTCAAAATATTTAGTAGAGATTATTAATGTGTTTTTATTACTATGGGCAGTCCCTGGTCTCCATTTTTAGCTAATCTTCACGAGCAAATTTGAAACAGGCATCAACTCAGCTTTCCCATACATATTTAAAATATGATACATATATTTGCCATAGTCAACAAAAAACTCAATAATGATGCCATAAAACTTCTGAATTTACAAAATAAAAACATTTCATTCAAATACGAAACTGAAAAAATAACATGTTACCTTTCTTGGACACAAAAATAATGAAATGTCAAGAAAACCTGGAATTTGGAATATACAGAAAGAGTGCACATGCAGACAATTACATTAAGGTTAATGATTTTAACCCCACAACCAACAATTAGCAAAAAAGAATACCTTAAAGAATACAAACAAATAAAAAGAAAATTGTTATAACAAAGAACTAGTACACAAAAAAGTAAAATTCAAGGGTCAAAAACTTATTAAAGAAACCACAAAACTTATTAAAAAAAAGCTAATTTTTAAAAAATTCACATATCATCCATGGGTCTACAAAAATTTCAGAATATTCTTAAAGATTTTAATATCAGGTTAGCACATGTAAACAGATTGAATGTTAAACATTTCCTCATTGATAATGTTAATGACAGTATTTCACAAGAGAAAAAAGCAGTTATTTATAAAATAAGTTATGCAGAATGTGAAAAAATCTACATTGCAAAAACAAATAGAAACACATGTTTAAAAGAACATTTCAGAAACATAAAAAACAAGCAGTTGGAGAAATCAGCAGTGGCATCACATTTTCGGACAGAAAATCACGACATACTGAAAGGAAAACAAAATTATTAAAATCAGTGTATGGACCTACTGAATTAGCAATATGGGAGAAGATCTACATTTTCATGTACAAAGACAGTTAAATGAACTTCGGCACTTCCAGTGATGAAAACATAAACTTCAAATTCACCAAACCTCCACCAGAGCAGATTACACATCCCTACAGCATAACGGTTTATCCTACAGTGGACAATGGAGCTGACGATGCAAACGAAGGATTTGTGAAAGCAGTTCTACATATTTAAACAAGTAAGTGGAGCAAAAGAGAGTTAGTGCGACTCAATCACACAATGATTTTAATATATTATTAATGTGTGTTTCACTGTGTTTTATTTCAAATTGCATTAATATGAAAATAATTTTTTCTCAGTGTTAAAACTAGACTAAAGATAAATATACCCTTAACTTGGAATGTGATGACTTTCTTAACAGGACATAGAAAAATAAACTCATATTTCTTTAGATTCAAAATACAAGACAGTTTTGTGACATGCAAAACCAGACGGTCAAACATGTCTATTCCAATGTAATTTATTAGATAAATAAAGATCCTCTTTTCAAAATATAATATTAATGAAATATGGAAAAATATACATATAATAAGATCAAAGTATTAGAAGAATAGAAAAGAATTTGTACACCATATGAAATTGGTAGACTTAGAGAGACTGCAGACTTAAATTAATAAATGGAAAAAAATGTAGTATATAAGTGACTCAATAACAGTTTAAATAAGTATAAGAAAAGAACAGTAGGATAATTATTATACAATATAATGCTAAATCTAATAATTAGATACAGAGAAAATCTGTGATGTTTAATCAAAACCAATTGAAACATGATTTTAAGTCATGGTATAGTTATGTGGATGACATTTTTGCAATAATACCAAAGAAACACTCATGAGATGCCCTGAAACTTCTTAATTTGCAACATTAATCTATAAATTTACAATAGAAGAAAGAAATGGTTGGCTACCATTTCTAAATTTAAAATTATAAGAAATGGAGACTGTTTGAATTTTGGAATTTACATAAAAGAAACACATACGAAAAATTACACAAAAAATGAGAGTTATAACCCCATCCCACATAAATATGCAGTATTTCACAGCTTGGCACGCAGATTGATGAATATTCCACTCACAGAAGCAGAGTACAAAATAGAATACAAATAAATAATAAAGACAGCTATAATCAATGGTTTCAACAAAGACACAGTGATAAAACCTATCAATAAATCTAAAAGACAAAAAGGGATAAAGGAAGTTCCCTCAATGAAAAATACAAAAGAAGAATACAAATTCAAAAGTTTCACCTACCATCCAATTTACCATAACAAGTTCAAGAAAATTTTCAAAGAACATGGGATAATGTTAGCCCCAAAGAACAGATACAACATCAAGAATTTATAGGTTGCACAGTAAAAGACTTCATACCAACAGAACAGAAATCAGGAATTTATGAAATAAAACGTGTAGATTGTGAGCAGAGCTACATAGACAAAACAAAGAGAAGTTTGGAAATTCGGAGGAAAGAACATTTTAGGAATATTCGGTTTAAGCAAGTGGATAAATCAGCAGTAGCAGCTCACTTTTGGACCAAAAACCATGAAATAAAACTGGGAATTAAACTGCTGAAACATCTTCACAACCCATTGGAGTTATCCACTTGGGAAAAAATTTTTATATTAAAAAATAGAGAAAACCTAATGAATTTCAAGTTTCCTCCTATGGATGAACTCAGCAATTTCCTACTTCAACCAACAGAGGCCAGGCATCTTACTTTTATGTAAATAAATGGAGTTTAGTGTAAAAAAATGAATACCTAAGTTTTGGATGATTTTAAAAGTTTATAGACCCTAGTTAGAAAAGATAATTACTCAATGGACAATTATTAATTTATAATTGTATACATTGTGCAAACATAACATGCAGTATTACTTTTGTTGTAATTGAGTGTGCTGTGTTTATATATAAAAAAACCAACAACTTAGCAGCAACAACATGGAATATTACACTATCCCATAATGTGTAGAAATTGTTTAATTTTTTTTATCAATGTTCAAGTAATAATATTATATTTAACAATTTTAACATCAACTTTGTTTGAAATGGGTACCCTCAATGAAGGTGTTCTTTAACACCCATTTTTACAACTAAGACACCACAAGCAGTGGACAATGATGATGATGATGAAATGATAAATTGGAAAAGCATTAATTTTTGTAGGGAGGGGGTAGCATTCCAGACCAAGTTTAGAGTACCTCCCCAGCATTTGCTATTTATGAGAGAATTGAAGAAAACCTGAAAAAAAAAACCACCTCAGTTAGAGGTTTACCCTGGTAGGAATTTAATCCCAGACCTCTCACACATCAGTCTGTGCCTTAATGAACTTGGCCATATGTGTTGGTGTTACTCCTTAAGGAAATATCTTTTAATGCAATGTCTACATCCTTAAACCAGAGCTCAATATAGGCAAATTGCAGCTTATGTCAAGACCTGTGACTAAACAGGAAGAATAAGCATATGAAAAATGGATTTTCCTGTTATCAGATTGGGATTACGAACAGAATTCCACACATGGCAGCAGCTGTGTTACATAACATTGTAGTGAAGACAAGATATTGACTATATCCAATATTTCTTTATACTTCCTAGCTTAACAATTAACAAACAGCGAAACTTTCATCCATCATTTCCCAGGGTTTAGCAAAAGAAAACGATAAATGTGGCAAAATAATGGATGGGAAAAGAGGTCTAAAACATGGCATCTCTGGCATGTTAAAACTGTTGGGAGGTCGTATTGACTAAAATTAAAGAAAGAAAGCAGAAATATGCTATTGTATTGTGGCATGAGGGGGAGTTAAATAATGAAAATGATATATTAATAATGGGCAGTAATGTGCTCTGATAAAACATTATCAAAGTCATGTAGATAACAGTTGGTATCTGGTTGTATATGAAAAAGAAATAAATCCTGCTCATGCATACTGAATGTTTTGCAGGTTAGGTAAGCAATGCAGTTTGTGGAGAACAGTGCGACAGGAAGGATTCATGACTCAGATCTCCAGGCTCTCTCCATCAGCATCCTTGGATGGTAACACATCCTCATTGTAATACTATGATTTACACCATTAAAAAGCTGCAGTAGTAGTGTTCATTGTATCATTTGATTTATCATAAATACCCTGTTGTCACATTCTGTGATATAAATGATTTGTAGAGATTAGGAGTGGAGTTTGTCCTAGCTAGGTGTCCAGCCATTTGCTTAGTCTGGGAAAAATGAGGAATTAAGCGATGCTCTTTTGGGGCTGTGACAGTATTAATTTCAACGTATCAAATTTGAGGGGGACCACACGCCCTGTCAGAGATGTTCGTGGTTTAAAAAGACTCTTAGGTCTTTCACTAAGTAACCTCTTGTGTGTAATGCATGACAGTTAATAACAATAAAAGCTTAGCTTGCTTTTCCTAATGCATGTGTACTGCAAGAGTTAACAATGGACAATGGAAACCACAGTACTTGCTGTAAGAGTTCATTCAGCTTTGCCCGTTATCTGTCTTGTGCATCTTTGTTTCTACTTGCACTTCCCCTCTGCCACAAACACATGCTGCTATGATTAATCTTTTGTCTTTGCATGTTCTGTTTAGTGATGCCTTGCCACTCAATGTGTGCCTTGTTACAGTATGTTTCAAAAGCATTGTTCTGCATTCATTGCAATTTATCAATTATTCATGATTAAAAAATGATCAAGTGAGGATACAAATAACATAAAACAAATATATATTTGTATAAAATATAGTGAACTTTTGTAACAGTGGTGTCAATTATTTAACATTTAAGAGAAATTCTCATTTAAGAGAAATTGAGTCGAGATGGTGTGTATGTTACTATCTCGACTCAATTTCTCTTAAATGTTACAAATATATATGTTTGATTGATGTGGGAAAAATGATATTTAGAGAACAATCAATGTGCATTTTATTCCTATTATTTATAATGAAATTATATTTGCCCCACATAAATCAAATAATGGATTATTTGGGAAAACAATGCAAACTGAGTCTTCTGGGCTGTAGAGCCGTGGTCCATTGGGATTCTTCTTCATCTTCCCAGACGTTTCATCCATGACTGCAGTAGACATCATTAGTGGTGTGCTTGGCATAATTTTTTTGAAGATGAGGCAATGACTGACTCGTTAATGGAAATTGTGGCAGTATATATATATAATATAAAAGAAAAATAAAAATAAAGTAACACTATTAACAATGTAACAAATTAACAGTAATTATAATAGTACAAAAGGATAAAATACCAAGAAAGAAAAAGTCACACTTGAGATCGCTATATTTCGGGCTCGTGGAGTTCTTCTATGGCAAAAAGACAAGTGACCACTTTCAAGTGTGAATTTTTCTTGGTGTTTTATCCTTTTGTACTATTATAATTACTGTTAATTTGTTTTATATATATATATATATATATATATATATATATATATATATATATATATATAGTGGGGTTACCTGTGGAACTGAGCTCTGATTGGTTTACTTGGCTGAGGGGATTGGATCTAACCTGTAGCTCATGGATGTATCTAACATACCACAAGAAACACAAATGAACTCCAGCTTAGATCCAACCTCCTCAACCAAGCAAACTAATCAGAACTCAGTTCTACAGGTAACCCCATTATATATACTGTCACAATTTGCATTAATGAGTCAGTCACTACCTTGCCTTCAAGAAGATTATGCAAGTACACCACTGATAATCTGCAATCATGGACGAAACATCTGGGAAGATGGAGAAGAATCTCATTCGACCATGGCCTTTAGCCCGGAAGACTCAGTGTGCACAGTTGACACTGGCTGTGAAAGCCTATGTTCATAATACATTGAAATTTATTCAAAAACCTTAAGGTACTTACATGTTTTTTTTATTGAGTTTTTTATGGACACTCTTAAACATCTCAGGTCATAAGCGTCCCATTCAATTCAAGGTGTGAAACGGCGGACAAATTTTGCTCAGAGGCCTCTATTTCAGGCTTGAGGTTCTTTTTCTTGCCGTAAATGTACAACACGGGACCCACAGCTTTACTTCCCTTCCGAAGGAAGCCATACTTAGGATTTTTATGTCCGAAAAAATCCATCGGTCCTGGCTGGGTTCGAACCTGCGATCTTGGGTATAGGTGGCAAGTATGGCAACCACTACACCACCAGGACTGACTATTCTTATACCAACTACTCAATTCATGCTATTTGCAAAACTTGGGAATCTTAACAAGGTGTTCACTAACATTATGCAGGAAAATATATTATTATAATTTTAACATATGTTAGCTAATAATATATTAGTGTAGTGTATTTTTAACACCTAACTCTCTGACAGTAGCATAATACAATATTATAATAAAATGCTTATAATACCTTCAACAACTGGTCTGTCTTCCATGTATAGCAACCATTTTCCTTGTGGCTTATTGTTAGCCACTTGAAATGGCCATTCCACCTTAACATCAAGGCTGCCAACTTTCCATGGTCCCTGGTTGTAGATGTGATATGAATGTACCACTTGTTCGCCAATGTCATCCAGATACTCCATAGCAGATTCTCCTCTAACTGTTCCACCATAAAACACATGGTCTGGATGCACAGATCTGTTAAGACATTTACTATTTATAGACACAGAAAACATCAAATATATAGTTTTGATAAATTTAAATTTACCTCTCAAGTAAACTTTATTTTTATCCCTAAATTTAAGGGCATTAAATTAATTAACTCAAAATTAGAGAAATTATTCCAATATAAAAAATGTGCATGCATGCACAATATCTGCTTCAGTTAAATATTTTTACAAACATGCTTGATTTAAATATTATAAAGTGACCAGAAATTTCTGTAATTTTCAAATCATCATACTGTATTTACTCACCTATAACACCCTCATTTTTCCAATTTCAAAAATAGGGAGATATTACAGGTGAAATTTTATATAATACTGGTTGGATTGGCATGGTTTAAAAAAATAATATCTACCATTTTTTATATCAACACAAATATTTAAATATATAATTTATTTAGGCAAAAAGTGATATTAATACATCCAACAGTTGCTGGACAGCAACTACCTGAAATATTTCATTCCGGTATCGACTAACTTCTATTAAACAATTGAATTTAACTGGTATTAAAATTCATTTTTTTCCTACCTTTTGTGCTGATGTATTGGAAATCATTTAATGGGATGCATCATTGCTTTCGTAGTCACAGGTTGGTTCACGTCCTCATTTTCACTTCCCTCTCCTGCCCATAGTAGATTGTCTTCAGTTCTGTCCAAAGCAGATGAAATTCCTTTTCTTAAATGTTCTTGTTGATGCTGGGAGTGATCAAACCCCATACCTTACGATCCACTCACATGTTATGCAAAAGATTACTCGTTTGATTTTGCCCTCCTTTGTCATTTCATGTTTGTTGTTTACCATCCAATTTGCATAGAACCTTCTGACACGAGCTTTAAATGGCTTATTTATGGACACATCCAATGACTGTAAAATTGATATAAGATCTCCTGGAATGATGGCTGGATAGGTCTGCATCATGTTCATTTGCTTTTCCTAGCATTCACTAAGTGGCCATGGAAGCTAACACTAGCATAGATTCTTGTTCAGCAGGGCCCCTGGTCAATGTTCCCACACTGTCCTTAACCAGTTCTTCATTAATTCAGCATCCATTCAACCTTCCTCTTGGACCCGAACATGTACGCCCTTCAGAGAGTCTTCTTTTGGCAATGTTTTTCTTTTAAAAATGCATTATGGGGGAAGCTTTCTGCTCTCGTGGTCATTGCTAATATCACAGTGCACCGTAGTTCTTCATTTCCATTAGAATCTTGCAGCACTGGTTGCATTGAATGTTGTGTTTCAGGGCATATCGAAGAGCAGTGGTGTCTGATCAGCATTGCCAATTTGACATAACAGAAAATGGTGCTCTTCCTAAATCCTTGTGACAAAGCAATGAAATCTATCACTTGTCGGTAAACTTTGATGGAAGTCTGTGGGACAGTGATGTCAGCCTCTGCAAACTTAGTTCATTGTGGCACATAGAGCATCCTAGCCAACCTTTACTTGCTTCCCTGCAATACCAAGACTCTGTGCAATTCTGCGCACTTTAAACTGCATCGTTTCTTCAGTTACAGCATTGCCATTATTTCTTGTTTCTGTAACACACTCCAGAACTTTTTCATCCATATTTTCATATTTCCCTTTCTTCACACTGCGCAAGGATTTAGATGTCTTTTTTGCTCTCAATAATTTGTCTTTCTGGTTACTCCAATAATGAATCATATATGGCTGCACTTCATATTTGTGACTCGCTCCATTTTCTCCAGCATATTCCAACACATTTAACTTGAAGGATGACGTGAAACTGGATCTCTTATTCATTTTTGCATATGTTTGTGTACTAGACGCTTCCAAAAATATACTATACACACTAAATATGGGAGTTGGGACATTGAACTCGGAAGCTGGAGGGGAATTAAGAAATCTAAGGTGAGAGAAGAGAGTAGCTAATAGTCATTGTACAAGTGTTGCAGAAGCAAGGGTTTTACTGTTAGCAGAAATGCTATATTTTTTCCCTGGTCATATGAAAGATTTTAAGTGAATACCCCCCCCCCCTGCCGATAATTGTTGAAAATTAGGGAGGTGTTACAGGTGAGTAAATATGGTATATTGCACAAAATAATGATTTAATGTTAAATATAGCTAACATCACAATTGACCTTCTGCTAATGGAAGACTATGAATTTAACTGTAATAGAACTCCTTAAGGCAGGAAGCAAAAAATATCTACACAGTGATGTTTCCAGATTGGCATCCTACCCCATTTTGCCTGCATTGTGGCCACTCCTTTACAGTGTGCCCTATTTTAATCAAATCTAGCCAGCTAGCAACTGTTTAGAATTCATTTTGTTAATCTATGCTCTTGCGAACATTTTAGCAGAGCTCATGCTGTTTTATTCACCTTTGTGGTCTGTGGAGCAAGATTTGACTCTTTAGTTTCACATATGAAGGATTCCTGTTTTTAGCATTTTTAAGACCAATGCTGATTTGTGTGTGTGATTTTTTTCTCCTCCTGGTAATAAGCTAGAGGATTTTTACTGCTAATGGACAAATAGCAGTTTCTTTTTATCTGTTATTTTATTTATTAGTTTGCTGTTGTTGTTTTTTAAACTTTGTTTTTTTAGTTATGCTATTGATTTTTTTTGTTTTTCTTAGAAATTATTTTTTACTCTCTTAGGTGCTAATAACCATCATAGTCCTGCATCCTTAAATCATAATCATAATTATCCAGCATATAGGAAGTTTTTAATTTCATTATCAAAGAACGAATGGGGTTTGCGTTTTCAGTCAGTTGCACACAAATGCTTCCCTATCTTTGTTGCTGTGGAATAGCCAACCTTCCAAGCTTCTTTTAACAGTCCCAACATAGTAATAATCTCAAGGTGATAAATCTGGACTATAGAATGGGTATTTCAATGTTGCCCAGTGGATTTTGAGTTTCTCCCTTGTCACAGCACTTATATGTGGACAAGCATTTACTTGGAGGAGAAATTCTTGAATCAGTTGCTGATGTCATTTATGTCAATAAGCACATTATGCCCCAATGGTAGAAATTAGTGTGCATTGATTGTTTGAAGTTCATGAAGAAAATTGATGAACAAAATACCCTGAGAGTTCAAGAAAAACTGTCCAGAGAACCTTCCAAGCTAACAGGCAAGTTTTTGCTTTAACAGAAGCAGATTGCCCCATTTCCTCCATGCCATGCTTACTTGCCTCAACTCAGGAGAATAGTGGGTACTTGTATTTCATTGCGAGTTATGATTCAATGCAGAAACATCTTCATCTTGGTTTAAGTATTTAGCCGAAACTTCATAACACACTCACAAATGCAGTCTTTTGATCCACAATGACATTTGAGGAAACCACCTTGCTGACACTATTTGGTAATCCAAGTCAACTAAAATGATAGATTTAACACTTCCATAACTTATATCAATGTCAAAAGTGATTTCAAAAATTGCCAAATATTGATCAAACTTGATAAGGTTCCAAACAGCCTAAATGTTTATTACACTCATCTGAGATCTAGATTGATGATTTTCATTTTCCATAGTTTCTCGTCCTATGGAACTTTTATGCCACTTACACATGGGTTTTATACAGCATCTTATCCCCAAAATGTGCTCTCTCTTTTTTCATTGATTTTACGACCATTCTCACAATAAAATGTAATAATGCATTGCAAAATTGACAAGAGTACCTCTTATTTGAACATAGTGTTACTGAAAAATGAAATTATTCATGTGAGGCAAAGTCATTCCTCCCCCTACTCCTGCAACTCCCACAAGTAGTCTCAAAAGGGTGTGTTGCTTTGTACTAATCACAATTGCTAAAATCAAAATTCTTGTTTATATTTGATTTACCATCATAAAAGCAAAAAAATATACTTACCCTGAGATGGATATCTCTGCACGCCTTATGACATGTGTATGCAACACAACTGGCTGCTGTGGAGTTTGTTCCATGGATGTTGAGTTGGCAAATACTACAAATTCCAGATGTATTTCTGAATCCTGTATTTCCTTTGGATCAAACCTAAGTTGAATGTTAGCTGGTGTACCTTGCTTAAATGGATTGCCCAGGCTGCAGATAACTAGCGTCTTGTTGAAGCGTGTGCAGATTAAATGTTTGCCCTACAAAAATATAAATACCTTTCTTAATTAGCTAGTGAGTCGATTTAATATTATATGCTCCACTTACCATACCTTAATATACATTTATTTATTTAGTTCATGAGATCATTAAGTGATACAGCATATGTATAATAAAAATCTGAATATAAGTTTATGCATATTTCATCTTAATATTCAATACCAATGACAGTACATAATGTAATAAAATGAAGTTAAAGATTATATTTTCTTATCTCAGGATATCAAAATTTTATTTATATTTGTGGACGTACATTTTTGTAGATTTGTTCTGCAAATTCAGTTCTGTATGTCCTACTGCTTTTAACAGTAGTACTTTTTCTTCAGTTTCAGATTTTCATTTCATGAGTTAATATAGCAGATTTCTCCCCTTACTTATACTTTATATTCCTATTATGCTATTTCCATCATGTATTTTTGTTCATTTTGTTTTCCAATTTAGATTTTATAAATTCCTGCCTTCTTTTCCCTTGTTATATTATATATATATTTTTCTTTTTACTAAATTTATTGTTTGGTGCTAATGTAATGTTTTTATATATTATTGATTGTGCGGATTGCTTTGCATATTGTATTTTTTTTAATTTAAATATGTTTTTGTTTCATTGACACATGAATCTCCTCCTCCTCCTCCTCCTCGCTTTCTTAAATACACAAGGTAAGTCGAAACTTTCTGCCATTTCACTCTATTTTACTGCATGTTAAGATGATATCAAAGGCTCAGTTCATAAACATGATTATATTTAAAAATACCCACACGGTATAGCTTTTTCTATCAGTGTTGATATGTTTAATTGAATTAATTGTATTTCATTAATTTTTGTGGTTTAATAATAATAATAATAATAATAATAATAATAATAATAATAATGGTTTCTCTTTTGTAGTACTTATAGATTGCACGAATTCTAATTTTGTTACCCTCACTTTTAAAAATTAGAGTAATTCCACTATAAGCATTTATTTTCAAGTGATTCGGAAGGGAAAACAAACAGAAAACTTGGTTAGGTTATGTATTATAGTTCAAATTTAAAATTAATTTCATGTTGGAACTAATACAGTGAAATAATTAATTTATTCTTAATTAGCTAGTGAGTCAATTAAATACTCTTATACTCCACTCACCATTGAATTATACAGAACATGTTTCACAGGCTTTTGCTCACATCACCAGCTGTGAGTTGACTGCCAGGTTCATTGTTGGTTGGATGGACTTGGTGTAGCTCCGATGATGATAGAATACCAGATGAGAAGAAGCCAGGAATATATAAAATTAACTGTTCAGAATACAACAAAGTATATATTGGCAAAACAAAAATAAGCATTGGAATTAGGCTAATGGAACAGTGGAGAAACATCAGGTACAAATAAATAAATCAGCGGTTGCTAATACCTGATGAGAAGGCAGGAATATATAAAATAACTGCTCAGAATGCAACAAAGTATACCTAGGTATATTGGCAAAACAAAAAGAAGCATTAGAGTTAGGCTAAAGGGACACTGAAGAAACATCAGGTACAATCAGATAGATAAGTCAGCATTTGCATATCACTTTTGGAAAGATACATGATATAGAAATGGAAGTCAAATTATTGAAATTCTAAGACAGACCCTTGGAGCTCGGAATATGGGAAAACATTTTTAAAACAAATATGAAGATAAGGTTATGACCTTCAAGATACCAACAGAAGACAAATTAATCCAAAAGTTCATAAAATATCCATGAGAGCTACACCAAGTCCATCCACCAACAACAAAACCTGCAGTCAATCCACAGTTGATGATGCGGACAACTGATGGAACTTTTGTCCACAACGTCAAACTCATGCTTATACCCCACAGTAATGCCATAAATTATTTCATTTATTAATAAGAGAATAATATGGATTTTTTAAAACCTTTTTTAAGTTATTCTACTCACAGAGGAATTTGCTAGTTATGCAGCTCTTGCAAGAAATTTCTTGAATTACTGTACCTTCTTGTGAACAAATTCCTTATAAGACCGTTCCTCATTGCTGCTTCGACTATTTGATTTTTTTTTTTTTGATTTGGTTTATTTACGGACTCTCTTTAACATCTCAGGTCACCAGCGTACCTTTCAAATCAAGGCATGAAATGGCTGACAAATTTTGCTCAGGGGCCTCTTTTTTAAGGCTTGAGGTTTTTTATCATGCCATAAATGTATGACACGGGACCCATGGCTTTACTTCCCTTCCAAAGGAAGCCATATTCAGGTTTTTATGAAAAAATTCATCGGTCCTGGCCAGGATCTAACCCCCAGTCTTGGGTTTAGGAGGCAAGTATAGTTACCACTACCCCTTCAGGACCGACTTTTTATATTTTGTTGTATTTTGGTTGATAATATGTTTTTTCTCAAAAATTAATACACAAGTATATCCACCAGAGCCAACAGATAATGGTAACCCTTCCAATAGCTGAAAATTAGCTGAGAATGCAGATGACATTCTGTGAAGATATATGAATTATACAACATATGTGATTTGCTTTACTGTGCTAGTTCTAAATTATACTTTAAGGGTAATATTTGCTTTTGAAACACCTTTGAGGTATAATGCAAGATCATAAATGTATACCAAAAACAGCAAAGGACCTAAAATAGAGTCAGAAGGAAACCCACACTAAGGAATTTTTCTTTCTGAGAGTTTATGTGAAATGTGTGCCTTTATGTTTCCGTTAACTCAATTGTCTCTTTTGTCTAAGTAGGTTTAATATCACTTGAGAGCAACACCTATGATCCTACATTTGGTTAGTTTGTAAAGCAGGATATGATGGTCTGTCCAGTCCAGTGCTTTTCAAATCTAGAAATAAGCCTGCTTCAGCTTTGCTTCACTTCCATGTATGCTGGTTTTGTTTGCGCTTTAGTATCAAGAATGTCTTCGGTGTTATTGCTTGGTGGTCTGATTTAGCATCATGAATTATCAACTTAACTTATAATTTGTTTCAATTAAGTCAGAGTCTGCTTATAAAGTTTGTTAAGACTGTGAAAAGATAAAACCTTCTCTTAAGTGAAGCAGATTGATTAAAATAATGATGATTGTGATGATAATTATAGGATCATTTGAAAATCTCTTGGAACGAAGCACAAAATGATAGCACAGTTTTTAGAAATTATTCTTATATTCCACATAGTCTCCCTTGATACAAGTACACTTTGTATAGCAATGCTCCAAAGCCTTTATCCCATTCTCCAGGCCTTCAAAATTGACTCAAATGATGATTTAAGCTCTTCATCGAAAAGGACTTTTCTCAATTTATGGAAAATGGCAGTCTGATGGAGCCCAACTCAGGGGAATACAGTAGATGTGGCACCAAATCGCATTACAAATAACCGATTTTTGCCATTGCAATGAGATGGCAAGCATTGTCTTGATGCAAGATGACTTTCTTCTTTGATAAATCTGGCCATTTTGTTTGCAATAGGTCCAACAGGTAGTATAATATGTTTCAGTGATAATGGTTCCAATGAGAAGATAATAAATTAGCAGAAAACCTTGGAATTCCAGAAAACCAATGCCATGATCTTCCCAATTGATTTCATACACTTGACCTTCTTTGGTGGTGAAGAATCGTGATACTTCCATTGTTCAGACAGTTGTTTTGTTTCAAATATGTATTTCATCAATGGTCACAAATCGATACATTAAGCAAGCAGGATTTCTTTGAAAATGAACCAAACTTTGCATAAAGATTTGTACTTATACTCACTTTTGATCTTCAGTCAGCTGTTGTTGAATCCAATTACTGATAATTTTTTTGAAGACAATTCTCAAAATATGAAATGTGCATTTCCCTGAAAAGCCCAGAGCTTCAGCAATTTCAGACACCTTTAATCAACAATCCTCCAGAACCATGTTGTGTACCTTATCAATAATTTCTGATGTGATGGATTTTGGTCATCCACTGCATGGGTCATTTGAAAATGATGGTGCAGAGTCCCCTAGAGTATCTGTCATATATGTATGAATTTCTGTTGCATTCATACCCTTATTTTACCAAGTACTTAATAACTGCACAATGTTCGATATTTGCCATTTTTCCTGCACTGCTACTAACAGCTTTAGTTACCATTATTCTTGACCAATCCATGTATAATTTCATAAATATTTCTATGGAAAAGGGCTAGTTTTGATAACAAAACTGCTTTAACACTGCTGCTGCAATCTGTGGGTCATTTGAATACTGTTCAAATGAACCTCGTACAATGAAGGAGGGCATTGTTTTAATGAATTTTTACGCTCATTCATGTGCAAGTGGAATCAAAACTTTGTACAGTTGTCACAAAGCTGTAATACAGTAGATAACATGAAAGAAAGTCCAAGGCTCTTAATGAAGTGCATCAATGCCATCACTGTTGTTGCTTCTGCTGCTACCATGCACAAATAAAACAAAATGCACATAAAAGAAAATCCTGCTAAATATACTTACATCACTCTTATGTGATATATAACTTAGACTTGCAGGATGCACCACATATAACTGCGCCTCATAAGCAGACTCCCCAAAGTTATTTGCTGTAATATTTAATTTCACTTCCTGATGTTCACCCATGATGAGCTCCCAGGTGTTAGCTCGTCGGCCTGTAACATAGTAAAAAGAAAGAGAAGAAAACTAAAGCATAAGAATGTAGGTATCAAAGAAAATGAACTGATGTGACCTTAGTAGCTCTTTTTATTTATTTGTTTATTTATTCAATAAGACAACTTATGTTTGTAGTGGAACATGTCCATAGTACATACAATGAGGGCTATTAAATGAAGAATGCTGTTTTTACAGGCATAATTTCTCATGGAAAAAATTAACTTTAGAACATTTTATTAGATTAGTGCCACATATACATGGTACTAGTTTCATTGTTGTCACTTCTTGTTCCTGTCTGTGAGAGGTGTCCAAGCAGAGATATAATTTCCACTTACAGTAAACTGGAGGTGACATGTGATGAACAATAAATTCTGTTTTTGTCTGAAAAAATCTTCAGTTCAGGCCTATGGAGAGTATATCTTCTCTAAAGCACAACTCAAAGATGATTTAAAAAGTTTAAAGAGAGGGGCAAACAATTTCAAAAGAAAGTGAACCTGGAACTCCAGTTTGTGCTCTAAAGGAAGAAAACATTAATGCTGCTATCACTGTGAGATATGATCATTCAATAAATTAGGAACACATTCAGAAATTCAGAAATTTTCACTGGGTGCAACTCATACATTGATAGCTGAAAAGTTGCACATGAGACATGTTTGTGCATGGTGGGTTCCAAGACGCTGATTCCCAAACAAAAGGATGTTTAAGTGAATTAAATGTATTAAAAAGCTGTAGACATTGGAGTGGTAATATCCTACACTAATGTATTCAACATTTTCACACTAACTCCACTTACTTACATACACTGGACATGTTTCTGAAGCCTTCGCTTCCATCATCAGCTAAGTTGGATGGTACATGAAGCTTTTGAATTTTTATCTTTAATTGTTCTTCAGTGTGAAAATCTCTCTTATTTCTAACAAAGAAATTAATTTCCTAAACAAAGGCATCAAAACTTGTGTATATTTTTTGGAAAAAGTAGAAGAATACTTCTACTTGATAATAATTGATATAGCCACCCATCACATAAACGAAGGAGAAAAATCATTCATTAAAATGAAATGCAGCAAAATTTTGGAGAATCTAAAAAACGAAAAGAAATTTCAAAATTACAGTACTACATTAAAAGAGTTAAAAGAGATAACAGTTATATACACAAAGGTGGATAAATGCAATAAAATAATCATTTTAGATAAAAGGGATTACATAAACAGAGTAGAAATTATGAAAAAAGGGAAAAACTACAAACTAATTAACTAAAAAGAATCCTCTGAATAGCTGCATTAAAAATTTAACCAAAACACTGAATGAAGTCAAAATATTATCCACTGGTGAAAAACAGAAAATCACACATAGCAATCTGGTACTACCCAGATTTTATGCAGTTCCTAAAATCCATAAAAATGATAACTCCATGATATCAATAATTAACAATATTAATTAACCCACATACCTTGTAGCAAAAACATGAGTGGCATTTTAATAGATTTCAAAGCTTGAGCAACAAAAATTTATTTGATTTGGTGAGGGGGGGAAACAGAATTGCAACAGGAGATATAATGGTGACATAAAATACTTATTCCCAAGCATACCAATAGCGAATTTTATGTAAATGCTAAAGAAATTTTTAACCTCCTTACATTTACAAACAGTATAAATAGAAGACTTACTGAAGCTTGCAAATATTTGCATTCAACAAAATTTCTTCAGTTTTAACCAAAGATATTATCAACAAGTTTCGGGCCTTGCTAAAGGAAGCCTCTTGTCTCCATTTCTAGCGAATTTACTCATGAGCTCCTTTGAAATATATAGGGTGAGGCATTTATAGTGTCGCAGCCATTTTACTCCAACAAAGGGGAAAATCAAAAAATCCTTCAGACAAAATTTGAAGTGCTCTTAGGGGGATATAAGGTAGCGACATTAACTCGTCTTTGAAATGCCATTCTCAAGGTCATTCCAAGATCAAATTGTTTATTCAAATGGAATGGTGCCTTTATTTCCTGGGGAATAGAAAGAGTATTCAATTTTCAGTATAAAAGTTCTAGTACATCCATCAGCTAGGGGTGATAGATGATGAGCTATTGGGCAAATAAGACAGCAAATATTATTCACTTATTTTCACTTCTCTCTTTTTTTATTTTATTGTTGCTATAAAGGAAACTCATTTGTTTATATGCATATGCTCATTTGTTGACATGGGTACACAAATGAGTGCTCATCATTGCCAATTCAAACCTAAAAGGACAGAATTCTCACTCAGTTCCACTTCGTTTTCAATTATGGATGTTTGATACACGATCAATGAGAGCACCGATATGGTTTACATTTATGGCGAAGCTCATAAGAACGCTAGAGTGCAACTTACAGGGAGATTGATATCCTAAAGCAGATAGCCATCTGTAGAAATTTTCAACGTCTTGGAAATGTATTTTCCGAAACTGGAGGTGTCACATCAAGAAAACATCATCGAATGAGGAGTGCTACTGTGGAAAATTTGGAAGTTGCTGTATTAGCTGCAGTTCTTGCTAATCTTCACACAAGTTCCCATTAAATGGAACATGATTCTGGAATCTCTCTAAGAAGTGTTCTTCGAATACTTCAGTGTCACAAATACCACCCATATCACATTAGCCTACACCAAGCCCTTCATGGGGATGATTTTCAGAAGTGTATTAAATTTTTCCAACGGGCTCTACCACAAATTGAAAACTGTAACTTTTCAAACATTTTATTTTCTAATGAGATGACATTCACTAATCCTGCTCAAGTGAACCGACATAACATGCTTATTGGGCTGTGAAAAAGTCAACATGGTTATGGGAAGTACAGCATCAGTGGCAATGGAGCATTAAGTTTGGAGTGGAATTTTGGGAATCCATATAATTCGACTATATTTCATTGAAGGTAAAACTTAATGGGCTGAAATATATACAATTTGTGGACCATGAACTTCCAGTGTTGCTTGAAGATGCACCTCTTGTGGACCAGGTTGCAATATGATATCAACACGATGGTTGTCATTACCGCCACAGGTGGCCATGGTCGTTAAGGTGCAGACTCGGGAGGTGTGGGGTTCAAATCCCACCAGGACTGCCTGCCCTGACTGGGTTTTTTTCCAGATTTTCCTCAGTCCTCATAAATTGCAAATGCCGGGAACATACCCTAAACTTAGGCCCGCGACACTTCTTTCCCTTAAAAAACAAAACAAAAAAAAATCTGTTCCCAATTTCATCTCAATTTAAATTTAAAAAAAAACTATGGTTATCCATCTCATTACTCAGCTGTAGCTCTAGAAATATTAAACAGAGAGTATCCTGGTCGATGAATAGGATGCAGAGGACCTGTCCATTGGCCTGCCCATTTCCCTAATCTCGCTTCTCCAGACCTTTTCTTATGGGGACACATTAAGATAAAGTTTATGAAGAAGTACTACATATAACTGGTAAACTACGTCAACAAATTAGGAATGTCTGTGCAAGAATCACTAAGAAATATTTTGACATGTTCATTGATCTTTTGAAGCACATTTTCAGAAATGCATTGAAGTTAATGGTCATACTTTGAAGCATTTACCAAATTGAAATTGTTTGTAATGTGAACATGACAATGTTTCAATTATGACTATAATTGTACTGCACTCTATGTAAATTGAGGTCAGTAAAGTGAAAGTGAGCTAAAAATATTTGCTGTCTTATTTATCCAATATCTCAACATCTATCACCCCTAGCTGATAGAATGGCATTTCAAAGACGAGTTAAGGTCACTATCTTATGTTCCTCTAAGAGCACTTTAAATTTTGTCTGAAGCATTTTTTGATTTTCCTCTTTGTTTCACAGTAAAATGGTTGCGACATTACAAATGCCTCATCCTGTATATCACCAAAGCTTCCCTTTAATTTTCAAGACATGGTATAGGTATGTGAAAGACATATTTGCAATACAGAAAAAAACAGTCAATGGATGCTATGAAACTTCTTAATATACAACATAAATCTATACATAGTTTTGAATAGCTGGAATTTTCACAGTGAAATATATAAATCTATACAGTTTACCATAGAAAAAGAGAGAAATGGTTAGTTCCCATTCCTAGATTTAAAAAGTATAAGAAATGGAGATAGTCTGAACTTTGGAATTCATAGAAAAGAAACACACACACAGAAAATTACAAAAAAAAAATAATAGTTATAACCTCACTCCATACAAATATGCAGTGTTTCATAGCATGGCACAAGAATAATGAATATCCCACTCACAGAAATAGTACAAAAAGAAATAGCAACAGATAATTAACTCAACAATAACCAATGGTTTCAATAAAGATACAGTAATAAAAATTATCAATAAATTTAAAAAGACTAGTGTGTATAAGAGAGGTTTCCACATTGAAGAACATCAAGGAAAGATTCAAAAGCTTCACGTACTTTCCACGACAAATTTAAGAGGATATTCAAAGAACAAGGTATAATGTTATCCCCAAAGAACAAATATAATATCAAACATTTATTAATTTGCACTGTACAAGACACCATACCAACAGCACAGAAATCAGAAATTTATGAAATCAAGTGTGCAGATTGTGATTAGAGATACATTGGAAAAACAAAGAGAAATTTGGAAATTCAGAGAAAAGAACACTTTCAGAATATTCGTTTTAAACAGTTGATAAATTAGCAGCATCAGCTCATTTTTAGACCACTCATCATGAAATTAAACCAGAGATTATGCTGCTAAAAGAACTTCACAAAACAACAGAGCTATCCACTTGGGAAAAGAGTTTTATCTTAAAAAATCAGAAAATTTTTAATAAATTTTTATTTTCTACCCATGGATGACCTCAGCAAGTTTGTATAGAACCACCAGAGACTGCCACAAAAGCATTTTGAGATCCAGCCACCAATTCCAGTAGTCAGTCAACAGTTGATGATGAAAGCAAGGGCTTCCGAAACATGTCCAGTGTTATGTAAGTAAGGGGAGTTAGTGTGAACACATTAGTGTAGGAAAAGGATGTTGTGTGCAGTTGTAGATGATGTGGAGTTTCTTTCAAAGGTGCTGATGGAACTTGGTTACAAAATTTTGATCCTGAGAGCAACCAGCAAAGTTCTGTATGGTCACCCCCCCCCCAAAAAAAAAACAGAAGTGGTTGCTTCTTCTGCGAAAGTTATGATCATCTAATTTTTCGATATTCAATTAATAGTGCATACAAAATTGTAACTTGGCAATGCTACAAAGATGTTCTGAAAACCTTGCAAGACAATATCATATACAAGAAGCCACATTTTCATGCAATAGGCTGGATGCTGCATCATGATGATGCACAGGTGTGCAATGCAAATGTTGATGCTGAATATCTCACAAAAATCAATTTGAAGTGTGTCCCTTGTACGTGCAAATACTCTTTAAGGAATAGAACAGCTAAATTGAATCATATTAGCATTAAGCAATACACTGTATTATGCCACCTGATGAATTACTTAATACACTGTTACACAAACAAAACACGTCTGTACATTCCTAGAGATAAGTTTGTACCGACTCCCCTCTGGCTTCCGGGTTCGGAGTGTGGGAATGAGATGAGAACTGCAGAACTCAATCAACTATGGCCAACTAAATGTAAAGCAGTCTCACAACAGAAAAATCACCCAGTATAAACTACATACCTATGCATATGAAAAACCAATTTCTCATAATTTGTACTTTTTAAGAGTCTTGAAAAGTATAAAATGAGGGTTTTTACTGTGTTAATTTTACTTTAATGAAAAAGAATTCAATGTACTAAGATATTCATCCTAAAAGGAACATATGGCTTTCTTTTGCTTTTCTATCTTAAATAAATGAAGTATAAAACTTAATATTAATAATTTATAGAACTCCCAATGTGTTAGTGCAGGAAATTAAACTCTATAAACTTTAGTAATACCTGGTGGCAGAAGTAGCTGACTCTCAAGATTAAGCTGGCTTTCACAAATATCATTGTCACCACAATCTTTCTGGAATGTGGCCTGGAATACCTTAGCTGCTTCTTGTTGATTCAGAACTGGATAATCATCAATTCTTGGCAAAGGCTGACCAGGATAAAGATGAGGGGGTTCTTTTTGCACAAGACGATACATTAACTGGAACTTAATTGGTGACTGAATATCCCTAGCATTCTCCTGAAAAATGCACATCATAATTTTATTGCCTAGAAGGACCAAGAATGAGTTAATGGGAAGAAATATAAAAACGTGGTGGTGAATTAACTCTGAATTACAGATATCATCAAAAGTTTCTATGACATATTTAACTTGAAGTGCTAATTGGAACTTATAGTGTGTATAAAATGTTAAATTGTTAACATGTTCAACATTTTGCTACAAAGTTGGTTTTAGTGCTGAAAGGTTCTTATACCTGAGAGACCAATTTATTCTATGCACTCAGTCACTATTACAGAGATTACAAATGGACATATACCAAAACCTGAAGTAGTAGTGTCAAAGATAACACCCTAAAATATGTTACTCTTTTTGAACAACAAACATGGATAAAAAATTAAATTTTGCAAGCAAGTATTGCTGGTTTGTTTTCTTTGGTTTATTTAAGTATGCACTTTAATATTTTTGGTCATTAGTGTTTCATTCAATTAAGAGCATGAAATAGCTGATGAATTTTTCTCACAGACCTTTTCTTTCAGGCTTGAGGTTATCTTATGTCCGTAAATCTACGACATGGGAGCAATGGCTTTACTTCTCTTTCACAGGAAGGCATACTAAGGATATTTATGCCCTAAAAATACAATGAACTTAGCCAGGTTGGAACTCATGACCTTGGGTCTACAAGGTAAGAACGAATGCTAGTCCACCTGTTTTTACAAATCAGGCTCTGGGGACTGAGTATTGATGGAATAACCACAACATTAGAAATATGAAGAGGAAATAATCTTTAAACCTTACTGGAGATTTACTCAGGACATGTTTTATGGACCTATGTACACTAGCTTTTAAGCAACTTTTGGATTATTCACTGAAGTTGGGTTCGTAGGTGTCTGGGATGACTCTGGTAATCTTGCAATAAACTTGAATAAAGAGCTGTTCACTTCCAGGATTTTAAAATTAATTAGGCTTTTTTAATGTAAATCCTTTTCTATATGTTTAATTCTTTTGGTTGTTGAAATATTTTCACAGACTCATTGCTTTTTTCTATCTCATGTTTTTTCATTCCAAAAAATGCAATGCCACTGCTGATTTTTTTAATTGCTCACAATGGATGTTTCTCCAATGCTCCTTCAATTTTATGGCTATATTTCTCATTGTTTTTCATATATAGATTTTTTTCATAATCCTGACAATTATCCTGGTAAAGTCTAATTTTTTCTCTTAGGTCCTGAAATCTGTTTTACTTAATTATGATTCATTTTTCACACTATATAGGTTTTGAGGTGCTATCGTTCAGCATAATAATTGTTTATTTCATTTCTGTTTTTAGAATTTTTAAATTTTCTTGTTTAATCATCCCTTGATGACAAATTACATTACATTACCTTTACTAATTTCTTCTAAAACATTATCTGTTCTAGAAGAAATTTTTATCTGTAAACTTTCCCCCTTTCATATTTAATACAAAATTTGTTTTCCCTTATAAATATTTTGAATTACCTTTATAAAATTCTGGCTTACTCCTTTCTTTCTCAGTTTAATTCAAATTGCTTCTCTAGAAATTGTGTGAAAAGCTTTTTGTAAGTCCAAAAAACAACAAATAGATTCTATCTCTTTTGTTACTAAGATTCAGATTCAGATTCAAAAACTGAAATTAATAAAATACTACTTACAAAACAGTTCCATACAATTGAAGAATTTACCAGATACTGTAATGACATGACTAGATGACCTCAGAAAAATGTAAGTGCCAACTGCCTAATAGAATATTATTAATGTATATACTACTGCGGTGCAGATATTGTGCTGCTCTGTTTTCTGTCCACAGGAGCCAAGATGCCTAAATCGAGAAGATGATCTTCATTCAAGAATACAGCTGTCACTCTCACTAATCAGAATATACCAGTACATTGTATTTTTACATCTTATTTTATATATGTATATAGTCCTATATTGATAAAGCCAAAAATTTTTACAAATTCTCATGGTGAATAAATCTGAGTCTGAATTTGAAAGACATTTATCAACTAATGTTCTAATTATAAAAATGTTGTCAACTGTTCTTTTACTTTTACTAGCCTGATTGAAATACTGAAATTTTCTTTTCTTCTCTAATTATAAAAATGTTGTCAACATTTACTAGCCTGATTGAAATACCGAAATGTTCTTTTCTTCTCTGCCCAACTTTGTAATCTTTTTGCTTACACTCCAACGAAGACTTTCCTAATAATTGAAAATAAACTAATCCTTCCATAATTTGCTGGGTTCCTAATATCTCCTTTACCTTTATAAATTGGTTTTACAATTCCCACTTTTCAATTTTTTGGTATTTTTCCTTCTTCAAAGATTAAGTTCACTAGTCGCCCTAATTCATTTATCTGTTTAGGTCTTAACCCAAGCTTTCCATCATTCCCTGATATTCCATCTATTCCACATGTTTTGATAGGTTTTTAACTCTTTGATTTGTTCCAATACTTCATTTGAAGTAATTTTGCTACCTAATAAGTCTATTTCTCATAGATTATCAATATTCAAATTATCTTTGGCCAACGTTTTTACTTCCTAAAGACCCTGAAAAAACTTACACCACTCTACTAGTGATAGCGCATTTCCCCTCTCTTTCTTTGTGTATTTTTCCTATCATTGCCCACATTGTCTTGTTATCATTCTACTTTGCTGCCTCATTTAACTTCTGGCTAAGTTTATCTCCCCACTCTTCCTTTTTGCCTCTAGTAGGCACCTGTATCCCCATATTTCTAGGTAATAGTTGGTCCTGGTGATGTAGTGGTAACCATACTTGCCTTCTAAACCCAAGATTGTATGTTCAAACCCAGCCTGGATTAATAGATTTTTTTGGGCATAAAAATCTTGTATGGCTTCCTTCGGAAGGAAAGTAAAGCTAAGGGTCCTGCGTCATACATTTACGGCATGAGAAAGAACCTGAAGCCTGAAAAAAGAGCAAAATTTGTCAGCCATTTCAAGCCCCGAATAAAATGGGATGCTGGTGATCTGAGATGTTAAAGAACATCCATAAATAAACCAAATCAACAAAAAAGAAGAAGGAAAAAAAATCCAAGGTAATTGCCCATGTCTGTTCCCCTCTCTTGTTTGTCTCCAGTGTTTTAGTTCTCTCTGTACCCTTCTTCTTGTTTCTAAAAATTCTTGATAGTACCAGCAACATTCACTTTTACCCTCACTCAGACACCTGTAATTTTGTTTCCTGCTCTTTTGATGGCTTTCTCTATAATAAAAATACATTCAACTTTCCTATCCTTTAATGATGGTAACAAATATCTTTCCCCCACATGCTCTACTTCTTGATTTAATTTTGTATGAAATATTTCAACTAATTTTTTTTTCCATCTGTGTTGTTTTAATTGGATACTTAACCCAAAATTTGGCTCCCTACTATCTTTTATATTTGGAGCTCCATTCTTAATGGGAAGTGATTACTTGCATTTATCATATCCATAATCCCAAAACCTACTATATCTATCCAGACCTCGGGTATATAATGTATAATCTATAACATTTTGCCCATTTTTGTTTACAAAAGTGAATTCTTCTCCCCCTCATCTTTCCCTTTTACTCCAATGCACATTATGCAAGTTATTTTCTTCACAGAACTTTTTTGCCCTCATTAATGAAAACTTTATCATTACTATTTGACTTAGAAGCTTCTACTATGTGTAGGTATTCAATTTGTGTTCTTATTTTTTCAGTGGTATATTTACTAGTCTTTACATCATGCTGTTTAATGCTGCTATTGAAACTAAGGATTTACATTAAAATACAGTGAAATTTTGTAACAGTGATGTCAAATATTAACATTTTAAAAAAATTGAGTCGAGACTGTAACATATAGGCTACTAAAATTCAATAAAAAGGGGAAGACCAGTTTCGGGAGCCATCGCTCCTATTGTCAGTTCCTGGTCGACTCTGACGATACGAGCGATGGCTCCCGAAACTAGTCTTCCCCTTTTTATTGAATTTTAGTGGTGTATATGTTACAATCTCGACTCAATTTTTTTAAAATGTTAAGACATCTCTTTATTGAAGTTGGTTGCTAGACCACAGCAATCAACCCAGATACCTACCAACTCAACCTCAACAATCTATCCCACAGTCATTTATCAGAGGATGTGGACAAAGGTCCACAAAACATGTCCTGAGTAAACTTCCAGTATGTGAAGCCAGAGTGCTTTTAAATAGTTAACTCAGAAGAGATTATTAATGCATGCTTCACTATGTTAGATTTTAAATTTAACTAATATTAAAAAAGGAAATGCTATTTAAAAACTTAAAGCTGGCATAAAAATGTCCCACAATTGCATTTATACGAATGGTCGGTGGACTCAAAAGTCTCCTCCCTGCTAGGTCCCATGGACCCACAGATCAACGACAAAAGTGGTTAAGTAAAGCCAGAGTGTTTTTAAATAGTTAACTCAGAAGAGATTATTAATGCATGCTTCACTATGTTAGATTTCAAATTTAATGAAAGAGGAAATGCTATTTCAAAACTTTAAGCTTGCATATAATGTCTCATAATTGGCATTTTAGGAATAGTCAGTGGACTCTAAAGGCTTCTCCCTGCTAGGTCCCACGGACCCACAGATCAATGACAGATGTGGTTCTTTGCCCATACTAAAGGTTTTGAGGGAGTGGGTGATGTAACCACCATAATAAATAAATAAACAGCTTACAGATATACTTAAAATGCTGATGGCTCCTATGGGTGAATATTCCAAAACTGAAATATAAATCCATTTAATGATCTCCCCTCCCATACCAAAAACTATGCAAAGAATCCATGAAAGTAACCCTGAGAGAGTCATATGATGTCCAAGGTATGATTATGTAGTTCCTCAGAACCAAGCTGTTAATGCCACATCCTGGAACATCATTTTTGTCCTGCTTTGTGGATAAAACAGTGTCTTGCATATCAGTGAACGATGTCATGCTGTGTTTCTGTGAGGGGTTTCCTGGATGGGAGAAATTCAAAACATTTTTCATATTCACCACATGTTATCCCCTTTTCTCTAAACTAAAAGGACCAACTCAGAGAAAAGTGTTCCTTTAGAAGAGAAGCAATTCTTCAAGCAATACAGCACCATTAGCTGACATCAACAAAAACATTAGTTACTGGTATTTAGTGCTTTGCAGAAGATGGCAAAGGAGAGGGGATTATATTTAGGAAATATTACATATATTAAACTGGTTTTAGAATAAATAGTTTGCAGAATGTAGACTTTCATGGCCAGTGTCAACTATGCCATCTGTGTCTTCCAGGCAGTAAGGTCCAATAGAATTCTTCTCCTTCATCTTTCCAGACATTTTGTCCACGACTGTGGTGGACATCATCAGTGGTGGGCTTGTTGCAATCTTCTTGAAGACAAAAAAGTGACTGACTTGATATTAGAAATAGTGGTGATATATAATGTGGGGTTGCCTGTGGAAATGAGCTCTTGTTGGTTTGCTAAGCTAAGGGGGGGTTGGATCTAACCTAGAGATCATAGGTGTTTGTAGTGAGATGTTGGTTATTGATTGGTTTGCATGTTTTTTTTTTTATATTGGTATTTTGTAAAGCCAGATACCATGTTGAGTGCAGTTTCTGAGCTTTTTCTTTCCCGTTAAAGTTGTTACTATACTTGTAAATTTCAACTGCCACTGAAGTTGAGGATAGTATGTTAGTATCTTGAAAACCAATTTCACGATCTATGTAAGCTAGGAGGGCATCTTCAGCAGTGGCTGATTTATCCATCTGACCAATGCAGAGGTGCCTCTTCTGTTCTGAAAGATATATATTAATGAGCTGTGTGGCACGAATGTAAACCTGGAACAGGTATTACAAGCAAACAGGTAAAGAGCCAAAGAAGTGAAAAAAGCATTACATCCTGAAAGAACACGAAACAGATAGACACACTATCTAAGAAGAAGGGCATAGCCTTTCTTCCATTTATAAAAAAAAAACATCACTGACTGCATGTTCAAGTTACTTAGATGACACAATGTAGAGACTGTTTTCAAACCTATAAAACAGTTAAGAAATACATTCCAGTCCATCAAGGACACAAGGAAACCACTTGTCTCAGCTGGTGTCTACCGAATACCATGCTTGTGTGATGTGGTTTACGGTACCATACAGTGCAGCATTAATACATGCCTTTCAGAACAAAAGAGACACTGTTGACCTAGATAAAACCAATAAATCAGCCATTGTGAGCATGCCCTCCTAGCTGATGGAGAGCATGAAATTGGTTTTTAAGATACTGGCATACTAGCCTCAATATCTCATTATCCTCGCTTATATCAGGAGGCAATTGAAATTTATAAGCATAATAACAACTTTAACAGAAAAGAAGCAGCCCAGAAATTGCACTCAAACTCCACTTTACAAAATACCAAGCTAAGAAATTACACAAATCAATCAATAACCAACATCCTGCTAGAAACACCCATGATCTTTAGCTTAGATCCAACCCCCTTACCCAAATGAATCAATTAGAGATCAATCCCACAAGAACCCTCACTGCATATACTGCCAGAATTTCCATTAATGGCTCAGTCACTGCATCTTCAAGAAGAGCATCTTCAAGCAGACTACTGATGATGTCCACCACAGTAGTGAACGAAACTTCTGGGAAGATGAAAGAAAAGAATCCCATTGGATCAAGACCTTACCTCCTGGAAGACTAAATAAATAGCTTATCAAGTATAAAAGTATTACCACTATTTTTTTATCAATTGTTATACAAACCTAAATATCTAATGCTTACCTTGATGTATACTATTACTGGTTCACAGTGAGTCACTTCACTACGGCTAGCTCTAGCAGAATCATAACGCAG
This sequence comes from Metallyticus violacea, assembly GCA_030762175.1. NCBI lineage: Eukaryota > Metazoa > Arthropoda > Insecta > Mantodea > Metallyticidae > Metallyticus > Metallyticus violacea. The sequence goes on from CM060836.1 coordinate 23,373,095, forward strand.
TTCAATTTTCTTCCTCACTATGCTTAATCTCTTATCAGCATCAGGGCCTCCAAACCACACCCTTGAGAACTTACGACCTGGCTGGAAGGTTTCTGCCTCTATGCTGTAGTTCAGAGTCAAATCAGTTTTCAGTCTCATTTTCACACAAGCCTCAAATGAAAAACTGTAAGCATAAGAAAAATACATTTTATATTGACAGGAAGTAGAAATTCAACAATATGAAAAATAAAAAGTATTATTAAATATATATTGTCACTTAAAAAAGCAAAGCTGTTTCAATTAATAGACCAGAATTTGGAAATGATTTACAATAGCAGTGTTTAATGAAAATCGTATAACTTATAGGCACATATTTACATAGAAAGATGGGTTGATATTAGTGTGCCATATAGGTGCTAGATGGCAGTTATAAGTAAAGTTTGTAGCTAAAGGACAGTGTAATTTATTGTAGAGGAAGATGTGGACAAGATGAGGCAATATCAATGAAAAAAATGAACTGCATGGTTTTTGTGGAAGGAAGGTATCAAAATTGCAGAAATTCATAGACATTAAACTGCAGTATGTAGTTAAGAAGCTCATGCATGTAAGGTAATTTGCAACTGAGTCAATGGGTTTGTCAGCAGCAGGGAATCTGTATACAAGATGTGACTGTTGGTCTTCTGTCAACATCGAGGTCTCCCAGGAACAATGAAGTTTGGTTCACATTGATTATGGCTGATAAGTGCTTAATTTGATGAACAGACAGGCCTCGGCCAATTTTAATATGTAGGAGGTGTGCACACTTTGTGTTCCAAGGAACATAACATAGGCACAGAAAGACAAAAGGGTTGAAGTTAGTCATTGGATATATAGAAAATGCATAATGAAAATTCACATTTTTTGAAGAACTTGGTGACTGGTGATTAGTCCTGATGTTACTACCACACACCAAAGAAGAAAGTTCAATCCAAGCAAATGGAAACATCTAAAATTCCTTGGCCCAAGAAATTTCATGCTGCTCCATATGTGGACAAGCAGATGATCAGTCATTTGGGACACTTCAGGCATACTGCTTATGAACAGGCTTCCTCAAGAAATGACTGTGAACAGCTAGGTTTATTACGAAACCTTTACATGGATGAGATGCAAGATTCAGCAACATGAAAGTGGAAGTGTTTGACAGGAGTATTCTATGGCCCCATCCCAGCAACACTACAATAAAAAATTGTCATTGCTGGAGTTATTTATATATTTTTAAGTTATAATTTTGCTTTTCTATACCATAATTGTATGAGGAAATCTGTATGATTTATCATCTGGAACAGTTGGAAGCTTCCATTTACTATCATTCTATTTATGTACAACAGATAAGAATAAAAAAAAAAGCGACCACAAACCAAGTATAGTTGGAGTTTGGATCCTTTCCACAACCAGGCTGACTAGGATCTATATTACGTAACTGCCGTTCAGGTTTCACACTGGTCTGAATGTTGATTATTGGACGAGCCCTCAGCAGCACAACTGCATCCTGCTCATATGCCCCAATTAGAAGATCTGGATATCCATTAGCATCTAAATCCATTCCACCACTAAGAGAGTATCCAAAAGTCTTCATTGGACCAATAGTTGCAGGCATGTCCTCCACACGTATAACCTGAAGCACGAAAGAATTCTGAGAATTATAAACTTCTTAAGCTATATATTCAATGTACTGATAACAATAACTAGATTCCAGATGGTTAATGTTTTAAAATTAACATAATACATCATAATGTTAAATAGTTTAAAAGATAATAATAGCGGAAATTCTTATCTTAAAATTTAATGCAGCAAACTCAGCTTGCCCTAGCCTCTTGCATTCTACACTAACAAACTATTTTGGGCAGATATGAGAATACAATTTTTACATACAATAATTTTAATATTATAACTTTGAAAATGACTGAAAGAGGAAGAATTTGCATTATTTTAAGCAAATCAAAATCTTTCTTTGGATTCCCCCTCCCAAAAAAGTATAACCACTAAAATGTGGCAAAATGTGTTCTCCAATTGTTTATACACTCAAACACGTGAGGGGCATATCGCATTGTTTACACTTTTGTATCTCCTGCACCATAAAGTTCACCATTTGGTTAGCATGGCCTATCACCAGTTGCTAGAACATTGTTGTCATCAATGGCAGCACTAATCATTCATGTCCACATTAGCACTTTTCCCCACCATTTTAGTATTCTTGTGAACAGCATGGAGAGGGATCAACAAGGGCAGCACTAGACACCTGGTTTCTTCAGAAAGATGATGTGACCACCAGCAAGGTTTACTAGTGACTTGTGGCAGTATGTGGAGAGGATGCACTGTCTCAGAAAAGTGCATACAATTGGATGGAAGGCTGGAAATGTGAATGCACTTCAACACAGAAAGGGACCAGTTTTGGGTGGAAGGTGACTGTAACAATGCTTGGCCAAAATTGTCCAAGTGGAAAGGGTCATTTTGGATAAAAGACGCACCACATTCTCTGAAATGAAGGTGGCAACAGGATTTGCCCATATCACATTGCAATGCATCGCGCATGACCATCTTCTAATTGGAAAGGTGCCAGATGGGTTACAAACTGCCTGACTTTGGCACAAAAGCATGAGAACAATAAGTGCAATCTCTTGTGATCACAATCCAGTGGGCTTCATGTCCAGACTTGTGGTGAGTGATGAGACATGGGTTCATTATCATGAACTGGAAAAGAAACTGCAATCAATGTAGTGAAAGCACATGGAGAATCACTGCCAAAGAAATTTGGACGGCACCCTCAACTAGCAACCTTGTGGCCACAGTGTTTTGGGATGCAGATGAAATCATCCTTATTTACTGGCTCAAACCAAGGACTTCCATAAACAGTACTGCATATATCAAGAACCTTCACAGATTACGTTCATGCCATTCAAAAGAAGCAGCCAGGGAATTAGGCAAAAAGTGTGCTGCTACAGGATGATAATGACTTGTCTCCACACGAGTCGATAAGCATTTAAAGCATTTGTAAAGATGGGCTATGAGGTGGTGCCACACTCACCATACTCTCCCTACTTGGCCCCATTTCATTATCACCTCTTTGAAGTCATAAAGAAAACTCTGCATCGTCAACATTTTGCCAACTTCCATCCTGCCTGAGTATAAGTGTGCAGTATTCCAAAAAAAGTATGAAGATATGAGAAATAAGAGGTTTAGAAGGAAAAGAAATTGAAGTAGAAAAGATTTAACTACCTGGAATACAGCAATGGGAAATGATGTACTTAAGGGTACACAACTATGATAGTCATTAGCACCCTAACAAAATAGGTGCATATGAAAAGTTAAAATATGTCTACAACTGAAAAATAAAGCTTAAATACATAAAAGGAGTAGCTTATAATGTAACTGTAAGTTGAAATGAAATGGAAAAACACTTAAGAGATTGAAAAAAAGAAAATAATTATGAAAAGAAAAGGAAGAAGAGCAAAAAACTGGCTTGCAACATCTATATAGTCATAATAAGAAAATTGTTCTATAAATGTTCCAAACATTAAATATATTTCCATGTGCTGCAGCACTGGATAAAATTAAAAAAACACTCTAAGACTACCAAGTTATCCATTAATACATCAATAAAATGTTTAATAAAAATAGCAAATCACAAAGTGAAGCCTTAAGCGATCAAAATACACATAAGTGCAAGTTTAAACTAGCATAGTCACTGTCATACAGTCTGCTGAGTTCAGTGTGTGTCAATAGCTCACTAAAAAATCATGAATATTTCTAAAGTAAACTTTAGATTCTACATTTTCACACCCTATAAGCTGGATAGGGAAAAAGAGAGAGCGATTGTGGAGGCAAAAGTGTTTTATGGGGTTGAAGTTAGGGGTCTGGATGAAGGAGGTTAATAAGGATATGTAAAAGTGTGAGAGGGCTAATTGATGGAAAGGATGTCGATATATTTGTTTCAGGTTCAAGAGCTATTTGATAATGATATTGTAAAAATATGTATGAGATATTAAGAAGAAAAGTTGGGTTTTACAGCTAATACCTGGTTAGGGAATGTTAGAGAACAGTTGTGTAAGAATAATCTACAAGATTTCTTTGTTAAAATTGGTGATTTCAGAAGTAGATTCTGGAGGGAAGTAAGAATAAGATTCCTTGTCCCTGCACATAGGACAGGCCCTTGGGAAAACATCCCCCTCAAAACCTGCAGTTTCCAAATACCTAAGCTATCCCTTTCCTTTCATTTTTCCTAAAAATTACCTATACTTTTCCTAATCTTAGTAAATTTTTATATTCTTGTGCCTTGTCAATGAACTTTTCTTCCTAATCTGTGAAAATAAATTTGGCCTGTCCATATCATTGAGGAATGATCAATTTAAGTTTCATTTCAATTATTTATATTGAAATCATGTCTGGGACTACATAAATTGAACAATGGATGCAATATACAATGAAACCTTAATCTATCATTCCCCGAAGCTTAGTTTTCTTCGATACATGAGGACTTAGTTGGTTCACAGTTATCAAGTGTGTTCATTTGATACCATTGCAAAATGGATTCAATCATTTGAAAAAGATGAGAAACTATGAAAGACAACCCCTTGCTCTGACCGGCCTCGGGAAGCTGTGAACGAGAACAATTCAAAGAGGAACTTGGTGAAAATCGACATTTTACTGTTGAAATGCTAAGTATGGAAGTGCATATAAGTGTTGGCAGCATTGACATTATACTCCATGAACAGTTAAAGCTATGAAAAATCTGTGCAAAATGGGTTCCACATTCCCTAACCAATGAAGAGAAGAGGAGAAAGGAATGTACAAGGAAACTTCTGAGCATGTTTCCACCAAATGGTTCTAACATTTGACAGATATATGCACTGGCGATGAAAGTTACTACCACTACAAATAAAGCTCAGTGCGTAAGTGAGAATGACCCAATTCTAGTTCTCCTTCAACAAGATTTTTGTTCCCGGACACAAATGTTAACTGTTTTCTTCAACTATGAAGGATCATTAGTGGTTGACTGTATGTCAGAAGGAATGACAATGAATGGAGAATACTATGGCACTTATACTTTGGATCCTATATTTGAAGAGCTGAGGCGGTGGTGTCCAAAGACAGGAACTTCAAGGCTGTTGCTTTTGCATGACAATACATCTCACCAAAGAGCTATAAATTTGAAGAAACTGCAAGTTCAAAATCCAGCTGCTTGACCATCCACCTTACAGCCCTGACTTGACTGTTGTCAAGTGAAATCTTGCATTGCTGCAAAACCCTTTTAAACAAATGCAGGACCTTGCTCAAGCTATTAAATCAGCTCTGTTGGCAATATCTCAGTTTGAGTAGCATAGTGCTTTGACAAGTGGTTGCACCATCTACAACTGTGTGTGTGAACAGAGATGGAGAGTACTTCAAAGCATTGAGAGGTTACATTTTTTAATTCAGTCCTTAGCTTGGACTTTAATGTGACACAGTAAAAATTTTTGAATGCCCCTCAAAAAAGGGTTTGAGCTCTCAAGGTTTGTTCTCCTGAAGGGTAGACTACTCCTTATACCAGCATGAAAGAATGGATTTTTGGAGTATTTGGTTAAAAATCATTTGGGATAAAAGTAGGAATGAAACAAATATAAGCTAAAATAAAAGATAGCAACAGAATCAACAGTCTAATTCCTGCCACACTCATGTGATCAGGACCATACAAACAACTAACTGTTGCCTGAAAGAGTAAGCCAATATCTTATGTCAGATATTCTGAATATTGGGTAGTGGCTATATAGAACATGAAGACTTGCAAGGCACTCAGTTAGAAAAAAAGCACACGATTACTAGGCTTCAGAGCTTTCAAATGTAAAAGAGCTATATATATTGCATAAAGCTCACAATAAAGACAAACGTAGATGCTAAAACCATATGTAAAACTATGGCCAACCATAAAATAGGCACAACTTACACCTGTTTCATCCTTAGAGTCATTGATATTAATACATACTCCGATCTGATTTGATTGATTGATTGATTTATTTATGGATGCTCTTTAACATCTCAGGTCATCAGCGTCCCATTCAACTCAGGGTGTGAAACGGCCGACAAATTTTGCTCAGATTCCTCTCTTTCAGGCTTGAGGTTCTTTTTCGTGCCGCAAATGTACGACACGGGACCCACAGCTTTACTTCCCTTCCAAAGGAAGCCATACTTAGGATTTTTATGCCCGAAAAAATCCATCTGTCCTGGCCAGGTTCGAACCCGCGTTGGGTTTAGGAGGCAAGTATGGTAGCCACTACACCACCAGGACCGACGACTCTGATCTGCAATAAGGATAAGAACTCCATAAAGTGTTGTTTAAGAATGCTGGTAGCAGTCATGGACTTCGAAAAGGATGTGAGCCCTAGATAGACTTGAGAGTCCCTGCATGTTGCCAAAGAGGGAAAGGGTTTCCTTTATGGTAAATGCAGCAGGCATCAGCAGGTTTCTGAAGCAGTGTCTTAAAATGAAAGCCAAGTGGCTTTAGAGAATTACAGCTAAAATTATATTGGCCATTGAGGATATCCTTAAAAAATGGTTCATATATTGCATGATAAGCTGAGCATGTAATTGGCAGGTATAACCACAAAGAAGTACATTGCAGTGAAATGACAGCAAAGTTTTGGCAGATTTCTGCTCTAAGACCAAGTCAGATATCCTTATAGTAATCAATACTTAGCCATTGCAGATACAGGATCTATACAGGAAAAAGCAATATGTTGAAAAGAACAATTATGAGATGGGAACAGAGTCTTGTCCTTGGGAGTCAGAGGACAGAGTCCTTATTCCTTGTAAGAGTAGATTAATGATCTCTGGGATACCAATGGATTTAGATCTACTAACTTTAATAGATTACATATGTAGAGGGTCACTATGAAAGTTTTGAGAAACACCCAAACTATCACTAAGAAAATCATTCAGACTACTGCAACTTTTCAAAATATTCACAACCAGACTCCACACACTTCCTCACTCTTGCAACTCACTTTCTTCAATGGCTGCAAGTTCTATTTTGTAAGCTGTTACAGCTTCTTTAGGGCTGGTGAAATTTCCATGTATGCAATTTTTCATTGTTGGGAACAGGAAATAATCACATGGAACCAGGTCAGAAATGTTGGTTGGATGGGTCAGCAGTTTTGCCACTGTGGATTCCAGAAATAGGATGATGATGATGATTGCAGTATGCAGATGCGTTATTGGGTGGAGTCACACAGTCATATTCATGGCTGCCATTTCTGAATCTTCTGGACTTTTGGCAGGCAAACTGTGAACAACCACTGAGTAGTGACTACCTTTTATTTCTCCATATGGCCATGCCTTAAAATAAAATAAAATAAAAAAAAATCATCATAGGATTGTAATCCAGAAAAATCCATACTGCCAACTGACATTTGGTCCTGATTCAAACTGGTAAATCCAAGTTTCAACACCAGGGATATCAACCACCTTCCTAGAGCTCCCTCTATCAAGCCTGTCAGCATTACCTCCCATTATTCAACATGGGTGCACTTTTATGCATCTGTCAAATTGTGAAGCACCCATTAGGAAGAAATTTCCCTGGCTCGAAGATAATTATGTTGGATTTTTTACATGGCTGGTTATCCAATCTGCAAGTTGTCTCAACGCTTTTAAATGTTACTTAATTGTTTTCACAGACCAATTTTTCAACGGCAGCAATATTTTCCCCAGTCACTGCAGTAGCCAGGTACCTGCTCCTCTCATTTTTCAGAGATGTCCTGCCCCTTTTAAATTCCTGAAACCAACAAAAATTGTGGCACAGGAAGAGGCAAGGTCCTCAAAAGCCTGTTGCAACCATTCAAGAATTTCGAATTCATTTAAGTCGCTTAAAAAATCAGAGAGAATCATTGCACAAAAGTGCTCTCTCTCCAGCTCCATTGTAGTGACTGGCAACTGCCACAATCTGGGTTGTTTCATTTCATGCTGCTGGAATGTGAGGAGGGTGAGGCTTACTATCTGACACTAAATGACTCACAGGGGATAAGGCTATCCCATGATAAATCCCATTTAAGTAGGTCAACTTTCACTTTCCCATATCTCAAAACTTTTATTATGATCCTTGTATATTATATTATTTTAATTTCATGAGTTTTGATGTATGTGTGTGTCACACACATTTTCCTTTTGTTATATTCCTTATGAATATGTACCAACAATTTATAACTATAATTAATGTAGTGAAATGTTTGGAAATACATTCATTCAGAATCTGACTAAGGGCTGAAGAACAATTCCACCATTCATGTTCTTCTGTAATCAAGTTTCTCATAAATCAAGGTATTTTCACATTGAATTTCACCTAATCATGTTCATTAGTTTGGAAGTTACAAGGAAAAATCAAGGACCAAAAATGGCTAAAACACCTGCTATAATCTGTTTTCTGTAACAATTTGAATGTCCCTTAGCTTTATCTATCCTTTTGCTCCATAAACTGATATTGTTACTACCAAAATGTATTTTACACATACATACAGCTTCAGGTTCTTTTAAAGTATCTTGCTATTATTTGTCTTAAAAACATTTTCTGTTTTTTCATGAAACCCTAAATGCTGGATAAATACCTGAGATGGTTCCATGATTAATCCATTTGGTGAGCCTAGATATATATACACTACACCACTGCCTTCATATGGAGCACCCACAGCTATGTCTTCATAGCCATCAATATTCACATCTTTAAGATTTGCTATTGCAAAACCAAACCTGCAAAACAAATTTATGTAAATTTGTACAACAAATAAATGTTATCTTTTCTGTGTATCAGTTATGCAAGGTTAAAACAATTGATTCTAGGAACTAAAGCTGAACAACTTAGTAAAATATTTATTATTTCTGACAAAAAATGTAAGAGGGAAGGGACAAGTAGAGTGAGAATCTATCTTGAATTTTTTCCAGTCTATGCCATTCTTCTCAAGTTTCTTATTGTGCTCTTAAATTTGCCAAAGTTATATATTTTACAATGTTTGCATATCTTACATTTGGACAATGCTACCTTTTCTCCATGCATATTTAATGAGAAATCGGAATAAAAAAAATGTAATGAGCTTTAAGTGCCAGTAATAAAGGACTATTACAGAATTAAAGTGATAAGCAGCAAGGGAGAGGAGAAGAAATGAAGAAAAACTATGAAGGAGAGTCAATAAGTTGCTAGCTTCGAATATTTCTCATGATGCCACAGAAAAATAAAGTTTGCCATGTGCCAGAGAACACTTGCAGATATTGAAGAGTTGGTCCTGTGGTGTAGTGGTAACCATAGTTGCCTTCTAAACCCAAGATTGCAGGTTCAAACCCGGCCAGGATTGATAGATTTTTTTCTGGCATAAAAATCCTAAATATTTTTTCCTTCGGAAGGGTAGTAAAGCCATGGGTCCCATGTTGTACATTTACGACACGAAAAAGAACCTCAAGCCTGAAAGAAGAGGCCTCAAAGCAAAATTTGTAGACCGGTTCACTCCTTGAATTGTCTGATGATCTGAGATGTTAAAGAGCACCCATAAATAAACAAATGAAAAAAAAAAAGATAGAAGTAAATTTCCCACCGGAAGCTTCATTCTTTGCTACTAGAGTACATTAAAATACATGATGTAAGTGAAAATGGACCTCTTTCTGTCACTAAAGCAATGGGGAATAGAGAATTTAAGGCATCTTTAGCATGTGTGGACAACTTCAAAACAAGATATAACATTGAGTGACATAAAGGGGTGCAGAGAAGATAAAGATGTGCAAGAAAGTGCATTGATAGAATGGATGCAAAACTACAGACTCTAACTGAGGATTTTTGCAAACTATCATCCTAAAACATATTTAAAGCCAACAAAACAGGGTTATTTTATTGTGCTATCCAAATCCCTTGCAATTCGAGGTGAAAAGTGCAGCAGGGGGAAAGTGTCGAGAAAAAGGCTGATAATTTTAGTGTGGCAACAAGCATGAACCATGGTACAGCATCTGTAAGTTTATTATTAGCATAAAATATTGTATTTTCTTTAACATGGAAATTTGGCCAATTTGGAAAAATATTTTGGCCCCTAGGATTCTGCTTTGAATAAGTTTTACTGTATAATTTTATATATCTCAAATTCAAACCATGGTGAGATTAATAAACATAGATTCAATAATGAAATTTAATGTGAACCACCTATCTTTAATAAAAACATTCTTTATGTACTTCTTTCAGTTTCCAGAGTTTCTTAAACCAATTTCCATATGAGTATTTTAATATCTTTATCTTGAATGCTCTTTTCTAATCTAGGCTTATTTAAAAATCCCATTTGTTAGAATATTTAAAACTATACACGATAACTGAATATAATTTTCTAAGCAGATCATAATTTTTAAAGGCAGTAATTTTGTTGTTGACAGTAATATCAGCATACTTGAATGAAAGAGAATCTGGCTTCAATGGAAGAATGTGAAGCATGTTCTTAGGCTCTAAATAGTTTCTAATTTTTTAATGTTAATATTCTATGCCCTACCATAATACCCAAAAATACATAAAGAGTAAAAAAACCAGCAATATTAATGAAACAATTTTACCTCATATCTGTAAGTTTGAAAAACTTGGCAAGCAAAGCTAAAATTATACATATACTAAATACCTGGATTCCGGTTTGCCAGTAAGCTTCTTAGGTTTGTTACAATCCAAGCAGTGATGCTCATTGTTGTTATAAATATATACTGCACCTCCTTCCTCTCTACCAAAGTAAAATGGTGCCCCAACTATTAAGTCTGGAAATCTAAAATTAATAAATAAACAATTATCATTGGTGGTGGTAACAACAATTTTCCATAAAGAGAGTTTTAGATGAATTACCTACTGTATACCATGCATGGGTTTCCCAAGTTAAGCATTAATATTATATCTTTGAGAGTATGACACCAAACCACAATACCAGACTGTTTAAATTATTTAAAATTGGCAAAATGTGTTACCTTTATGAATCATTTTCCATTGATACTTGGATTACATTAGTTTGGTGAAATAAATTATTCAAAATTATAAACAATTTATTGCTGTTATTTGCAGTCATATTTTTCAATTTTGTTTACAACCAAGCTACGATATGTTCTTTTTTTAATGGATCATTAAACCCTTCAATAGCACTGTAAGCATAAATGAATGAAACATACATTGGGGGCCAGATGGAGGATTGAAAGTTATAAATGTGATAAATACATTATTTTGTATAATTGTCCTAGTCTTATCTAGATCGTCACCTAACAAGGTTGCTCTAATGGAACCAGGAAGATTGGGCTATAAAAGCAAGGTAATAGAAAGAGTACTGCAATATTGGTACCAAATAGGGAGACTAGAAGAGGAGAATATCATCAAACAGTGGTAGGTAACTCCAGAAAGAATTAAGGGAAGAGAAACTTGGATATATGAGATCCAAAATAATCTATAAGCTGATATGGGATCAATATAGTATGAGGGAAAAGAATGAGTAAAGGATTTTGGAAAGAGACAAAAACAAGAATTGAGGATATTGAAAAACAGTAAATATGGGCTAATCTTAATGTGGAAAAATCTCTGAAATTATATAGTACACTAAAAATGTTTGGGGTAGAGTAAGATACATTGAAACCTGCAATAGGGCAGGGAGGGAAGGACTGGCATGGTTTAGAACAGGAGCTTAAGTGGGATAAGATGTGGATATGTTGTCCAATTTGTGAAGAAGCAGATGTACTTGGCACTATATTTTAAAATGTAAACAAACCAAGTTTTGGAGGGAGAGTTCCATTTACAAAAGTGGAAAACTTACCAAATGAAATAAGAGCCCAAAGAAATTTAAATTTAAAATCGGGTGAATTTTATAAAAACCTTGGAAAATACAAAGGGAAAATGAGACAAAAAAGGCTATGGAAGGGGGCAAGACAAAAAGGACTGACTGTAAGTAATTCTTTTATTTATTTTTATAAATAAATGCTGTTTGATATGCTTACCAAATTATAAAATACATTTTCAATTTCTACCAACAATTTGCTAGAGTAGATGATTTTTGCAACAATTGCCAGCAAAATTCAAATAGTATGTCTAAATAATGTATTCGGGAGCTTTTAACTACATAACTATCTACTCAATATAGGTTTAGGATACAATGAAATAGACTTTTCTGAATGGCTTTCATCTAAGTGATATGAATATGTATTCTTTAAAACTGTGTTGATACAGTTGTATTGAGCTCAACAAAATAATAACACAACCTTTAGTTACTGTGTACTTGCACCTTGCTTTACAATATCTTACAGCAGGGGTGGTCAACAGTATAATATAGCAGTATAGCACAGTGGGCATAGTATAGCTTGGATTCTGCTCAGCATGCACACATCTGCCCTACAGTATACAGGTAAAGAGAGAATGCCTCTGGTATTGGGACAGTGGTCATCACCTTCTCTCCACTACATACCTTTGTGAAGCTGGAAAAATATTTATTTTTCCCTTATTCACATTAACTTAACAGCAAAATTTTAACTTATTTTCTATAGATGTTGCTAGAATTTTATATTTGTTTGTAAAATAAGTAAATGTACCTGTAATATGAACTTTTCACAATAATCACAAAACTATTTATTTTACCAATTACAATTACATGGTTCTTCAACATACCTACATCTTTTGTCTCTTGTTTATCATCATGCAAAAATGTCTCTAAGCATTACCAACCTTTGAAGTACTGTATGGAAAATAATCGATGACAATTTGACACAAAAAAGCTCACCAATGCCAGAATATTATAAACCAAGCACCATCAGCAGTTGATAAATAGAGAGGTAGAAGTCTTGATATGCCTTAACGACACCAATAAACTCCATGCCATTTGCTAGAATGGAACATTCTAACTTCATCCAAAAACACAAAGAAAAGTTATCCAGGGGGAGAGGGGGGAAAAAAAAAAGGATCTTCAGAGATGGAAATTACATAAAGATTAATATAATTATTTCCAGTAAAATGTAACAGACCCAATTTTTGTGACACATTACTCTCTTGAATGATCACAATTCAAAAATAATGATTCACATGCATAAGTCACACTGTCAAATCATTCCTCTTCAGAAACTGAGATAAGTGTCCGTTTTTTGGTGCAATCCCTGTTAAGTTACCACATGTCTCGTGTGGATCAGTCTGCTGAAAGCAGACCTTGTTTCCAAAAATGTTGCAATCATTAAAGGTCTTAGGAAAGTTTGCTGGAGTTTTGAACTAAAACTGCTTTTCCTATACGTCATCACAGTCTTCTTCAAAAATATTTAAGAACCTCAAAAACTATTAGTCTTTATACAGTTCATTTTTTACATTCAAGAAATGGTGCCCATTGAGGTAGAATTCTAATTATTGCAAGCATGTAGTGGTAATCTTTAAATACTGTAACAGCTAACAGCTTAGGTAATATGTAGTGTTGTGTGTGAACAGTGATGTAAGAAAGTGTAATGAGAGGTGACCATTGATGCATCATGCTGTAAACAGTAAATAGTCACCAAGTCATAGCCATATTGCACTGACTCATATGCTGAACCAAATATTTCCTCCTCTTCAGAAACAAGAAAGATAAACACAAGATATTTTTGAAACAATCCAGAACCTTCTTAATAGAGGTTTTTTTCCTAGAAGCTTGCACAATCAATTTAAAGTGTCAGAGATGAGAACAGTCCAGAACCTTCTTACTGAAAAGTATAAATATAAGCTGCCTTAACCAAATAAACTCGGTGACTTAGCAGATCTAAACAAATATTAATATCATTTTCTTCCCTCTCCCTTTGATGACAAAATTTCTAACAATGAATCCAGGTGGCAGGTGAATTCACAATTTCTACACAGAACTTAATTTTGTATGTGAAAGTTGAAAATCAAAACTTACTAAATGTTACACTTGTTCCTGTTTTACATCAGACATGTCAGTTAAGATACTGTGGAGGTGGACGAACCATTGGAACATGTGAACCTAGAAACCAGCTTTCGCAGTTCAATGCCCCGCTAACTTGGATTCCGTTGCTAGCCACCCTGCAAAATCACCCTTGTTCTTCACCTGGATGTACAATAAGTAGTTTCATTGGCAAGATAAGTGCTTCAGAAAAAAATAAAATAGACTTAGCACTTGCTAAATTTCTTTTTATTTGTTTGCAACATTCCATTTAATGCTGTGGAAAGGAAGTATTTTAAGGACAGAAATTATCCCCATTCTACAACCCATCTGGATGAAAAAAATCTTTCAAACACCCTGCTTGATGTTTATGAAGAAGAATCTCTTCCACTCACAGCTGATGCTGCGGGCAAAAGCCTGTGAAACATGCTCTGTATAATTCAATGGTAAGCTGAGCATAAGAGTATTAAATTGATCATGTGCTAATAAAGAATATCTATAAAATCTCTCTTATTTGAAAAAAAAATTCTTTCACAAGTAAATAAAGCAATTGCACTCTTAGATATTGTCAGCCAGCGTATCAATACTTATCAGAAGTGAGAAAGTAGTGTCACCGATGCAGAACTATGGATGGTCCTATACTTACAGTTACTAAGGGTTATGCTGACAAGCTACATTATTTTTGAGAAGCAGAGAAAACAGTCTCTAAATATATACAACCCAGCAACAATAATACTTCATCCACAATACCAGGGCCAGAATCTCAAAAGAACAACATCAGGATCAAGTGGAAGGATTTATATTGGAAACACTTGATCCAAGTCTTGTCAGCTTTCAACAGTATCAAGAAAAAGAGGAATCAAATAAGTGTACTTACGAAGCTGTTGACAATGGAGTGGTATATATATAAACAATGTATACAGTTTTTTTCACACTAACTCCATTCACTTACATAAATTTGGAACATATGTAAGTGAATGGAGTTAGTGTGAAAAAAACTGTATACATTGTTTATAAAAAGAGGAATGTTTGGCAAACTTTTGGGCAAGGGGTTACATCCTCAAAGAAGTTACGGTTCTTTGCTAAGAGGCACCATTCTGAACCAGCAGATTTTGCTAATAAATTACTGAATATTCCATCTTTGTCTGCACAACTAGACAACGTATTTTCCACTGGTCTTTTGTCCATAATGTTAAATCATCTTTCATTTGAAAAATCAAGGAAGCTATTACCTATTTATTACTCACTTAAAACAAAACATTATGTGTCTGATGATCTGATGATTATTGATTTGATAACGTGAATGCATAGTGTTCTGTTAATTTTTTTAAATTCACAACCATAGAATGCTGCAGTTCAGGTGACATTCATATAAAAGAATCTGTTTGGAAACACAACAGGGACCAAATTCCTATGTGAATGTTTTGTGACAAGATATATATTTTATGCTGTTAGAAACAAATCAGAAAACAACAATACTTTGCTGCAAAGAATAAAATGAGAAAGTGAATTTACTACAAACCAATAAGTGATAAAAGGCCTTTTTATATTATAAAAGTTTAATGCAAATATTATGATTTCTACTGTTCTACATTATTATTGATAACTCATTTCATGTAATAATGTTTCCAAATGTTATGTAGTAAATGACAAATCATTAAGAATTGGGGAGCATGCGTGAATAGACTCTTTGTATGTCAGAACATTAATAAACTTAAAAAGGAACGAAGTTCAGATTGTCAAAATCAAGTTTCTTACTTTGTGTAGAAAACAGTTTTCTACATTATGTACTTTAATTGTAAATTATGCATAAATATGTAGTAAAGATAATTTACTTGCCAAACCATGATAACAGCACACTATACATACTGCTTACAAATTATGTGACAAAACAACAAATTTCAAATATCTGAAAAAGAAAGAACAATTTATGAATTTAAAATGACTCACCCATCACCATTAACATCAGCATTAGTTAGTTCATATCCAAAGCTTGAGGCAAACTGTTCACCATCAAGAATCAGTTTTACATCCATTTCATTATCATCTTCCTTCTTCTTCCTTTTCTCTGGCTTGCTAAAAATTACCACCTGGCCAGTATCATTTGCTCTTGGTGCACCAGCAGCATAAGATATCTTTCCTCCAAAAAAGGTTGCTGCAGTCAATGCCATACCTAAACATGAAAAATCAAATACACTCAACATTAGCAAATCCAAATTACAGTATAATCATTTTACTACATAGTATTTCTATATAGTTTTATTAATCAACATTTTTAATCTCCCTTCCCCCCTCACCCGCCCTCTCTCTCCACATACACAGGGCTTTAATTCCAGAACTTCTGAATATAGCTGCCTGTTTAAAATTAATTTTAGCCAAAAACAGTATTTTTATATATTGAGGGAGGAGATTAAAACCAACGTTAATTACATAGGTTTCAAGATATGCTGATTTTGAAATTTCAAATTTCTCTCTTACCTTATGATACTTAAATTTGAAACAGGAATTAACTGTTACCACCTCTTTTGTATTCTATCACTGCAACTAAGCAGAAGTAATCAGAATTTCACAAAGGCATGCTCCTCTAGTAAATGCACATCCTCATACTGCCAACTACACAAATGTGATGTTGGAAGTTTTGGAGCATCCTTGTTCCATGCGACTTTCATTTGTTCAGTTCCCCTAAAAATCATCACTTGGCTGAACATTTCCCCAATGATGAAACTGTAGAAAGTGAAATCACCGCCTGACGAGAGCAGCCAAAGTATTTTAAGATGCTGGATTTTAGGGGCTTGTGAAATGTTGGAACAAGTGCTTCAGTGTACAGGGTGATTATGTTAAGAAATAAAATAATTTTCAAATCAGTACTCCATTTGTTTAAGATCTGCATTCCTTTGCAATTTACTCAATGACTTACCTCGTATATCATCTACAGGATAATTAAGTTGAATTGATAATCTACTGATTGCAAAAAATTAATTAATAAATTAATGTATATATAAAATAAAAATAAAAAATGAAATGCATTAAAAAAAATAATAATAATATAATTGAACCGTATTGGGAAACCAGAATACAAATGAAGAAAATCTTCAGCTTCAGCCATTAGAAACCAACCAACAAATTTTAAAAAGAGTCTCTATGTACAACACTACAAACCTTGCACTTTTTTCACCTTTGCTATTTTGGTTGCAATATTTAAGAGTGAGAATCTCCATAATGTGCCCTTGCAAGAAACCAATAAAAAAAGAATTTCTTTGAATACTTACCTAGATAACTATATTTGTCAACTGGAGAGGTCAACTCTTTCATAGGTCCATAGTAGATATTCTTGTCTCTGTTCAGGAAATCATCAGCTACACTGACTACAAATACAGTTCCTCGCCAGGTATAGGGGCCAGGACTTCCTATTACAGCCAGATCATCTACTAGAATGCCACTAGTGCCAGCTTGGCAGTAACCAAAGTCTTCATGGGCCCTGGTTCAAAAACCATTCAAGTAACTGTAATGGTAATAATAATTTGTCCCACTGACCAAAGTAACTTTGGACATGATTGTACAAATATGTAATAAGCATATGAAGGGCATAGGAATTCATTGCATGTTTTTCTGTTGTTAATAATTGGCACCATCTGAATGTCATTATTAGAAGTTTCATTTGATAACTTCTCGACCTTTTGACTAAGATCAAAGTGAAGTATACCTAAGCCACAGAAGATAGTCATTTAACCCACAAACAACAGTATGCATATGTTATACCTATGATGTGCATCCATTCAACCATATAATACCCTATCCCAATATGCAGTCTTGGTTCTCCATGGAAGACCAAAGAAACAGTCATTGTTATAGTTGCCATAATTCTGGAAGAAAAATCAAACTTTTCCCTGCAGAATCAGAAACCGAGAAAATTAAATCACCAATGCATAACAAAAGAGTTGAGTAACAAATATCTCTGAATAATTATTGGTAAATGAGAAATAACAATATTAGGATAGATCATGTTTAACATTACATATTGCGAGGTACTAGAAGTTGACTCTTTATGTAACTTACACATGATGATTCTTAAGTCCTTCCCTGGTTTTGGCAGTCAATAGAAAAGAAACCCATAGAACATTCCCTAACCTTAAAAATATATTTTGCCACAACCTATCTCCTTCCTAATTACCTTGTTTGGTCACAGGCTCATATCCTTGCCAACACCTTAAATGTAAAACCTATGTGCTAATTATGCCATATCATTTGTTCCACAACCCCAATTTATCCATTGTAAATAAGGCAGAATACAAATTTACAAAAATTACCTAAAGATGAAGGCATTAATAAAGTATTGTGTTATTCTTTCAAAATAGATTATATATATTTGATTTTGAAAGAGGAGCAGTTTGTATCACCAGAATATTGCACTTTCCAGGATGACTTTGGATCATGTCATAGGGGAAGAAAGATCAAAACCTTGCTTAAACACCCCACTAATTTTACAATTAAGATTTTGCTTTTCCAATATAAACTTTTTTGCACAATTTTATGCTACAGCTCAGAGTTTTCTTTGACAACAAGAGATTTCTACCCTCACATGGTCAGGGAACAGTCCAGATCTCAACCCCACTGAGAACTGTTGGAAGATGATGACAATGCTGTAAAGAAAAAACCATGGAATAAGAAAGACCTGATTGAAACTATCCACAGGATGTGGTTCAATGAGATTTCATCTGACAAGTCAAAATTTAATACTCTCAATGCCCAGACAATGTGATGCAGTAAAAAAAGCTTGGGGAGGCAAAACAAAGTATTGATTCAGCATTTTTAAAATGAGGAGGACTTATTTTAGTGTGTAAGAGA
This sequence comes from Metallyticus violacea, assembly GCA_030762175.1. Classification (NCBI taxonomy): domain Eukaryota; kingdom Metazoa; phylum Arthropoda; class Insecta; order Mantodea; family Metallyticidae; genus Metallyticus; species Metallyticus violacea. The sequence continues at coordinate 23,391,820 of CM060836.1, forward strand.
CCCTCTATTATAATTATTACACATGAACTCATTAGGTTTATACAACATTGCGGCTATTTAGTTATAAAATGCAACATTTAGTTTAGTTTTACTGTTTACATGTGCATTAATAGATGTTTCAAATCTTCACATTTTTAGACTTAAAAATATGTGGATTATATCTAGAAAAATTCAAAATACTGATATTTCTAAATGAGTATAAAGGGAAAAACATAAATAATTTGTGGGTGATACAATAAATATTTCCAGTACTGTATGTTAAAAGTTTTTATGGTACAATGTAAATATTTACCTGTTTGTTGGTCTACCCTTGCATGGTTCCCATGTTTCATCATAGTCTAGACGTTCAGTCAACGTATAGCACAAACCAAGGCCCCACTGATAATCTGCTCCTTTTCTTATGTATCGGTGAGCACATACCTTATTAAAGAAACATATTAATTAAATATATATCTTTGCTTTGGACAATAAGAGCTGATGAATATAGTACAAAATTAGAGAATTACATCTGGCAGAACCGAAATGGGTCTGTTTGCGTGCTGGAAATACTGTCACATACAGCAAACATTCTAACAGAAACTAAACATAAGGGATGTTTCACTAGCTTTCAGCCCCTAATTTTACTTTGTTGCATTCGAACTACTGGTGGTAATTTGGTACATATGACACAAATATGCAAATTGTTTTTAAAGTAAGTACCATTTCCATGTATTGTCATTGCAGTTCTGCGGCCCCGATTTTGGGCAAGCACAATGATTTCAATTATTATTTCCAAGCGATGTGCCACTGTAGGAGACAATCAACTTGTGTTTGCATCTTAACAACGCGCGCCTAGCCGACTATCAGACACGACCCGCGATGTTTTCTGAATGAAAGAAATGTGAAAGTAATCCGTCACTCAAATTCTTTTGCTAACAGGTTCCCTATAAACCAATGTATGCGCAATTGAAATTTCAAATTAGATTGAACGTTATAAGAGAAGCACAGGGGGCCGAGAGCGAGTGAAACAACTGATGACAGCATATTCCCATTTAGTCATCATCTCATCAAATCCACATTCTTTAAGGAGATGCAAATTTATGACCACACTGTTTCTTGCTATGAGAATTTCTTGCCTCTTGCTCAGTAGGAAAATACAAATCTCCAGAATATAAATAATGGCAAGAGCCCTAGCTTTTAACGCATTTTATTCTATGGCTAAACGAATATTTCAAGGTATGAACAAAAAAAATGCGTCACGCAGAGGCCGCGTAAGCTACGCGAAATCCTCAGCAAGTTGAATTTGTGAACGTCATTACAGAGCTAGAGCAGAGAAGTTAATATTGAGTTGGGAGGAAGCAGTAGCTCGTGTGCCTATTGCCAGGATCCCACAATTCATAACACTCACTTCTGGCCATTTCCCTTCTCTTGAAGAAGACGGGCTAAGCCAGTGTAATTAGCCGCCACGTTTTCTTATAGTCTTTGATAATATGACGATCTCTGTCTTACCGCATCAATATTATTTTAGCTGCCAATAACAGTCTAGGATTTAACAGAGAGTGGTGTAATAGCTTCAGCCAATAGTAGTCTAGAATTAACAAGAGACAAATGTACAATTATGGGAGAGTTTATCAGTGTTATTGTTGCAATATCTAGTAAGTTATATCAAAAGTTTGCCGCCTCTTTTGCTACCAGCTGGGTATACGATGAGTGTAAGAGATATTTCACAGTTGCTTCTTCACGACAACGCTTTTGTCAAAAATAAAACATATGCATCGCTATAAATTATGAATTAATTTATCCTTTATTTATATTTTAAAACAACTGAGAGAAAATTACATGCTAGAGCGCTTTTTAAATTTCAGTTTTTAGATATACCTCTACTGTTAATTGTTCGATTTCCCTAATTTTCTGAAACTATGTTTCTTATTTCATTTAAATGGTATAAACCGAGGTTTTTTTTTTTTTTTTTTTTTGCGAAAAAACAAAAATTGCGGCCGCTAGAGTGATTTTTAAATTTTGGGTTTCAAGCAAACTCACAGGAAGTTTTGATTGCGCTGATTTTCTTATTTTATTTCAATGGCATATACAGAGTTTCGTTGAGAGGGAGAGAGAGAGGGGGGGAGGGGAGAGAGAAAATTGCGGCCGCTACGGAGATTTTTAAATTTTCGCTTTAAAGTTAACCCCCAACCCACATGGCTCAATTTTGCTGATTAATGAACTCGGTGAATCGTTCGTTAATTGAACGTTATATGCTGAGTTGCCGAATCTCGGTGAGAAAAAACAAAAATTGCGGCCGCTAGAGAGTTAAAACACAAAACATTATTTTCATCGTCATTTTTGGTGCCTAAATAGGTAGGATAGATGGAGATTTGAAGAACATTTTCAGAATTCTTTTCATAGGTACAACCGCGATTGCTACATTCCTTCGGAATTTGCTAAGATGCAAAGTTGATATTAATACATGAATCTCGTAGTTTCCAACCACAGATCCAACTTTCTTTCACTCTTTGTTGTAGTTGTTTTCGTTGGGGGTGTTTTTTTACTTTTAATTGTGTTTAACGCCCGTTTTAACTATTGAGGCATCACAGGCGGTGGACATTGATGATACATGAGATGAAATGATAGACTGGTAAAGGATTTGTTTTAAAGGAAGGTAGCGTCCCCGGCTAGGGTACTTTTAGGGTACTTCCCTGGCATTTGCCATGAGGACTGGGGAAAACCTGGAAAAAAAAGGGGGGGAAACTCAAGTTAGGGATGACAGTCCTGGTGGAAATCGAACCCCAGACCTCCCGCTTACGAGACTGAGCATTAACGACCTGGGGCCACACGTGGCGGTAATGGGCTTGTGAAAGTCTGTTTTCTGATTCTGACAATTCGGTAGTCCTCAGCATGTCATAGCAATGTACATTCCCGTGGCTGATCTCCCGAGAAAACTTCTGTTTCATCACTGCACGATACTCGTGTTTATCAACTTCTACACCCTACCAACACAGAACTGCGCGTTGCATCTGTTTGAAAATTGAAACAAATGAGTTACAAGAATCATGCTTACCAACAGTTATGCCGATTAATAAAATGTGTTGAAATTTACCAGATTTATCAATGCATCCTCGTAAAATCTGGTTTCATGCTTAAAGACATGGAGACCACTTTCCCGAGTAAAGTTACTCTCTGAACAACCGAACGAACTTCGTATTTACCGGGTAAAACACACTCTCAAGGCAAAGGAATCACAGTAGCTCTGAATTACACAGCTCATTATAATATAAAAGAATAAGAAAGCAAATAACCTACCATCACCTTTTTACCAGGACCCATACTTCTAACAGTGACACCAAGCCATTGTCCGTCCTTTATTTCATCGTCCGCTGGAGGCATCAGCTTGTTTGAATCCACAGCTGCAAATATCAAAGTCTCACAGTTGAGAAATTAATTTCATATTTCTGAATCAATGGACAGAATGTTATACCAAAAGCACGCTCGACCTTTGATACATTTCAAATGCATTATCATTCTGTAAAATAATGTTCAGTTTTTTTACACTTGAAAATTGGAGTTTTGCCATTTTTATTAGTTATACAATGGCTTCATGGATGCCCTACCGCTCAGGATGGATGGGTTTTTTCGGGCGTAAAAATCCTAAGTATGGCTTCCATTGGCAGCGAAGTAAAGCAGTGGGTCCCGTGTCGTACATTTACGGCAGGATAAAGAAGCTCAAGCCTGAAAGAAGTAACCTCTGAGCAAAATTTTGTCGGTCGTTTTACGCCCTGAATTGAGTGGGACGCTGATGACCTGAGGTGTTAAAGAGCGTCCGTAAATAAAACAAGTCAACTGGTGCCCTTGTTTTAATAATTACAAACATCTCAGCTTTACATTAAACAATACTTGAGTTTCTTTATTTCTGTTTTGCGTTACACTATGGTTAGTCTCAAATTATCTACACTTTATTGACATAAAAGTTGGAGTTCAACGTGTGCACCATTTTCAATGCACGTGCTTGCGTATTCCTTCTTTGGTTACCAAGCTTCTTACAAAGCTAAGTTTACGGAAAAATGACAACCGCGCAAAGCATCCTTGGGCGGCCCAAAAAGGTGAACCTCAGATGGAGGGAGATCTGGGCTGTTGGGAGAGTGTTGCAGTACCTTAAAACCCAACTTGATGGTTTGAACGGTGTTGTGAGCCTTGTGCGGGCAGGCATTCTCATGCAACAACACCTGCGACAATAGATCTCGGCGTTTGGTTCGAACTGTTGGCTTCGGCTTCTTGTCCAACAATTCACTGTAACTCGCGCTGTTCCTTGTAGTGAACTATTATAGACCCTTTTGTGTCCCAAAATGCGGTTAAAGTAATCTTTGCTGCCCATGGCTCAATCTTGAATTTGTGCGCCACCTCGTCCGGCCACTTTTTTACATGTGATAAAGCACTGTCCCCGTATTGTGATAAAAGTCTACGATCAATTCCAGCCCCAATCACACCCGTCGATCAGAGAAACCAGATCACACCTCAATGTTCCTTCTTGGTGCAAACTGCTGGTGGAGCGGGCATTTTTACACTGTAATAGCCGGAGGACAAATACCCTAGGCAAGGTCAAAATTCTGCATCCGTGACCACAGTCGAAGCAACTCTAAAGATGGCGAAAGTGATAATTTTTGGACTCTCCCTCGAAGGCAGAAATGTTAGGTATAGCTGCGTTATAGAAAAATGGCTTAGTAAGGAATGAGGTCTCAGGCTCAGCCTAAACCAGGCCCAAATTCTTTCAACATATTCATAAAAATGTTATGTACGGAAGGCTCTGTTACATCTTCCGAATAACTTTCTCTTAAACAGTGCATTCGCATACAAGAGCCATGCCATAATTATTGTTCATTAACTAATTCCGTTGTTTGAAAAAAGAAATACTATTGAAAATTACCTTACCGGGCTATTTTGCCGTGGTCGATTGATTTAAATTAATTAAACAACCATAGCTTTCGCAGACGCTAACATCGGCATCATCAGTACACTGAAGTGTCTGGGGAGGCAGGAGTACAGAACTGTTACAAGTGGAAGAGGGTAGAAGTGTTGGGATTATTATGTCGAAGAAAATAAAACTGTTTTCACAACCACAATAAAAATAAGTAATAAAACTGCATTTCGTGAAAGACCCAAAGGATTCTCTCAGCTTCACAAGAATATACAAAGTGAATAGAAACTATTTGGACACACTTCAGGAAATGGAACAAAAATGTTCATATGAAAACATGTTCGGGAATGCATGTTTTCTAAAGTAAATAGCATTGATGAACAGCATCATCTATCATAACACTCAGTGTTACAAAGGATGGGATTTATATTGTCAGTACTCTTCAAGGATAAAGCGACGAGACCTTTGTTAGAGATGGCATTAACAACCTATACAATCATCTTTGGGCTACAAAAAATCCTCGGGGAATGGTTGAATCATCTCATCAGCAACGGTTCAGCATCAATGTTTGGGCAAGGATTCTTGACGACCATCTACTTGGACCAATTGTTCTTCCACAACGCCTTAACGAACAGACGTATGTAGAATTTCTGCAGATGACTCTGCCTCTTTTACTTGAGAACGTGCCTTTGCCAATATGACAGGTAATGTGGCTGATGCATGATAGAGCGCCAGCCCACTTCCGCTTTATTGTTCGTCAACACCTCAATAACATTTTCCCCAGAAGATGGATAGAATGAGGAGGCCCTATTGCATGGCCCGCTCGATCACCGCACTTAACCCCCCTTGATTTTTCTTGTGGGGACATCTGAAAAGTGTTGAGTATGCTGAGTCAATTCCTGATGTACAGACCTTTGAACAGCGTGTCCGTGTAGCCTGTAACACTATTTGGGTACAGGCTGGAACATTCGAAAAAGTGAGGCAATCCATTATGCGAGATTGAACGCTTGCATTGCATTCCACGGAGGCCACTGAACATCTTTTGTAGCACTCTGAGCGTTGTTATATAGAATAATGCTGTTCATCAGTGCCATCTACTTTAGAAAATATGCATTTCCAGACATAGTTCATATGAACTTTTTTGTCCCTTTTTCTGTCAGCAATCAACCCCTGAAGTTTGTCTAGATTTTTTCTGATCATCCTGTATAAAGTAACGTGCGAATTGAAAAACTATACTTGATATGACAGGAGAAAACTGGGCTTACAGAACAAAAGTGATATTTAGTTTTAATCAGTCAGAAAAATGTACGATTCAGGAACATGCCATTCAAAATTACGTAAAAATTGGGGGAGGGACGGAATTGCAACCACGAACTGCTATTTCAACTTAGAAAGAGAACAGCATTCAGATAATACGAGGTCACTACGAAAATTTTGAGACGCGTCAAACAGGAAGTGGGTAGACTCACTCTGACTGTTGCATATTTTCAAAGTACTCCCATTACATTCTATACACTTTCTCATCCTCCAAAACCACTTATCAAAGCACTCTTGCCATTCATTTTCCTTAAGGGTGAAAGTTCATTTTCATATATAGCCACGACCTCCTCAGGGTTGGAAAATCGCTTTCCTCGCATTCGATTTTTTACTCTGGAAAGAGAAAATAACCGCATGGAGCCAGGTCAAGACTGTAGAGAGGATGAGTCGTGAGTCTGACATCTGTGGCCTCCAGGAACTGAATGATAGTCGTGTGAGCGAAGTTGTGGTGTAGCAGGATCTCCCTCAGTTCTGTCCTTGAATGACGTTCTCGGAGCTTGTCGAAAACTTTCGGCAGGCAGCTTGTGGTGTACTACTGAGCAGCAACAGTGCTTTCCTTCTTTAGAAGAATTGTGGCTACATTTTCTTCCCAACATTTCGGCCCCTCTTCACTTTCGTTGGTGGATCGTCTCTGGAAAGATCCAAACTGTCAACTAACGTTTGGCCTCCGAGTCAAATTGGTAAATCCATCTTTTATCATCTGTGATGACATTAGAAACACACTCTGAGCTCCAACCTCTGCAGCTCGAATCTCTGCAGCATTTCTTCACACTATTCGATGCGGGTGCGCTTTTGTGCTTCTGTCCAATTGTGGGATACCCAAAGAGAGGAAACCTTCCTAACATGAAGATGATCGAGCAGTTTTTTTATATTACTGGCGATCCAATCTGGAAGGCTGACTTGATGCCCTTAAATGTTACGCGATTACTCTCGAGTATCATAATTTCCACCACGAAAATGCTTTCTTCAGTTACTGCCGTTACCGGACGCACACTTCTTTCATCTTGCAGTGAAGTTCGATCCTTTCTGAATTCAGCAAAACACGGAAAACTGTTCCCTAGCTGGAGTTAGGTCCCCAGAAGTCTGTTGCAAGCGCTCAGGACTTTAGAACTCATTTAAACCGCTCTAGAAAGCATAAAGAATCATAGCGCGAAAATGCTCTCTCTTCAACTCCGTTGTAACGACTGCTGCCTGTACACGAGACGGGGTTTACCCTCACACTCTGGAATGCGGGGGTCGGGCGGGTCGCTAACTAATATCTTCTATTCGTAAGGGATGGGGCTACTACATGCTGTATTCCTTTTAACTGGGTCAACATTAACTTTTCTTCATCTCAGACCTTTCACAGCGACTCTCATATAAACAAAGACAGACGTTTTCAAATAAGCAAGGCTTGGAATCCGTCACTGCCTCACAACTCTAGCGCAATACTCATACCACTCCATCTTGTTACGGTTATGTACCTCTGCTTCTCCAGACACTTTCAGTCCACTGATGAAGCGATCGTAGTGTTGGCGAAAGCTCTGGTTTTAAAATTCATTTAAACCAACGACCACGGCAAATAGCTCTGTAACGATCAATTTCAATAATAACAATGCTGGTCGTGAAAGCCTAACTATCGTTATAAGAAAAGTTCTTGGAAATGAAGAATCACATTTGAAAAGGTCGGATTTCGAACCACAGCTACCGTGTCCTCCTCCAAGCACGGAATTACGAACCTCTCTGTATACTCCGGAAACCTCCCTTAGGTTCCTTAAGAGGCGATTCGTAGTGTCACGAATACTTAATGGCGCAGGCTTCCAGTTTATCCACCATCTACAGCTGCATCATGTCTCTTTCTATTCGACAATTATTCATTTAAAACTTGTGTATCTATTGTTGCTGTGCATTCTTGTCTGCATTATTGGAGACAAGCACATTTTTACTAACAATACTACACTGTATGTTGTCATTTTCTCAGGTAACATTGCAGAAACACAATACAGACTCATTTCCAGTTGAGACATTGAGGTGACAAGATGGACAAAGGAGTGGAAATAATGTGCCTAAAAAGAGAAGTGTTTTTGCTTATTTCTCCGTCGGTCTAAGTAATAGAGGCATGGGCTCTAGAACACGTTTTCATCAGTCTACCATTTCAAGAGTACTAAAGAGTTAAAGCAAGGAGCAGAAAAAGATCATCTATCTACGGGATACTAAAATGAAATGTGTCCCGGTGATCGCTGCTAATCATCCTCAGAACAGAAGCGACAGTGACCAGCGGAATTATCAGAAGCAGGACGTCCTACCGCATAAAGAAACCTTTGCTGACTAAAGCAATGAGACAGAAGCGACTAAAGTGGGCAACATGGAGAGTAAAGATGTGGAATAGGGTCATTTTTTTCAGATGAGTGTAAATTTACCTGCATGGCTTCGACGGGAAAGTATACGTGCATTGCAGAAGCGAAGAAGTGTTGCTTTCATACATGACATAACAGTGAAGCATCCACAAGGGCTGATGATCTGGGGTGTATTTCCAGCGGTGGCGTAGGTCCTAAGCGGCATTGTTCATGCAGACGTCTACTTAGGCATACCTGAAAACAAACTTATGTCCACAGTATGACCATTTTGGTGATTCTTCAAACTGCATTTTTCAACATTACTCCGCCCCCTGCCACAGGGCTTTGAAAGTAATTCTTCTCATTAATATTTGTATTAAATTGAATATAAGTAATGTTGATACAATTATCAGTCATTCATACATTTCAGGTAAAAGCATTCCTTTCCTTAGTGGGGGGTGGAGGTAAAGGTGTAAGACTGACTTGGAAATAGCCCGGACCTGAATCCGAATGAGAACTGCTGGAAGGTTTTGGGGAAGTGCTTTAGCAAGAAACAAGCCAAGTAATAAAAGAGAACTCCAGAAAACAGCTATGCGCATGTGGTTCATGAATTGACCAAGGAATACATGAACAATTTGATTTTCTCAATGCCCAAACGATGCCAGGCAGTGATTAAAACACGTTGATTGCTCTTAACATCTCGTTCATCAGCGTCCCATTCAATTCAGGACATGAAAGGGCCGACAAATTTTGCTCAGAGGCCTCTTCTTTCAGTTTTGCGGTTCTTTATCGTGCTGCAAATCTACGGCACAAGACCCACGGCTTTACTTCCCTTTCGAAGGGAGACATACTTAAGATTTTTACGCCCGAAAAAATCCATGGACCATAGCCGGGATCGAACCCGCGATCATGGGTCTATGAGGCAAGTATGGTTACCACTAGATCACCAGGACCGACTTAAAGCCTGTGGTGAATCAACAAATTATTAATGAAAAAATGCAGTTAATTAGGCAGCTAGATTTTCTAAAATTTGAAATTTATATTTATTAATATACCATTTTTCACTAATGAGTATTTGAACTACATAACATAGAATATTTTAACATAAGCAAATTTGTTCACAACGTAACTTTACATCTTTCTGCGAGTATTTATTTCTATTTAATAAACATGTACAATAAAAATTAAAAGTATAACAATAATTGGAAGAATAGGAGAAAATAAATACAATTAATCCAAAATTGCAAAGATTTCAATGAAAAAAATTAAAGAGTGATGGATGATGTAATAAATTTCTCCGCCAGTGTATATACAGAGGTTACTTTATATACAGAAACTGTTCGTATAAAGATTCTAATAAGACAAGTTAAAGAGTTAAGGGTGATACAATACATTTCTCCACCACTATATAGAGATCACTTTATATACATTCTACTGTTCATTCACACTAGCCTCCTGTAGGACATAGTTGGAAATTAAGAACGGGGGTCTTCGGTGTATATAGAATCAGATGAGGGAGGTTCGAGGCTCCTTATTTGGAGGACACATTAGCTCAGTTAGTTAGAGCGTCAGCCCACCGAGATCCGTGGATCAAATCCCGGCCGTGACCTCCCATTTTTCAAACCTGATTCTTCATTTCCAGTTAATGTCCTATTTCTATATTTTAATGAGTTCCAGAAGGGAACGTTTCCTTCATTTGCAGCTCTTTGCTCGACACGCTCTGTTTTTCTAGTGAGTCAGCACTTCTTATAATTTCAACAGTTGTTTTGACGTAATACATCTATGATTAAACTCTTGTATTAAGATGTGTGAACATTGGAAGAGCAGTGAAGGGCATCATGTAGCGTTTTTAAGCTCAAACACTGTTTATTCTAAGGGATGATATTAACCGATCTAAACATCAATGCAAGGGTTGATTCTTAATTCAATTTTATTTTCGATTGCGTCAGCACTGAACATTTAATACGTATGTCGAAGTAATGATATGCACTTCATCATTATAACTTTTATTTTTCTATAAAAATAGTATGCTTTCATTTACAACCATTACTTAAAAAAAGTACTGTTAAAGCGTGAATCACTGAGAAACAAAATATATAATATTATCTTCAATAATGAAAAAATTAGACGCTAATTAAAGTTTTATTTATAGTCGTTTGTGAAAATTGCAACACCATGAAGCAATGTCGGAAAATACGCGAAACTTGTAGCAATGCAAAGAAGGCTAGAGCATGCAAATGATTTCAGTTACAAAAATGTTGCGCATGCGTACAATACAGCAAAGGTATGTTAATGTGCATCATCGTGTATGTCAAAGATCGCAATGTAAACATACGACGAAGTTCCTAGGGGGACTTGTGAGATCGAAGACATTGCTATTAACAAAGAAAGTGTAAATAGGGCAAGTTGAGATGTACTGAAATGTGCATAAGCATGGAATATTTTCCCAACTAGACACAAATATATCGTAAACATCAAATAAAACACGTAACTTAATTTTCCATATTTCAGCAAAAAGCACTCTTAATGTATACTATGCCCAGTTAAGCTCGGACATGCTTACATGTGCTATCGCATCAGTTCATCAGCATGTGCCTGCAGTCTGATTCAAACATTACTCCGTAATGGCTTCAAAACTCCCTGGTTTGTGGCAGGGATACATTGATGAACTTTCCGACGCCGGTTACAGCCTTTCGATTGTAGTAGAAAGATGTAAACAGAAAATTCTTATCATAATTAAGTCGTATGTCGGCAGTATACACCAACTGCACCAAAATGGATTCTCATCTGAGACTCAATCTGCAAAAACAATAACAAGAATGGGGCGCAACCAGCAGCACCTAAAAGGCTAGCGGCCAAGGTGAGGGCAGCAGTGAGAGAAGAAAATCCTCCAGCATCGTCAGTGCAACGGAAAATCTAAAGGGACCGTTTATACGACAATTCGCCAAAAATCTGGGCCTAGAACAGCGACATAAAGCACGCGGGCACGTCTTGAAAGAACAGCACATCAGAAAACGCTTCATCAATGCAAGAAAACTGTATGACCACCACCTTGCAAGTGAAAAGTATCAATGAGTCGTTTCTTTGGCTGAAGCATGAATTTATCTAGATGACACAAACAGACCCCATGCTATTTACTACCATCAAGTGAGCCAAAAGGGGTGCTCCAACTTCATCCGGGAAAAAAGAAAATGCTTTCCAAAGGGTTCATCATGATTGCACTCGGAGGAAACTTGTTCACAGAGTTGCTAAGAAAGTACAAATTAATGCAGCCTACTACCAAAGCAATGTCATGGACCCAACTTTTGATTAAATATTCTATGGCTGTATGGTGAGGAAGCCCAAAATGCTTGGATTCACGTGGATAAGGCACCAGCCATACTTCTCGATCATCCCAATACTACTACCACCAGAAAGCTGTGGAAACGGGTGTCAATGTGATACTGTTTAAAAGGTTCCCTGAGAAGTCACCAATTGTCTCACCAATGGATTTTTGTGAAACAGCCCCTTGCTTCTACGCCCCACCGCGATTGAGGGTCTCTGGAGAGACTGCCAGGAGGAATGGGCTAACATCCAGTTCCTGTTCTATGGCGCAGTCTTCTACAATGGAAATTGCGTTGCACAGCCATAGTTCAAACGTCACCAAGAAATAATGTACGTAAAAACGTCGAAGCTTAACATGGGGCGACTCTCCGTATTCATTTTAATAATATATTATGAATTAAGCACAAATATCATGATACCTAACCTAACTCAACCTCCCATTATGTGGATATAATTATGCAAGTAATATAAATTTACAATTCACATGTACTGAAAAGTGGAATATTCCATTTTGATTTCCAATTGACGAAAAACATAAAAAATCGAATACTATGATCTGAATTGAACACAAATATAACGAAACCTAACATCTAGTGAATCTAAATTATGCTGCTCTTATGCTGAGTATCTCAAGCTCTTTTAAGGACTTAACACCCTACCACGACGCAGAAGAATGACATTATGACGCTCATGTTTGTAACTCCAACTACAATAATGAACACATATGGTGATGAACCATCATGACATTGTTGGTGAATGGCTGGTGTGGCGGTTGGAAGGCTACTGACATCTTTCGCGATCTCGTTTGCTACATCAGGAACCTTTAAAGGCAGAAGTCATACCGTTCTTTCAGCACATTACCGAGACTATATTTTAGTCAGTAGGATGATATCCGATCACATGTTGTCAGGTATTTATTGAAGTCCTCTACCAGCTTAGCAGGTACATATTCAAAGCCTCTTTGATTTGATGCCACTACATGTGATAAAGGCTTTACAAGATAGTGTTTTGCTCTCTCGAGATAATGTTGTTTTGACCTGAAACTTGAAGCAGTTATGTATTACATTATTAGCAATGTGTGTGATATTGTAATTTTTTTTCGCATGCTTCCTTCACTGTGTTGCAATTTTTACACACGCTTTACAATACTTACACTCAAACCTTTATGACCAAACTATTTTTGTAAAGAATGAAGAGCAATACTATCAGCGTTTTCTTTATTCAACGAAATGCTATGCTCATATTAGTGTAACATTCTGTCCAAAGATTATAAATAGATAGGTGATGTGGGAACAAAATGTGAATATGATTATTTTCAGTAATCTCATGCCCATACTATATTTAAAAAATAGAACAATATGCAGCCAATTTTGCTACAGCATATTTAAAATTTTAAGTTGCTGCACTTATGTTGCAATATTTATTTATTGAACGAATTCATTAAAGTTTACAGCACTTCTTCGTCTTCGTTTTCGACAGTGAAAAATCGCCGCACTAGCCCCAAAGGTGCTGTACGATCGGCGGAGTGTATGTTCCATGAAGATGGGTGCTGCGGTTACTCACAGCAGTCAAAAGTGAATGCGTGTGAGAAGTTCTGAACAGTGTTTGTAGAGATTTAACAGACCGATTCATCATCACACACACCAGAACTCAATGTACAGAAGTCAGTTGTTGAGCACCAAAGAAGACAAATCGGTTTCATCAGTGAGAAAGGTCATGGTATTTGTGTTTTGAGATACAAAGGCATTTTTCTCATTGATTATCTTGAAAAGGGCAAAACAATAATCGGGGAGTATTGCTCCAAACTTTTAACCAGACTAGATGCCAATATTCGCGAGAAAAGACTTGGTTTGCAGAAGAAAAAGTTCAAGACAACGCACCTTCCTACAAGAGCGTTCTGGCAATGGCGAAACTAAAGGATCTGCACTACGAATTGTTGGAACATTCACCTTATCCCCGGATCTGGCTCCCTCCGATTTCTGTCTCTTCCCAAAGCTCAAGCTTTTCCTTGGGGGTCAGGGTTTTTCCTCGAACTAGGAGAATGACAATTCTGCAGACCTTACAGAAAACCACTACAGGATGAAATAACGGCGCTGGAGCTTCACTGCACAAAGTGCATTGAGCTTAAAGGAGATTGCGTTGAAAAATAAAAGTACTCTTTGAAACAATAATTTCGAGTTATCATTGTTAGACCGAGAACTTTTCAGACAACCCTCTTATACTGTATTGAAGAGCATCTCTAAGAGCTTCGCTTGGAATGCGCGCTTAGTCACGTGACGGTTCATTAGAAGGTTCAGTGCATTCTTTGGCTCACGAAAGTTGAATTCGTAATGCACATGCGACGAAGACCCGCCACATGGAATTAACATTTTCCGGTGGTATTACAGTTAAAAAAAAAGTGGCAGTTTGTTGGATGCAAAACTTTCCGACAGGACTGTTGCAGATTTACGGGAGAACTACAGAAATCGGTAGATACTTGCATTCGAAGTTTAGGTCTTAAGAAGACAGCACACAAAGTGTTGAAGAAACGCCTCCGTTTTACAGATTACATACTGATATAGGATTTGATGAACGAAGATTCTGTTCAGCTCACAAAACGACTGTGACGTCACGCAAAAATCTTGACATAACAGGATGGTGCTGCTACATGTTCGTAAGTTTCTGGATGTTATATTTTCACAACGCTGGTATGAAAAGCATGATCATTACGATCACTTCAAAATGTGTGTAGGGTAAGACCATGTCAAATAAACCTTAATGTCATAGATTTGCTTCATTTTATGTACATATGCATCTTTACAAAATTTTGCACCACTCTTTTTTGAGATGCCGAATTTACAAAATGCCTAAAATTTCGAAATTCTTTACCACAATACATATTTAAAATGATATATTCTGTAGAAAAAATTCACTATTTTCGAGTTTTCAGAGAAAAAGAAATTTTAAATTTTATAAAAATATTTATGATAAAGGTACACGTTTTGTAGCTCCTCAGTTCTAATTTCAAGGTGGTATCTTAATACTTAAATTTTCTTTTTCACAATAACAATACTTTTTTTAATTAAATGAAAATGTTTCCATAATAAATGACAAAGAATGTCTTTCTTCTTAATTAGCATACTGGGTGTTTTTGTCATCTGCTGTGGGGTAGCTGGTATGCTCTCCCTGAAAGAATAAACTTTCCCGGCATGGTGAAAACACCTGGCTTCTTAGGGTAAGAGAAGGATGTAGGTGGGTGTAACAATGATATTTTAATTTCACGTTGAGAGAATACATTCCATCCAATATGTGTTGTTACAGGTGCATGTCACAAATCCAGTCATGTTGGAATAATTTTAATGCGGTGTAAAAGTTTCCTCGAAAGCTGAATATGCTTTCGTTAACATTGGGAGAAAGGCATGAAGCTGATGAGCTCCAGTAACAGTAGCTCCTTCATCAAATCGCACTTAACAATTTCTCTGTTTGCAGGTATTGTTCATTCATAGTATACAAAAAAGTTATTGTAGAAATGTTCGCTTTCCGCCACTTATACAGCTGTCGAAGTGTTATGATCTTATTTAAGAGACCGAACCACCTGAAAAGCAAAATATCTTTTTTTAAGTATGGAAGCAATTCTGCTCTCAAAAGAGCAAGAAGTTTTCTTTAAAAGGTATAAAAAGTACTGTGTCCTGTTTCATACATTCTGAGATGAAAACAAAGCTCTTATGTTTCAGTGCAGTAGTATACTACAAATGATGAACAGTTGCCATTGAGTTGTTCCAATGAAATGACAGGGCTTCGTCTTGTACAGTAAATGAAGCTTTCAGCAAAATCACAATCACCACAGTTTCAGCAAATTTCCATTTTCTTCTCTTGAAAGAACGCAGATTGTTGTTTAGCGAAGAAATCATGCTCGTTCAACATGTTTAGCTTAGCTGAAAGCTCGTCAACAAAATCTTCTGTGGACTTACAAATTGTTTCAAATTAACAACTGCCTTGTGAATCATCGCAAATAAACAATGACTCTTTGTGGGTCCTCTTAATCTTCATCTTATGTTCACAATATTTCTTAGAACTGGAGATTCACCAAGGGAGGTCAAAGAGGCATTTAGCTGCATCTGGATCCACATACTCAACCTCCTTAATATGACTAGGACCTTGAGTACCTCAATCCTCAGCAGAATTTTCCTTTTCAAGCGTACTTGTTATCTAAGTGTGAAGTCTTTTCCTTTGCCAGTTGCAACCTACACGAAGTGCAAATTTCCATATATGGTTCGATTTCATAATTTTGTGAAACCATCCAATCGCCTACTTTTTTGAAGTCTTTATTAATCCAATTACCCCCTTTACCTTTCCCCAAAAGAATTGCAACAGTTTTTAACACTTATCTATTCTCCTCAATATATAAAATGAAACAAATCTTATCACAAACCTGATTAATTAAACTTCACACAGAAACCTCAATTAAGAATATATATTTTATACTAGCCCTGAGTGGTGCCCAAGAAAACTTTAAAGTACAAACACACATAGCTGCACTAAATACACACTAATCAAACAAACTGAAGTGCACATGAAAAGAAAGACTTCTCAACTGTGCTGAGAGGAACAGCACATGGTAGAAATATGTCCGAGTTTTCTTAAAGTCAAAGGACAAGTTACTCCCACACCACACCACTCTTTATCTCCGTCCAACTTCAATGTGCAACAAATCAACTTTATTAGATTCATTTAAAATTCAACACATAATTTTTATCTACAGAAATGGTACAAAAATGAACTTCAAGCATTTAATTCCTTGTCACTGCGAAGAAAAAAAAATTACATTTTGTATAATACCATTGAGATACCTCTTTGAAATCTGAATTGAGTACCTAGAACACATGTACCCACATGTATACTTTTTTTAAAGAAAATTTAAAAATCAGTTTCTCTGAAAATTCAAAATTTTGAAAAAATCTATAATGGTGTCATGTTATATATTAAACGAAAGCGCTGTTTATAAGCCTTAAAATGACACCAGTCTCATGTACTTATCTCTTATAGTTTTCAAATAACCTACATTTAAGTATGTGACAGGAATTTTTTTATATATTTTAAAAATTATATAATAAAATATTTGGTTGCAGTTAAACAAAATTATACTTTTACTTATCTTATGGTAACATACAAAAAAATTAACAAAATTATTGCCAACATATTCCAAAATTTTTCATGGCCGATTTGACATGTACTGTCAAATTGTGTTCCTGTACATTTGAAAATCAGAGAAGTCGTCTGTAGTCATAACAGGGGTATGGATTTTTGTAAATCGAAGTCACATCGAATTACACCAAACAGTAAATAATTTTTAGTTGTATTTTAAATGTGTAACATGACACATTTTCTGCAATTACACAAGAGGCATTACATTATATCTATTATCATATTAATTATGATCATGTTTTTATTTTCTGCTTACCGTGCATTATTCATATATGAGGTGACTTTTATTCTTTAATTGTCCCAATGTCTGTTTATCATTACAGTTGTATTGTTTACTGCAGCTTGGTTACAAATTTACAAAAATTGTCTTCAAAATGCATCAAATACTTTTTCTATTCCCACATTCAACCATATAAAATAAAACGTAAAATGCATGAAAATACAACCTTTGATCAATGTATAATATTATTTTCATTCGAATGCAAATAACAGGCAGCAGAGAATAGCAGAAGTGCACAAAGTATTTCAAACCTGCGATGTTGGTGTGCAGTTTCACTTACTTGCTGTGCAAATGAAACGCCAAACATCTGCATTTGTTACAAGTGCATATTAAGTAATTGGAAATGTCGTCGACCTTAAAGAAAGACATGGAAGGAAAACTGCTGGCAAATTGCATAGCAAATGTCGCAAGCATGCACTCTCATGAAAAGGAACAAAATATATGCAATAAGAAAAAGACATGAAAATTCATCCACTGCACACTGAAAAACAACAAAACACATTCCTGCAACCATTTTCCCCTCATCATGAGTTATGTATTTCTGCGAAGAATTAAAAAAAAAATTGTTTAACACTCGATGCATATTAATAACAGCACCAACATTTCTGCAATTTTTCATGCGGCCATTATTTGCTTCAGCTGTTCAATGTATACACTATAAGCTAAGTGTTTAAAATTAGTGTATAAAATATTCTTCAAACTTTTTAACCTAATTATAATATTATGTAGCGTCTTCATTTCGCTGGTAAATTAAAGCAGCACTGCACGCAACGTAAAAGGCCATCCTTCATAAGTAGATTGGTTTGCATACTAATACATGGCAACAGCAACAGCAGCTATGTATATGGTACATAGTTTGTTATCTATGTATCAATATTCTATTCTCACAAGTCATTCTGCAGATGTTTAAATACAAACGTTTCGATGTGACAGCGAAAAATGGAAATATAAGAATGGACCCCCCCTCCCCAAAGGACAATGAGTCAAGCGTGGCAGTGCAAACATTGAAGATGCACCATTCCCTGGAGCTCCAAAATACTGTGAGGGAATAAATAATCGATAAAGTTCATTATATTGTTTTAGTTGACAGATGCATAAAAGTGCACCGTTAGCAGATGCCATGGACATCTTAAATGAGTGGGTGCACCATGAAAAAACTTTGCTCAAGATGGATGCCGCGTATGCTCTCTGCGAAGCAAAGCATTTAAACGTCGGGACCACTGTTTGGAAATATTTAAGTAAAATTTATTATCGGTTTTGTATAATGGATTCATAGCTGTACAACGAATACGAAACAGCATTCTGAACAGTGCACCGCAACGCAAGAAAAAAAGTAAAACGCGTTATACTTTTTGAAAATTATCAAAATGATGTTGCAGTTTTTCTTAGATCGAAACCTAGTATTGTGAAACATTTGCAGAGCTGCAAAGCCTCATTATCTGCTCTGTACTTGACTTGAAATGCCCCTACCTAACGACACAGTCTTCTTTTCTCCCTATGTTGCTGTTAATTCTCTAATTTACTGAAACTCCTATAAATTCGGCAGTTAAGATTTCTTCTTTTCTTACGCTCGTGTGTTAAGTCATTTTCGTTCTTGGCAGAAATTTAAATCAAAAACTATTATACATGATAAAATGCATCATTCACGCTATATATACTAGGGTTGTTTAATAAAGAAATATATATATATATATATATATATATATATATATATATATTAATAGGCATAATTTCTCATGCAAAATTTAACTTTACAATATTTTGTTAGCTTAGTGCGTAAGTACCTGTGGTATCATTTTCACTGTTGTCACTTACGGTTCCCACCTGTGAGGGGTGTACAAGTTGAGTTCCGTCTAAAGCAAAATGGTCGTCATGTGATATGGAGGGCTTAATAATGGAAATTATGCATTAATAATGTGGCATAATAATTAAAATACTAATAGTGCGACCGATCATTATTGTAACAGTAAAATATTCTTGAAATCAACATATTGCGAGCTAATTGCACGCTCAAACAGGATAAATCACGCTCTGCGCATGCGTATAGCTGGAATGTTGGGAGGTTATGGTAGGGAAGAAGAGTCATCTATCGAGGGATAAAGATACACATCGTAATAGCGTCTTACAGGCAACATTCTCATTAAAAAGCTGCCATAGCATCAGCTTAACTTAACCATCATTTGTGTAGATTTTAACTTAGGATTGGAGTACGTCCTCAGTGTCCAGTCATTTGCTTAGTCAACTGTAGGGAATAAGAAGGTGCTCTTTCGGGCTGTGACAACATGTTTCTCCGATCTGCTTTTGTTTCAACAAATCTTCAGTTGAGTTTCTTCCCTACAGCACAGCTGGAAATGTTTAAAATGTTTACAGGGGAGGAAGGGAGGAAGGAAGATGAACCCGGAGCTCCAGGTTGTGCTGAAGAAAAACGTAACACCTTTGCTGTCATTGTGAGAGAGGATCTTCGAGAACACTTTAAGAAATTCTGAAAATTTCACTGGGTGCCACGCACACTATAGTAACGAGACGTGTTTGTGCACGGTGTGTTCCAAGACTGCTAATTCCTAAACAAAGAACGTTCGCATGGAGTTGAAAGTGATATCATAGGAAACTTTTCCCTTTTGCCTAAATTGAAGGAATACTTTGCGGGAGGCATTTTCCATCATCAGAAGCAGCGTTGAAGGCTGGGGAAGCGATTTAGAAGATCCTGTTAACTAATGGCTTCTTTGAAGACAGACAAAAACGCTGGGAATGGCGCATTGCAGTTAATGGGAACTACTTTCAGAAATATCGTCATAATTATGAGGATGAGTAAAGGTATGTTGTCAAAAATACATGATCATTCTTTACAGAACAGCCCTCGTCAAAAAAAGGAAAAGCGTGCAAACCATCGAGAAGCTTAGTTTAATCAGCTGCGTTACTTCGAGAGCTGATTTGAAGTTACAAAATCCACTGCAAACTTATGATGCTTGGTCTATAGCATACCTATGGAATTTAATGCGGTATACAGTTCTTTAAAAGTTTCATGTGACAAGAGCTCGAAATTTTAGACCCATCCAGGATAAAGTACGAACAGACATGTCCTGTTTTTGCCTACAATCCCCTTTGCCTAATCAATAAGAGTATTCAGAGTACTACACATCATGATCATAAGATAAGGAAGAAGAAAAAAATATCCGTGTGCTAGAAATCTTTGATGAGCCCTTCGGCATGAAATAATCGCGGTGGTAGCTTCAGATGATTCGATCTGCATAAACGAGACACTCAATTCTTTCCCAGATTTGGCGCCTACCGAAGATATAGGTACGGATATTTTATGCAAGATGGTGAAAGTTCACATACAGCTAATGCATCGTGTATATAGGAATGAAAATGGGGATGTTGGAATTATTAATTCGAATTTGTGGCTTCAGATTTAAATCCGTTCGATTTTTATTTAAGGCGAAAGCTCAACCCAAGTAATCTGCAGGTACTAAAACAAAATATCCGCAGATTTGCGGCAGCTGCTCGCGATTGTAGTGAGAGACGAGAATGCGCATGTTGGTGTGTCGAGGTTTTAGCAGTTGTGATGCTTTACATGACTGGATTGGGTGAGGTGCTCTAAAGCACGTTTATGAAATTGACCGCATTCTAGAGTTAAAATTCAAGTAGCCTGTGGCAAAAAATGCGCGAATGGAAATGTAGACAAGTTTCATTAGCAGTGATTACCTCTGAAAGAAACTTCATATCTTCCTGTAGCACCTTCGACTGCAAGCGAACGTCCTCTTGTTTGAGAATCAACAGTCTTGGAACCCACAGCAACTTTTCAGTTACCAACAGTTTCTGGAAATGCTCGACGATACTCTCTCATAATGACGGCAGCGGTGTTAAATGTTTCATTCCGTTAAAGCACAAACTGGGCTCACCTTCCTTTGGAACTGGTTGCCTCCCCTCTTCTAGCTGTGTTATAGGGAAGAACAAACTGTCCATAGGCCTCCTGTAACGTTGCATAGACTTTAGTTGAAGATTTGTTGAGACAAGATAGAATATCAGAGCAGCCTGTTGTTGCTGTTGGCGGAAATGAACATGAGACGGGAACCGGAAGTGACAACGATGAAGCCAGTACTACAATTACATTATGGTACTAAAATGTTGCAAAGTTAAACTTTTGCGCGAAAAATTATGATCATTCTTTATTGGTGCCGCTGGTGAGAGAACAAGCTGCAACCAAATTACACTCTTCAGTGCGTATGCTTATTTGGCGGCAAAATGATCATCCAACAACGTTTGAGATCGGTTCGGTTCAATTAGTAGAGCCAGCTAAGCCAGCGACGCTATCTGTGGCGGATTTCGGTAAGTACAGGTCAATCCGGAACATTCACGGAAAAGTGTCGATGTTTCTTTCTTTATCATTTTAACCTTTTAGCTCTATCCAAGATGAGATAGTATACTTAGATTTTACTATTTAAGTACAATTTAATTTAATTCAATTCTTAGCATCCTTCAGAGATGGAAGTCATCAAGACAATGCAAATGCTGGAAAAGAGGATTTACGATATAACTTGGCAGCTATAAACAGACAACCAATTGCTCATCAAAATATACTTTTCTAACTTATTCTTAAATCGACGCATTTATGCTATGCACATATATACATTTTATGTAATTTCATATTTTATATATTCAAAACTTTATCCTTGGGGAGTGGAAATCTGATTAAGACTTTCGAAATTCATTACGAATATACTAGCAGTTTATTAATTATTACTAACACAATGGTGATAACTGTATAAGTATAATGCACGTTACTATTACTGCATCCATTTTTGAATTGATGAATTCTCCGGGGTATCAGCCGGTAAAGTATCAATAAATGTTATATTAAATACATGATCAAAATGGTAAGGGAGACTTGGTTTTAACAGAACGTCTATTATTACTCATACCGAGCGAAACAACACTAGAAATTAAATCAATATACGACAGGCATTGAAAAAGTTTTGCAACCAGCCTATCCAATGTTGGACAATAATGTCTATAAAAATGTAACTAACGCACCTGGCAACAATGGGCCTTAAACTATTGAAATATAAATAAGTGCAAATTTAAACTTACATAGTCATTATCGTACAGTCTGTGTCAATAGCTGGTAAAAAGCATTAATATTTCAAAAGAAAATTTTAGATTCTACATTTTCACACGCTATAAGCAGGTGAAAGGAAGAAAGAGAACAATCCATGAAGACTTGGTAGCTGTTCATTTGATATCATTGCAACATGGATTCGTGCATTTGAAGAAGGGCGAATGAATTTGAAAGGCAACCCTTGCTCTGGCCGGCCTCGGGAAGCAGTGAACGAAAAAACTATTCTAAGAATGAGGAACTTGGTGTAGGAAAATCGACATATTACTGTTGAAATGTTAAGTATGGAAGTGGGTATTGCTGTTGGCAGCATTGACAGTATATTCACGAACATTTAAAGCTGCAAAAATCTGGGCAAAATGGTTCCACATTCCCTAACCAATGAACAGGAGAAGAAGGGGGGACTGTGCAAGGAAACTGCTGGGCAATGCCACCTAAGGTCCTAACCTTTTGACAGCTATATGCACTGGTGATGAAAGTTGGTTTTATTTCTATACCGCCCCAAATAACGCTCAGAACTGCGGGTGGGTAAATGAGAATGACCCAACACCAGTTGTTCTTCGACAAGATTTCGTTCTAGGAAGCGAATGTTCGCTGTTTTCTTTAACTATGAAGGACTATTAGTGGCTGACTGTATGCCAGAAGGAATGACAATGAATGCAGAATACTATGACACTTATATTTTGGATCCTTTATTTGAAGAGCTGAGGCGGCGGCGGCGGCGTCCAAAGCAGGAACTTCAAGGCTGTTGATTTTGCACGACAATGTGTCTCCTCACAGAACAGCTGCAAATGTGAGGAAACCGGAAGTCGATAAAGTCCAGTAGCTTCACCTTCCACCCTACAGCCCTGACCTTGCACCGTGTGACTTGAGGTTGTTCCCTCGAATGATCTCCTGCTTGCTGGAAAACCTTTTAAACGAGTGCAGGAGCTTGCTCAAGCTATAAATTCAGCTCTGTTGACAATATCTCAGTACGAGTGTCGAAGTGCTTTTGACAAGTGGCAGCATCGTCTAAAACTATGTATGGAGAGACATGGAGTTAAGGAACGTGGGGATAAGCTTTCGAATTCAGCTTGGACTTCAAGGCGACACTTGCAAAAGGTTTTGAATGCCATTCGTAATATGCTTTGCAAAGTTTACAAGATAACATATACACGGCATACCTTACCTCACGCAGTAACCTTTTCAACCAAAATTATACACAGGCTTTAATTCACGGGAGGGGTGGTGCCAACGCAATTATCGTGGTGACTTAAACTTTGACTTCAACAGCAAGTAGTCAATAGTAAATACTTCTGGATGCTTATATTCGGTAATAATTATTACTGAGATTGCAATGGCATATATAAGCCTTATATTATTTAAAAGAGTTGTAATAAGTATTCTCAGTTTGCATTTAATTATGCCACCTCTTTATTTATAAGAGCCATCTGTAGGAGAATATAGGTAGTAAACGCATTTTTGTGACAAGCGCACTCAGAATTGATCTCAAGAAATACTCAAACCGACCCTATATATACTGTGAATTCAACATTTACTTTTACCATCTTCACTTTTCTTCTGCCTGAAGAATACAAACGGTTCGAAACACGATATTTGCGTTTGTACGAGGCGTTCCGGTCCCGCCATTCACGGACAGGAGAGTCGGTACAGCGCTGTGTAGCTCCTAGCAGTGTCAGTGTGAGGTTGCTTTCGACTGTTTCTCACAAAGACGCTCCCGCCAAGGGCAAGGAAACAAATGGCAGCTGCTGAAAATACTGCAGAGGGAGAGTTGGTGTTGCCACGCACTAACATCGCAATCAAGAAGCTCATGGCAACAGGCAAGGTGTATTGTGCTGGCGTTCATGGAAATAAATACTCGTAATGTCTACTGTCAGACTTTAACAAAACGAATTAGGAGCTCAATGACAGTATCACAGGCGGCAGAGCTCTACACAGAGAGGATTTTACAACTTACAAAGGGCTGGATGTAAATGAAAATTATGTTGAAAAATAATGGATGTTGTACTTTTCACTTGTGTGTAATAAAAGCTCCAAAAATAAATTAGCATTCCTTAAAACAATTAACGGAACGTACTTTTCCGAACTGTTCTCATATTTCAGTGTTTTATCTATTTTCTGCTTCTCTGGTTGTTGTTATTTTAACCACATTTTCCCAAGAGTTTCTTCATTTCATATTTATATATAGAGAACAATGTCTGTATCCTTTTTAAACATTTACTCCAGTTTCAAGCATTTGCAGCTTCAAAAACTGAATTAATGGAAAACTTACAATTTCTAAGCAAATTTAAAGATTTTTGTATTATCAAGTTACAGTTAAAATGTACAATACAACAGCTTAAGCAAGCGTTTTCATTTATAGATACACTTGATTGTGCAAAAACTGAATTAATGGAAAACATAATTTCTACGCAACATTGCGGAATGTTCTGTACTATCAAGTTACAATTAAATATGTACAATACAACGGCTTAAGCAAACATTTACACTTATAGACATCGCTTAATGTGCAAAAACAGTTACCACCAATTTATAAAATACTTTTTTGCAGCAAACAGCTAAAATTTAAATGAGTAAGAACTCATTTCTAAAAAAAAAACAATAAAAAGATGATGGAAATAAAGAACTCACTGCTCCTAAAACCGCTAAATGTAAAGCTCAAAAACCAATCAGTATTTCTACACATGCAGATGAACTCCATTCACCATGCGAACAGCAACCCTCACGAGCTGAAATTCCAAACATCACAACTTTCAAATCTCTCATTTCTTTCAAACGCTAAAATACTCCAAACTGCAAAACCTAGAGGTTGGTACAGGTGGCTCATGAAAATATTAGTGGGACAAACTCTAAAACTTTAGTGTCTGTTACTATATTAATTCGCTATTAATAGAGCTATACTAGGCTTTAGTTACAAACCTTTCCCGCTAATGCGTGTTTTATGTCTCGGCTGCTAAGGAACGCACTTCAACCTCCGCTTCTTATAGAAGATACAGGAACTGTCAGCCTCCCTCGGCTAAACAGAAATCGTATCAGAAAAACGCATTTTGATTCATACCATTGTTCCTGTTTTCCACTTAATACGAAGCCCCCACTTAATTTCGTCGCGTAATTCATCTCTTTAAATCTGTATAATCCTTGCGTCTGTTTTGCACAGAACCAGTACATTCAAAATTGTGCACAATACTGTACTTAGCTGTTTTCTAAGGAGGCTCATTAATGATGGTGATTAAAATAAAATTTACACATAAAAATGGGTTGCTCTAGTGCATAAGTTATCACTTGTGTCTTGTTTCACGAAGCTCGTGATCGAGTAAAATAGTCTGCATTCTCGTATTACTTGTTTATTTTACAAATGTGTGTTTCTAGAGCTTATGAGCATAAATGACCTATTAGTTACCAATGTGCAAACTGATATTATTATTGTGCGATTTTGTAAAACAACCCTCCCAAGCACTCGAGAATATCACTAATTGACATTTATTCCCCAAGTATGTCTCATATAATTATCATTATATTTTAAATTTTGCATATCAGCTTGGTAAATCTAAATAAAACCCCGAGAACAGAAAGATGATTTGATAAGTGACTTGTTCACATACTAATAGAGGGCAACAGTAGCATCTATAATATGTGGTTATGATCATAAATCATTCTAATGTTTTCATTGAGTAGCCTCGCTTGCTTACTTTTTTAATTTGTCAACCTAAACCGTATCTTTTCGTCACTTTGAATATTTGCGGTGCTTTAAGGAAGTCCATATTTATTTCTCTCCCTTGTTTTATTGCTTTCTGCATTTGTATCCCTGGAAGGCGATTGCTAGTATTCCATATTAGTGACACTGCAACCTTCGAAATTCTAACCTCAAAACATGCGGAAACGCGTATGAAAGACAAACAATAATATATGACAACATGCTGTACGAACCACTTCGATAAAATTAATAAACAATATGTTACTCTCAAACATGTGAAATCACTTAAGACTGTAAAGTTCAGCGGCAATCACGTTCTTTAATCTCCATTTGAGTGCATCACCTACAAAACCAAAATCCTTGCTATTCCATATTAGCACCGCTATTCTATGTTAGTCCCCTTTTATTTACTATTACGCAAAAAGAGTCAAGTATTAAAAATGTGCTTAAATTTAACATTTGTAAATCAGTTTTTAAATAGTGTTTAACGGCCGTTTCTACTGCTCAGGCATTAACATGAGATGAAATGATCAACTGGAAAAGGATTTTTTTTAAAAGAAGGAAGCGTTTTTGGCTTAAGTTTAGGGTACCTCCTCGGCATTTGCCATTTATGAGGACTGAGGAAAACCTGGGAAAAACCTGTCAGGGAGGACGGTCCTGGTAAGAACCGAACCCCAGATATTCCGCTCACGAGTTTGCGTCTTAACGACCTCGGCCCCCATGGCGGTTTGTAAATCAGTGATGACAACTTTAAAAAATATACAGATTGGAAATTTAGGAGAACTGGTGCTCTAGAGTCAACTGTTTAAAGAGTGCATACTGTCGTGAGACCGGAAGGGGAATGCTCAGTAACGGACGTTTAAAGGCGTGACAAAGGAGACGGGGTGAAGTGCAGTTCAAGTACAGGCTCCGTACGCCTAGCAGCTGAGACATAAAACATTACGTGTGCGGTACAAGGTTTATAGCTAAAACCCTATATTTAATGGTCAGTAAGTTTAATGCTGTTAAAAATAAAGCTACTTCCATGAAAAACAAAAATTGGTCAAAAAGAATTGCAAATGATTCCGAAGGTTATGGACCCTATAGATATTGCTAAACTTTTAATTACAATAATTTAAATCTGAACTGTTTAATTTCAAAATTAGCTGAAAAAAACAAGAACTTAAGAGAGATACAAGTGTACTTCAGTTTTAAGATTTTTATATAAATGTTAACTGTTAAATATTTAATTCCTGAAGATGAAAAGTGAGGAGAAAATGGAAGCTGGAAAATTAATTAAAAGAAAGAATCATTTTCAAACTGCATGCTTGGAAACAGGATAAAAGAACAACGACATAAATAATGACGCTATTACATTGTAGTCTGTAAAACTCACATCAAATAGAGAACGCACGTACAATGCAAATGCAGCAGCCAAAGTGAGCTATAGCATGCAGGAAAAGAGAACATGCATTGGAAAGGTTCGGGAAAGGGGGAAGCCAAACCAACCTCAGTGGCAACTGACCGGATTTTGTTAGTCAGTGAACCACAGACAACCACTTACAGGAATCATACTGCCCATCTAATGGATCTGCAAACGCCACGGCCAAAACAAAAACAAAGAAAATAAGGTTTATTACACTTACAATAATGCATAAGCACTAAACAGAAAACTACCTTGTATTTCAAATTATACCAATGGTTCGTATGTATACAACCAAACACTGTCTGCATGATACTATTGTAAGAATAATTACAATAAATAAATAATAAACAAATATTTAAATACATGCTTATATATACATATAGACAACAATCACATTTATTGCACCTGAATCCCTGATTGGTAAGTTTGCCTACTTTGAAAAAAACATTAAATGCGGCATTTTCTTTCATCATTTTTATTTAAACTACAGAATTTCGATTTTACTTTTCCACAAAGTCGCTTTCTTTGTTCACTTTCGTCACTTTCCAGCTATTCCAGCTGCTCACTGAGCTCAAGGTAAAGATGGAAATTACTTGGGACAAGATTTGGTGAATATGGGGGATGGCAAAATATACCTCCCATTATAACCTTTAGAGCTGTAGTTGAGTCTTTTAAGATGGTTGCGGGCTAGCGTTGTCATAACAGAAGTAGAACTTTGCGTTTCAATGAGGCTCAAAGTTCATAGAGATGTGCACGGGCCTCTACTTTGCCACAGCCGCGAAATTTACTGTTTTGCTTGCGTTCTACGGTTGATCGTATTGAACAGCTCCATATTTATTAATGGACTGATACTGTACAATATACAAATAGTAGTATGTGACATTTTAGCGTATTCCAAAGGAATGTGTAGCTCTTGCGGTTGCACCCATTTTTGAAAATTTTCTTCAAATCCCCATCGATCCAATCTACTACATACTAAAAACGACAATGAAAAAGATTTATATACATTTCGGTTTCCAGGTATACGCCTACAACCAATGGTTCGGTCCCCCAATTTTGAGAAAGTATTTTTCTTATTATATTTAGATGGTATATACCGATTTTTGTTGCGCATAAACAAATATTGGTGCTGAAATACAAGCTGTGATAAAGTACTTCGTTTTGAAGAGTTTAACCCCAACAGATATACAAGAGGAGTTAGATTCTATATTAAAGGATTCTTCCCCTTCGTTTTCGACGTTAAAAAGTGGACTGGTGAATTTAAGCATGGTCATACATCCATTCAAGATGATGAACGCTCCAGGCGTCCCGAAACAGTTACGACGAAAGATTTTGACAAAAATTCACAATGCCCCGTACCAATGCTCGCCGTTTGAAGGTACGCGAGTTGCCTGACATTGTACATACCTCTATACGTTGTGACCACTACATTTTACACGAAGTTTTGGGCATTTCCGTCGATGGATGCCGCGTTTGTTAACAATGGACCAAAACGCTATCGCATGAACATTTGGCAAGAGTGTTTAGATTTATTTAAACGCAATTCCAGTGAGTTTCTCTCACATTTCATAACAGTAAATCAAACATGGATTCATCACTACACGCCAGAGACGAAGGAAAAACGGTTCCATCTGCAAGAAAAGTCATGGCTACTGCTTTCTGAGATTCCCACGGTGTAGTGCTCTTAGATCACCCCCAAGAAGGCAGAACCATCACTGGGAAGCATTACGCTTCACTACTGGATTTACTGAAGCAAACTATTCAGCTAAAAGCCGACATCTTGCAAATAAGAAAGTTCTCTTCATCACGATAATGTGCCTTCACACACGTTTGGGATTGTTGCTGTAAAACTGCATGACCTTTCCTTCCAAGTGCTTCCACATCCGCCATATTCGCCGGATTTGACTCCCAAGCGATATTTTTTTTTTTTTGTTTGTTTGTTTCCAAACCTGAAGAAATGGTAGGTGAGCGAAGAATCACATCAAATGGTGAGGTCGATGCCGAGACAAACGCTTATTTTTCATACTTGAACAAATATTATTTTACTGAGGATATTCAAAAGTTGGAAAGCCGTTGAATTAAATTATTTATTTACAAGGTTGGGGGGGGGGTTCTCTTAAAGGTTGAGTTTTCTTGGTTAGGTCGAGAACTTTTAAAACGCCCCTCTATTTTGCCACTGCTCTACAGTAATACCTGAGAGCTTCTAATCCCCAAATTTAACGGGTCCTCAGTTTTTAACTAAATCTGCATTTTCGCCACCAGAGCTCATATACGAAGGTAGGTCCATAAGATTCCGGCCTCGCCTTCACAAAATCCTTATTTGGTGTCATACATTATCTGTGAAGTAAAGGATTGCAGTTGTAACTTCCGCTCTGCTGTGTTCAGTTTTCAGACATAGTTCATAAAGAAGGCTATGTGTATAACATTGTGACATGTTGAAAATGGAGTATCAAACTGTTATTAGTTCTTCACAAAAGAAGAACTTACTCCAAATGAAATTAAACAGCGATTGGTCGGTGTATATGGGGAAGCATCCCCCTCACCGTAAAAGAATGGGCCAAACTTTTTCGAATGGGTCGAGAAAGCACTGAAAACGAAGAGCGTGCAGGTCGGACCTTGGAGGCGCTCACTCCTGAAAACATCGATCGCTCTTGTGGAAGGAGAAATTATGGCAGACGGACGGCTCAAAGTTACAGAAATAGTCGCAAGGTTGGGCCTTTCTAAAGCAACCGTACTTCGAATTATTCGTGAACGTTTAAACATGAAAGGTTAGTGCAAGATGTGCCTCGACTACTTTCCTCAGTCCAAAAGCAGCAACAATTTTTGGAGCTCTGCCGTGGCAACGAAAGAGTAGTATTGCAAACCATTGTTGCAGAGATGAAACTTTGGTCCTCTATTATGATCCCTTGTCCAAAAGGGAATCAATGGAGTGGCGTAAATCTGGCGAAGCACCGCCTTAAAGGCCAAGGTCACTCAGTCGACCAAGGAGATCATGGTCACAATCTTTTGGGACTGTTAAGGAATACTCTTCATTGACCTCAAGGAGAGGAACACCACAGTAAATGGGGAGTACTATGCTGGCCTACTGCACAGATTACGTGCTTCCATCAAAGAGAAAAGATGAGGAAAACTGAGTGGTGGTGTGCGCATTCTTCACGACAACGCGCCTGTGCGCACAGCCCTTGTTACAAAAGATGTGAATAAATGTGGCTTCATGGAGATCAACCATCCACCCTACAGCCCAGATCTAGCTCCCAATGGCTATTTTCTCTCCTCAAAACACAAGAAGGACTTTCGAGGAAGGAAATTTATGTGTGACGAAGAAGTGATGGATGCTGTTTATGTCCATTTTGAAGACAAGATTTCTGACTATTTGGGCGGGGGGATTGAAATATTAATTCAAAGACGTGAGCATTGTACTGCAATAAGGGGCAACTATATTGAAAAGTGAAATATGAAATATAGAAAATGGTTACGCCGGAAACTTATGGACCTACCTTCGCGTAAGACTGCATGCTTCTGCTGATGTAAGTGCCGGGGAAGAGAATTAATCACATTATAACAATATATTTTACAGTTAGGGCATTATATTTCGCAGTACTTTTGTGTAGATTACTGGAACAAGTCTGTTGAAAATTACTGATCGACCTAACTTTATCAACTTCTTTTAACTCATGAAATTATAACGTCTGGTACCCAAAAGTACGAGGGGCGTTTGGAAATGAATTACTTTTTGTACTTTATTTGTTATGCCACTTGGTTCAATGTACATAAACTCACCACCAACATCAATGCATCATTGCTTCCTAGTAACTTGATTATGGAGTCATGAAACTATTTGGATGTATTATGCCAGCACTTGTGGACAGATGTATGAATTCTTCGTTGTTGCCAAATATTTTATCTTGCAGCGAGCCTTCCATAAGGCATAATCACACAGAGCCAGATCTGGTGAATAAGATGGGTGCGGCACAACAAACAACCCCAGCGATGCCAATTTTGCGGTCTTAGTGTTGCGGCCGCGCATTGTTATTATTGGAGAAACTCACTTTCGCTATTATTGAATCCTGCGTCTAAGTTGTGTAAGGACCTCGCAACATACCTCGCTGTTGAGGAAATCACTCCGTTAGCAGTATGCCCACAGATTGAGCAGTAAGCAATTTGGCTCGGGAACTCCCTGGATGTTTCCATTGTAAGGATTGTATGTAGTAGTGACATTATGATTCGTCTCCAGTTTATCCTAAAATTGCGGATCTTCTATACATTTCCAATGATGGATGACTGACTTCAGCCCTGTTTTCCTTCTGTGCTTATGTCAAAGTCCTGTGGAACCCAATTTGTGCACACCTTTCGTATTCATATTCAAATAGAGTTGAATAATGGTGTGCAGGGTGGCGCGGCCGAAACATGTACGACATTCTAGATCATCAAAGGTTGTGCGTCTACCATGCTTAATCAATGCAGACACAACCTCAATGTTTCTGAGAGACCGCGATATTGACGGAGGACCAGTACTCACATGCTTGTGTGCAGATTCCATGCCGCTGTGCAGCGCTTCTTTAACACATACCGCATTCATATCGTAAATGAATTTCTGCACTTTTGATGCCTTCCTTCCATAACCATACAATCCATCTTTGATCTTGTCACTAAATTTTGCTCAGAGGCCTCTTCTTTCAGGCTTGAGGTTCTTTTGCGAGCCGTAAATGTACGACACGGGACCCACAGCATACTTCCCTTCCGAAGGAAGCCATACTTAGGTTTTTTACGCCCGATAAATTCCATCAACTCTGGCTAGTCACCTTGGGTCTCCGAGGTTAACACTATACCATCAGGACAGGCATGGTGGAAACTTGTGAGCATGTAATTTGAAATGTCCGATTTTTCATTACTTGATTTTATGCGAATCTTTTTATCTTCATCAATAGAACATATTTGCGAACCTATTAAAGGGAATGCCGTCTTTACTTAAGTGTCAGAGTATCTGCAGATTACACTGTCGACGCATATCAAAGATGCGATGCACGAGTGAGAGATCTGAATTGAGCGTGTTTAAAGATGCCCACACTAAAGTTGTCGTTTGCAGAATTTTATGGAAATGTTAAGTGACAGACCTGGCCTAGATATCTCCACTAATTTGGTTTTGCTCTGCAATACCACTGGAAATGCTTCCCATTGTTTTGAGCGCTTAAAAAGCAAACCCTAGTTATAATATGATTTTCATGCTATCACGTAACGTTGCAAGAAGCGACAACGCCGCATTTTTTCCAGCCGATGTTAGCAAGGTAAACTTGGGACGTTATCTGTTCTGTAAAGCTAAGCCACAAGGGGCGTATTGGGGTTCCGTTCCACAAATCATTACAAGCGCATGGAGCAGTTAGAAATAGTAAAACTTTACTAGTATAGAAGCGATTTCGTTGTTCCATAGAAGTGTATAGCATTATACTCGTGTAACTTGTATATATTTCTCTATTATTGTTATTATTATTATTATTATTATTATTATTTTCGATATTTTTAATTTAGGGATGACCTAAGTATATGATCCTTGCCTCATTCTCTTTTAAAATAATCTCTTTTGGTACAATTTTCACGGTGTTTTTGGTTATAATGAAAATCGATTATGAAATAATATAATGTACATAAATATAACATTAGAAAGTTCGATTTTTCTCCCACCTCGAGTGAAATTGAGGCTGCGGCGCTCCCATGAAAAAGAGTACTTACTCATGAATATTAACAAATACCAGTAAAACGGTTTTAAATATATCATTATTTATGAGAAAAAATATCAGACCAAACAGCATGAATAATAATAATAATAATAATAATAATAATAATAATAATAATATCCTGTTCTGTACATTAAAATATACGAATATTATTCTAAGGCGTGACCATAATTCAAGATGACCGACAGTTGTTTCTCCATCTTACTCTTATATGACGTCACTTGTAACTTTTCCCTAATACTTTACAATTATTGTACGGCTCTAGAAGTAAAACAAAAAGTATCGCTCGGCTTGACGGAAACACGAGCTCAGTTCACATGGATACATATATCCTGTCAATACGCAATGTGTTACATTATTATCTAAAATAAATATTGTGCAGTAGGTCAGAGAACGATTCTTCACAAAAATAAATATTCCATCACGAAACCAAACCTTTATACTTGAACGATCTGTTACGTAAGTATATAAAGATGTTCAGTAAGTTGGCACTGATCCATTTCAACAAAACGGTGTTAACCCTTTGGCCGCATCCTCCATGCATTTATTGTTTCCCCGTCTGAAAAACGAGCTGTCTCACCAATGGCTGTCGTGAAGACGAAGGCGGTTCTGAAGACCGTTACCAGCACGCCTTCCCCAGGACTGGCAGTCACTTTAGGCATAGTGCATACAACTCATGAGCACAAAAAAAAAGTATCAACCTTCACCCTGCCTTCGTAAAGTAAAAAAATAATCCTCAGTCTTTAGAGAACAACAAAAGCAGCATTCCCGGCGATATCCTCCCGTGTGAACTGCGCTGGAAAACGAGGTGGTGGTTCAATGTTTTTCGCTCTCACGGTATGTTCTCTTTTTGCAGCATAGAAAGTTAGAACTCCATGCTTAAAAGGACTTGTACTAATAAACCTGTAATGCTATTTTAACAATGTGACGTAACATGCAGCCTGCCGGGGTCTTTTTTCTGGCCCTCGAAAAGAGTAATTTGTTACGTTCCTTAAGAACTTGAAAAATAAGCATGTAATCAAATCTACCTTCGTACTAAGTTGGAATGATGAGCAGAAAGGCTGGACTTTAGTCATATCCCTACTGTCGTCCATTTTGGCTGCGCTGTTTCCAATTACAAGAAAATTGCAGAGCTTTGTATACTATGAATATAGATAGCTACCGTACGAACAAAGGGCATATCTTGAACATGAACTGAAGGCGGAATTGTGAGCCCAGCGTCAGCGAATGCTTTATGATTCTCGAATCGATCAGGATTTCTGGCGGTTTGAGTATACCATCATTTTTTGTATAAAAACGAAGCGCCGCATGCTGTCCGCGGTCTTCCAGCTTGATACATCTAACATGTAGAGACTGTTTTCCGTGACTAACAAACAACCTGGCTTCACAGTTCTTCTGTTTTAAATGACCCAGAGAGCCCTGGTTTTCTGATTCAAGTGAAAAATTCAGCGAAAAGCATGATATTCTTTTCTGATAAATGTATTTTTACTTAACGTTTAAATTAATTTATCTTTTAGTGTTTAGTTTCGACCATTCTAATTAAACACAACCCATTTAAATATTACAAGAACAAGTTCAGAGTGAGATTTCTCTCATAATAAAACTGGCCCGCCCCATAAATAACGTCAACATGCTAATGCACATATACAAAAAGGCTTCTATGCATGCCATTCTAGACAGAAACACAACACATAGAACAAAAAGATGCATAAATATAAACATGTTCCGTCAATTATATGCAACAGTGTTTGGATGCACTTGAAATTATATCCTAAAAGACATAAAAACTTTAGTTGTATACCACTAACACCACTACAAATAATAAAATCAGTTTTGTCCATTTACATGATGTGGAATCAACTCAATATGAACAAAATATTTATATATATGTACATGCCTCACACTGAAGTTTCTGCAAATTGATACGTATAACAATGCTAGATTATCTTTTCTTCGATAATAAATGCAATTCAGTTGCCAAGATAACGGCTATTTACAAACTTGAAAAAGAATTTCTAGTTTAGCTGTTAAGTATTTTCAAAAGAATGGATTTTTGTCGACACACCTTCGTGGGAGGCATTTTCCATCATGGTGAAGGCTGAGGAGGCGATTCTGAAGTACCTGTCAAAAATGGTTTCCAGCACGTCTTTAAAGACTGAATGCTGTGACAGGTGTATTACAGCCAACGGGGAGAACTTTGACAAAAATTATCAGGTATGTTATCAAAATAAACCAACAAAATACGAACTTCCTTATAGGCCAACTTTATAAAGTTATAAGAGCTTACGATAAGGTGCGTGTACAGCAACTTTAATTATACTTGGTGATCGCAAGTATCCAGTAAACCTGATGAATGTAGCAAATTGCCACATTGTCTTCGCGTGCTTGTCTTTCAGGGCAGCTCTGCGAACTATCTTCAGTTGTTACTCAGAGTTGCCAACACCTATATAATTGTACACACAATACTGTTCCGATATGTCTTACATTTTTCACCACCAGGGTGAATCTGTGTCTCAGCTTAAGTTTTCTCTTTGCTCGAGCAATTACACTTTTTCAGAGTTGCCACCAACTGTTTTCTACGATGTACCAACATGTTTGCATGTACGAGGGTAGGACATTAAGTAATGCATAACAATTTCACCCCTATGTTATTATAGCTGAGAAGGCGAAATTTTGCAGACGTATAGTTTGAAGTTCGCGCTAGAGATGGCATATGTTTTAGCTCTTGCGACAGAAGCGAGAACTACAGCGCAAAGATGACACTCATGTTATTGTCGTCAACTTGCCAAGAGCAAAGAGGTGAAGTTCGTTTTTGTGGGCGAAAGGACAAAAACCGAGTGAAATACGCAAGGAAATGTTGGACGTATATGGGAAAACTGTTTGGACCGTAGCAACATCTCCAGGTAGTGCACATTTTTTCAAGGAGGTCATATGAACCTTGTTGACTTGCCTCGTGCCGGACGACCAGCAACAGCTGCAACTCAACGGAATGTCACAGCCACTGAGAGTGCAATTCTGAACGACCGGCGGATCAATCTATGAATTGTCAGAGCTGTGTACGGTGTACGCTATCGTGCATGAAGTATTGCATTTTAGTGAAATTAGTGCCCGCTGGGTACCGAAGAAAGGCGAGCGAATGATGACCTGCTTGGACCACTTAGGCGTGACTGGCGATGAGTGCTGGGCGTACCACTACACGCCTCCATGGAACGGAAACATCCTGACATTCCAGCAAAGAAGAAAGTCCAGGTGACGCAATCTACGAGACTTGTTATGGGATATACACGATGTTCTGTTGGTTGACTTTCTTACTGGTACACAAGGGACCACTGTGAATGCTGAACGTTGGTAAAGCTGTGCCGTGACAAAAGCAACGCTGTAAATGTCAGATTGCTCCATGAGAATGCTCACTCGTGGCTTCTGTCAGTACCAAAATCGTCAAATTTGGTTGGGAGGTGCTCGTCATACAGTTCGACCTTGAACCCTCGGACTTTCATCCTATTGGCACAATGAAGAAATTCTTATCCGTTAGGCGGATAACGTTTCAGTTCCGATGAATAAGTACGATCGGCTGTACGCGGATGGCTATACTCACAAAAGGAGTTCTATGAACAGGTATATTGAAAGTAGTGCCACAATGGGAGAAATGTGTTGAGAGACTTGGCTCCTTTGTTGAAAAGTAGCTAAGGAATGTGGTTTCATTGTGTATCAATTATTTCGTGTTGTAAACTATTAAATTTAAAAAAAAAATGTCCGTTACTTAATTATCTACCCTCGTATTTTCCAGAATAGGAGGCAAGCGTAGGCCGTCATGCCGTAGCGAGTCGCAGTAAACCACTGGGTACTCCAGTTTCTAGAATTTACCCGAGGTTAACTTTAGGCTAGTATGAATGTGTGAGTTCATTAATAATTTTATTTTTTTCGATTGTTGCATTGTTAGCATGGATGCATGAGTCGTTTGACTTCTGACATCACTATATTTCAATATGACGATGCAATTTTAGTATGTTAACAAAGTCTACGAGCGGGTAGTTTGCTATATTTACCCATTATTATACCTGTTTTTATTGCTACCTTGGAAAAGCACTACTTTTGTCTTTATATTATATATCAGGTAAATTTTTATATGGTTTATGAAATTTTCCCTTATTCACCGTTATCCCTTCTGTTTCCGTTTCTGGTGTTTTTCTTACGGTAGGTACAATTGTGACATAAGCACACTACGAAGTAATTTGTTTCCTTCTTCCTTCGATTTCAACTCTAAAAGTACATTCACTTTTTGGGGAGGGCGGGTGGTGCACTATCTTTTAACTGCTCTCCTAATGCTGTTTTTATTAACTGTTCTGTTAGTGTAGGTAAGATTAAGAATTTCATTTCTGTGGTTTGCCCATAAGGAAGTTTCACACACGCACATACAAAATTATGATCATTCTTTATTGAACAGCTCTCGTATTATTGGCTCGCTCTGATGAACGCGCTTTGTTAGAACAAAGAAAGCCGTAAAGAAACCGGCAGGATGCTAATAGTTGCAAGCTCTTTTAAAATTCTGCTTTCTCAGTAATTGGAACCTAAGTTAAAGCTGAAACCAAAGATAGGACCTGTTCAATTAAATAATTTACATTCAAAGACACGACATCATTATTGTCTCTCATACAATAAATGCTAATTTTACTAGAGTACATATAAAGCAACCCATTCGCTATGGCAATGCGGAACAGTCCACTTCTGTGATTTGGTACCTTGCATTTAAAACCTTCAACGAACTGATGATCGAAGTGCCTCTAGAAATGCGGCTGGAATATTTTGCAAGTCAGTAAAATGGAAAGCAGCAATAATTTGATTATATATATATATATATATATATAAAATTTGCGGAAACTTTCGTGTGATCTTCGTATAAACAATTTATGTTCGCTAAGAGGACGGATTGATAAGTCTGATAAATTTCAATATATTGTCGGGAAATTTTGTTAAGCTATCTAACTGTTGGTAAGCGTGAATCTTATAATGTATTTTGTTCAAATTTCAAAGAGGTGCAACGCGCAATTCTTTGTTAGCAGCTATCTTAAGTGACCGTTTCGTAGAAAAGGATAAAGACGAGTATTGTGCAGGGATAAACATTTTTATTTAAAAAAGTGAACTGCGGCTCAGATACAAACTGAGCTGAATAAGTTCATGGGGACTCTGCGCCAGCACTCGAGATCATTTATTACTGGATAAATTAATTTACATGAGGCCGCACGAGCACTGCAGATGCTGCACGCTTTAGACGACCAATTGAGGTTTCTTCTGAAGAAATGGTTGATAAAATTCATGGTATCGTGATAGAAGACCGTCGCGAATTTGGTGAGTAGGTGGGTATCTCATATGAAAGGGGTACATAATATCCAGCTGAAGTTCTGCATATGAAGAAGCTGGGTGACTGACCAAAAAACGCTCAAGGATATTTCAAAATCGCGTTTGGAAGTTGTAGCATAATCCGATTGACTTTTGGCGTCATTTTATGACTGTAGGCACAACTTAGATCCACCAGTAAAATCCAGAGACAAAACTGCAGTCAAAACAGAGGGTTGCCAAAGGTGAAAGTGCACCTTTAACCGTTGGGTAAAAGAGTGCTACATTTTTTTTTTGGGGGGGACTCACAGAGAGTCATCATGATTGGCTATTTGGAAAAGGATAAAACAGTGACTGGCTGTTATTACCAACGTTACTGGACAGTTTGAATAGTGAGTTGAAACAGAAGCGAATGTGCTCCTCCACCAAGACAATGCGCCTGCTTACATGTAGACATTTCAATGGCAAAAGTACACGCTCCACTTGCCTTTTTCTCTTTCCTAACCTCAAAAATGAGCTTTGGGGAAGGGGGACAAATGTTTGTCAAATGAAGAGGTTATGTGTGCTGTAAACAAGTATTATGCAAAGTTCGATTTCCTCCCCTCCCCCTATGTGTAAATAAAAACACTGGAATCTGGCTAGACCGAAAGTACTGCGCTCAAAGATTATGTTTGGAATTGTTTTAAAAAATTCTATTTATTATGTTTTTTACCTGACTTATAAATCTGCCCTCGTATATTTATTTAAGAAACTACCTAGTAAGATCAAATGGACAAAAAGTGATGTACCTTAGCTAATTACAAAAATATCATGCAATACAACACGTCCCACTATAACCCAGGACATGTGCAAGGCGATACACACGATAACTGGGAATGGGTTACAGTTTCCATCTGACTAGACTAAGAACATTTCACTACACATAACTATCTAATAAGGAAGGAAAAAACACTCTTCAGTCAAAATTGCGATGCTCTGTAAACTAACAATAGCTACATACACTGTATACATATATATAATATAAAATATGCATATGAACAAGTATTTCTAGGCATACCAATGACGTTTGAAGAGCATTTTGTGAATACCTGAAAAATAAGTACAACAAATTATACATATAAATATTTGAGATATGGATAAAAATAGTTAAAATAGACATTTCATTTTCCTTCTCAAGAAAATGACTCAACCGTACTATGAATGTTTATTTACATATGAGAATGAATTATTACTTAATGTCTTTTGCTAGTTACATGGCTATGATACATTTTTTTTTTTTTTTCCCAGTTGGAGCAAAGAGCTCGCATTCATTTGTGCGATTTTGATTAACTTGATGGTAGGTGATGCCCGAACACAGAGAAAATTAATCGAATTACGGTGTTTACTGCTGGGTGATTTTTCCTTCGCGGTACCGTTCCATGTACAGTTGGCCGCAGTAATTGATCGAGCTAGATGCAGTTCTTGTCTCCTTCCCACGCTTTAAAGTCGGCCGGAGTTTAACTCTAGAAAGGTACGGACGTTCTTGTGTGTTGTGTGACAGTGTATTAAGAATTAATTGGCGTCATACAGTGTATTAATTACGTTAACGTGACTTAATTATAAGAGTATTTAATTAAGATTTGCAGAATCGATTCGTGGTGTATGGAGATTGTTTCAAGATATTTAACTTCCTAGTCGAAGTTCGATTGGTAAATACATTTCGTGAAACAGTAAGTGTTCTTGATAAAAAGCGTACAGTACTCACAGAAGAAACGTTAGATAACATTGGACATACTCTGGGACATTCCCTTGCAAAATCACTTCGACGTCTTTCTCAACAAAAGGGAATTTCCTATTTATCTGTTCGAACGGCTACACAACTACTGAAATTAAAATCTTATAAAATTACTGCAAGAACTTAAACCGGGTGACCCTGCAACCAGGAGTAAATTTTGTGAACGAATTCTGAACTGTATGCATGACGGAGAAAGTTACCTTAATCTATTTTTTTTTTTTTTTTTTTTAACGAAAGAATCTTGGTTCCACCTAAGTGGGTGTGTTAATTCACAAAACAATCGATACTGAAAAACCTAAACTGCTTCACCAGGAACCACTGCATGATCAAAAGCTGGGAATGTAGTTGCCATTAGCGGCGAGAGAATAATAGGCACTATTTTTTTTAAGAAACAAATAACAGTGATAGGCGTATGCAGAATATTTTGCAATCCTTTTTCCGTGAATTAATTGTGAGGGAACGCAGGCTTGCGACTTTCTAACAGAACTCTGCAACGGCACATACAGCTCATGTCCCCTTGCATGTAATTCATGAAATATTCGACATAGAGTCATCACTAACAACATATGGACCCCTCGACCCCACGATACATCTTGCGATTTTTATCTTTGGGGAAAGGCAGGGGGGTTATTAAAGAAAAAAAGTATACACATCAAATCCACATACATTATATGAGCTGAAAAATAACATTCGTGAAGAAATGTCTTTCATTTCTCAGAAGGAACTGCGGAAGGTAATGGTTAACTTCTTAAGCCGATGCCAGAAATGTATGGAAAATGAAGGGAGGTAGTTCCAGCATCTTCTTGCTTGATAATGGTGAAAAAACGTATCTTGTAAGTGTTAAAAGTGTTAGTAATAACTTACGCGACAACCATAGCTGCGGACTTTGTGACCTGTTCACAGCGGTACCAGCCTGAACCGACCGACCGGCCGTTACGCTTGGAAAATTCCCGCGAAGGAAAAATCACCTTTTATTGTATGCACAAGCATTAAGTACGTTAATCATGAATTAATTGTGTTGTTAAACGTTTCTTGAGCATATGCTTTTCTTCATTTCTTGATCTCCACTTTCGTCTAATAAGCTATTAAAGTTATAGCAATTAGAATGTTAATGAAAAAATACATTCCAAGGCCTCCCATGTTAGGGACAAGAAAGTATGTTCAACAGCATTTCCTTGTTCATGGCGTGATCAGCGCGCATTCACATAGTTTTTGTTAGCAGAGACGTGTTAAAAACAAATACATAAAAAAACTGAAACGCCCCCAATGGGCGTTATTAAGCATTTACATCATTATGAAGAACGAAAGAAAAACAAAATTAGCTGCAACATTCAACTCTGACTCGCAACGACAGCATTCTGTCCTGGGTGTCTGTGATAGACAAACAAATTAATATTTAAAAATAAAATAATTTTGTGTCCGCAAATAAAGAGAGCTAAATGGTGGAAATGTGGATGAAGAAACTTCATGATGCTTAACTTATTAAATAAAAACTGGTCACTATCGAAAACCAGAGAAAATCTTTACATCAGGCAGTTTAGCAGTTATAATTTATACATTTAAAGTTAAATCACACTATGTTTCTGCCTATGACATGCATGCATATCTACACTGAAATGTTTTAACAACCATGAAGATGGACAGATGTTACTTACTTCGTTTTCCATCGGTGACCACCTGAATGCAATCTCTCTGAAAAGTTGTTATTGGACATCTCCAAAGTGCTCCAGATCTATTGGTGCCAGGTTGTAAATTTTTGTCCAAAGGGGCTCCCACCAATAACCTACAAAAGAAAGCCGCATTAAGTTCCATGTTCCACAAACGTTTTAGCTAATTCCGAAGGAAGGTAGATATTGCGGTTGTAATCGCTCCAGTGGCCGCAATTTTAATTTTTTTAAATAGTAAACTCGGTATATGTCATTGGGAGAAAAAAAAAAAAATGAAAATCAGTGAAATCGGACTATTAAGAGGGGGGATTTACCTGAAACCCAAATTTAAAAATTGCTCTGGCGGCATTAAAATTTGTTTCTGAAAATCAGTGAAACCGGACAATTAGGAGTTGGGGTTTAAGCGAAATCTAAAATTTAAAAATTACTTTAGCGGCATCAATATTTGCCTTTTCGCAACGAAACTCTGTATATACCATTTAATAAAACAATAAAAATAGTTTCTGAAAATTACGGAAATCGGACTATTAGGAATAGGGGTGTATTTGAAACTGAAATTTAAAAAGCGCACTTGCATTTACTTCTCTATTGTTTTAAAATAAAACAATAAAAATTAATTGAGCATATAAATTGTATGCATATGTTTTATATTTAACAAAAGCATCGTCGTGAAGATAGCAAATATGAAATATTAATCCACTATGTGGGGAAAATTATGTTTGTATGTAAGAGCACTCAGTAATAACCTCCAGAAAACGTCTGCGTTACATGCTGTTACTACAAACATAATTTACATTAAATTTCAAAGCCAGAAAATCGATGGAACTTTCAATTGTATATTGTTGATTGTGCATATTTGCTTAGTACATTGTAATTAATTATTTTTAAGTAGCAGCATGTTTTTGTTTTACTGAAACATATGAACGTCACCTTCTTAGTACACAATGTAACTCGAAACTTTCTGTTTTAGTGAATGTAAAGATATAAAGGGATAAATTCATAAACATGGTTACATTCAATTATTTTAAAAATACAGTATAGCCTTGTCTGTCATGGTCATACATTTTATTAAATTAATAGTATATCATTAATTTTGTGATTTAATCTCAATAATAATAATAATAATAATAATAATAATAATAATAAACATTTAGTTTCTCTTTTGTAATACTTATAAGTTGAAACAATTTTAATTTTGTTCCCCTATGCCATAACTTCATTTCAACAATTAACTTGGCCATACTTTGGTTTTTATACTTTTTTACAGTTACTCTACAAGGTGAAGAATTCGTTTAGTTTACGCAGCTCATGCATGACAGACTTTTGTGTTTTATCACCCTGACATCCGATAACTTCATTTAGCCCTAGCCACCTTGCGGGAGAGCATGCCTATGTTTACTATCTGCAGCTTTTGATCCTATTTGCAAAGAGTAACACTGAGAGCTTTTTCACATGCATGAAAGGCTCTCTTTCCACTTAGAAATTGCTTTTATCAATTGCCTAGACTACCCCGTTAAACATTTTGAGGACCACGCCCTTCTTACTAGTTTCAATGCTGTATACAAGTTGCAGTAACCCCTACTTAAAGACAGATATCTGGATTTCCGTATTTTTTTAGAACAGTGTGCTATTTTAAAAAATGAAGGCAGTTAATATATTATGTGTCACTTCTCATAACAGTCCAGATTTTAAGCTAAATATCATTATTTGTGCTCACGAACCCATGTGCTGGTTTAGAACCGTTGCTCTTTCTGAAGAGTTTTCTTTCCAGTAAGACTGAATTTGGGGGGGGGGGGGGATAGATTTGAAGGCAACTAATTTCAGTGAGCTTCACATTTGATTTTATACGAGTGGTAGGTATAAAGCAGACACTTCAAACAAGAAACATTTGCTATTAGCTTATTCTTTGGGCGTGGTACATCTGAAAAATCACAACTGCATACCAGATTTTATGTGCGAAGAAGAGGCAAATATTGACAAGTAAACATGTTTTCCATGCATTTTATTTTTTATTCGACGGCAAATCATTAAGTTACAAATTGATGTGAGGTACTACGTGTTTGAATTGTGCGCCTGAAGCTATTCCCACTAGATTGCAGCATCGGTCCGATGGCAATTGATGACATTGGACACAAGAAAATCGATGTTTACAAAAGCTAAACATCAGTTGCAAATGGCGGCATTTGAGTATAAGTCCTGTAACAAAAAAAAAAAAAAAAAAAAAAAAAGTCATCGCCAGATCTATCTGTCGATCGGAGTACTTCGGGGATGTTCGTAAACGCTGTATTCACAACACGCATGCAACAACTGGCACACTGCAGTGGGAGCTTTGCCTGTAAACGTAATGGTTACAACATAACAATCTGGAAAGAGA
This sequence comes from Metallyticus violacea, assembly GCA_030762175.1. Classification (NCBI taxonomy): domain Eukaryota; kingdom Metazoa; phylum Arthropoda; class Insecta; order Mantodea; family Metallyticidae; genus Metallyticus; species Metallyticus violacea. Next base: position 23,436,221 of record CM060836.1, read on the forward strand.
ACGTTAGGGTAAAGTAGCGGTGGCCAATCGGTTTAGAAGGCACTGGTCTTCTGCGTAGGCTCCAGGGTTCAAATCTCTCATAACATTTTTGTTTTTTATTATTGGTTTTATAAGTGTATCATCATGTAACCATAATATCCTATTATATTTTAACGTATTCGAGTATGCAGACAAAAACATAATTACAAACTAACGTATTATTTATAAATAACTAAATAAATACATGAACAGAAACATTTATCTTCTAAAGGAAAACACATAGAAATAAAAACAAATTAATATCGGGAGTATGAATCCTCAGCATGTTCAACTGCCCTCAGTCTCCGGGGCAGAGGTGATGTCGGATCTACGGTAGTGTGAACGAGAGACTAAAACATCCCAGACTTCTTGAACTTGTGCCCATAAGCCAGCTTTTGTCCTTCGTGAATATGCAGGGAATGCGTGTGCAGCATATTCTATTTAGATAACACAAACACTGAAATTATATATTTTTAAGTGTTTAACGCCTGTTTTTACTACTGAGGCACCACAGGCGATGGACACCGATGATACATGAGATGAAATGATATATTGGGAAAGGATTTTTTTTTATTTAAAGGAAGGAAACGTTCCAGGTCTAAGTTTAGGGTACCTCCCCAGCATTTGCCATTTATGAGGACTGAGGAAAACCTGGGGGGGGGGGGGGAACCTGTCAGGGAGGACGGTCCTGGCGGGATTCGAACCCTAGACCTCCCGCTCACGAGTCCGCGCCTTGACGACCTCGATCACCCGTGGCGGAAGTCTGCTGTGTATGGGAAACCATATTATGCAACTATGTGTGTAAAAAAAATGTTTCATGCCGGGAGGTCTACCTGCGCTCATAATCACAGCATCACTGCACACTGCCACAGAGCTCGGAACACACACTAGAAAGCGTCTTTAGTGCATGCCATACAACACAACTACGTGGCTACACAGTCTTGTGAACCGCGCGCTGTATCGAGGAGCACTTAGTAGATTTTGCGTTCACAGGTTTTTTTCTTTTTCTTCTTCCCTCGATTTTTTGTGGGTAAAAGGTATAATCAAAGAATATTCATAAAGAAATGCTTCCCATCTAGGGTGAGAAGTGTCTGTCACGTCAAGCTGTTTGCAATTGGGTGCAGACGTTTTATGAAGGGCAGGCACATATCCAAACGAATACCGCGTTGGCCGGCCAACGCAAATTGCCACTGTGGAAAATTTGTAACGTTGAAGACTTAATCCGAGCAGACAGAAGGGTAACTATAGACACCATAGCCGCTGCCATTCATTGTTCACACAGCATCGCCTATTTCATAATAAGATACCGAAATTTAAGGCATTTATTTTGATTAAAAAAAAAAAAAAAAAAAAAAAAAAAAAAAAAAAAACTTAAAATACTGAAAATTGGAAGCAATATAATTAAAACAGGCATTTATTAAAAGTGAAAACAGAGAGTCATATCACTCATTAATTAATGAAAATATCTATTTAAGATACTTAGAGTTTATTTATATTTTTTAATTTATTTAATTGGGCGGAGGTTTACAAGCAACAAGATGTTTTTTCAAGGTCAGTCAGCCGCTTGCTAGAGAGAACATTTTTCATCATGAAAAAAGAACTTTCCTAATTCCACCGATGTGCTTAGAGTATATTTAAAAAAGCTATTTCGGAAGGACTCATACCAGTTACAACAGAACATTTCAGAACATCATGGAAATATTGATCAAGACAAAGTGATGTAGTATTGAATAGTTTTGGCGAATGAGCAAAAGATGCGCAATTGTTTATGGTCGAGTGCATTTTGTGTTTATGCGTTTATAGGTAAATCAGGTTAGTATCCCTCTTACTTCCGTACTGAACACATTGTAGAGGCGGTTTATTGCATAGCTGTGCCACTCTCATCTTTCTCGCTTGCAACTGTTCGTTACATTTATGCAGACAACATGTACCCCCACCACAAATTATCTCGCGCAATCGATATCAGGTCATATGACGGGACTATTCTGAACTACCGTTCTTCCCTCTTCCTGTCTATTTCCTGGTATTCGTATGCCCGAGGTGACCGTGCGTTCCTTTCACTAATGAAGGCTATGCTATTTACAGAGCTTAAGTGAATAGGTTGAGCAGAAAGTTTTTGACTACTTGAAAAGAAATAAATGTATAAGAAGATTCTCAAAAGATCTTTTTGTGAAGTGAACAAGTCATTTAATTTTTATAGTTTTTTTCACTTCGATATATTGAAATACTTTATGCGCATTTTAAAATGCGTATTGCTCGCAGAAAATATCCATAACGATCAAAAGACACAAAAGAAGAAAAAGAAAAAAAACTTTAATAAAACACGCAACAGAAGTCAATAAGTAAACAAGGCAAAATAAAAAACTGGCCCTACCTACTCCAAATGTACGGAAATATGTTCATTTCTATCTGACTGTTACATTTTGCCTAAATTCCGAACTCTGTGCATAATGTGCACGATTTGTGCCGTACATGCTGACTCCACAACACAAAATCCGCCACGGGTGGCCGAGGTCAATAAGGCACGGACTCGTGAGCGGGAGATCTGGGGTTCGAATCCCGACAAGACTGTCCTCGCTTACTGATGTTTTTTCTAGGTTTTCCTCAGTCCTCATAACTGGCAAATGCCGGGGAGGTACCCTAAACTTAGGCCTGGAACGCTTCCTTCCTTTAAAATAAATCCTTTCCCAATATATCATTTCATCTCATGTATCATCAGAGTTCATCGCCTGTGATGCCTCAGTAGCAAAACCGGGCATTAAACCCATTAAAAAAATGCAAAGAGGATGTGTCATAGCAATGTTAATCGCTACCCGAATTGTCTTGGGCTCACCGAGACAAAGCTGAGTGCGACAATGCAGTGCAAACATCTGCTTAGCCTGCGGAAAAAAAAAAAAAGTTTAAAGTTACACCATCCGTCAAAGAAAGTGAAGCTCACGCTCTTCTGGGATTAGGAAGGCATGCTGCTCAAGAACAAACCGTAAGTGCCGACTACTGCTGTAACATCCCCAGGAAGTTGCAGCTGATAGCTTGATTTTACAATCTGCGCAGTCGTTTTCGTCTGGAAGCTTCTACAGACTCGTAGATATGTCACAGATACATTGTACTTGTTACTTGCTTCGTCAATAACACTTGCAATACTTTCTGCTTTCGATGGTAGGTATCGTTAAACAAAATGGACAAGTGACATTAATTGTACCGCCGCGTTTCTTCTATTTTGAACTGTAATTTTATGTTTGGAAAAACCAATCAAGTAACAAATGAAATTGTTTGCGACATTAAAGATGCAAATTACCATTCTTCTTGCAATAGAGCACAACACTATTAACTGCACACTTTGTTACTCATTGTTATAACGCCGTAGAGTAATGCAGCAATATTTCACAACAATTTCTATTAACTCAAGCGTAAAAATAATTTGCATACTTTGGCTATACAGCAATTTGAGGCCTAACATGTTCTTACATGGTAGCAACAAAGAAGTGCGGTCTCTGGAGTCAAGAAGACTTGGAGGGAGAAATGTGCACATTTAGAAATGGTGATGCAGGCATTAATAAAATATGTAAAACTTACGAATTCCTAAACCAGCACCGAAGGGAGGATCAGAAAATAAAAAATTTGAAACCTCAGGAGGGTTTCAACAATTAAAGACGCGACACAGTCTTTCAAAAGTACTTGAAGATGATCTAGTAAATTATGTTTTGGATGCTCGCGGCTAATGGAATCAAACACAGGCTCAAAAATGACAACATAGTGGATCTACAGGTTAATGTCTCGTCATCGCACACTATCCCTGTGACAGCGAGGCTTTGGTTTTAACAAAAAGCTGTAACAAAATTCTGTGATATTTTCACCGATATTATTCGCAACAATAGTTTTCGGGCCAATCATATACTTAACAGAATAACACTGTTGAGACGCACCAGGTGGATGCTATAGCCAGCGCTGATATTCTGTGCTTCCCCCAATATTAGTATTTAAGGGATACTGGCAGTGAGTTTTTGGCCAAAATCGGTCAAAAGCCATTTTTTCATTAGCTGCAAATTCACAACAGAGAGTCAACATTTACGTGCCCCCCCCCCTCTCTCTCTCTCGACTCCACGAGAGCAGGAGGTCAACTGCGACAAGCACTTAAGGACCCGCAGGTGGGAAAAGCAGCACAAAAGACAAAAAGGGAAATACAGACACATAACTAAAAATCAGGAGGGTTCTGATATGTAAAGCGCACAATTCACTGTTTTCCAGCATACTTGTTTATATAACAGCGCTTTTCTCAAACCTTCATTTTCACACATTCAAAATGTCCCACGCGTAACAGCTTTTGTTTAAAATCAATTAACATTTCCCAAAATGTGCTGAAGTATGCACTATAATATTCTATGAAGCAAAATACATGCTAACACCAATAATTTTTTTAAAAAAAATATGAAAAATGGTTAATTTTAATAATTAAATTTTCTTAGAGATTAATAAAAATTATAATAGTTCACTCATCAAATTTGATTAAAATGTCTCTTTTTTGTACGCGGTTTAAAGCTCCAATTCAAAAAATACCAACTAATTTTCTCAACTCATGAGACATTTGGAACTTTTAATTATGTGACATATTTACGTAATAAATTTATGAAATAATTTATAGCTCCCAAGGTATTTATGCAATTTGAATGAAATTCGGTATACGTTTAAATTTAACAGCGATGCAATCACAGTAAAATTATCAAAAAAATGCATACAAAAATGTCGAACTTTGAAAATTCACTCCCAGTGTCTCTTAAAAGAAAAAGGTTCCCCGACGAACTGAAGGCTGTTTCTCCAGTGGATGAAGCACTTCATTCAAACTGTAAGATCTGTTCTTAATTCTTGACGGACATACCACGCATTGCAAAAACCTTGCAAGTGATAATGGAGTGATTGTGCTCTGTCTCCCACCACAAACCAAAAACAAACACTAATCATTAGATGTGGCATTTTTCAAACTACTTAAGTCGTTTACAACCAAGCAGCAAACAAATTCGGGAGTAGTAACATTATCCAAACACGAATGGCGCATGTGGTAGAGCTGCTACTACACAGAATGCAGTTAGTGGATTTTCTAAAGCAGAAATCTGACCTTTGGATTACCGTAATTTCCAAGTTTCGGTACGTACTCACATCTCCTCGGAGTGAGATGTAGCAACATTAGTCAGTACACGCAACTGACATTGTAAAGAATGGCAATATCACGAGCACCAGTTATGAAAACAAGAAAAAGAAGCTGAATAACTTCCTCTGCTGTAATCACTAACAGTCCCTATAAAAAGTACCCCACGGGAAATCTGCTAAACCCTGAAATGGATCAAATATCATCTACTTGGCACTTTATTATCTATGAAGAATATAGATCTTTTCGGTCCTGGTGGTGTAGTGGTTACCATACTGGCCTCCTAAATCCAAGATCGCGGGTTCGAACCCGGCCTGAACCGATGAATTTTTTCGGGCGTAAAAATCCCAAGTATGGCTTCCTTCGGAAGGGAAGTAAAGCCGTGGGTCCCGTGTCGTACATTTACGGCACGAAAAAGAACCTCAAGCCTGAAAGAGAGGCCTCTGAGCAAAATTTGTCGGCCGATTCACGCCCTGAGTTGAATGGGACGCTGATGACCTGAGCTGTTAAAGAGCGTCCGTAAATAAACAAATAAAAAAAAATATATATATATATAAATATATATATATATATATATATATATATATAGAGAGAGAGAGAGAGAGAGAGAGAGAGAGAGAAGGAGACGATTCAGGTGCCTGGTCCCACACAAGACGTACTAAATTTAAAGCAAAGAAAAACATATTTACTGCGATGAATGTGCACCTAAATGCAATTGAGTGCTGTTTAAAAAAAAAAGTAATAATTTAAACAAACGGTGTGCAATTCTCATATTATTTTCCACGTTTTTACCCTAGCATTATTTAATTTGCTGAGTTCTTGATTGTTCAGCATGTAAAAATAACATAACACTGTATATTAATTATACAGAATCTTCATTTGAACGCCACCGCTTGACGGAGATTTGCCTGCCTGTTTCTAACATGTTCTGTTCGCTCCTCGACTTTCCTGCCTCTCCGTATGCCAGGACGCGAAGTCTTTGTACTATACAAAGTTGAAACGTTGTGAGATCATGTGTTTCAGTGTTATAGTGTGTTAGTGTGGTTATAATGCCAAAAAGTCTGTATACTTTAGCACACAGAATCTTCATGTATGATTCCTATGTGCTAACAAGCTCTTGTAGAGAAGTAAGACGGCCATGTATTGAGAGATTCCCTGCTGCTCACAGAGAAGCGGTTCATAATCTCGTGAATTGATTTAAGGTAGTTGGATATGTTCTTGATTAGAAACTGAAAGTAAAATGCTGTATTCTTACAGAGAAAAAACTCAATGACATGGAAGAAAAGTTAGAACGAAGTCCAAAGAAATATCTGAGAAATCTTGCACAGGAATGAGGACTTTTCAAAGCTCGGCTTGGAATTGCACTTAAGTTTTAAAATTAAAACCGTATATGATAACTGTAGCTCAGAAATGTGAGTAGAGTTAATTCCTGCAATTGGTGTTGGATAATGTTAACATTCGCTCTATTGACCTGTGATTAATTTGTTTTTATTACATGGCCATGTAGCAACACAAATGCTGCAGTGCAGAAAACGCAGATCTTGTTCACGAAATGCCATTGTATGACTAAAAAAGTTGTGTTTGTGAATGCCTACAGAAGTCTATGCCATTGAATTTAAGGGACTACGAACATCTGACTCCACCGGCAAACAGCGTGTATGCCGGTGCCAATAAAATCGGCTACGCCTCCAAACGAGAGTTCTATACAATAGATTTGTCTTAAATATACGTTATTTACTTTATCCAAGCCTGCTGTGCTGATCCCATTTAGAATACTATCTATACATGTAGCCTTTTACAGCCCCCGTGGGCCTGAGCTTTACCGCGATGATCACTGCGTCTTCTACCTCCATCACATGATTTCATTTGTAGAGTGCAGTATTGCATGGGGGCATGTGATTAGCACACTGCATCCTGCCGATCGCTTTAACGCGGCTTACTAAATCGCCACCTCTCCATCCTCCTCATGAGGCTGGATGGACCCATTCCAGACCTCCCTATCTTAGAAAAATTCCTAAGTAGGTGCCGGGAATTGAACTCGGACCTCCCGGGCAGCAGTCCGCAATGCTACCCACTAGACCAAAGTGATCGCTAATTTAAAATACTAGTGGTACAATTTATGGTACATGGTTCTAAATTGTACACTTTGCATCATCACACATTTTGCATTACAGTTTTGAAACTATAACATTATGAGTCTTCCAGTTGATTACGCAGATGCGCAAGGGATTGAGCTACAATGCATACCTATGAGGTTGTGTTACTTCGCGTATTCCGTGGCAGTGTAAAAAGATTTTCTAGAGGAACAAATTATGATGAAACCTTACCCTGCTATTCAATGCATATAACACACTACACGAGGTAGTTATAAGTTTCCAGCCTAACCATCTTCTAGGTATGATAAAGACAAAAACTATATTTCACTTTTTAATACAGTTACCCTTTATTGCAATACATTTCTCAGAAGTCTTGCCTTCCAAATGGGTATAAACAGCATCCACCACTTCTTCGTCACACTTAAATTTCCTTCCTCGAAGTTCCTTCTTGAGTTTTCAAAAGAGGAAACAGTCACTGGGAATTAGATCTGGACTATAGGGTGGATGGTCGATCTCCTTGAAGTCATATTTCTTCACAGATTCCTTTGTAACAAGAGCTGTGTGCACTGGCACGTTTTCGTAAAGAAGGCGCACACCACCACACAGCTTTCTTCGCTTTTTTTCTTTGATGGAAGCACGTGGTCTGTGCAGTAGGCCAGCATAGTACTCCCCGTTTACTGTGGTGTTCCTCTCCTTGAAGTCAATGAGGAATATTCCTTCACAGTCCCAAAAGATTTTGGCTATGATATTCTTTGTTGACTGACTGACCTTGGCCTTTAGAGACGGTGCTTTGTCAGGTTTACTCCAATCCATTGATTCTCTTGAACAATGGACAAAAGTAGAGGACCATAGTTTCATCTCCTGTAACAAAGGTTTGCAGAACTTCTCTCTCTTTGCCACGGCAGAGCTCCAAAAATGCCTGACAACAGATGACTCGTTGCTACTTTTGGGCTGAGGAAAGAAGTCTGGCACCAGTTTCACTAACCTTATTCATGTTTAAATGTTCATGAATAATTCGAAGGACTGTTGTTTTAGAAAGGCCTTATTTTGCTGCTATTTCTGTAACTTTGAGCCGCCGGTCTTCCATAATTTCTCCTTCCACAAGAGCGATCGATGTTTTAAGGAGTGAACACCTCCAAGGGCCGATCAGCACGCTCTTCGTCTTCAATGCTTTCTCGACCCATTCGAAAAAGTTTGACCCATTCTTTTACGGTGAAATATGAGGGGGATGCTTCCTCATATACACTGTCTAATCGCTGTTTAATTTCATTTGGAATAAGTTCTTTTGTGAAGAACTTAATAACAGCTCGATACTCCATTTTGAACATGTCACAATCTTCAACACACAATCTTCTTTACGCAATTATAGCTGAACAACTGGACACAACGGAGCGGACGTTACAACTGCAATGTTTTACTTAACAGATAAGGCTTTTGTGAAGGCGATAATTCTTATCACCAAGGCCGGATACTTATGGACCTACTCTCGTATAATGCAAAAATTTACACTTTATACTACAGCAGCAGGCGATTCTGCACTATAAAGGAAATAAAAGGAAAAGGCGTTGTCAAAAAGCAGACCGCGACTTGTTGTTCTGGGTGTGGTGTGCATCTTAAACCTCTGGGCAATAAAAGTAAAGCAGTCACAAGCGCAACATACACTACTGGAAAAATTTATTGCAAAACCTATAGACTCTGTGTATGTTTTACACTTACCTTACTTAACGTCAACAATGGGTTCACCATTCCAGTTTTGTTTTATCTTTAAATGATTGTGAATTATTATATGCAATAAAAATTCTAAACATTTTCCAGTACCTTTATTGTTGATTTTAATGTAGTAGTCATTGATGTGTGTCTAATAACAGCTGCACAAAATGGACAAAGGAATTTAATTAACTCCTCACAAAATGAGTGTAATTGTCGCATTAGCTTCTGAGGGCCTTTCTACTCGACATACTGCACCAAAGATAGGATTTAACCAGTCCGCCGTGTCAAGATTATAGCTTGAATATTACAAAAAGCTGGGAATTTGGAAAAAATTAAAGGAAGAGACAAAAAAAGTTTTCTACTGCTACTAACGACCGCCTTTTGAAGAGGATCTGTCTAAAAAACCGGCGTATGACTTCAGTGGAAATGCAAAGAGGGTGGGAAGACGCTCCTAGTGTGATAGTTTGTAGCAGAATCGTCAGATACAAACTTTAAGAAATGGATCTACCTCCTATATGGCCACGGAAGAAGCCCCTTTTGACAGTTAAAATGAAGAAAGCTAGAATGGGCCACGGAACATACCCATAGGTCTGAAGAGATGCAAAGTAATTTTCGCAGGTGATCAAACGTAAATGTCACTGGAAAACATCGAGAAATATTTGCTAATTGTAGGTAAGAAGAACTTCTGCCAGAATGTTTGGACTCAAGAGCGAAGTTCCCAGAAAGTGTGATGGCCTGGGATTGCGTTTCCAGCAAAGGAGTGGGTGCAATACATTTTGTTGAGGGAACATGAATGCAGATGCATACATAATAATATAGAGAGAATGTTTACTGCCAACAACTGTGGAGATACATGTATTAGCAGAAATGTTCACTTTCCAGGATGACTCTGCACCATGTCCTAGGGCAAGAAAAGTGAGTATCTTGCTTAAACACTACTAATTTTACCAAACTAGACAACTATTTTGCCAAATACAGGTTAGAAGTTTTCTTGAAGAACAAGGGAATCCCATCCTCACATAGCCAGGAAACAACCCAGATCTGTTGGAAGATGACTATACTGTAGTAAAACAAACAAACAAACAAAAAAAGCCGGCTGACGTCATCCGTAGGGTGTGGTTTAGTGAGGTTTCACCTAACCAAGTACAAAATGTAATACTTTCAATGCCCAGACGATGTGATGCCGTATTAAAAGCTCGGGAAGGCAACACAAAGTATTGATTCAGCATGTTTACGATAAGATGGACTTATATGTGTAAAAGATTCTCCTATTATAATTAGTAAAAAATAGCACATTTTAGTTACAACAGTGTGACTATTTAGTTATAAAATTTGACATTTTATTCAGTTTTTCTGTTAGCATGTATCTGTAACAGATATAAAGATGATAAGTGTCAAAATTTCACATTTTAAGACTTGGTTAGATCAAGCCATAGAATTATAGTAACATTTCAAAATTCTGAAACTTCTAGGTGAGTATAACTGAAAAAACATAAATATTTTGCGGGTGATGCAGTAAATACTTCCAGTATGTACACTAACTAGCCAAACATTTGTCGATACTGACATTCCGAATTATAATTTCTGAATTGGCATTTTCACAGCTTTACAACTTGTTGCAAATCGCTTAGACTGCACACGAGTACTGTTTTTATATCAAAGAACTGTACCAATTAGTTCTTAATTCAGCTCCGCATTCATTTTTATACCAGAGTATTCCAATAAGAGCATGTTATACAAATTTTTGCGAGATGACGTTTCTTTAGTAAAAATATATGAACATGGTAAAACATTTCACATTTGCTCAGCTGTAACGTTAACTACTTACTTGTTAAAGTAATTTAATTTGTATTTTCTGTCTCAAAGTTTTCGTACGAGAGTTATTCATTTGTTAGCAACTCGAAGACACATAGCTCATGCAGAACAGAAGTGACGCATGATCAGTTCAGTAGTAAGAAACAGCTGTATACGTCATTTTGATTTAACGGAAGCCAGGTAACCTCAGGCAAATGAATCACTGCTGGAAATGACGTAACCCTATGATGTTGAGCTTATTAATTGGAGTAAACGTAATATCCGGTTTGCCGCAATATTCAGTAAACCGGCGCTAAGCTATGATTGATTGTTGTAACTGCGAAAGCTTGAATGGTTTTATGTGGGGACGGGCAAAAGTATACATAATTACAATAATGTTCAGGCACTAAACTTGTAAAGGCAAATAAAGAAGCACTTGCACAAAATGACGGCACAGCTTTTCGAAACTACTCTTATTTTTAACATAGTCTCCCTTGACACTACTGTACCTTGTCCAACAATGCTTCAAAGCCTTTATCCCATCAAGAGAGTCAGATTCCTTCAGGTCTGCAAAATGTGCTTCAAATGATGATTTAAGAACTTCATCGGACGAGCATGGCATTCTACCAAGGAATTTTCTCAGTTTAGGGAACAGGTTGAATAAGGCAGATGTGACAGCAAATTCTACCCCAATTCATTGATTTTCGCCACTGCAACGACAGTGAGGGCGAGCAGTCTTGATGCAAGATTACTTTGTGTGAAGAGTGTTCCGAGCTGTAAGCCGCGGTTGTCCATTTTTCCACAGGTGCGGTGGACATCTTCAGTGGTGTGCTCGACGTGATCTTGCAAAAGAGGCAGTTGATCAGAACTAACCACCTACATCGTACGATCTCACACATACACTTTTTCAGTTTAATCCGAAGGAATTGCGGTTGCATTCATGAAAACCCTTCCCCCCCAACTAGGACCAAAAATGATGAAATATATACGATCTAGCGGCAGCAATATTTATTTGTCAACGAAACTTGGTATATGCCATCGAAATAAAATAGTTTCTGAAAATCAATGAAATCGGACTATTAGGAGGGGGTTACCTAAAACCCAAAATTTAAAAATCGCTCTAGTGGCATTAATATTTGATTTTTCGCAGCGAAACTCCGAATATGTCATTTAAATAGAATAAGAAAAATAGTTACAGAAAATCAGGCAAATCGCGCCAATAGGCGCGGGGGGGGGGGGGCTTACTTTAAACCCAACGTTTAAAAATGGCTCTGGCAGCACCAATAATTGTTTTCTCACAACAAAATTCGGAATATACCATTTAAATCACATAAGAAAAATAGTTTTGGAATATTATAAGATTATTGGGAGTGGGGGTATACGTGACAAACTTTTGGGTGTTAAGCCCAAATTTAATAATCGTTCTAATGGCGATTTTTAATTTTTAAAAGAAACTCAATATAGGCCATTGAAATAAAATAAGAAAATATTTGTGAAATTGGACTATTAACACGGGGGGTGGGGGTTGCCCAAATCTAAAAATTCAGTTTTTCTTTTGTAATACTTATTGATTGCAAGAAATTCAATTTTATAATGCCACGCAGTAATACCATAACTTATTTCATTTTATTAATTAATAAGAGCTAATTTGGGTTTTATATTGATTTCTATTAAAAGTTGCACAACTCGGCGAGGAATTAGCTTAGTTCTGCGTGACGGACTTTTGTTTTTTCTCAATGAAGCTCGGTATATACCATTTAAGTAAAATAATAAAATTACTGAAAATAATCAAAACCAGAGCAGGAGTTGTGGTTTACCTGAAACTCAAAATTTAAAAATGGCTCTAGCGGCATCAATGTGTTTTTCGCGAAAAAATTCGGTGCATACCGTTTAAATAATATGCAAAATAGTTTATGAAAATTACGCAAATCGGACTATTAGGAGTAGGCGTATAGTTGAAAACCGAAATTAAAAAGATTCTAGCATTTAATTTTCTCTCAATTGTTTAAAAAAAGGATAATAATTTACCACTATGCATATGTTTTATTTTTGACAAAAGAATTGTGAAGATAGCAACTATGAAATATTAATCTATCGCTTATCGTATACCCAACCGATATCAAAAAAGGCAGCAAACTTTTGATATTACCGTTACTCGATATCGCAACAATAACACTGATAAACTTTCCCGCAGCTTTACATTTGTCTGATGCTAATCCTAGACTGCTATTGACTGAAATTATTACACCACTCCACATGGAGTTTGTCTGTTGAAATCCTGAACTGCTATTGGCTGAAGCTAAAATATTATTGGTGCTGTGAGACAGAGAATCTCTATTGCTATATTATCAAAAGCTTTATAAAAAAAGTGGCGACTAATTACACTGGCTTGGCCCGTCTTCTACAAGAGAAGGGAAATGGCCAGGTGAATGTTTTGAATTGTAGGCTCCTGGTAGTAGATGCACGAGTCACTGCTTCCAATTTCCAGCGAAGTCACTCAATATGTGACTTCGCCGCTCCAACGCTCTGTAATAATTTTCATAATTCAACTTGCTGAGGAATTCTTTTAGTTTACGCAGCTGATTTTTTCTTTGTGAACTTGTGAAGTCCAAAGTTAAAATTGCAAAAAATCAGAAATATTACTGAACTAAAACTTATCAACGAAAGTATTCAAAAAAATGTCACTGAAAGTTTTGTCATTAAGAACGGGTCGTTGGGGGGGGGGCATTTGATATTTTATTCCATATTTAATCGCAATGTTTTTCATTTAAAAGTTTGCAACAACTGTGTTAATAATTAAACATAACTTTTTCAATTATTGTTCAGACGCCCTGTATAAAGAATGGTACGTGCTGTGTCTAATTTTTTTAATGTCAATGCTCTTCAGTGATTTCGAAACATGGCGAGTCTGTCACAATCACGTATCATACAGAGACGTGACATCATTGGGACAGGCTACATCAGCTCTCCAGATAAAAGCTATTTCTACCCTCTCAAGTGTCGGCTAGTGATTCAGTAAGACATGTTTTATTGTATACGCATTTGATATCGACAAAAGATAGAAACTAATCAGTAGAGGAAGGAAATGATTATGGAATACTATTTTGTTCCCTGGAAATAACTGAGGAAAGACTTAACTAAATATGTTTACTGCCAATTTAATTATTTCTGGAATAGTGTTTAACGCCCGTTTTTACTACTGAGGCACTACAGGCGATGGACATTGATGATACATCAGATGAAATGATATATTGGGAAACGGTTTTTTTTTTATTATTATTTAAAGAAATGAAACGTTCCAAGCCAAAGTTTACGAAACTCCAGACCTCCTGCTCACAAGATCGCGCCTTAACGACCTCGACCACCCTTTGCGGTATTTAATTATTGTTAACTATACTGCAGCTATGAAGTATTTCGAGACATAGTAAAATGATAATTTCGAAAAAGGCAAGAGGGAGAAAAAAAAAAAAAGCCCGGGATTACGGAACGGTGCCAGCTAACACTACACAATGAATTATTAAGAGGGACGTTTAAAATAGCGGTGTTTTAAGAATACGACAATCTATGGCCACAACCATACGTAGGGCAATGGACCGATATTAGTTCGCCATGCAGACGATAGATGGCGGTTGTAAGCAAGGTGTGTGTAGCCAAAGGATAGTGTTAGTTTGCTATCAAGTAGAGAAAGATGTGGACAAAGATGGGTTGCATCATTTTCATTGCTAGAAAGTGTCAAAACTGCAGAAATCATGGACGTTTAACTGCTGTATGTGATCAAGAAGCTACTGGGTCAATGAGTTCGCCAGCGGCAAGCAATCTGCACACAAGAATGAGAGCAATGGTCGTTCGCCCACATCGCGCTCTCCCAGGAACATTGAGGTTTTGTCTGAATTGATTATGGCTGATAGGTGCATAATCTTTGAAAACTGGGCCTTGGCCGCGCAACCCTGCACTCTATGACTTGACACAATCACAGAAGCTGGTGATTAGTGTCACTACACACACTAAAGAAGAAAGTCCAACCATGGAACAGAAACATCCCGGGAGTCCGTCCGGCCCGAGAAATTTCGTGCTGCATGGACGTACTGCTAATGGACTGACTTCCTCAAGGAACAGAACAGTAAAGTCAACGTTTATAAACACGCAGAAGTTTCTTGACACATTTATAACTATGGATAAGTCATGATATGGGTCTACCAGAATGATGTTGAGATCAAACTACAAAGTAAGCAATGGAGAAGTAACGGGTCTCCACTCCTAAAAACGTCAGTGTGCAGACATAAGCAGAAGCACGCTGTCTGATTCTGGTTGATATTTATATGGGGTCATCATAATAGATCGTTATTATGCCAATTTCATTTCAAAATTATTGTGAGATGCAATTAAGGAGAAAGTCAGGGAAAGTTGAGTTAGTTGTGCTCTTTCTTCTGGACAGTGCTTGCAGTCACAAGTCTTTTGTTGGGCTTGATTGCTGGAGCATACTGTCATCGCTGCCAATTTCAAAAATTTTCTACTGAATATGCAAGAGTGAAAAATCCTATATGTAGAAGAAAAGACTTTAAGGAAGTAATCCAATACCAAACAAAAATCTATTTTTTAAACTCAGTGTCGGTTCTAAATAAGGTAACTGATGAAAACACAATGTGCTATTGTTCACTACAAGACAGCGCCTACGCCCTATCATATCCTATTATTATATAACAACCTACCCTTGTGCCCTGCCTTGTAAGCGGCGAAGACTTTTTGTTCTGTTTAGCCCTATCTTCGCTAAGAACACCCTGGGTATAAAAAATATACACATTCATTCCTGCTCCATTAACATGTTCGAAAGGATTATTTGCTGATTATCACAGGGCTGCAAAATTAAGAGCCATACATTTTTTTTCCCACAATAAATGCTACATTTATAGATTCTTGAGGTGCTGCATCCAACACTGAGATCAGCTTTTCCGTATCACGTATCATTTTTCCGCTACATACATGAACACATTTAGCAATATGAATGTAGTAGCGTGAGTGAATATAATATGAAAAGTGATAAAGTGAAACATCTCCTGTGGCAAATATTACATATATATTCTATTAGATTCTCATTATTAACTCTCCCATCATAAGGAGGGGCATTCAGAAGGTTTACAAGTATATCCTTAAAGTTCAAGTTAAGGACTGGTTTTAAAAACTTATCCTCACACAAAGTACTGCCCATCTCTCCACACACACACAGTTGTAGACAGTGAAACCATTTGTCAAAAGCACTTCCGTACTCGGACTGAGATATTTTTAACAGAGCTGAATTTATAGCTTGAGCAAGGTCATGCACTCTAATAGGTTTTCCGGCAATGCAAGATCAGAAGCCGCACGGTGCAAAATCATGGCTGTATGGTAGATGATCAAGCAGCTGGACTTTGTTTGGAGATTTCCAATTTCCTCAAATTTGCCGCCGTTCAGTGAGGAGACGCATTGTCGTGCAAAAATAAAGCCTTGAAGTTCCTGTCTTTGGATGCCGCCGCCCAGCTCTTCAAATAAAGAATTCAAAATAAAACAGTACTTTCCATTCATCCCCATGCCTTCTGACACACAGACAACAACCAATGATCCTTCATAGTTGAAGAAAACTGAACATCTTTCGAAAGCGAAAATTTTGTCGAAGAACTGATCTTGGGTCATTCTCATTTACTCACATGCAGTTCTGAGCGTTATTTGGAATGATATAGTAATAAAACCAACTTTCATCACCAGTGCTTATATCTGTCAAACATTTACGACCATTTAATGGAAACATGCTCAGCAGTTCTCTTGCACATTCCTTTCTCTTCATTGGTTAGGGAATGTGGAACCCATTTTGCGCAGATTTTTTACTGCTTTAAATATTCATAGAGTATACTGTCAGTGCTGTCAACACTGATACCTACTTGTATTTCAACAGTAATATGTCTTTTTTCCTCCAGCAAGTTTCTCACTCTTTGAATTATTTTCTCGTTCACAGCTTCCCAGGCCTGCCATGGCAAGGGTTGTTTTTCAAAGTCTCTCGCCCTTCTTTAAATGGTCGAATCCATTCTACAATGATATCAAATGAACAGCTACGAAGTCCTCCTGTATTTTTTCTCTCTTTCACCTGCTTATAGCGTGTGAAAATGTTTCTTTAGAAATATTCACGATTTTTCACCAGCTACTGACACAGGACTGAACCCAGCAGACTGTACGACAGTGACTATGCAAGTTTAAACTTGCGCTTGTGCATATTTTGGTAGCTTAAGGTTCATTGTAGCCTGCTGTGTTAGTTAAATTTTGTAGACATTATTGCCCAACCTTTTGAATGCCATTCGTATTAAAAAGCGTTCCCCTTGTTCCTCGCTCGCCACACCAAGATTTTCAGGGAAAAGAGTCCAAATGTGCATTCAGCAATCAAGTTTCTGAGTATGCCAAGCATTTGAATATCTCCAGGCTATTTTAAAAAAAGCATTACATACTTGGGTTTTTATTTTGTTCTACGAACTTAGAAAACACACTTTTCAAGGCAGTACACGCTTCTGTTTAAATTTCAGTCATCGTACGGTGGAAGTTATCATCAAGCTTTGTTCTTATGCCTGGGCCAACAAAAAAGTCCTTACTACAAAGGCACTTGAAGCATTCTTAATGCTTAAACAAACTATTTCTTGATATCTAATTTTACTTGGAGAGATGACAGAAGCATTTTCTATCTATCGGCAAAACTTTATCGCCAAATGTTTTACCGACCAGGTTCAAGAGTGATTTGCTCTCAATGCTTGCTGTCCCATTCACAGACAGAGCATAGAAATTTAGTATACCCACTTTCAGAGCTCCACAGATCATCCAGCTACATCTCAATACGTTCAGCTTTGTTAAGACGATTTCAAGATGCTCATACTTTCTTTAAGGTGTACTGAATGACCAACAGGTACCATAGCATACCTGTTGCCATTAAGCAACAGCACTGCAGTACACTAAGGCAGCCTCTTGTAGTTCCTGAATCTAGCAAATTCTTTTCTTTTAATCTAGACCCTAAAACTTCAACTATTCCCTACACAAAGTACCTTATTAAATCATTGAATTCAAACTGGGTAAACAGTGGAAGATTTCCCGTAAAAAGAAGTAAATACTTTTTGCATAAACAAACATCCATTTCTAGATTTCCAATTTTTTATTCCATTAGAAAAAGAAAAGTTCATCGAACTGTACATAATATTCTTTACAGAACAGAAAACAGCTTCTTTCGACAAAATTTTACCCCCTGCCCCAAGGCAGTTTTTGAAGCTAGGAAAGAGAAAAAAGTTACATAGGGTCAAATGTGGGGAATAGAGTAGGTGGGTAACTATTTCGAAGCCCAACTCGTGCACTTTTATCATCGTAACGGCTGACGCGAGTAGTGTATGTGCCTATTCCGATGACGAACCGGCTTCTACCGTTAGCACCACTAGTGGGTTAGCACCAACAGTGTCTTTACGCATGGTAGTTCGCTACAGTAAGCTGGAGAAGCATGGCATTGCTTGGAAAGGTGGGGTTAATGCATTTTTTTGTTTGTTTGTTTTTTTTTTTTCCACGGTGTGGGATGAGGGTGTTCATGTATCTTTACAGAGTGGAGTAAAGGTTTCCATGTTTTTGAATTTCCATGCTCCTAACAACCTTTGGTAGTGTGTAGAGTTTTATTTAATGGCTTCAAAGATGTGGGTTTTTGCCGAGACCTTCAAAGATTTGGTAGGGAGGGGTTTTTATTTTTATTGAATTTGTATAGGTAAGCATTATTTTGGTGGATGTGAAGCATGTTGTGTGTTTTGTAAACATATTTCGTGGTTAAATAAGAAGTTACGTTGTACCTCTGTATTCGACATTTGATTAACAAAAAATTACTTAATAAGCAATAAATGTTGTTACGATGCATAAAATATTGTTATTATACTAAAATGGTTACGATGCAAAAATATACTAAAAAACTTTGCTATGTTGTGCGGAAAAAAAAATTAGTCTAACACAAGGTACATACTACTGATTGTTATGTTGCGTGCGTTAATTTGTAACATTTTTTTGCAAAAAATACAAAATAGCATACTCTAAACGAGTTGTTGTGGTGCGTGGTTTCCAGCTAAGGCTCCAGTGACCTACTGAGCGTGGTGAAAGTTTGCGTTTGCAGTCTGAAGGCTTCTATCTGCCATGAGAGTCGTACCTATCTCAAAAAGACTAAAAGCTTTTCACCCTAGTATTTTTACCTTTTTATGGATTTTCCCTTGGGGTCATGTGTTAATGAATTTCCAATGTTTCCACACCCCAGGGTCAGACAATAAAGGATAGTACTTGTTCAAAACATTTTGGTGCTTTATGAATTCCTCTCTTAAAAGGCAACGATGTTTACGAATTCCTGTCTTAAATGGTTTTCACCGTAACGATATTTGCGAATTCCTGTCTTGAAAGATTTTTACCCCCCGTTAATAACATTTGTATGTTTTCACTTGAGGCTGGAATTTCATTTTAAGTTGTACTACACTTTCATTGTATCGGGAGAAGAGATATAGAAAACCAATCGCATTAGTCGAAAACCTAGAAGTGAAGGAAAGTATTGCGCGTGGGCGGCAGAAAAACCCAACCTTATTGGTTGAAAATTAAGTGGTCGGAGCTAAACCATGAGTGCAGAATGAAAAATCCAAACTCGTGGCGTCACTAAAAAATGGGGAGGGGTTCTGGTATAAAAGCGGACGCAGCGCATCTGGTGGTATTGAAGGACAACTCTATTTTCGTACCAGTAGTCAGCATGTCTTCTATAGGCAGTGGTCAACCAACGCCAACAGGCGTTCCAAGAGCCAGCATCAAAACCATGTCTAGCAACGGCTGTGGACTGTATTCCACCGACAATTTTACTCCCATTTTCTTCGGTATGCCGACCTTTTACAACGGCATGGAACCCAATGATATCAGCATTTCTTCTCCCGACAATGGGGTTTCTGACCACAATACGTCTTTTGTTGCCAACGCGCCTTCTTTAGACAACAGGGCTTCTGACCACATCAAGTCCTCTGTTGACAACACGACTTCTGCCAAGGACGCTGACATGACACAGGTAAATGCAGACCTAGACTTGCAACCTAATTTGAAATTATCAATCATAGTTGGAGGACGGTAAACATTTTATTTAGGGTATTCCCAAACGGACATCCGGGTGAATTCGATGCCCGATGCAGATCCGACCCAGGGGTTTTTTAAAGTTTTTAGTGTGGTTTAGTTTTTATCAATCTGTTAAACAATCAGCCTGTTTTATAGGAATCACGATTCATGATACCAAACGTCCAGCTAGGCCATTTAACATGAGCGTACGTATGTTCGGTCATGTGAATACCGAGGTCATATTAAAATCCATGGAGAAAGTAATGCAGAGTAATAAGGAATTTTTGTTGGGAGGGCCACTCAAAATTTCGTGTATTTGGACAAAGGAGATATCAAGTTCCTGCTACAAACACTGTAATGACTGTAGTAAAACTGAGGAATCATTGAAATGAACAATGACAATCTTTGTTTAGCTACAGTCATCGCAGTGTGTAAAGTCAAAATTACACAGGATGCAAGTTGTGATTCGATTAACATCAAAAACAAAGGGTTGTAGAACTGTATGGGGGCATAGGTATATCCGATTGCTTACTCTGGATGGCGTAAGATAATATGAAACGGTGCTAAAGGCCTATACTATCACCTTTACTGGCGACCACAGCGGGAAAAATGTAATTCACACATATACACACGCACAAAATCAACATTGAACCAATATTGCACGAAGACTATTTTAATGCTTTTGTGAACCTTCACGGTGCTTTCAAGAGTAAATGGTACTCCCGACAAAGTGTGCCAAGTATCGCCAGCGATGCCCACCGTATTTGATAGGTACGTAAGAAGTGACGCGTGTTATCGCGATTTCAAGAAGCAGGCCTGATTTAATAATCATTTTATTAAAAGAAATTATTACCCTAAATCTATGTCTTTGAGACGTTGAAAAAGTCTGCCCTTTGTGCACCAAATTTGTGAATAAGAGGCTTAGAAAAAATCACCAGAGCGGGGATATGTCTATAGTAATTTTAATATGCACGCGCATGCTAACCATGAGTGCCACATTCTGCTGTATACTTCTTCAAATTTGCGAAAGAACTTAAATTCATGATCATAGATTTAGAGTATACGGAGAACGCTCCTTATTGCACCAAAACGGGTGTGTATAAACATGTACCAAAATTATGCGTGCTGTATCAAGCTTAAGCTTGTACATTGTCGAACCGAAAAGATGACTTATTACACGCAGTGTGGGTTAAAGAATGGGTGTTTGACAAGGACTCAGTGAAACAATTGTTTGATTACATCACACAACCGGGTTCGAATCCAGTGATATTGCCGTCTTTGCGCACAACTTAAGATCCTATGACAGGCAATTCTTGCTAAAGTACACGGTGGGCAGTCTAAATTGAACACCGAAGCTCATCAAGAATGGGAGTAAAGTTTACAGGATGAAGTATGCCAATGTGGCATTTCTAGACTCACTGAACTTCATTCCTACGCCTAATGTCCGCTTTTCAAAGACATTTAAACTCCTCGAATGCAAAGATTATTTTCCTTACCTATTTAACACAAAGGAAAACGAAAGGGATGTTGGTCCTGTACCGTATTAGAAATATTGCTGTCCGGATGGCATGAGTGTAGATGCCCAAAAGACTTTCGAACAGTGCCATAATGAGGTGTCCTCAAATTACATCTTTGACATGAGAAAAGAAGCGGTAGCTTACTACAAAATGCACACATTTTTCTTGAGTCTAGGAGTTTCTAAATTCAGGAAGCAATTCATTGAGAAGAACGGAAATAACCTGTTTAGAGAATGCGTCACCATTGTGCAGGCATATATGTGCGTGTACAAGAAGCGATTCATGCCCCGAAATAAAATCCCGATAATTCTTGGAGGTGGGTACCGTTTAGCTGATAAACAATCCCAAATAGTATGCATCTGGCTGTATTAGCTGGAGCAGCAACAATGTATCATAATACAGCATGCTTTACGATGCAGAAAAATGAAAATTTTAGAACATAAAGTTGACGAGTACAAAGAAGAACAAATATGCCTATTTCTTTCTGGGTGTTTCTACCACGGTTGCACACGATGTTACCCGAAAAGGAATTCATTGCTACACAACAGGGGTAATGAAACCATGGCCTCCATACCTATATGAGGACATCGCAATAATCAGAAGATGATGAGAGATGCTGGCTAATGTGTGACCGAGATGTGGGACTGTGAATTTAATGTCATGATTAAGGCTGACAGGGCTACGGCAGAATTTGTCAAATGTTTTCTTTACCGTGAACTTCTTAATTATCGAGATGTCTTCTTTGGTAGACTTGCGGTGTTGTAAAATGCAAAATTCTTCCCCCGGAAACAATGTACCATCCCGTCCTGCCATCACGCATCAACGGTAAACTTATGTTTCCACTGTGTCGCGCATGCGCAGATGGAAAATTAGACAGAGTGCGCACATACAGAGGATGAAAGATGTATGACAGGCAACTGGGTAGTGGACGAGGTTAAATTCACACTAGAGGAAGTTATAGGGTGATTCATGTGCATGAAATATGGGAATATTACATGATACGCTACGATCCTGCCATTGGTGTAAAGGGGATTTTTCAAGACTATATTAATAAGTTTCTGAAAATCACAATCGAAGCCTCCGGTTGACCCCAAAACTGCGCTAGTAACCCAAGGAAAACGAGTATGTCGAAATATTTTTTAGGAAAAGAAGCTGCTGCACTGGATAAAGACGTCATTGAAAACAACCCTGGCAGGCGAGAGCTGGCAAAACTCAGATAAAACTCCTTTTGGGAGAAATATGGTCAAGACAACATGTCCACTGTGAGCTTGTTAAAGATTATTTGAGGCTCATAGATCTCCTTTACCCCAGGTGCATAGTTATAGTCTCATCTGCCTGCTACAGGGGAGATGTATGTGGTATGGAAGCATAGTGAACAGAATTCAAAGTTAAGTTCCACAACTAACACCGTTATTGCAGCATATACAACGACCCATGCAAATAGAGCTATATTTCTATTTTAGTACATTGGGTGAACGCGTCTGTTATTTCGACACAGATTCTGTTATTGCCACGTACAAACCCAAGGCGCCATTTTTGGATTGTGTGACAGATGAAATAGAGCAATAGATAAAGATGCTTACATTTCCAGGTTTGCATCTACCGATCCAAAAATTTCACAAAAGAAGTTCAGTGTGGGGGGAAGACGTACTCTGCAAAATTAAAGGCATCAACCTCAATACTGGAAAAGAGAAAATTGTAAATTCTAGCGTCATCAGGGACACCGTTTAGAAGGACAACACAATACAGGTGGTATCGAAAGGCAACCAGATTTCGGAGAAAATTCATGGGCACTGTGGTTGCCGAGCCTTCGGTGAAAACCAATAGGATGGTGATCAACAAACGTGTATAGTGTCAAAACTCGGATTTGTACCCGTACGGGAATTGAAGGTGCGTTTAGATGACACTCCATTAGTCGCTCGCAATGTATACAATTCATCACTTGAAGAAATATAATTTCACCTGTGCCATATTAATTACAGGTCCTTCGCGTTGGCGCAGAGTGAACTTCCATCAGCTATGTTTGTATCAATTCGTTATTTTTTTTAAATACACCATACTCGTCTTCATCCATTTCTACGAAACATGTTACGCTGATCACTTAAGATAGATGCCAACGAGGAACTGCGCGTTGCATCTATTTCAAAATTTGAACAAAACCACTAGAGGAATCATGCTTACCAACAGTCGTGCTACTTAAAAAAAATTTCCCCAATTTCGTTCAAATTTATCACATTTTTCAATTCGCCCTTGTGTCCACATTTTGTTTTCACCTCCTATTTTTATTCCAAAATATGCATTGTAAACTTTTTCACGAATTCTCTAATGAACTTACCACAAATATAGCACAATTTTTTCTGGAAATTAATACAACCACGGTTGCACAACTCACTAACAATAAGGTTAGGGAACGATGCAACTGTACTCCATATCACACCATGGCCTACCGATAAATTGTTAGTCTTCTACTTTTGATGCTCATTAACAGGTTAGTATAAATGTTTTGACATTAGAGCACTGGGTTGTGAATGACCAAAATTCTCCCGTATATTAATACAATCGAATATTCAATATAATTTGTATAAAAATAGAACGTGATGTGCCATTTTTAATGCCAATTTTGACAGCAACAAACAAAAATACATAATTGAGAGTCAATATTTTTAAAACGTTTTTTCCATCGAAGGTCTGTTATGAATGAACATTCTCACTATATGAGTTGGGAAGCAAAAAGCGTTAAGTTCATTCGACAATATAAACTCGGCTGAAGGAAAAAGACTTCCAGCTTCCCCCAACAAGCTATGCTTCGACCAACGCCCTAGCCAAGTGAGCTATGAGGCCGCCCACTTGTAAATCCCAACCTACATTTCCCCCCAACTTTTTACTCGGATGGAAATCGGGTAATAAAAGAAAGCACGTATGCAACCAGTTACATTTGAAAACACTTTGTAACCAAAAGCACATTTTTATAAAACCTCCGCTGTATTCGCATTAAGTAGCAGTTTCTTCAAAGGCATCGCATGATTCCAGTAGAATAACAGTATATTATGTTATGCTTTATTGCATGAATAAATGAGTCAACGAAACGAGTTTCGTTCGTTATTTTTATATAAAACGATGCTAATATAGTGTTTAAAATTAATATACACTTGGATTTTCTAATGAATTACTCATAAAACAACGCCTTCTACTATCATACTTATGAGATCAGTGTGTCGCTGAATATTATTTAGTTTGTTGGTCTATTGTTATGTTGTAAGCGAAGAATTTATCCACAAGACTCGGACCCCCAAGTGATATTCATTAGGACTATTTCAGGAATAAAATAAGAATGTAAATATAATTCCCGTAAACTTGGCTTACAAAATTGTAATAAATATAGATTTGTATTACGATTACTTAACCTTTTTCAAGCCATCTTGCAACAGACGAGTGTCGATTGTAAGTAATGCCAAAAGAAAAGAACAAAATACGGGTTTAGGACTATTTCATGAATAGAATAAATACATATTTGAAATTTCAAGTCATCTTGCAACAGAAGAATGTCGATTGTTAGCAATGTCAACAGAGAATAGCCAAACACGGGTTTAGGATTATTTCATGAATAGAATAAGAATAAAAGGAGAGAGAGAGAGAGAGAGAGAGAGAGAGAGAGAGATTCCGTGCGTGCGTGCGTGTGTGTGTGAAATTCGCGCACAGAATATTAACAATTTTGTCGAAAGTCGATAGTTTTGTTGCTATCAATAGGTTCCCACCTCCTGCTAGCAAAAGGGGTCAGTGATGCGTGCTTAGAATTTTAGAGGGGGTATAGGGTTACACTAACTACACTACACTACACTAACCAGAAAACAAAGCCACTTCGTGCGGTAAAGGGATTTGGTAAAAATTTACGTTGATTCCAATGCGATATTGGGCTGTGACTGGTCAAAATTACAAAATTCAAAATTTTCTTTAATTTCATTAGTCGATTTTATGATGATGTCACATATATGAAATTGTCGCAAAATTTTTACGTCAAAAATGTAGGAGTACCAACATTTTCCTGTGCGGTGCACATCACACCAGTGGGGAGGAACTTGTCGATGATCCGTTACAACAAGCATTGATCAAACTTAAATCGGATTTATTTCTCTTGCTCTTAAGATATATAGTATACCACGTAACTTTTTCGCAATGTTTCTGAGTCATGCCTGCATTGGGATGAGTCGGGTGGTCTAGCAAATCCATCTGTTGAGCTATTTTTAAAAAATAAAAGCAAGAGCGTGGGACAATTAAGGCCACAGTCATTCATTGGAAGTATGCCGACTTATGGCGGTGCGATCTACTCGCTTTCCTCTTTCTGACTTGCCTATCGAATTTTCGCTGTATCAGCCAGAGCTCCCCCCGGGGCACATAACTTGGTACTTCTACTCGAATACAGATTACAATTACAATTAACACTCACTCCTGGGGCTGAACATAAATAAGAGAAAACGAAAGAGAGAATTTAATACAAAATCATAGTAAGCACCTGTTTAAACACCTGGTTTTCGTTGCAAAAATCTCATCAATTATCTTTTGATACGTCTGTCTTTACAGAGAGCACTGTAAACTTCAATGTTTTAAAATGAGAGTTTTACTCAAATTAATATCTAAGGATTATGTTCGTCATCACAACACTGCGTTACTAGAGCAGGACACTGTTTACCGTGTGTCATCTGTCATTTGGAGTGTTGTGCTTTTAAATACGTCTAGAATTTTGCAAATTTGAAGGAAGTTTGCGCTATATGTGAGATAAAGTTGGGGTGTCAAGTGAAGAAAAAAATAATAATAAAAACCAACATTTGCGACATATTGATCTTGTAAGTTTAATAGAGGGACAAAGACAGCGGAGGTGGCTCGAAACATTTGCGCCGTCTAGGGAGAATGCCATCGGAGAAAGCACGCCAAGAAAATGCTTCTGTCGTTTCAAAGCAGGTCACTTTGACGTGAGTAATGAACTTCTGAACTCTTTGATCCATCATTATGCACGTCAGACAACACGAAAATTAGCAGACGTGATGAACTGTTAAGGTTAACAAATCCGGTTTGTTAGTGCCGCAATAACAAAAATCAGCGGCTGGCCATTTGTGCATCTCTGCTTGCCCGTCATCCGTTAGCTCGTGAACAACATCCACCATTCCTATCCAAGATTACTGGTAAGGAAAAGTGGTGCCTCTATGTCAACATGAAAAGGAATGCCTGAATTCTAACATCCCGTGCCCATCTACAGAAGATAATGTCCCAGAAATGTAACAAACACTGCTGAAATTTTCTGTCAAGAACAAAAAAAGACCGAGAAAATGCTGCAACACGATAATGCACGCCCACACGCCACTAATATGACGAAAGCAGCTATCCAGGAGCTTGGTTGGGAGGTGGTTCCATATTCTCCATGCTCTTCCGATCTTGCGCCCCCATACTTCCACTTTTCCGTTCTCTATGCAAAATTATTCGAGGGAAGTCCTTCGAAAATGAATGTGCTTTACAAACTTGGCTTGACGACTTCTTTAGCTCTAAAATCAGCAGATTTCTTCAGATGTGGGATCAAGAAACTACCTCCACCCTCCCCGATTGCAAGAGACTCATGGACAATGGAGGAGATGTATTAATGATTAATTTTTGTACGTTATTCATCTCACAAAAAAGTTACTAAAAATTTATACACCACCCCAATACCTTCATTTGTTTTTAAATTTAAATTTTCTGTTCTAAAGGTCGCAAAGAAACCCACTTAGAATAATGCTTATTTATTTTGTTTCAATTAAAACAAGTCGAAATAAGCAACTACTTCAGAAATTCACACTAAACTTCACTAGTTGCCATTCAGCAACAGCTAACTACCAACAAAATGACGTATTATCGCTGCTGCAGGGCATTGTTACTTCAAATGAAATATTCATTTTCAAAAAAACGTATGCTTTCCCAATTTTATATATATTCCATTTATCTTACTCATCCAAAATACTTTTTTCTGATGCATCAAATGAAAAACTGTCTCAAACGAACGTTTTTTAATATCATTGGAAAGTTCTTGCTGAGGGTATACCTTTTGTATTTCCATTAATTAGGAGATACTTCGTTTTATATATATATATATATATATATATATATATATATATATATGGCACATGTACATTATAATAAAAATACACTTACTCTCTCCAAGAACCATGGATCACACTATAGCGTTTCATTCAAAATTGGTCCATCAACAATACACGATGACTCCGACAGGTAGAGCATTAATGTCCATTTGGTGCGGATGATACCATTATTGTACCTTTCTTTGTAAATGGTAACCAAAAATGGCAGACTATGTGCCACATTTTTTGCAGGTAGGGTAGTACCACAGTGCTACAAAGAGTCATTTTACTTCTGTATTGTGATAAGTAATACAGTACACTAACACGTTTCATGTACAGTACAATCCATCATGTTGCATTCCTCAATGTTTATTGATCATTATGATATGTTTAAACAAGCCTTGAGGAGGTTAAAGATTTAGTTAAACAAATGCATTTAGTGCTATTAAGTAAAAGAAGCATACATCATTTATCATTTCCATGTCTACTTCACTAAAATGACACCGTTCATGCATTTCTGAATAGTTCTTGGAGAGGGTAGGTGTATTGTTAAATAAAATGAACATGGTTCCATTTAAAAAAACGAAGCTCTATCCCATATTATCCTAAATTAATGGATTATTATTTTGGGTGAGCAAGATAAATAGGACATCCCATATATGATGTTGCCATTATTACACTGTTTCAATATAATCATCTTGCAGAATTTGTTACTTTGCAACGGAACAACAATCGCTTGAGCAAACTTTCTGGGAAAGCACCTGATGATAGATGACGTTTCAAATGGCGCATACACATACACATAATGACTGCTACCATTTCCCCACAAGGTTATGAGGCTGCTACACATCAGGTACATGACAGAAGTCGCCTTTTACGCATAGAGCATAGAAATTTAATAATCTACAAAAATTAAAAAAGTGTTTTCTTTGAAATAAGCAAAACCTGTTTAAAATATACCTTCCATTTAAAAAGAAGAAATGAAATTAGATTATTTTATGTGTGCATGGTGCTCTCATAATTTACTGTCACAAAAATGGACGTAATTGTGACACGGAAATACCCTGGTGTAACAGAAGAATGACGACACCATAGCTAATGTTCAAAGTATTTGTATACATCTCTTCATGTTACGCAACGTATTCAACACATTTGCAGTTAAAATCTAAATTTCTCGTAGAACGTTCTCTTTTAGCTCCGCAAGAGTTTTACGTTGAAAAGAAAAGATGTTGCTTTTTTCATAACTTCCATGTTTATTTTTTCTCAACTAATCTGCCTTCATAAGTAATTATATTGATAAATCATCACCTGTGATAAATTGGAAGCTGGCTTTCGTCCATTTATGAGGTTGTAGGGTGCTCAACGAAGATACCTATTCTTAACATAAATACTGTGACAAAGTTTCCAATACATTTACACAAATTGTTTTGAGATATTTATTTGGATATCTCTTCTTGCAAGCTATCTCCTGAAGCTTGGACCACAATTTGTAGTTCGGACTTAGAGAAGGTCAATCCGAGGTGGAAATAAAATCAGTCACTCCTGGGTTATCCGAGCCGTATGTGCTGCGGTTGAATCCTGCTGGAAGCTCCAGTTTTATCCATGGCAGAGGATGCTGTTGAGGTTCTTGACCAGTCCCTCTAGCACCGCCTCCTGGTATACCTTGGCAGATGTTCTGACCGCTTTTTCGCAGAAACGGAGCTCCATGGTACCTTCGTAGCTCACACCCCACCACATCATAATAGATGCAGGATGATGGCCCTTGTGGACCCTTGGAGCCTTTCGGCAGCTTCTATAAAGCATCTGACATATACTCATTTTGGGGTTTGAAAGTCTCCTCAACACTGAGATTATTTTCATCAGTGAAAAGGATTCTTCCATGATCATTTGCTGCGTAACGCTGAAGTAAGCGTTAAGAGAATCTCGCGCTTCTGCCCACTTGTGAGATGGATCCTTTCCGTCTTTGTAAACACGGAGTCCCAGTAACTGCTCAATGTGCGGGATACAGACAGGAAATTAAAAGTGAACGGTCGTAGAAAGAACTTAAGCTAAGAATTGAAGATATTGGTGGCTTTAATAACATAAAATGCGTACATTTATATAAATGCATGAAAAATATGTAGAATGTTATAACAAGGTTGACAGAAAAGAATTTGCACGAATCGGAATTGGAATTGTAAAGTTGAAAGGAGCAGGCGAAAGCTTCAAAATAGATTCTAAAGTATAAAGAATATATCCGACATTATTTATTACAATATAAAGAAACCAGATTATTGAGAGAAAAATTGAATTTGGAGAAATGGAGTAATATTTCAACAGAAGTAGTTGAGAAGAAGAGAATGAATTTAAGTTTAGACAAAAAAAAAAAAAAAAGGTAAAGAAATGGGAAGTTATTTATGAAAGTTGCGTAAAACGGTTAAATGGGATTGATAAATAAGTAACACGATGACATGTGCAGAAAATTTTTATAGATGACGTTTCAATAATTCCAATGATAATTTTTACACAAAATTTCTCGTGCTAAAATTTAACTTTACAATATTTTTTACACGTGGTACTAGTTGTCACTTCCGGTTCCTCCCCGTGAGAGGTTTGCAAGTTGAGACATGTTCAGTTCCGCCTACAGAAAAATGGATCTGCCACATCACGAACAATACACAGCTCTGAAATTCTTCTTTCGTCTCAATATTCATCTGCTGTCTATTCAATGTTACAGGAGGCCTATGGAGAGAGTTTGTTCTTCCATATAGCACAAATCGAAGAGAAGAGGTAATCAATTTGAAAGGAAGGTAAACAGATTTTGTGCTATAACAGAAGAAAACATTAAACATTGCGAGGAAGTATGTCGCATAACATTAACAACACTTTCGGAAATTATGAAAATTGTTGGTAATGGAAAAGTTGCATATGAGACGTGTTTGTTCACGGAATGTGCTTCCAGAACAAAACGAAGCAAGTGAAGATGATGTTGCACCAGGAGGTTTTGAAAGATGATCGCTTGACTATATAATTTCGATTCTGAGATAAAGCTACAAAACTCTGCGTGGAAATCTCCATTATTGGCAAGACCAAAAAAGCAAAACTGGTTGTTTCTGCTTGGAAAGTTATGGTAATTTCATTTTTCGATATTCAAAGAATGGTTTACCAGCATGTCGTGCTTGCACACACAATTGTAACGAGCTGGGTGCTGCATCACGATAATACACGGCCATACATCGCAAATGTTGTTGCTAAATATCTCACAAAGAGGAACGTGAGTTATTCTCTCATCCTCCCTATAGTCCAGTTTTAGCCCCGTGAGACTTCTTCCTTTCCCCAAATTGAAGAAACGCCTTTATGGGAGGCATTTTCTATTATCAGGAGCAGTAGTGAAGGCTGAGGAAGCGATCGATAAAGATCTGTCAAAAATGATTTTAAGTATGTCTTGGAAGACCGCCAGAAACGCTGAGGCAAGTACGTTGCTCCAACGGGGACTACTTTGAGAAAGATCATGAAAATTTTTGAGGATGAGTAAAGGTATGTTATAAAAAAATATAATAATTCTTTATTGAACAGCCCTTATACTTTATGTGGATGAATACAATATCCTTATAACCACATTGTTGTGAGTGTTAAATATATCAACAACTAAAATGAGATAAATGTTAAAAGATTCATAATTTATATTGAATATTGAACAAACACATTCATTCTTAGAATATCAGACAACGAGCGCAGGACTACACTTAACATTTTCCTGCAACTGCAACAATGGGTACCGCGTGCTAACTTCCGGCATAGTTATTAATTTGCAGTGCTGCTAACAGTAAATTAAATATAGAGCTATGTCGTAGGCATAAGATAACTTTAAAAATGTTAGCCTGTTAAATTCACTAATCGATAAATATATTAGTGGGTGATTCGAAATGGTGGATAAGCTTCTTCTGAATTAAGGCTGGGACCTCTCGTTGCAACAAGATACCTGCTTCTAAAGAGTCTTCTAGTCTCAAACTGAAAATAGCACAAGAAAAAGTATAAAAAGCCTGATAAAGTCCACTTATGACGAGGCGTGTATCAAGAGTATGCTTAAAAGTTTTCCTCTACCATAGCTTCCCTTCTGTCTGGGTGAATATTATACTATCGAACAATGTGCCTACTTTTCAGCTATTAAATATTTATTTGCAAACATTTATACAGATTGATCTGACTGTTCTTTTGAATGTAGACAAAGGTAAATTCTAATCGTGTTTAGTAAGAAATTGAACAACTTATAATCGGAAATATACAAAAATAATCAGTGTAGTACTATATTTCGACTTATTAGGATATGTATTCATCTAGTACGTGTGGTATAGACATTAACATTTTTATTGATTTGGTTCATTCTAGTACTATATTTCGAATTATTAAAGATATATATATTCATCTAGTACGAGTTGTATAGCTATGTAAATTTTTGTTGATTTGGTTTTTTGCAGTGCTATATTCCGACTTATTAAGATATGTTCATCTTATACGATTTGGATAGTCATCTAAATTTTTGTTGATTTGGTTCATTGTTGTATATTTGTCAGTCCTGGTGGTGTAGTGGTAACCATACTTGCCTTCTAAACCCAAGATCGCGGGCTCAAATGTTTCTTGATTTGGTTTGTTCCGGTACTATATTTCGAATTATTAAGATATATATTCATATCATACGATTTGGATAGTCATATAAATTTTTGTTGATTAGGTTCATTATCTATTATATTTCGACTTATTACGATATATATTCATCTAGTGAGAATTGGATAGTCATGTAAATTTTTGTTGATTTGGTTCATTATCTATTATATTTCGACTTATTAAGATATATATTCATCTAGTGAGAATTGGATAGTCATGTAATTTTTTGTTGATTTGGTTCATTATCCATCATATTTCGACTTATTAAGATATATATTCATCTAGTGAGAATTGGATAGTCATGTAAATTTTTGTTGATTTGGTTCATTATCTATTATATTTCGACTTATTAAGATATATGTTCATCTAGTGAGAATTGGATAGTCATGTAAATTTTTGTTCATTTAAGGACGCCCTTTAACATCTCAGGTCATTCAATTCAGGGCGTGAAACGGCCGATAAATTTTGCTCAGAGGCCTCTTCTTTCAGGCTTGAGGTTTCTTTTGTGCCGTAAATCTACGATATGGGATTCATGGCTTTACTTCCCTTGCGAAGCAAGCACAGTTAAGATTTTTACGTCCGAAAAAAATCTATAGACCCTAGCCGGGATTCAACACGAGATCTTGGGTCTACGAGGCAAGTATGGTTATCAATAGACCTCCAGGACCGATTAGTCATGTATAGAAGAATTAGTATGAATATTATGTAGATTACCTTTTACATACAAAAGACAGACAAGAACAAGCATTGAAGGCAAAGTAAGATTTTAACCACAATAATGATGTCAATCAAAAAACCTACAAGAATGTATGTCTTGGCAAGTGCTCACAAACTACACATCAGAGCTGCAAATCGAAAAGGTTAGTATCGACACGAATTGTGCATCTTTTTTTTCTTTCTCTCGGTGAATAGCTCAGTTACGTTTGTTGCTAATTCTGGTATTTTCACTTTCCTAGAAGGCGCATGTTCAGCATAAACATTTCTCTACGCCCCGCTCTGTCAGTTTCTCTAGAGAAGTGAATAGGTGCGTCGCCGTCATCATGTGCGTGCGTGTGCCTGCTTGTCTTGTTTACAGTGTCTTAGAGGATGGACAACGCACGACGCAACCAGGAGACACATCACAGGAGAACGCTGCCTGCACAGCAAAGGGGAGAAGCGACGCAGCCTGGACCTCTCTCAGATATGTTCTTCTTGAATCGCAATCAGAGGAAGTTGGTGTGCGTAAGGTTTTCGCCTATGCCTCCCTACAAAGTCGTGATGACCGTAGGTAAATGAGGGCAACGCAAAGCGGTAGTCCTGAGTTCGAAAGAGTGACAGAAACTTGTTGAGACAATACCTGCAATTCAAAGTTTCACTCGTTATCTAAGCAGCAGACAATACATAATTTTTAAACATATGATTCGTTCTCTAAACATCTTCAAAATGATAGAAACTGCATATCTGTGTAGGTGGAGGAATAGAGGACACTAGACAGCCTATCGCAAATGGTCGCCGACATCTATCACAAGAAGAAAGAGAAGTACAAAATCAAACAATGGCCTATCGCAAGTATTTGGTTCACACCCACGCTTCTGGGGAACCGCTTGAGAAAATCAATTACACTCAATACAAGGAACATTCGTCGTGCCACTTTTAGAGTCCTGAAAAAAGAGGTCTCTGAGTAAAATTTGTCGGAAGTTTCACGCCCTGAATAGAATGGGACGCTGATGACCTGGTATGTTAAAAAGAGTCCGTAAATAAACCAAATAAAAAAAATCACCTTTAAAGTGTTCCTGGAGATGGAGCATTTTCTAAAGCCTCAATTCATCAAAGAGATGAAACAGTAACTCTACATGTCCAGACACGCCAGCCCCTGATAAGGTCACATGCATGTACAGACAGTTGCGACACCACGGTGGCACACCCCTGATGACGTCACGGGGAGGTTCGGACAGGCTTTCGTCATCGCCTCTCGGTTTCCCTCTGAGTTTGATTTTCCCTCTCCCGTTCTCGAGCGAGTTGAACTGTTTACTACACGCCGAACGTTGAAATTATGCTACAGTTTCTGCAAAATGTCGTTTCGCAATGGTGCAGCCCAAAGAACGTCATCTACTAGCCGTAGGGGGGAACGGCATCTTTACACATCATTCATCTGTAGATGTGGCTGCTGTATGGCTGGAACTTACACCGGAAGCAAAAGTTGTCTACGTCCCTTGTCGTTACTGCAACCAGCACCACAACCTCCCCTCCTTTACCACTAACAGTTACAAAACACTGTCCAATGTGCATCAGTACCGAGAAATTAGTGGAGCAGACAACATGATCCACAACCAATTAGCTAAAGTGTCGCGTAACTCCGATTTTGTTACCGTGTCTACGCTACAGCAGAACGTGCCGTACACTGCGCAAGATGTCCGGATCATCTCCATTAAGAACGGACCCAGAAAGCTAGTCCGACTCGAGAACGGGAAAGAAGTGTTTCTACCCACACGATTCAACAACTCACTATTTTGCCTTTAACATCATGTACCAAGGAGAGGACGTTCTCCACGTGTGAAATTTACACCCAGGTAAAACATGGGATGATAAACAGACCCAGTGAGAATCGGCAACAATCTCATTTTCAAACTCGCTGTTGACAGTCAAAACTACGTCACAACAAGCGGGAAGTATCCAGCAAAAATCAACTTGGGGTCCACCAAAACCTCATTCCTTGGCGAGGACAAAACAGTCGCCGTCAACCTTGCCACCAACGCCGACGTCGTGGAAGTCAGACGGTTATCTTCTACGGAGAGATGCTCGCCGTACCATCTAGCTCGGTACCGTCGACAAGACGCCAGCCCTAGACTACAAGATCGGTCGGCAAAGTGCTTCCCGACCGCTGCCATCGGCGATTTGATCGTCCCCTCTTCATTCTGTCATTTTTGTTTTGTTTTTCTCATATGCTACTCATCTGCGTCATCACACCTTTCGAGGATCAAACCGAGAGCAGCAGCAACGAAGAGAGTGATGATAGTGTTTATCAAAATGACATGTTTGATATAATTTTTAGGCGAGAAAACGTTTAATAATTCTTGTGGGTGTTTTTGCACAATGTGTTGAATAGCAAACCCGCAGTTTTGTAATTAGTGTATGTAACAAACTCACCACCACTTTGTACAATCAATTTTGTAATCTGTGTAATTCAATAAAATAATTTCCCTTCTTGAGCTGATCTTTGCCACGGAGAATGAATAGCATTGAAGGTCGGTAAGGAAACAACCTATATGTCGATAACGCAGCTACCCAGGTCGGTAATGCAGTTACATGTTGCGGGACTCATTACCCCTTACCAGATTGCTCAAATAAGACACATACTACTAAGGCCAACCCGAGGTTGAAATAAAGTCAGAAACATTGGTTTCAAGCCACTCCTGGGTTGTCCGAGTCTTAAGTGCTGGGGCTGAATCTGCTGGAAGCTCCAAATTTGTCTATGGAAGAGAGTGTGGTTGAGCTTCTTGACCAGTCTCTCCAGCACTTTTCTTAGTACACTTTGCCCAAAGTTTTGACCCCACTTTCGCAGAAACGGACCTCCGCGGTACTTTCATAGCTCACACCCCACTACACCATAACAGATGCAGGTTGGTGGCTTCTCTGGACCCTTGGATACTTTTCAGCAGCTTCTGTAGCGCAATTGACATATATCCTGTCATTTTTTGCATAGAGAGTCTCCTCAACATTGAACATTTTTACATCAGTGTAAAGGATTCTTCGATGATCATTTGCTGCGTAACGCTGAAACAAGGGTTTTGACTTTAAGGGCCCCTGGCGCTTCAGCTCACTTGTAAGGAAACGTCCTTTCCGTCCTTTATAAACATGGAGTTCCAGGTCACTGCTCAATGTGCGAGACATACGTAGACATTTTACATTTTTTCAGCTCACCAGCCATCACTGTATCCATGCCGGATTACTTCGCACATGTGCCGCTTCTGCTTTCATTAATTCTGAAGTGCGCATTGTGCGTGGAATTCTTTGCCTGTGGCACTTCTTTCACAGTTTCAGGCTAAAGGAAGCGCTGGACAGTGCGGTACACGAACCTCCTGTTTATTTTAGCTTCTGGAAACTTCAAAACTATATGAGGGTTTCACTACTCTGTGCAAATTTATCTTTTACATTCTCATTCCATCTAAAAGAAATAAAAATAAATAAAACACCTGAACATAACTCAATTATTCTAAATGATTGGTTTAAATAAGTAAACCCAGGGTAAACCCGTGCCTCCAAGAATTTTCGCCTTGAAAACTAACACAAACAACTTTCCGCTTCTGCAGCTGAACTCTCAATCACTCACCACTAGCACCACAACTCGGGCATGTGTAGGCTGTTAAGACGGGAGAAGTACGGCCACCCTCAAAAGGTGTGACAGTATTTATGTTATTACTAAGCACATTGCTTGTTACAGAGACTATTAAAAGCATTTTACGTTATCCTCCAAACAACAGAAAACGAACATTCTTTAGTCACCTGACTTTTGGTTTTGGCTACCGCATGCTATGACAATGTCACAATGATGCAATTAGTGCACGCTTGAGCAAGAGAACGAACTGAAAGGTTGTAAAGCAGGCTTACAAGCCCATAAAGTAACTGTTGGCATGTGGCCGCAGAGAGAAAAAAAATGCTGCTGATAGTAACTGGCATGTGGCTGACGCAAGCCTCCTCAATGGAAGTCGATTGTCCCCGGCAAAAAGTTGTCTACACTCTGGATAGGAAACGTTTTTAGAATATTCAGTTAATGACAGGTACAGAATTTCTATGGTTGACGCAAGCCTCCTCAATGGAAGTCTATTGTCACTGGCAAAAAGTTGTCTACACTCTGGATAGGAAACGTTTTTAGAATATTCAGTTAATGACAAGCACAGAATTTATATGATCATTTTCATAGGCATCATATCAGCTTTTTTCTCCTACATTTTAAAAAATTTAAAAAGTGGATTCAAGGTGGCAGATAGCAACAATGAACTTTAATCTATAAAGTAAAGCGGTTTTGTGGGTGGCTATAGGTTGGTACCCAATTATTAAGCGATTTAGTTGTTGCTGATCGCCTTATTTTGCAGAGGTGTATCGTTAATTGATATTGATGCTTTGGTGCTGTTGCCCATACTTCATAACAACAATATCTCACGGTTTTGTTTAGTTATTTTGTGACTCGTGCTCAACAAGACTGGGACCGGATATTACTGTGTTAATAATCACGAGATGGATAGATTTTAATATGTATGGTAATTTATTATTCTCAATTCTTTCCCGTCCTCTGGTGTTCTGTGTACGAGAGAACTTAGCTCCGTCGAACATAAATTTAGCTGCCCCGATTTCCAAGGAGATGAACTGAATCTGATATCTGACTCTCTGAACTTCTTCTATGAACTGCACTTATCTGATGTGATCGTCTGACTATTTGATATAACAACTAAGTTGCCGAACCGCCTGTGGTGCCTCAGTAGTAAAAACGGGTGTTAAATACCACTACCACGACTACGACTACGACTACTACTACTACCACCACCACTAATAATAATAATAATAATAATAATAATAATAACAACAACGAGTTGCCGAAATGGGTTTCTGAAGTATGTGAACTGTCCTTGCAGAATGTAAGGCGTCAAGTTTAGTGTCGAGCGTGTAGATCTTACAACTGAACGAATTAAGTACGTAAACTGGACTATGTAAACGGACTGCCCCAGCGGAGCAAATTCTCATATATTCCATTCAAATTAACTAATCGTTGGCTACACTAAGCATGGGTGTTATACAAGCATGCGCAAGTCCCGTGCATTACCTTAAAAATTAGAAATATATATCTACTATTGGCTGGTTCAAATTCACCTGGCACCCGCTACTATTTGAAAGTTTAAACCATTTATTCACATTGGTTGGTTTAAAGTTAAATTTACAAGCAGTTGGCAAGTTCATTCCCTTGAATGTATTTAAAAGGCCTTAGCTTTACTAACACTCGCCAACGGTAGGTCTTTTAAGACGTGGCATAGCACTGGTCCCTTTGGGCTCATTCTTCCTTTGTATGGCGGTTTATGACCCCATTGGCCTTCCGGGCTCCCAGAGAACAGTTACACCAGTGAACTTTCTGCTTTATCGACACACAATTCAGGTATTGAAGGTAAACCTTATGATACACATACATACACAATATTTATATTACTAATTATAATGTACAAAACATGATTAAGTGTGCAACCATTATTATAGTATATTATATTTAGTGGGGGTAGACCGTAAGGACTGTTTAAAAAGTTATGCTAGGACTTATTTAGAGTTCAATCATGTCAAAAACCGCTGAAGAACATTGCAGAGAAAGCACTGAGTTCTACATTTTCACGCACTATAAACAGGTGAAAGCGAAAAAAATCATGAGTACCTGGTAGCATTCCATGGTGATCAAGTCCATTTGATAACATAGCAAGAAGAGTTTGATCATTTGAACAGGAGCACGAGACTTTGAGAGATGACCTCTTCTTGTCCACTTCGGGAAGCTGTGAGCGAGAGAATAGTTCACGAATAGCGATGGTGAATAGCGATATAACTATTGAAAGTTCTTATAAATTGACACCGTTGCTATTATACGAGGATCATTTAAAATTTTTCGGAATGAAGCACAAAGTGACGGTAACTTTTTTTTTCAACATTGTCTATCTTGACACCAATGCACTTTTGCCAGCGATAATCTAAAGGATCTGTTCCATCAAGAAATGCAGAGTCCTCCAGGCCTGTAAAATACGCCTTAACTGATGGTTCTTCGCCGGAGGAACATTTCTTCCCCCAAAGA
The DNA here is from genome assembly GCA_030762175.1 of Metallyticus violacea. Lineage (NCBI taxonomy): Eukaryota > Metazoa > Arthropoda > Insecta > Mantodea > Metallyticidae > Metallyticus > Metallyticus violacea. Next base: position 23,475,157 of record CM060836.1, read on the forward strand.
AAATTTTCAGAACAGATGGAAGTTCCGTGAGTCAATCAGGGGAATATGGCGAGTGTAACAACAAATTGTATCCTTATTCATAGAATTTCGCAACAACACAAGTGTAAGGGCGAGCATTGTTTGGATGCAAGATGACTTTCTTGATAAACTCTGCTTTTTCTCGCCTATTTTTGTCTTCAATTGGCCAAAAAAATTAGCATAATACGCTCCAGTGACAGATATTCCGTGGAAAGATAATCAATTAGCAGTACATCCTTTGTATCCTAGAAAACCAACGCCATCTTTCCGGCCGATTTCATACACTTGGGCTTCTAGAGAATCGTGATGCTGCCATTGTTTAAACTGCTGTTTTGTTTTAGGTGTGTAATAATGCATCCATGTTTCAGCTGATTATAAATCGAAGCATAAAGTCGGCGAGGTCTCTCTGAAAACAGGCCATACTTTGCTAAGAGATTTGCACCATGATTCACTTTTGACCCTGAGTTAGCAGTCGGGCATTCATCCCCCTAAAAGCAGTCTGATGCTCTGTCTGCAAAATATTGAAAAACAGCGTTCTTGAAACATGGTGCATTAATCTACGCCTTCAAAGGTCAGATTTCAGTTTTGAAAACAGACGACTGCTGGGAGGCAAAAGCTGAACTGTATGGTGAATGATCCAGCTTCTGGAAGCATTCCACGCCTCTTTTCCTTGATGGCACTGCGAACTTGATTTCCCAATCACACCGTGTTCCTTTCTTTGAAGTCTATAGTCAGAATTCCTCTGCAGTCCCCAAAAATTGTCGGCGCGAACCCTTCTTCCACCATATCATTGACTCTTTTTTGAAAGAGGATCATAGTAAATTAAAGTTTCGTCCTGTGATGATGGATTCCAATACTGCCCTATCGTTACCACGCCAAATGTTCAACAACGTATGACTACATTCCACGCGCACTTTCATCCAACTTGCATGATCTTATACAATTGTGATGAAACATGAGAAGCACAGTTGTTTTGGAAAGTTTCACCGAAGCAACTACTCCTTTTGTCTTCAGATGCTTGTCACTAAGAACTTCCTCCTCCACAGTGAGATGTTTAATTGTGTCAGTTCATTCACCGGTCAATGACGAAATAATTTTGAGCACTAATATAAAAGGGAAGCTTCCCCATACACACCGTCAAGGCGATGTTTAATATCATTGGTATAAGTTTTTTATTTAAAAATGCAATAACAGTTCTGCATTCAGTTTTGAATATCACGCTGTATTATGCAAACACGTCTGACAAATTAGCTTATCCAAGCAAATGAACGGCGTGGCCAGGGAAGAAATGCAGTGTTTACTCCTTAAATATGAAGGAAATGCAGTGTTTACTCCTAAAATATGAAGGAAATGCAGTGTTTACTCCTAAAATATGGAGGAAATGCAGTGTTTACTCCTAAAATATGAAGGAAATGCAGTGTTTACTCCTAAAATATGTATCAGATAGCATGAACCTGCAACAATTAATCATCAAGCCGTAAAAGTGTATTAACCGCATCTCGTAGTTGACAGACATATGTACTGGTCATGAAATTTTGGTTTTTTTTTATTATAGATATTGAATTAAGATCAGTTATTGTTGGGCATGAATTTTGCTGTCGAGAGCGAACGTTCACGATTTTATTCAGCAAGTGTCCACTGCATTCCAGATGGAATGATTATGAATGGGGATTACCACGTCAATTACGTGTTGGGTGAAGCTGAAGTTCATTGACAGAAACTTCAAGGCTGCTTGCTGTTTATGCACAACAATGGGTCTGCTCACAGAAGAACTGCAAATTTTTCAGGAAACAAAATGGAAAAATTCCATCATTCACCCTACAGCCCTGAACTTGCATGTGCGATTTCTGGTTATTCCCTTGAGTAAAATCTACCTTGAATGGAATGCCTTTCATACGGTTGTAAGGCCTTACTCAAGCTATACATTCAGATCTGTGACTTTGACAAGTTGTTGCAACACCAAGTTTGTAAAGGGAAGATTGAAAATATTTTGAAGGATTAAAGGTACAGCTCCAAAACTTGAATTTTGGAAAGTTTCTTCTATAGGAAGTCATTCCACAGAGAAGTGATGTAGCGTGAGATGTGAAAGAAAGTACTAAAATGACAGCAAAGGCATTTTAGAAAGAAAAAAAAAGTAATAAATTATGAGGCAATAATTATAAAAGAAAAATAATCAGACCGCAGATCCGGCTTAAGCGATAAAAAGTATACGCTTTTAAAAAGAAGCCGAATTTTCAAGTTTGCGTAAAATAACTAAGTGCTTGCTTCTTTAGACGCTAATGTCGTATACAAGACTCGGTTGTGAGGAGTTCCGACCCGCATACTGCCACTAATTGGAAACAGGTTCTATGAAACACTTGATGGGTTTGTTCGTTTCTTCGTGGGAGAACCCGTTCTGTTCACTCGCACACTAATCGCATTTCCTTTGTTTCTCTCTTCAGAAATCCGTTAAGTTAAAATTTCATTATAATATTTAATACTACGAACCAGGCGTACTCTTTTTCACGGTACACTTTTGTCTTTTTTTCAGTGATATATTCTTTTCGCTTATGTTATTGAAGACTGGAAGCAAATGTGCGTTCAAATGCTTCGTGAGGAGATTTGACTTGCAAATTAATTATTCGTTTTATATCCAACAATTACAAGCATAAGAACGCGCACTGCCTAGCTTGAATCGTCAAACGAAAGAAAGAAAAATAGCTTTAATTCGACAAGTAATGACTGTTGACGAAATAAAGTGAAGTAATCATGCACGAGAATTTCTTTTATTGTTTCATGTGTCGAGTAAAGCAAAGGGGAGATGAAATGTCAGGACGAAGGCGCAAGTTTAAGAATCACAGAAGGAGTAGGTGAAATTAGCGTATTCGCATAGCTTATCACGTTAATATTTCTTTTATTGACTGAAGTAATTTGGTGAATTTGATTTTTGATTTGGTTTATTTACGGACGCTCTTTAACATCTCAGGTCATCATAGTCCCATTCAATTCAGGGCGTGAAACGGCCGATAAATTTTGCTCAAGAGGCCTCTTTTTTCAGGCATGAGGTTCTTTATCATGCCGTAAATGTACGACACGGGACCCACAGCCTTACTTCCCTTTCGAAGGAAGCCATGCTTACAATTTTAAAATTTCTACAAAACATTACTTTAAGTCTATTTTCTAAAATCGTGAATGATAAATATTATTACAGGGGGAATCTCAAAAGGACAGGACTTCTGCATCTCCGAGGAATTCATCTAAGCACTTTCCACCCTTATATATCTACTGTGCTCCTATGCAGAAGAAATGCCCAGTCAAAGTCGCTATCGATTTGAAACATTATGGTGTTACGAGGACTTCATTCAGAAAACAAATGGCATATGATATTTATAGAATGCCTTGCATATAAACTTATTATTATTATTTTATCGTGTAATTCAGCTTCTTCAATACCCTATAAATAAATCTCGTATAATATTTGAAAAACACCATACATCAGAAAAGACACGTGGACCTAACGCAGGAATATGTTTCAGGACTAAAAATAGGCCTTAAAAGCTTTGCACCTCGCCATGTTTGCTTACATCCTTGGAAAACGATTATATATTGTATCCGTATTTCTTCTGCACCATAGTGTACAATGGGTATAACTATAGTATCTGCATATTCCTATGTCAACTTCCTCGCTCTAAGAGCAAATCATTCATCATTAGTGAATATAATGCATGCCCTTCCTTGTGCGTTGCCGTTAACAAGTACACAACTAAAAGGACCCATTAGCAGCAATAAGAGTAGTGAAGGACCTAGTTTCTTTTTATAAATAAAATTAACTTCTTAAGGAAATTAAAAGCCTGTATGCGCTTACATCCGTAACTACATATTTGAAAATGCTGTTCATTTACCGGTCATTATGAGCAAATCGCGAGCAATCAAAAGGCGGCTTGCTTGTCACGAAATTCCACTGAAACTGCGTCACACATGCCTCTTCCGCTAGCCGAGCATTCTCGACTCATTCTCTGCCAATCTTAGAAATGTGGGCGTTTGGCCCATCAGTGGCGTACTAACCGATTGCTCATCGCTGCTAGCATCTGCTATGTTTCTCTACTTGCTAACATTAGCTGCTTGGTATCCTATATTTTCGCCTTTCTCTTTTTCTTCCATGTTTTAAGTGCTCTAATCGGAATTTACAATTACGACACGAGCCATTCTCTCTCTGTCCCTACAAAACGCACACATCACTGCTTGGAAGCGGTGACTGACCGTGCTGCAGCCGTTCAAGTCTTGTGCGTTGTTTAGTAGCTATCAGTGGCCGACGTGCCTCTAATAAGCAAGATCTCGCCTAGGAGCGGAGTAAATGAGTAACTGTACAAAGTTTTAATACTTATCCTTAGGCCGGATAAGTATTTTCTTTTAAAGTTTCCTCCACTTTTTTAATCATATATATAGGAACTTTAAATGCCCCGATTAGGATATTTTTCTGTTAGTCATAACGTTTACTATTCCTCGCTTCTAGTTTTAAAATAACACTAGTCAACACCTTTTCTTCTTCTTCTTCTTCTTCTTCTTCTTTTTCTTCTTCTTCTTCTCCTCCTTCTTCTTCTTCTTCTTAAAGGCTTCGGTCAAATTATGCGGAATCGTCGGGAACATCATTTTTCACAACTAAATGTTCATGCCAAATAGAATATACTGCAGTCTTCGATATGCTTAAGGGTATTTCTATCTCACTGAAAGTCACATGCCGATTTTCAATCATGTTGTGCACAGCATGGATGTATTTTTGAAATGACAACCGATTTTGGTCGACCTTCACGATGTTCATCACTGACAGTCGCACAACCACGACGAAACCAATTGTAAACAGTCTTTTCTATTAGTGCTTCATTACCAAAAGTTGAACGAACGATTCTATGCATTGCTGCAGAGTTAGGCGCACCCACAAAAATAAAAATTAAAAAACAGCAACACAAATTTCATTTTCTCCACCAATCCATGACCAAACCTAGCGTGTTCCTAGGTGCAGTTGTATAAAGTAGAGTTTAGGAGCAAGAGTGTTATCTGATCGCCCGAACCTATCAAAAGTTTGTAACAGAACTAGACTGTGTACAATCCGGGTTGGAGGTCTCGAAGGTCCCCGCACTTGAGTGGCGTACAACCTGTTCTTCACGTAGCCCCCAGAAAAACATCTGAGGGTGTGATTTCAGGCGAAGTGGAGGCCTGACGATTGACTTGCGTGGACTTTGTTGGAACGCTTGACCTGTTCTTCAGAGACACGCAGGTCTCCTCCATGCCATTTCAATAAGCTCCCAGTGTCCAAAAACTGTCTATGACAAGTTTTTATGCTCTTGGCTTCTAGCGATGTTTTGTTGTAAACACGACGAGATTTCCTTTGCAACATAAGAATGGATTTGCATTCTGAGTACCATAAAACAACTTGTGCCTTCACCTGAACTGAAGTCATTTTCCCGCGAAAGGACAACCTAACACAGCGTGGTCTGTGAAAAATTAGGCAGCAATTTCAAACTCATGTTGTATTCAATGGATAAGATAGATACGGTAAAAAAATAATTTACTATGATTAAGACGGCCTCAAATTTAGGAAATTTGTAGACACTCTATACAATAAAGTGCATATGTTCAGATGATGTAATTAGAATATTTACATGTTATATTTTATAGATTATCAAAAGTTAATTTTATTTTGAATCCAAAAATTGTTTCTTAAGCAATTTCCGGCTTTTTTAATAAGTGATCAGTTATCTGACATTAACATAACTTTTTAAATGCTTTTTCTTTGCTCTAACACACTATATTCAAAAAACAATCAACAGTTTGCTCATTTTGGGTGCATTTGCACAAAGGGCCAAATTTATTCTAAATTTTCTGTAATAAGTTTTAATCTTCAATGACTTGTTAAAAATGTTATCAAATTTGGTTTTAACATAAGTTTTGTTTGCATTCTATCATGCAGGGATGTGAAATTGGGTTTTGCAATTTTGCTATTTGATGCTGCCATTCCCTTTTCCATATTACATCACTTGAACTTCTAAGTTGAGCATTTTATTGTAGCATATGTCAAACCCCTTACCATGAGCTGCATACTTTTCCTGTTTGCCCGACATTATCCACCAAAAGTGAATTTTCCAGTTGATCTCTTTATGAATGTTTTGTCATCTCTGGGTTTCTGATGGAGTCAAGAGACACTTGACTGTCTGTATATGGTATTGCAGTTTATTTTCTATAGGTATTTTCTAGTTCGTCTCTTTTCTAAGGCTTTGATTATAGCACAAAATCTTCCTTTTCCTCTGTTCTATCACTGATTCTCATAGTAATGCAGCCAATCCTTCAGTTCCTCTTCTAGATCTAGTTTATGCTCCACATCTACTTTCTGTCATATGTTCTACAAATGAGCTACTTTCTCCACCTTTATAATTATGTATTATCTCCACAAGAATGCATAGTACTTTTGTAAATGTGATACAGAAAGTTTTCATCATTTGTGTGTTAATAAGTCCTTGAACTCTCGTGTATTTTTCTCTTTTTTGTTGCTTGCCCATTGTTTCAATCCAAATGGATATAAGTGGTAAAGTACTTCCTTTAATAGTCTTAATTTTCCCATCAGTTAACCCCCAAATTATTTTTGCTGCCTTGAATACAGAATGGATTTACTTAGGGCATTTCTCTACTACATAGCTTATGTGTTATGTGAAAGGGAATTGTCTATCAGCATTATTTGCAAATATTTAATTGTGTGTGCTTGCTCCAGCAGTTTGCTATTTAAATTAATTATTTCTTATACATTTCCCCCAATTTCATTTTGAAATGAGTGATGTTTTGATTTTATTGTTTCCTACTCCATGAAAAGATTTTCCTTATTCCTAAATTTATGAAAAGATGACATTAGCAGAATATTTACATTTTACAGATTATAAAAGTGTATGTGAGCATGTGCACACATGCGTGCAATACATCAGAATGTAAAGCTTGTGTATGCTGGCACTAATTTAAGCAAAGTAATCCTGCAAGAAAATAATGCTCCTTTAAAAACATACAAACACTTATTCAAATAATATGTCATCTTCCAGCACAAAAAAGCTTTATATATCACTGCGATTTGTGTCCTACCATTGATTTTAATTTATTTTGTTTATTTAAGGACAAACTTCAACATGTCTGGTCATTAGTGCCCCACTCAATTCAGAGCATGAAATGGCTGATAAATTATGCCCAGAGATGTCTTCTTTCACATTTTAGGTTCTTTTATGTGATATAAATCCATGAAATGGTACCAACAACTTTATTTAAAAAATTCATTAGTCCCGACTGGGTTTGAACTAGTGAGACAAGCATGGTTACCGCTACACCATCAGCAGAGACACTTATCCTTGAGGATTTATTAACAAGTTTTGAATAAGAAATGGTCTATAAGATCACCTACAAGCAGTGGTTTTCGGTGGACTACTGTTTATTATAAACTATTTTTAAGTTAACAGAGATTTTTGTTGGCAAGTTTTCAGTCAAATTAAACACAATTTCATCTCTAAACAGAAATCTTATTTTATTTCAATAAGACATTTGCACTTTGTCTGAATGAAGCATGGTGACAATTCATTTTGATGAGATCTGTTCATTTATTATGCACAATGAAACCAAGTCACTCCAACTCAATGGCAACTTCATCCATTTGTTTTCATGAAAATGGCACAAAACTTTTGTTCAAGCTCTTTTGAGAACAGAACTGCTCCCAAACTGAAAAAAGGTATTTTATTTATCAGACAAAAAATAAACAAGTAAATAAATAAAATCTGTATGCGCCAACCTGGTACCTGGCTTCCTAAATCAAGGTGTGTATATCAAATGTTCTATTTATTATTATAAACCATACAATACAATAATCTCTTACTTCATTATTTTACAGATTTTCCTGATAACTAGAGTAAAATAATATAATAAAAATAACTAAAAATAATTAAATTAAACCAAAATATAATGTACTAAATTACTTCCTAATTTATTCCAAAATCTACAAAATTACTAGGAGCCAGTAAGAATTATAGCTGGCAGCCAATTATTCTATCCTGATTCATTAAATTAATATGCTACTGTCCACTGGTTACCAGAGATATGTACTGGTATCCAGGACTTTACAGGAATTTCTCTTAAATTTATACTCATCATTTAAACATTACACTTATTTTTTCGTATCTCTTTAATTCATCTTAATCATACTAACCACCTTCTCTTTAACAACTTACTTCACTTAAAGTTCATTTTTCATTGTTAATCTTTCTTACTCATTTCATTTATTTATCCTAACACTAACTCATTAAACACTATCACCTCGCTTCCACCTAGACCCCTGGTTACACCATTTCTTACGTTCTGCTCCTCCTCTCCTGACACTTCTCCATCCTACATCTCCTCCCACCGCTCATTCCTGTGGACCTTCAACACCCTTTAATCTTCCTTCTTCCACCTTCTTCCCGGTCTCATAACCCTTATAGGTAAAAGTCTTCATCTTCCTCCCCATTCTCTACTTCAGGTTGTAATTCAAAATTATTTCTATTATAAAATTAGATATCTTCCTCTCCTTTATCATCCCTTCTTTCTTGCCTTCTTCTCTAATATTCTCTTCTTGTTCATTTAATTAAAGTTGTCTTGTATATTTTCAAATTCTTATTGTTAGTTGTGTTTTGAGATGTCTTAGTATACATATGCATTCTGATCTTCTTACTTTTTTCTCTGCTTCTTTGTTAATTCTTATTATCTGTTTTTGAATTGTAACATTTTTATATTACAAACATTGTCATAAAGGCCAACAAACAAACATTAAGACATACATTGTAATAATCCTTATCTGATATATGAAATCTATACAAATGAGCTTACTAGATTTATACAATTTAAAAGTACAGCCAATTTGTTATTTGAATGAAATTTAAAGTCATTACCTAACATGGGGGGGGGAAATTAACAAAACACAAGAAGATATGTGTAGATTTTGAAAACACATTATAATCCAGAGCAAGTGTTATTTGAATGTACAAGCTATTTAAAACAGTTGAGAAAAGAAAGAGAAATTTTAAGTGGCCATAAGGTGGCACATACTTAGAAATAAAAGTCTATATAAATATCTTGAGCAGGCTGCATTCAAAATAAGTAATCTAGCACGAGTAGAGGTGAATTAATTTAATTAATAAATCAATTGACCTTATGTAACCTTGTCGTTACGGTCTGTCAATATCTCCCGAACGGAAAGTGGCGATTCGTAGCGAAAAAAGCTGACTGGTTACGATTGCTTAATGGTGACGACAAAATCACAGCAGTTACTTTGAAACTGTGATCGAAACAGTTTTACAAAGTCGCTGTACCGTGGCGTTAGCACCAATACAACTAGCGGTTGCCCTTCCAAATTAGATTTAATTTAATGGCACAATCATTGAGACCGTATCCATTTATCAATATGCTTGTGTCATCTGCAAATAGAACAGTATTACCTATTTCTTGAGATCATTTATATACATCAGAAAAAAAGGAGGATCCAGAGCAGATCCTTGAGGCTTCCATGGTTAACTACTCGAAAATAAATCTCTCAAACTATATCGAACGAAAAGGCAAACTATTACTGTGAATTGTATAAATCCATGGAATGGAATTTTAAAAAACTAGATATAAATAACTTAGGAAAGAACATTTAGAACAATTAAAAGAGCATACAAAAACAGCATTTAGGCAGAGAATGTGAGAGAGGCATCTAAATCTTTATGGAACATTTTAAATTAAAAATGGGGAAGCACAACTGAGTCAAAAAACTTGCAAATAAATATTTTTTGGAAAATTTGGAAAAGAACCAGAATTACGTTATTATGAGTACTGTAAATACAAAAATCCTTAGAATATCTCATAAAATTTTAATTGAAAAAGGAATATTTCCAAAATGTTTAAAGATGAGTATTGCAAAACATTATTTTAGAAAGGTGATAAATTTAATATGAGTAATTACAGGACAATTACACTAACATCTGAGATTGGAAAATTTATGAAAGAATTCTAGCAGGCTTTGTAGAATTTTTTAATGATATAAAGGTTCTCTATAAATTTCAGCATGGCTTTAGAAAATACTTCTCAAACATAACTGCTGTTAGTGATTATGTTCATCAAGTTTTAGAGTTATTAGAACAGAATAAAATGGTGGGTATCTTATAATTTTATTTAACAAAAGCTTTCGATAATGCTGCTGATTAGACTTATTTACGGACGCTCTTTAACATTTCAGATCATCAGCGTCCCATTCTATTCAGGGCGTGAAATGGCCGACAAATTTTGCTCAGGGGCATCTTCTTTCAAACTTGGGTTCTTTTTCGTACCGTAAATGTACGACACGGGACCCACGGCTTTACGTCCCTCCCGAAGGAAGCCATACTTAGGATTTTTACGCCCCGAAAAAATCCATCGATCCTGGCCGGGTTTGAACTTGCGATCTTGGGTTTAGAAGGCAAGTATGGTTACCACTACAACACCAGGACCGACTTTTGATAATGTGAAACATGATCTTTTGTTATATAAGTTGAAATATTATGAGATTAGAGCAATTTCCCATGAAATATGTAAATCTTATCTTATGCATAGAAAAAAAAAATAATTGAAATTTATACTAAAAAGATTATCTCTTATCTAAAGTAAGTTCTCAATATGGATTAGTAAAATATGGAGTCCCACAAGCGCCCATTAATGTTTTTAATATATGTAAATGATGTGTACCCTTTTATATAAATAACCAGCAGAGATCAAATCTGTACAAAAATCAAAATTTAGATATCAATTGAAGAAATATCTGATAAATAAATATTTATATTCAATGGACAAATTGTAAGTTATATTTTGCATACCTTATTGTAACCAAAATTTGACAATGTCAGAAACTTGTATTATTACAAGTCTACTGGCTATAAATAAATAAATAAATAAATAAATAAATAATTATTATTATTAAAATATGCCAATCCTCAATTTCTTCCTTTCTCATAATCATGATCCAGATATGCCTTTGGCTTCAATATCTATTCAGATACAAGCTCCAATGAAGAACTACGACAGCAGTGCAAGCTAGGTAGTTTAAAGATAAATAAAAGTAAATAAAATATTTTGGTATGTAAAAAAGGGAACAAGCTCAGCAGTGACGATAAATTGTAGCTAGAGGGGTGTGAAATTGAAGTGATAAGAAAATACGATTATTTGGGGGTAAGGCTGAGTAGTAATGGAAAACGGACAGAACAAAGAAAAAATGCACTAGGGAAGGGAAAATTAGCTACCAATAGTATAAGAACATACTTAAAGAAAATACCAAACATGAGCATAAGCTGGCTAGAGAGAGTATATTTAGTTACAGCTGAATAAAACATTATCCATATGATAGAAATATAGGGGGGCAGAAAAAGGAAGGGAGTATATAGATCAGATTCAAAGAGCAGTCTCTAAAATGATACTGGGATTACCTAGAGCAGCACCCAATGGAGTAGACCTGATGGAACTAGGAAAGGTGGGCTGAAAAGGTCTACTAATAAAACGCATTGTATTGGCAGAGGATACAACCATTGGAGGAAGGAAATATTCTCAAAGACTGCTTGGGGGGGAGCAAATAAAAGGTAAATGGGTGGGGGGGAAGTTGGGTAGGTAGATTAAAGGAAGTTGTAAAAGAAATTGGTTTGGGAGAGCCAATTAATTTACAGTCACGAAATGGATAAGGCACATGGAATAAAGTGAAAGCAAGCATTAATGATATAAACAGGAAATATTTGGTTGCCTACAAGATAAGAGGACTCTAATATATTATAGGAGTTTTAATAAAAGAATGGAGCAGGGAAAAATATATTGAGGTTTTGGCAAAATGGGCAGGGAGGGTATAGCCTGGGCAAGAGCAGGAACAATGATGTTAAGTGGGGTAAAAGTTGACAAAGAATTGCACCCACTGTGTGGTAAGGTAGAAAGAACTTCCACTGTATAATAGAATATACAGAAATTGAAGGATGCAGAGAGGGAATAGGGAATAGAAGTCAGATAAATTGTGGACAGAAATTCTGACATTAAAGATTTTTGGGATTAGCAGAAAAGAATTTTCGAATCAGTTTGGAAATTATGTGCAGAAAGTAAAAGAAAAGTGATGGAGGAAAGTGATCAAGGCAAAGGAAGAAGGTAATGCAGTATCAATGAGGAAAATGATCACCTTTGGGGAACTATTTGTAAAGTTTGCCTGATAATATGTGTAATTAGAGTGATGTAGGATCCATGTACACAACAACTGGGACATTAGTTGTATAGGATCTTGAATTAACAAGCACTCAAGGATAATGAAAATATTTCAAAACTGTAATTGTATAACAACAACAATAATAATCATCATCACCACTCATTCACAAACTAAGTACAGTTCAATAGGTGCACAATTCAAGTTTCCTCCAAAGAAAAGATCAGCCAAACTCAAATGTGAGGTTATTCAAGATGTATCACACTGTGGAACAGAATTCTACATGTTGTTATTTTGTAAAAATGATGGACAAACTAAGAGTAACAATAGCATTGAGCAGTAATAAATTCCCTAAACCATCGAGGAGAATGGGAAGCTATGCTGAAGTGCATAATATTGAAACCATTTGAAGAAATAACCAAACAGTTAAATGGAGAAAAATATATACTGGGAGCTAGTCCATAAACATAACACATGGGCTGATTTAAGAATGTAAAATCACATTAAAACTGAAGTTCAATGCTTCCTGTGTTCTCTGTATTAGAAGTTTTAAATGAACAAATTGCCATAAAATTAAAAAATGGTGAATACAGCAGAATTTTAGTACTTTTTTTGAATTTCGATAGAGAATATGTGGATATTCTAGCCCTTTCCAGAAGTGGTAAAAAAACACTAGAATTAGCTACAAAAGCATTCAATTTAGAGTGACAATCACAAACTAAATTTGCAGTAAAGAAAATCACAAAAACAAGCAAAAGTGATTCTTCTTTATGGGATGAATTTGACAGAAGTATGCAAAATTTTCAACCTCAACATACATAAAAATTTATAAAATTTTATGTAAACTATAAAAAATAATTAACTAGCATATACTATTAGTTATATTTCAATTTCAGAAAGTGATACACAGGGAGCAATGGAAGAGGTGTAACGCTTTCTGCAGTGGTTTTCGTTTATTTACGATGGTCTTTAACATCTCAGGTCATCAGCATCCCATTCAATTCAGGGTGTGAAATGGCTGACAAATTTTGCTCAGAGGCCTCTTTTTTCAGACTTGAGGTTTATCTACATGCTATAAATCTATGAAATGGGACCCACGACTTTACTTCTCTTCTGAAGAAAGCCATACTTAGGATTTTTACACCCGCAAAATCCATATATCCGTGATTGAACCAGTAATCTTGGGTTTAGGAGACAAGTACGGTTACCACTGGACCGATTTCTGCAGGAAGGCTTATTACCCAAGGATTGTAGGTCCCCTGCTGTTGTGGTAAAACATTACCAAAATTACCTAATACTTTCAAAAGTGGTTAGAGAGAGATTTAGAATGGCTGCCTCCTCAGTTACATGCAAGCATTTACTTTCAAAGGATTATAGTGGCCTACAGGAAAAGTGGCTATGGGCAGAACTTTTATTTATGTATTTTTTGTATTTTGCTTAGTATTCAACAAATAAATTAATTAATCAATATGTTCTTAATTATCTAGTGAGTCAATTTGATAATCCTATGCTCTATTTATTGTTGAATTATGCAAAACTAATTTCGCAGGCTGGAGAAATATTTGTTACAATCAAATAGAGAAATCAGCAGTTGCACATCACTTTTGGAGAGATAAACATGATATAGAAATGGGAGTGAAAATATTGAAATTTGTAGATTGGCCCGTGGAGCTGGGAATATGGGGAAAAATTTATATAAAAAAATATGAGGATAAAGTCATGAACTTTGAGTTCCCAACAGAATACAAATTAATCCAGAAGTTCATAAAATGTCCATGAGAGCTACACTAAGTTCAGCCAATCAGCAACGTATCCGACAGTCAACTGCAACTGAGGATGCAGGCAAAAGCCTGCGAAACTAGTTTTGCTTAATTCAACAGTAAGTGAAGCATAAAATTATCAAATTGACTCACCAGATAATTAATGGTTCAGATTCAAAATTAAAAGTTATATTTAATAATTAATCAATACTTTCAAAGCCTGGTACTTTTGTAAATGAGAAACATACAGTAATATTCACACAGTATGATTTGTCAAGAATTCACACATCAAACTGAAGATGTGAAAAATTAAGATCCTTTTTAAGTCTCTCCACAATATATAGTGTTATTTTATTTTATTCCTTTTATGTCCACAGCCATAAATACTCATATTGAATATTTTATTGCTACATAATGAAGTCATTTAATGATATCTACTAACTTAATAATTGCAATGCTTTCTTTATTATATAGAATGAAGTTTACTATTAAAATTTTGAGTTGATAAATCTTTGGCAGAATATGCAAGTTTTTTTTTTTTTTTGGGGGGGGGGAAGACATGTTTGATTCTCCAGATTTGGCTCCAACTAAAATTAATTTTTCTTTGCTGCTGCATGAATATTTCTTTTGTCGATGCCATTTATGAGGGGTAAGAGTTATAGCACATTTCTATTAGGGTACTGTTGTTTACATTTATTGTGAGCACACTTAACAGTGTTGTAGCCTATCCTTTTATATCAACTGTAAATGATACAAACATAATTCCTATTCACTTTTTGCCAAAAAATGTCTATGTAATTATTATGTTTCATATCATATGCATAAACATGAAATATTATTGCAGTGAATCTGGAATCGGTTCTGGTGGTGTAATGGTAACCACACTTGCGTTCTAAACCCAAGGTCGCGGGTTCGAACCCGGCCAGGACCGATGGATTTTTTTCGGGGCGTAAAAATCCTAAGTATGGTTTCCTTCAGAAGGGAAGTAAAGCCATGGGTCCCGTATCGTACATTTACGGCACGAAAAAGAACCTCAAGCCTGAAAGAGAGGCCTCTGAGCAAAATTTGTCGGCCGTTTAACGCCCTGAATTGAACGGGACGCGGATGACCTGAGATATTAAAGAGCGTCCGTAAACACACCACATTAAAAAAAAAAAAAAAATCTGGATTTTTATTTTCTGTATGCAATTCAGTAAATAGGAACAGGTATACAATATTAGCATTCAATATACTGTAATAACCAGAAAGACAAGTAAATCAAACTTTTTTTGTTTGCTAAAACTAAAGCACAATTCTTAGAAAAGGATGATCCAGATTAGAGCTATAACTCAAGGAAAACTATAAAAGCACATGCAATCACTGTATATTCATTATTCAGAAAATTTTACTCATGTAGGATACTGCAAAAGCAACCATATAGTTCTAATCAAGAGTAAAGGCTGCTATGCACTTCTTCACTCATTTGAAATGGATAAGCAAAAACAAATTTGCCTAATAAGAGTCAAAGAAGAGATGGGAGCTGGAACTGAAAGGGATCTTTGGATTGCAAAAACTCCAGCCTTGGTGAATCTCAATGTGTTTCGCGTCTGCTTCATCAAACATTTCAAATAGAGCTTTTAAAAGGCATCATAAAATGGAATTTAATATGGATAATTAGTGCTAATTAAAAATTTCTTGCTAACCATAATGCACATTTCAACACAAATCTATTAACACTTTCCCATTTAAAGTTTGATTTCTTGCAATACAAAGCAGTAATATAACTACATAAAATTCCCTAATGCCATTTTGAGCCAAGGTATAAATGTGCCTTTTCTATGTATTAGGACATGAAATTTGCTATTTCTGGGGATCTTCAACATTGCAATGTAAGTTAAATAAATGGGTGACTAATGCATTTTATATAATTTCTGCATTTAAGATTTAAAACTTTTTTTGCGGGTCCAAAGATTGAACATTTTTTTAACTTCGATCATTTTATATTATTTACAATATATAAATTTAAAATGCAAGCAGCCTTGAGATTTTTTTTTTTAAATAACGATATAACCTAAACCCAATTTTAACATTGGTTATCTTCGACAGTAGTAATACAGCTATGATTAAAAAATTTAAGCGGTTGTTTTAAAAATAAGCAACACGGCATTTATTTAATTTAATGCAAATATTAAAACATTTGGAAAGCACAATGAAACATTACAACTACCAATTAAATTCCAAATGCATTCATTGCTACTGTAACAGCGGTTGTCACTTTAATCTCGCCCATTTCACTGTTCTGCCGCGTACGTAACGGAGTTGTCTCATAACACGGCTGTTTTGAAACTGTTTTGGCCTTGCAGTGACAGTTCCAGCTGTTTCACAAAAAGAATAGTCAGCCGTTCACTTCACTTCTGAGTTCGGATTTCTCCGCCGACGTTCGCTACTCAGGAATTGACACTAAGATAAAGTTCATGTAATTATTAAAAGGTCATAGTGGGTGAGGTGCTTAATGCCCCTGTAAATCTTAACACCTTCCTTTGTAATCTTAGTAGGGTTTCTATTTGTAGATCCTTCATCCTCAGAGCCCAAACCCCTGTTCCGTTAATCATTATTGAAGCAAAAATGCTCGTATGATATGTTATGGCGTTTAATATTTAAAAATTTAACTGAATTAATCTAGTTAATACGTTTTCGAATTTTTATCGTACGTATTCAGTATGTTTCCTAAAGTTTAGTTTTTCATCTAAGTAAATTTCCATTCTTTAGCATCTTTTTGGCGTCTTATATTTTGGCTGTCATATTTTATACATGGATCACTTTTAAGATTACCTTTCAGGAGCATGTAGCCTGATTTAGTTGGAGCAACTTGGAGTTTAGTTTACCGTACCAATTACTTAATTTATTAGTTATTTGCTCTTCTTTCTATATCTGCTCTATTGCTTCCTTCTATTAGATATAAAACATCGTTGGCATACACATTTCCGTCGTTGTTTAGTTCGTCTTAAGTGTCTCCAAAACTGTCCCAAAAGGTTGGTCCTAGGATCCAGCCTTGCGGACATACCTTAGTTATGTCTATATAATTTTTTTCTTCAGTGCCTTTTATGTGAACCCCTCTGTCTTTGAGTAATTCATTATAATTGCGTATAGGCATTTAGGGAGTTCTATTTCCCGTAACCCCTCAAATAGTACCGGCCACCATTAATTATCGAAAGCGCCGGAAATGTCAATTAAAATTACAATTAAGTATTTTGCATTTGAGTAATATACAATTTCCAATAGAGGTTTATGGCGTTTACATCGATTTTCCTTTTCTAAAGCTGAATTGATTGTTATTCATATCTTCCATGATCCTAAATTGTTTAAATTTTTTACAAACGAGTTCTTCTACAATTTTTCCAAGAGTATTTAAGAGATATATAGGTCTATATGACTTCGGCTCCTTAGGATCCCTGTCGGCAGTTTTCTTTACGTTAATTTTGTTGCTTTCCAGCAATAGGGAAGGCGCCCTTTCCACATACAGTCATTAAAAAGTCGAAATAAAAACGATGTAATCTTATCTTCCAAATTCATCAGAACTTGATTAATTACATCATCAGAACCTGCTGCGTTTTTTCTCTCTTTTTTAGCTTATTTACAGCTAGTTTAATTTCCAAAGTATCAAAGGGGTAGATTAGTCTATTCTTTCTACATATGATATTCATATTTACTCTTTTTTTGAATACGCTAAATATTATCCACACTCTTATCATCCTGTCCAAAAGAGCATGTACCCAGATTTTCCAATCTATAATCATTTCTTCATTATCTTTTTTTTTTATTATTGAAATTCAGAATTTCTGGTTATCTTAATTTTTTCCATAGTAATTTTATAAGGCATTCCCCATATATTGGTGTTTAAATCTTTTTCTATGAGTTTTCCACGAGTTTGTCCTTGTATTTTCTAAGGCGGTTTCATATTTCTTTTTAGCTTCTCTATACATTTATTTAGGTTTCTCTCCCTTCCTTCTGCAATTACCTATCTTTGATACATTCTTCTTAGTTTCTTTACTTTGCTTCTTGCTTTTTGCAGTGCATCCGTCTAAACAGTGTCATAGTTATTTCTTGGGTCTGGTTGAGGGAACAGATTTGTCTATTGCCTTTTGTATTGTTTGGACAAGGTTATTGGCATCCTTATCAATGGCCTCTCCTTTATATTGTAAATTTTAAGTTTTCAAATTTCTGTCTCAGGAGATTCCGGTCTGCTTGTTTGTAATTGTAAATTTTCTTTCTTTCTCATTCTTTAAATTTTGATTTTCATGTAATCAAAATAGATTAATCTATGACCACTAGTGGTCATATCTTGACCTATTTTCCAATTTATCATTTTATTATTAGAGCTTTTTTTTTTTTTTTGAGTAGTGTTTAACGCCCGTTTTTATTACTCAGGCACCACAGGCGGTATTATTAAAGCTTACCTTACAAAAAGTTATGTCAATGTTGACAGTAGCACTGGTCTATTTTTGAAAGTAGGAGGGTTGTTGAGTTGATTATGGATAAATTGATTTAATTTAGAATAGTTCCTTCCAGTTTTTCTTCTCTTTCGTCTTTGATATTACTATACCACCAGTCAAATTTGGCACTGGCATCACTTGTAAAAACTTGCTTAACATTTTTAAAAGTATAACTGACTTCTTTTATTTTTGCTACATATGGGTCAATTGGAGGCTATGTTGAAGATATTGATTTTTTAGAATAAATTTTCCACTATCAAGTGCTACTTGAATACAGTTTGTTTGTGTGTCTCCTGATTGTGTTATACTGACTATTTGTAAATTTGGATTATATATTACAATTGATGCCATTGGATTTTTTCCATGATTTATTGTCCATGCTCTTACTAGGGTATGTGCTACTTTGCCTTTAAGGAATAAGGTTCTTGAAAGCATAATAAGTCTAACCTCAGTTCTTCTGCAGTTTTCTTTAATTTCGACATTACTTATCAGACTGTTCAACAGTCCAATACATAACCAAAAAAGGTTGCAATTTTCTGCAACACCAAAATGGTTTCCAAGGCACTGAAGTATTTTTATGCCACTGCACATGGCAAATTATCATATTAGAGTGGGGGATCCCTACCATAATTTTTTATATATGACAAATGAATATCTAAGAGAAAAGCTTTTTACAAGTGTAATTTGATGAAGTGGAACTCATAAGTTTCATGCCTATCTCCCATTATCAACTTTTAAAGTTTCGGAAGCCAAAGTACTTTCAGCTTCTGAAGAAACTTACATCGTATTAAAATCACTCCAAGAATTGACAATGCACCTTTTGACAATATGACAGATTTTGTGGCATGCGCCTATGACAACATATGATGGATAGGATGTATTTCCGAATAGGAGCTGTTGGACTTACTAAGCCCACGGGAAACGACAAACACATCCCTGTAGGCTCATTAAAAAAAAGACACTTTTTTACCATTAGGTATGGAAGATGATGATTATTGTTTAAGGGCACAAAAAAACTATGGTCATTAGCGCCCATAGGCATGGAAGCATTTCCACTTTTGGGTTATAGGTCTAGTAAAATGATGATTGTTATTATCAATAAGAAAAAACTTTTTTGTATGATGTCAATGAGATATCACCTTGAAATTTACCCTAAGTAGCAAGAAAATATGAATATAATATAATTGCTTTTATAGAAACGTTAAAACTTTCATTTCTCTCAATAAAAAAAGATCCACAATAATGTCATGTTGTTCTCTCTCTCACACGCATGCACACACACACAGTGTATCACCTAAAAATTGCACCACATATATTTCTGAAATGGAAAGTGCTATCGATATGTTGCTTTCACAGAAGCGAAGTTTAGACAAGGGTTCACAATTACAGTGCATAAACAGTTATTAATAATTGTTAGAATGTGTATTTCTTGATAAAATTTACATTTTTTCAAATGTAACAATGCCTATTGACATGAAGAAAATAAAACTAAATGAAATTAGAATGTCAACCGTGCTTTTTGCAATATTCTATTCTAATATTCTAATAGTTCATAAACTACTGTTTATGAACTATCTAATATGAAAAATTTAAACATCTACATTGTCTGCCCCATTTAACTGCTTAGTTACTATGCTATTTTCATATTATCTTCATATTAAAGTCACAAATGTTTGGAGGGAAAGTTTAATTAGTAAAAAATGGTTAATAAGTAATAAAGGAATTGTAATGAGAAAGATCTTTGAAGACTGTGAGCAGATACCCAAATTAGGGCAGTTTTTATAGAAGGTAAAAATGAAATGGAAACAGTCAGATGAAAGATATGTAATTTAAATAAATTTTAGATGATAAAGAATACCTGTATGATTATGAAAAATGTCACGGGTCTGGGAATAGTTGGGAGTGAAATTATATTAAATTTATTGAATTATTCAGCTTGGGATATTAGAAATTGTTCTAGAAGGTGAATAAATGTAGCATTACAGCTGGTATTTGAAAAAAAATAGGAATTAGTAGTTTGTAGGGATTTCCAAGTTAAAATAATTGGTACAGGTAGAGTAAGTGAAACATTTATTTTAGTGCCTTTGGATGGGTCAGAGCCTGGTTCCCTGGAATTCCATTAGGTTGCTGTTGATGAACCAAGGACTGGGAGCTGAAGCAATCAATGTGGAAATTTTGTACTTTATATAATTATTTAGAAGTTACATAAACGGTTAGTATAAAATCATTATTGTATTAAAATTTCTGTAATAGTGAGGAGGTACACCTAACATGGCCTGGGCCAAATAGGTGGAGACCCCTTGTAGTTTGTATTTTTCTTAACATTTTTAATAAATTTCATTTACTAGGCTATGACGTTTGTATGTTTACTTTTCTTATTTAATGAACGTGTGTTTTTCCTGAATTTCCAAGAAAACACATGTTACGTTTTGTTCTTATATGCTTTTACTGTACCATGCATGTGTCAGCCTCTCTTAAGAAATACAAAAGTGAAAAACAAATTCTGTGAATTCTGAAGAACAGAAAACTGGCCTTCACAGATTATGGTCAACATGATCACCAGCTACAATTCAAGTTTCCAGTCTGTCATGCAAAGATTGCTGCACATGTTGCATTTCAACAGAAATTTCAAAACAGGCAGCTGTAATACGTGTTTCATATCTTCTGATGTAGTCGGTATGTCCTTGTAAACAATATCTTTTAGCTTTTCCCCACACAGAAAAGTTCAAAGGTGTCAAATCTGGTGAATGGGTAAGCCAATGTACACCTCCCTTTGTCCAATCCAATGATTTTGAAACAGTCGGCGAAGACAAGCATAGTACTTCTAGTGGGATATCTTTCAGGGTACATAATACAAGAAAGAACAGCATTCTTCCTACATTCTTATTCTTCATAAACCATGAGCATGTCAACTTTTTCAGCATTAGTAAATAACATCTTCCATCACATCTACTTCAAGAATTATTATATAGTACAAGCAATTAAGTCCCAATGAAATAAACAAGCATATGAACATCATAGCCTAATAACTAAGTAGTTATGGAGTAGACAACTAAAGATACTTAAAATTTCCATATTACGATAGTCCGTAAACACTTGCACTAGAATCATGCAAAAACATCATTGACATACTAATTTCCTCTATTTTTATTTTCTTGATGTCAATAGGCATTGTTCCGTTTGAAAATTTTTTACAGTTTTTCAATAAATACACATTATAATAATTTTTAACATGTGCATGGGCTATAATTATGAGCCCTTCACTAAACTTCAATTCGTGAATACAGCAGCACATCAATAGCACTTCCCATTTCAGAAATATTTGTGCTGATTTACGCAGTACAATATAAATGATAAATAAAATAACATTTTAAACAATGTAACTAAAATAACAAGAACTAAAGGAGAAATAGAGAAAACACTTAATCTCATAATTTTAAGTGGTTTAAATTAAAGCCCAATTCACCCAATATGCTTTAAAATGTCGCCTTTATCATGTTTGTAGTGAAAATAGTTTTTTAACATATGGCAACTTTTGAGAACAGGAGAGTAGGTGGAGATATTATTACTGGGTCCTTTAGTTTATATGATTCATTTGAGGCCAAGTCTTAAGTTGTGTATGTAGGCATATATGAATTGATTAGGAATTCTATTTTTGTTCACTGTTGTATTTATTTGATTTGTATTTACGAAAAGGAGGCAACCCTGCTATTCTAGATAATTTTCACTTTTGGGTTGTATAGAATGAAATTTCCCTGAACAAGAATAGGTACCACTACTACTAATGCTAATGTATTTATTAGATAGTTTTGTCCATATCTGAGCTTATTTACAAACAGAAAATGAACAAATTATTCAGTGCATCATTGTAACTCCTTTAAATGATAAAAAAAAAATTAGATACACCTATTGTTAGTTTTGGTTTAATTTGTTACTGAATACCAGTACGTTATTGCAACTTTTTATTTCTAGAGTATGTTTCATTTTACCTTGAAAATAGGTATATTAGCAAGATTTCACTTAGACATTACAGTAATTATCACGATGTCTTCATTTATTGATAGTGATTTTTTGTCTATGGGCTAAGCTACTAAGCTACTTTTTACTTTAAATGGAAATATTAGTTGTTATTGCAAAGCATTAACCTCAAGAAATGTAAATTTAGTATTTACATAATTAAAAGCTTGAAAAACTATTTTAAACCACTTTTCTACCAATCATTTACAACAAATCAAGTTTTCATTATGTTAAACAGTTGTCATTAAGGATTATAATTACTTGAATTATTATTTATATTTCATGTCCTCAGCTAGGTTTAGGTTTAAGTAAGCAACTCCACACTAATTTGGTTTAGGCACTAAGTGAGGTTAGCATAAATTGAATGATTTCTATGCCAATTAATGGGTAAGTGCCTATTTTCATTCATGACAGCAGAGTATTTATGGTTTATGCATCAGAAACAGTATTTTTTCATTTGTGGCTGATATGGCATTACAAACATAAACCCTTAGACTAGCAGCAAACATAGAATCCACACAGTCAAATTATTCCTAAGGGATGGCAGGGTCATCCAAATGTCTCTTGTAAAAGATGAATCACAAAATTGCTTTTCATAGTATATACAGTGATTAATTTCTATTGGGTACATTAGCGCTTTCGTTTTATCGTACAAAAAAGTATTCGCTTTACTTCTTTCTCTATTCTTACAGCTAGATATAAAAAACTCTGCTACAGTTTGGCAAAAAACAATTTTTACATATATAGTGTCACATTATTTCTCTAAAGTGTGGTTAAGTGGTGATTATTATTTCACTCACCAGCTATGTTCCAGGGTTCCATTTATCTCACTAAGAGCCTGATGTTCAGCAACGGAATATCCAAAATATGAGCCTTCTGCACCTCTTTTAACAACAGGTAACCGAGATTCCAGGTTAAATGATTGAACACATAATAAACACGCTGCAACTATGAAAAGTGCCTTCCTCCAGATCATTATGAACTTTTTCCAGTACCACACAAGAACATAAAAGGAAAAAATTACATCTGCTATTAACAAGGTTACATTATTTTTGCATCACTATCACCACTCATCCCAGACTTCTTGCATTCCATTCACATTACTGAATCCTACTTAACTGCAGCAGCATCCCACAGATCTCGTACCATGCGAACAGGTTACTGTGCATCTCATTTTAAGCGATGATTGTGCGATTACCACTGTTGCCAACGGAGCAATTTTATCACTCTAACAAAGGGTGAAATATCCCTATAAGTTTTTTTTTTTTTTTTTTTTGGAAGGGTAGAGGAGGATTACGTCTTCTTAAAATAAAAGCAAAGAACTTCAGTAACACCTCTAACCATTGATTGATCCTTAATGTATCTATAACGCAAATGGATTTAACCAAGACTGACTACATTACCTAAGAGAGACAGCATTTACCAGACCCCAAAGTCTATTGATAATAGACAAAATGATGGAAATTGTAATCTGTGCTATTAATTACACGAATTTGTTAATTTGATTCTTTGCAATTGCCTGGTTTAACACAGTGGTTTATTGTTGAAAGTAAATACACAGTAGCGTGTTATTTCTTTTGTATTTTATTAAGTTATATTGATTTAGTGAAATCATACCGGGAACTTGGGTAATATAAAGTATTAGTACAACATGGCTTGCTCTTTTAGTCTCATTATGGCAGTTCACCGTATTATATATATTACTTGTCTTCCTCCCATAGGACTCAACGAGTTCGAAATATAGCGATCTCAAGTGTGACTTTATCTTAGTTTTTTTTTTTTTTTTTTATCCTTTTCTACTTTTATAATTACTGTTTAATTTGTTACATTATATATAATAGTATTAATTAAAGGAGCGGATAAGGAATGTACATCCTACAAATTTTGAAGTTAATGATGAAGCTGCAATTTGTATTAAAGTTTCGGAGCAAAATTTGAGTTGGGAGCACATTTTCCCTGTGCAATTTTTTCTAATTTACCGTCATATGTGACGGTGTGGGATAGCAATGAAAGGAAAGGCCCGAAAAAAACACATGAAGGGGCATTTGGAGCAAGATGAAAAGAACTTTAATGAATGTGAGCCTGGTATTATAACAGGTTTAGATTCGTTTGCAAGTAAGTTTATGCAAAGGCAGGTACACCCGTAGTGGAGTCGGTCATATTATACCATTAAACACATGGATTCTATTTATTTGGTTCGTTACAGTTACTGGTTTATAGCATAAAGTAAATCAACATTAGAGGGCTAGTTTTTTTTATCATTATTTTTATTCACTTCATACTGAATTTATTAAAGCACACCAGGAACTTTTATAATAGAAAGTGTTTCGTACAGCATGGGGTGCTCTTGTATGTTCTTAATTATGGCAGTGCACCGCATAATACATTTACATAGCAGTAATTAAAGAAGCGGATAAAGAGTATACACCATGCAAATCACGAAATTAATTATGAAACTGGTGTGTATTAAACAATTAACACTAAAATAATTTATGAGGGAGGGCATTTTACCTGTGCTGATTTACCTAATCTATGGTATATGGCAGTGAGAATTAGCTATAAAAGGAAAGACCCGCAAAAACATGTGGTGCAGGTTTCGGAGCAAGTTGAAACGAGTTTTAATGGTGTGAGCAGGATGTTAAGGTTTGACTCCTTTCCTAGTGAGGTTAAGGCAATATAGGTCCACTATTTTATTACCTAAGAAGACTATGTCTTTTTCATTAAAATAGAAGTGGATAAAGATCAATGTCGATTAGTTTTAAGTTGCCCAGTAATTTGGAAGTTATAGTATTTTATAACGATTTGTGCTTGTCTGTGGAGAAGTTTATAATTCACAGTATTTCATATTTCATTTACAAATGAGAAATGTTGTTTCTAAACAATTTCATATTCTTAAAAAGCATAGAAATATTTTATAATTATAAATAATGTCATATGGAGTGAAAGTTCTCCATTTACCATTGCCAGGAGTAGGGCGATAAGACCCCCCCCCCCTTTTTTTTTCTGCATTGGGGTCTAGATGGTCTCGTTTGTCGGAGTAAAACGCTTAAGTCAAATCGGAGTTTGTATTCGTTTATGAGCAGATTCAAAAGAAGAGGAATGGAATATTAAAAAAATAATCTATAATAACCTTCACGTAAATGAGTGCGAAATTTGATGTTTCTGGAGCCTTACAGTAATATGCATTATTCTGCTTCATTGTCTGTTAGGTGTGAGTGCAACAGAAACAAGCACTTTATCTCAGTTATCTCTTAGTTTTTCCAGTGTCGTATTTCTCTCTTCCACTTCTTGCAAGTCTTTGTCTTTAAAATTTTGCAAATTTTTTAGATATAATTGATTTATTTTCATTACAATTGGAAAATGTGTATAAGCTATTGCTTTTTGGGCACCAGCATGATTTATTAAATTAAAAAAGCATTTGAGCGTTTCTTTTCCAGGCATGTTTGTTTCTGTACACTTTGTTGTTTATGTGATATGGCATGTGAACTCTATGACAGAGTTCAACATAGCCAATTATTAGGTACGGTTCAGTTTAGGTAGCTGCTCTAAGTCAGGATTAAGTGGTGTGAAGTTTGTATAGCATTAGCATAATCAATCAATGCCTTTTTTGGCAAATTAGCTACACATTCTAAGACTTCTTGAACCCTCCCCCTTCATGCCTTGGTACCTCATCTTGGTTTGGGAGTGGCAACAAACAAAAGTTCGCTTGTATCACAAATTCTACAGTTCATATGCACACACTAGTAAAGGCTACGAGTTCTGAAGTGTTATAATTACCATTTCTATGTCTAATATGACCAAACTGGTTTTAATTTTTAAGCACTTCCCTTTCCAGTAATTTATGCTGCTCTCAAGCACTCTGCAACCTAAGAACTTTCAACACTAAAATATAAAAAATTAACTTAATTGCAAAAATGTAAGCAACAATGTTTATATAACTGCATTGCTCTCTTTGTGTTAATTGCAAATGCAGAACAACATTTTTAATTATAAACATTTTAGAATGTTTATATGACTATAATGACCATGTGAACTTTTGTTTGGCTAAAGCTGGGAAAAAATGCTTTCACCTATTTGAGCTTGTTGCAGGAAAAGCAGTACACATAGGAGATCAGAAAGAACTTAAACTTTACATGACAGGTATGAAGAATACAAACACCAGGATCACTACAGCAAACTAAATGGCAGAGATGCAGTATGAGGACACCCAATGCAAGTAGTCTTAGTTGTCATTATAAATGTACCAACATAATGACACCTAAACTTAAACTTTTATTATTATTATATTTTATTTATTTACGTGTGTGTGTGCGCGCGCGTGTGTGTGTGTGTCACAGTCTATTGCCGTAATGTGTGGCTCCAAAAAATAAACCTTCAGTTTATTTATTTTAATGTTAAAATATATTGATGACCTGAGATGTTAAAGAGCGTCCATAAATAAATCAGTGTTAAAATATGAGTGAAGAAAAATGCAAGCATGTATATATAAAAATAAGTGTTATTTTTATAATTATAACTGACTCTGACATACATGATATACACATTATCACCTTTATTTATTTCTATTCTCTTTATTAGTATGCTAAAACTTTCTTACCCACTTATGCTAAACTTTGTTAGCAAAAGTATTATGTACTACAAGTGGAACTGTAATAATGCATCTACTATACATATCTAAGTTATGTTGTGTAATTTTTACTATATAGTGCACTATGCATTAACAATATTTCTATACATTGTATATGAGCAATCATGTTTAACAGTAAGAATAAAAATAAATAAATAAATATATATAAACATAATATTTGTAATTATAATTGAACTTTGCTTCATCTCACTAAAGTTTGGGTTAGGTTTGAGAATAGGTAACTTTGTAATCTTAAAAGAAGTTAGGAACAGTGAAGTTGTTATATATACAACTGAGTCAGTATTAGGCGACACTAAAACTTCACTAACTGATTAATTCTTCAGAACATGTTTCAAGAGCATTTGCTCTCATCTTCAGCTGGAGACTGACTAACTCTAGCCGGTGACGTAGTGGCATCTGATGGTTCCATTAGATAACGGAACAGGAAGTCCGTTGGTGTAATGTCAAAATACATCATTCTATGTTTGTTTTTTAAAATATAAATCTTTTCCCATATTGGCAAATCCTTGGGATTGGTGGTAGCTTTTAACAGTTTGGCTTCTCCTGCAATGTTATGATCTTAAGTCCAAAAGTGATCTGCAACCGCCCATTTATCCACTTGTTTATATCTTAAATTTCTGAAGTGTTCTTTGGTCCTTGTCTCCAAATTTCGTATTGTTTTGCCTATATATATCTGATCACACTCCAAACAGTCTATCTGATACACTCCTGACTTTTTGCTGGATGGAATAACATCCTTTTTGTTGCTGTTCAGAAGCTTTCCAATACTAAATTTATTTTATGCAGTCAAACGTATATCATAATTTTTAAAGATTTTCATGAATGTCCTGTTTGCCCACAGATGATATGTGAATCTTTTAAAAACCACGTCCTTTTTTATCGTGGAGAGAGTTGTGGTGTTTTTAATATCTTTCTGTCTTTTGAAATGTTTGATCTTCTTATCAACTAAAGAGCTGCTGAATCCATTGTTGAGGGCTGTTTTGATTATATAATGGTATTCTGCTGAATATTCTTCTTTTGCATGCAGAACATGTTGGGCACTCCTGAGTATGCGGTGATAAGCCATGATCCACTGAAGGAGTGTATTAAAGCCTTTAACTCCTCCTTGAAACAGATCAAAACGTTATCAGAAAACGAAAAATGGAAAATTAAAACAAATAACCCACATTTGCCCAGGATTTATGGCTTGCCGAAAGTACACAAACCCAGAAAAAGCATGCGCCCAATAATCAATAACATCAATTCACCAACCTACAATTTGGCCAAGTGGTTGGTAAAAAAATTCACATCTTTAGAACAATTTGAAAGTAGAAATACCGTCAATTCATATAAACTTGTGGACCCATTTAATAATGAGCGGATTTTGCCGAATGACACCTTGGTCTCGTTTGATGTTGCATCTTTGTTTACTAGTATCCCTACAAAAAAACTGCTCCTAAATCTACAGAATTGGCTATAAAGTATAAACTTGACAGTACAAGAAATTGAGGATTATACCAATCTCACTAAATTGTGTATAAACCAAAACTTTTTCACATTCAATGAGAAAATTTACCAACAAATTTCTGGCTTAGTTATGGGTAACCCCCTTTCTCCATTTCTGGCAAATTTATTCACGAGTGCTGTAGAAACACACATTACTATGGCATTCCCTTTAACATTCAAAGAATGGTTTCGTTATGTGGATGACATTCTGGCAATAGTTCCAAAAAAACAAATAAATGATGCCCTAAAATTACTAAATTTGCAGGACCAAAATATTAAATTCACTATGGAATTGGAGGAAAATGGTCTTTTACCGTTTTTGGACCTAAAAATATACAGGAGAAATGACAATTTCATTAGGCATATATAGGAAACCTACACATACAGATAACCACATAAAGAATAAGTTTCAACTCTAAACCACACCAACATGCCATTATAATCAGCCTTGTCCATAGATTGGTAAACATCCCACTCAACAAAGAAGAATATTCAGTAGAATACCATTATATAATCAAAACAGCCCTCAACAATGGATTCAGCAGCTCTTTAGTTGATAAGAAGATCAAACATTTCAAAAGACAGAAAGATATTAAAAACACCACAACTCTCTCCACGATAAAAAAGGACGTGGTTTTTAAAAGATTCACATATCATCCATGGGCAAACAGGACATTCATGAAAATCTTTAAAAATTATGGTATACGTTTGACTGCACAAAATAAATTTAGTATTGGAAAGCTTCTGAACAGCAACAAAAAGGATGTTATTCCACCCAGCAAGAAGTCAGGATTGTATCAGATAGACTGTTTGGAGTGTGATCAGATATATATGGGCAAAACAATACGAAATTTGGAGACAAGGACTAAAGAACACTTCAGAAATTTAAGATATAAACAAGTGGATAAATCGGCGGTTGCACATCACTTTTGGACTTACGATCATAACATTGCAGGAGAAGCCAAACTGTTAAAAGCTACCACCAATCCCAAGGATTTGCCAATATGGGAAAAGATTTATATTTTAAAAAACAAACATTGTGTGATGAATTTTGACATTCCACCAACGGACTTCCTGTTCCGTTATCTAATGGAACCATCAGATGCCACTACGTCACCTGCTAGAGTTAGTCATTCCCCAGCTGAAGATGACAGCGAATGCTCTTGAAACATGTTCTGAAGAATTAATCAGTTAGTGAAGTTTTAGTGTCACCTAATACTGACTCAGTTGTATATAAGTCACTTTATTAATTTGTTTTTGTTTCCCAGAGCTGACACTAATTAAATGTAGAGAACTAGTGGAGTCAAAAACACAAGTTACATTCATTTTATACATAAATGGATCTCATAATACAGTGTAAGCAGAATGCACAATGCTGAAAAAATGCCATGGTTTAACAACATATTTAACCATTAGTGCTGTAATTGCAGTGTATAGCTGCAAACCCTTTTGAAACATACAAGCAATGGAGATGAATTAATTGTGGGTCACATAGGAGGACTACTGCTCTTTTTGATATGTTTGGTAGCTGCAGGTGCCATCGATGGGAGCTAACTTGGTAGAGTGCAAGGAATAGTGACCGTAATTTTTAAATTTTTATAAGTCAAAGGAAAACTTTGTGTATTTTATTGAGGAAAGAATTTGACATTGCAGATACTTGAAATACATATCATAAACAATGCAAATATATGGTATGCATAAATGCATTTTTCCACAGGAATTCATGAAGATAATTACCTTCAACACAAAGAAAATGCCTGAGAGATAGTGTTACTTTCTCTTGCACTCACACCTAACAACAGAGAGTGAAACAGAATAATGCAAATTACCATAAGGCATCATAAACATTTAATTTTGCACTTGTTTATGTTAAAGTTTGCCAGTGTTATTTTGTTCAGATACTCCATTAATTTTTTTCCGCTTAATATGGTGTTTTTCACAATTAAGCCAAATCAATGTATAAATTAACATAATTTATAATAGGAAGTGACACCTTAAATTGTATGTAACACAATAGTTAATTATAATTCACATATTCCTCAATATCATAGTAAACTTTGTCTATAAAGGATGGAAACAAGTGCTTCTTGAATTTATGGTATCCATTGCAATGTTTAATATTATTAGGAAGTTTATTATATAAAATTATTCTAGTATAGTTAGGCATTTTCTCATACAGCTATAATTTATATCTAGGAATTGAGAGATCATCTTTACTTCTATTTTTGTAGTTGTGGACACTAGGGTTTGTATTCATGGGAAACTTATACTTGACTAAGCTCAAAATAATTCTAGAAATATACAAATAGAATAAAGTAAGAATTTTTAGTTGGCTAAATGTATTTCTATGAGATTCAGTTTGTTTTAATTTATCCAAATATTGCACTGCCCATTTTTGCAAGAGGAAAATTGTATTTCAATTAATTTTACCCATATTTTGATTCCATATGCAATGAAAGAATGGATAAGGGCAAAGTAAATGGTCCTGGGGGTTTGTGGAGAAACATGCTTGCTCATATCTCAGAAAGAATAGATTTTGATTAAGTTTTATTGCTAGTTTTTCCTATGGGTATTTAACATCTTCAGCAGAGCTCAGAAGTTCAGGCATTTATTTTGGTTAAAAATGGCAAGCAAAAAGGCACTTAATATACTAAAAATAGGCAGTAATATAATTAAAACAGCCGTTTATTCAAAGTGAAAACAGAGAGAAAGATCATTCATTATTAAAGTACTTAAGCTTACTTTTCTTACAACAAGATGTTTTTTCAAGGTATCAACTGCCATAGTCAGCTACTTGTAAGAGAGAACATTCTTCATCATGGAAAAAGAAAGTTCTACTGCCACTGAAGTGATTGGAGCATATGTAAAACAAGATATTTTGGAAGGAATCATACCAGTTACAACAGAACATTCACCTTTCAGGACAACATAGAAATGTTAATCAAGACACAATAAAGTAGTTTTGAATAGTCCTGGCAAATGAGCTAAAGATGAGCAGTGGTTTCTGGCTGAATTCATTTTCTGTTTATGCATTATAGGGGAATCAGGTTAGTATCCCTCTTACTTCCATACTGAACACATTGTAGGGACGTTTATTGCACAGATGTACCACTCTCACCTTTCTTGCTTGCAATTGTTATATTTACTCAGCTGAGAAGTTACCCAGACCACAAGTTTCATAGAATTGTCTTCTGCAAATCGATACAAGCCATTTACCAAGACTATTCAAAACTACAGTACTTCCCTCATCCTCTCTATACCCAGGTAAGATTGTGTTTCTTTCGCTAATGAAGGTTCTGCTATTTAAACAGCTTAAGTAAATGGATTGAGCAGAAATTTTTTGACTGCTTGAAAAGAAATAAATGTATAACAAGATTCTGAATAGATATTTTTATAGGCTGAACATGCCATTTAATTTTTATAATCTTTTTCACTTCGCTATATTGAAATTCTTTGTGCTTTTTAAAATGTGTAAATTAAATAATCAGAGAAAAAAATCCATAACAATCCGAAACAAGCAAAAAGAGGTTTTAAACTATAGAATATGCAAAAAAAATAAAACTGGCCTTACTGACCTCAAATGTGCAGAAACATGTTCATATATTCACCCAGAGAGGAAATGTTGTCTAACTTCTGGGCTCTGGTAATGTTTCAATTGTTGTTCTTGATGTATTGGTAATTTGTAATGCTACATTAATGGTACTATTAAAATTATATTCATTTAGAAGATATGTAAGTTTAGATTTATTTATTGAATTATGGTATCAATGTTTATGTCCCCCATAAGTGTGATATTATTTATAAGGATGTGTTCTAATAATGATCTGAAATTATTGAAAGATATGTTTAAATCTCCTTTAGGAGGAGACCTTTAACTAATACATACTTTTTATTTTCATGTATATTTATCCTGCTAATTCAACATGGTTTTTAACACACAAATGTTTTATATTAATTTCACTCACATTTACTGATATAGCAGTATTAGTATTAGTTCCCTATTTTGTTTTCATACAAAATGTTGATTTTAGTTGCACATTGGGAATGAAGTTTTAAGAAGTTTAATGTTCTGTTATGATTAAAATATCAGGTTGTTCTTCTATTTTACTGTTCTATTTTGTTCGAAATTATTTGTATAACACGATGTACAAGCTTCAAGACTTAACATTGTAGTGCTGTGATGAGAAGATGCCTAGTTTTTTTTGACTTATCTCTGAATTTAAGGTTACTGTTTGGTCTTTTACTGCAAAGTTATTACTTGGTTTCATACCCTTACCCTTTTTATTTTAAATACATATGTTTAGTGTAGAGATCTCAGCTGGCATTAATTATGTTAATTACTTTTAAATGCTTATACTTTCTGCATATAGAGGTTATGTTCAAGTTCACTTGGGATATATGTTTATTCACTAATGAATTAGGAAGTTGATCGTGTCTCTGAGGGAGGATGACCACAACTATGTTTATGTTAGGATATTTATTGCAGCTACAAGAAGAGGAATATTTTCCAAGTTCTCTATTGGCGTATCATTGCTATGAGCAACAAATAACTACATAATCATTTTTTGCTAATTTAGAGCCATTTCCACTTATGTTTTTTAAACACTTCACTTATTTTTTTGCATCTGGTTTTACTAATGCACTAATTTCACAGGAATTATATTCTATATTGTTGATTTTTTGAGCTAAGCCTCTTCCATAGCTGTTGGCAAATATCTGTAGACTTCCATGCAACTTCTTTTAGCTCATTTAACAGACTCTACGTTTACTCAGAAGGAGTATGTTTCATCCATTAGATATAATTGCTGTATCATCCACAAAATATTGTATTAATCTCAATGTTGCCAAATACCTACAAATACAATCCTTCATATAGCCAAAATATCTCTCATTGGTGCACTTGATGTAAATAATGACAAGAGTAAACAGAAATAGCTTAAAATCTTTCGGTAAACTCATTTTTTTCTACTCTTGAGGTAGATAATATTTTTAGCTGTAAATAATAGTGTAACTGGAAAAGTAATGGTCATGATAGTAATAAAGCAAGTACAAATATATGAAAATGGATATTTTTTGAAACAGTGTTTGTGGGAAACTAGAACCAGCATTGCGGCATGGTGTAGATGTTGGGTAATGCCCAAGTAAATGGACCATTGAGTATCTGTACAAAAAATTGAAAATGTAGAGGTTAAAGTTCACATTAGTGATAGTCCATTATTGGATTCCTTTAATAAAAGCTTCTTGTATAAAACTCTTCCATTACAAGAATTTGTCCAAAGGGTGGCACGGAAGTCTTTGAATTTCTTTATTTTACTCAATGAATGTTATTACTATTTGCAATCTCTTGGTTTCCACAGTTGAAATAAAGATGATGCTAATATTAAGGAACAGTTTCCACCACTATCATAGGATATATATAATTCCAATCCCAGAGATTTTTTTTCATGCATAAAGCCTTTGGCCCATGTCATAGATTTACCGCATATAATAGAACCTCAACCTTGTATTGGATTTCTCAAGCCCTGAACAGAATGGGATGCTAATGACCAAAGTTGTTCAACAGCATTCCCAAATAAAACAAACCTAGGCCTTACATTAGATTTCTGCCTAATATAATCACACAGAATATATTGTAAAAAAGAAACACACTGTCATTTGTGTCCCATGACTGAAAGATACTGATTTATGTAGAGGCCATCTAAAATATTTCTATTTTGCATTCATACATTCTAATTTATTGTATATGAATGTAATATGGTGTAACAGCAATAAAAACAATTTTGTTCTTTAGAAATCCTGCAAAAAAAGTTATAAAAATATTTGGTTTTAATGTTTATATATAAGGAAACAAGCCTCTAGGCTTTGCTTACAAAATGAATAAATACTTCATAAGTTTGAAAATAATATAATATGTACAAACTCCCCTATTAAATATTAAATACAAGAAAGATGTACACTTTCTACAAAACAAATTCTGCAATCAAATTTCCACAGAATCTGTAAACTCTACAAAATATGGGTTAAAGGGTATATTACACAGTGCTGGAAAAACCTATAACAACTTTCCTTTAGTTATTGAGAGATCCTGGAATTTGTACCAGTTAAAAAAGAAATTGTTTAAATATCTTATTCAAATTTACTGTAACCTAAATTAATTCTTTACGTTATAAGGTACATATGAATGATTCATTTTATACTTTTTAAGTTTATAATTATACTTAATTGTTTAGCCTTTGTAAAGGACAGCCCCTCCTTAGAGCTGCTGTCTCATAGGAACATTCTGTAAAATAAATTTGTTGAAATATAATGGGATGCATATATTAGTCTTTTTCCCCTATTAAATTGTGGGGCACATACATTATGCAATGGAATCTTTTTATGTGAGTAAATATGGTACAATACAAGGAAAACTTTAAAATAAACAGAATGCTTTGTGGGGCAATGCCCTGAGTATTTTATTTTTTCTATTACTTACAACTTATTTAGCTGCGGGCAGCAACTTGACATTTGTGTGATCTTGCTGATGGTTTTTTCCTACACTGCACTATAACAAACATTCACACTTTTTAGACTGAAGATATCCTTTAATAAAAAAAGGACCAATTAAATGTATATGCTAATAATGCTACATAATAAATAGATAAACCAGATGTTTTTAAAATGCAGAATGAAGTATCTAACGCATGATTTCACATAAAATTACCAATTGCTTCTTCTAAAGCCTGAACAAACTAAAATAAAGCCAATCTGTAATGCTGATCACAATTGTCTGTTGCTTTAAATATAATACTTTCAAAGGCCTTGTGCTCAATAAATAGGCAAAAAATTACAGTATGTCTTATCTATTTATTTCTGTAGAGCTGCCGTCTGAAGTCCTGGAGCATCCTTCTTTGCTATACCTGATAATAACCTTTTTATTTCAGCAATTGCTTTTCCAGGATTCAATCCCTAGAAAAAAAATATATAACTATAAATATAGCTATAATGGACAATTAATTATTATA
Source organism: Metallyticus violacea (assembly GCA_030762175.1). Classification (NCBI taxonomy): domain Eukaryota; kingdom Metazoa; phylum Arthropoda; class Insecta; order Mantodea; family Metallyticidae; genus Metallyticus; species Metallyticus violacea. The sequence goes on from CM060836.1 coordinate 23,510,781, forward strand.
CTTCTAATACGATTAAAAATTTTATGAAACAAGCCTAAACAAGTAGATTTTACAATAAGAATGTATTAAATGTGTTCACATTAACCCCACTTACTTATACTTTTGCAGGCAGTCGAGGTACCATCATCAGCTGTTGACCGACTACTCAATGTGGTAGCTGGATCCCAAGGTGCTTCTGTGGTGGTCTCTGATGTTCGAGTAGGAAATTGGCAAGTTCATTTTTGGGTGATATATAACAATTCAACAAGTTTTTCCTGTTTTTTAGGATGAAAATTTTTTCCCAAGTAGATGGCTCCATTGGGTTTTGAAGTTCTTTCACCAGCTTAACCTCTGGCTTAATTTCATGATTTTGGGTTTAAAAGTGAGCTATCACTGCTGATGTATCAATTTGTTTAAAACAAATATTCCTAAAGCAGTCCTTTCTCCTAATTTCTAAATTTCTCTTCATTTTTCCAATATATCTTTGGTTACAGTCGGCAAATTTGATTTCATAAATTCCTGATTTTTGTTCTGTTGGTATGGTGTCTTTTACTTTGGAACCTAATAAATTTTGGATATTATATTTGTTCTTTGGGGCTACTTTATGCCTTGTTCTTTGAATATCCTATTGAATTTATTGTGGTAAGTTGGATGATATGTGAAACTTTTGGATTTGTATCTTTTCTTGATGTTCAGTATAGAAACCTCACTTAAAGATTTTGGTCTTTTACATTTATAGTATCTTTATTGAAACTCCTGATTATTGTTGTATTAGTTATCTGTAGTATTCTGCTCTGTAATCTGTTTCTATGAGTGGAATGTTAATTATTCTGTATACAAGCTGTAGAACACTGCATATTTGTGTGGGGTGGGGTTATAACTGTTATTTTCAAGTTCACATAAATATGTAGCGTTCTATAGCTTGGCATATTAAATAATTAGCATCCCCCTGACAGAAAAAGAGTACAAAATGGAATGCCAGATAATTAACACAGTAATAACCAATGGTTTCAACAAAGACACAATAATAAAAACTATAAATAAAGACAAAAATGTATAAAAGAGGTTTCCACACTGAAGAACATTAAGGAAGGATACAAATTAAAGTTTCACGTACAACTCCCCACAACAAGTTCAATAGGATATTCAAAGAACATGGTATAATGTTAAAATCAAAGAACAAATATAACATTAAAAATGTATTCGGTTCCACAGTAAGAGACAATACCAACAGAACAAATCAAGAATTCATGAAATTAAATGTGTAAACTGTAACCAAAGATATATCAGAAAAATGAAGAGAAATTTAGAAATTAGGAGAAAAGAATGCTTCAGGAATATTTGTTTTAAACAAATTGATACATCAGCAGTGACAGGTCACTTTTAAACTCAAAATCATGAAATTAAACTAGAGGTTAAGCTGGTGAAAGAACTTCATAACCCAATAGAACTATCTACTTGGGAAAAAAATTTTCATCCTAAAAAATATGAAAAACTTACGGAATTTTTATGTTCATCCCAAGTATTAACTCATCAAGTTCCTACTCGAATCATCAGAGACCACCACAGGAGCACCTTGGGATCAAGCTACCAAATCCAGTGGTTGGTCAACAGCTGATAATGGGAGTGAATGCCCCGAAACAAATCTTAATGTTGTATAAGTAAGTGGAGTTAGTATGAACATATTTAATACATTCTTATTGGATATATTACCACTTCATTATGTATAGCTTCATAAGTATAATTTAATTAAATGGCTAGATTACTGGTCTTTCTAAAAAAAAAAAAAAAAAAAAAAAAAAAAAATCATCATCATCATCATCATCATCATCATAATAATGACTTAATTTGCAAGTGCTTTATCACCTTCATACCCATGGATTTCTTCCCTTGTCATAAATGAGTATGCCATAATCTCTATGAAAATGGAACTGGGTCAGATCTAAAATGTGTCATTTTACATTTAATATCTCAAAAGTAATCTCCATACCTGTTAATACATTTATTCCACTGAGAAACAAGAAACTAAATTTCATTAAACTGAGACAGAACCACATCTTAACTAAAATGCATCAGAAATACGAAGGCACATGAGGCAGAGCTAGATGAGGTGATGCAAGAGGGAGTAGCCTATCCTAGGTGGGTGCTGTCTAGCACAACAATTGCTTTTCATTTTTCTATTTGTCCCCATCAAATTGAACAATGCTCATCATTACAAAGTATTCCACTGAACAGAACTGAAAATTTGAAGTTGACTGTCCAAAAAGCAATATTTTAGGTGGCCTATAGCCCAACATATGAGTATATATTTTCTACAATACTAAACCTTCCTTCTTTTTTAATTAAACCCATTCGGCCAAATTTCTATCCTTGAGAGTTGCTTATTCCTTAGGGCCTTATACACACTTAACACCCTGGTTATTGGTGTATAAGGATCCTGTTTATCTAATATTAGATAACTAGCCCCACACCCTCCCATACTCATTTCACTATCTGACAATTTTATTCTCAAGCATATTTCGTAAGTATTTTACACCCATAACCATTTTTGTCTTACCTTGCCTATATATTTTCCTAGTTCCTTAATGTTTTCATCTGATTTTAAATTTAAAATTCTTGTACCTCTTATTTCATCTGGTAGATTTTCCCATTTTCGTAATAGGAACTGTTTCCTCTAAAACTTAGTTTGTTTACATTCTAGTATATAATGCCAAGTACTATCTGGTTCTGCATACATAGGACATTTACCCTTATTGTGTCCATTTTTAATCCACTTAAATCTTTTACTCCTGTTGTAAACCATGCCAACCCTTCCCTTTCTACCTTATCACAAATTTCAATATATCTTTCTCTTCCCTACACATTTTTAGCATACTATACAATTTCAGAGTTTTTTTTTGATGTTAAGATTTGCTTATATTTTCCTGTTTTTTATATCCTGAATTCTTATTGTTATCTCTTTCCAAAATCCTTTACCCAATCTTTCTCCCTCGTACCATACTAGCCCCATGCCTGCTTCTTGTAGGATATTTTGAATTTTCTCTCCCCTTAATTTTTCCTTGTGCTACCAAGCACTGATTAATAATATTCTCCTCTTCTACTCTCCCTATTCTATACCAATATTTCAATACTCTTTCTATAACCTTCCTTTAATGGCTCAATCTTGCTAGTTCCATTAGAGCAACCTTGTTAGGTGAAGAACAATTCTACAAAATAATCTATTTATCATATTTATCCCTTTCCATCCTTCGTCTGGCCCCCAAATTTCTATTCCATACATCATTCTGTTCTTAACTATTGAGTCCATATATTCTCTCTTACCATTTTAATTGCATATTTGGCATTTTGTTTACACAAGATCTGATTACTCTCGGGGCTACTTTTCCTTCCGCTACTGTTTTCCTTTTTTGATCACTCCATTTCCCATTACTAGAAAATCTAACACCTAAATAATCAATTTTCTTGACAACTTCAATTTTTGTGCCCTTCCACCACCATTTTTCCTGTTTTTTTTTAATTTGAAACCTTTTTTCATCACCATAATCTGTTTTGTTTTTATTTATCTTAAGCTCCCATTCTCTACAAAACTTACCTATAGTTTCTAACATCGTTTTAATCCCACACTTGTTAAAGAACCTGTTACCAAATCATCTGCAAAGAGCAGACCTGGTATCTCTATATTATTTATAGTTGGCAAATGTACATTACCTTTGCTAATTTCTTCTAAAACATCATTAACAGATTGAAGAGAACTGGGCTTAATTTACATCCTTGTCTTAGACCTACATTGTTTGATATTTTTTCTGTAACTCTCTCTCTCTCATACTTAACACAAAATTCGTTTTCCTTACAAATATTGTGAATTACCTTTATAAAGTTTTGGCTTACTCCTTTCTTTCTCAGTTTAACCCAAAGTGCTTCTCTAGAAATTGTGTTAAAACCCAAGTCCAGAAACAACAAATAGATTCTACCTCTTTTGTTACCAAGATATTTATTAATTAAAGTTTTAATTATAAAAATATTGTCAACTGTCCTTTTACCTTTCCTGAAGAATTGGAATACAGAAATTTTCTTTTCTCTCTCTGCTCATTCTCATAATCTTTTTACTAATACTCCAGTGAAGACTTTCCAATAATAGAAAGTAAAGTAATTCCTCTATAATTTGCTGGGTTTCTAATATTTCCTTTACCTTTATAATTTGGTGTTATAATTCCTACTCTCCAATTTTTTGGCATTTTTCCTTATTCAAAGATTATGTTCAGTAATTGCCCCAGTATGTTTAATCTGTTAACATCTTCTACTCCAAGCTTTCCAACATTCCCCTGATATTCCATCTATTCCACATGCTTTGTTAGGTTTTAACTTTTAATTTGTTCCAAAACTTCACTTGAAGTAATTTTGCTATCTAACAAGTCTATTTTCCATAAATGATCAATATTCAAATTATCTTGAATAACCAAAGTTTTTACTTCCAAAAGGCCCTGAAAAGTCTTTTGCCACTCTGTTGGTGATACCACATAATCTCCTCCCTTTCTTTTGCGCATTTTACCTATCATTGCTCAAACTGCCTTGTTGTCATTCTTATTCGCTGCCGCATTTAATTTCTGGCTAAGCTTCTCTCCCCACTCTTTCTTTTTCACCTCTAATAAGCACCTGTATCCCCATCTTTCTAAAAGGTAATTGCCCCTATCTGTCTCCTCTCCTGTTTGTCCCCAGCATTTTAGCTCCCTCTGTACCCTTCTTCTTGTATCTACACATTCTTTATCGTACCAGCTATCATTCACCTTTAACCTCCCCTCAAACACTTTCATTTTTGTTTCCTGCTGGTTCGCGAGATCTTGTTCCACTCTTTGTGCATAGCTTGCAACAATCTCTCTCATATCTTTCATTAATCTGCTTATTCTTGTTTCTATCCTCTTCTCCATCTTTCTCAATTCAGTAATTTCTTCTGACATTCCCTTTAGCATTCCGACGACCTGCTCCATTTCTGGACAGATTTAATTCCACTCCGCCAATCACCAATGATGCCATCAACACAAAGCTGTACCAAATCATGATCACTTGATCATTGAAACCATTTTCTACAGCTTTAATTGTTCTTTTATTGAAAAGCCCAATTCTGACGTGATATATTTCTATCGATACACCAACTATACCTACTGCACACGGAGGGCATGTAGACACATCCGTCCTCGATCAGCTACTGCAAGCAACTCCCCTACATATGAGTAATTGAATAAACACTGCTATCATTGATAGCAATCACTGCATGTTTTCTATCATAGTTGTTTATTCTATCACAGTATTATTTTCTTCTTGCCTCCAGCAAAGCAGTTTTGGTTTTACTTTATAAGTGTTCCAAGTTTGACATATGTGGACAGTGATATTTGTCTCCAATTGCTGTACTCATGATAGGTGAACATGTCATTCAAAACATAGCACAAGTGGCTCACAGACAAGTAGATTGAAAGGGTAAATGTTCAGGTGCGCAGGCTATGATTTTCATTGTCTATACTTTTTAAAAGAATTAGCCTCAGAAGAAGTATATGCTAACACTGCATTACATAGAGGAGCACTAACAGCTAAAGAATGCAATATAAGTGAACATTCGGTGTTGCATATAGTGAAACAGGGTAAAACAATCACTTTTTTTCAGGCCCACCTCTATTTAAATTCCCTGGAAAAAATCTTAAGACACAAAATGTGCTTTGAATCACTTTCAAAAAGACTATTCTTTGTAAAATGTATAACAGCAAATAACTTACCATTAAAAAACTTGTTCATTGATAGGGACAAAATAGATTATAAAGGTTCTAAGACAATATGGGCTAATATTAAAAAATATGCAATTTCGTTATAGAAGAACTAATGATGGAAGGAAATTTCTGTTAGAAAGAAATGACGTGTTGCCACAAGAATAAAATTTTTGAAAACAATGAAGGAACTAAGGGATTCAGGTGATACTTGTCCCATATATTATGTTGATCAGACCTAGGATGAGCTAATCAGAAATTTCACCTGACAATCACACAAATAGAGAAAGAGGGAAGAAGGGAGATAGTGTCAAGGCAATAACAGTTGGAGAAACTGGCTGAGGATGATTGCAAGTGGATTTGAAACATGCATGGGATGTAAAAAATTTGTGAAGTTTTGGTGTTCAAAAATCCAACCAAATATCATAATTAACTGCTGTTTAATCTTTCTTTTCAAAATAAAAATTCATTTTTGTAGCTCCAGAGAAACTACCACATTAAGGTGAATGTTTAACCTGGAATGTTAACCAGAGCATGCAATACATTTTACCATATGTTACATGTACAAGGGTAGGTCCATAAGTTTCCGGCCTAACCATTTTCTATGTATGATAAAGACAAAAACTATATTTCACTTTTCAATATAGTTACCCTTTATTACAGTACACTTCTCACATCTTTAAATTAACATTTCACCCCCCCCCCACTCCAAAAATAATCAGAGGTCTTGTCTGCTAAATGGGCATAAGCAGCATCCATAACTTCATCATACTTAAATTTCCCTCCTCGAAAGTACTTTTTGAGTTTTGAGAAGAAGAAATAGTCACTGAGCTAGATCTGGCTGTAGGGTGGAAAGTCAATCTTCAATCTTCACATTTCTTTACAGCTTCCTATGTAACAAGAGCTGTGTGCACAGGCATGTTGTGAAGAAGGCGCACACCACCACTCAGCTTTCCTCGCCTTTTCTCTTTGAGGGAAGCCCATAGTCTGTAGGACCTTGGCCTTTAGAGGCGGTGCTTCGCCAGGTTTACACAACTTCATTGATTCTCTTTTGGACAACGGATAATAGTAGAGGACCATAGTTTTATCTCCTGTAACAATGGTTTGCATAACTTCTCTCACTGCCATGGCAGAACTCCAAAATTGTCTGACAACAGATTATTTGTTGCTGCTTTTGGACTGAGGAAAGAAGTCTACACACCCATCTTGCACTAACCTCATTCATGTTTAAATGTTCATGAATAATTTGAGGGACTGTTGTTTCAGAAAGGCCAAACCTTGCTGTTATTTCTGTAACTTTGAGCTGCCAGTCTTCGATAATTTCTCCTTTCACAAAAGCAATGTTTTCGGGAGTGAGCACCTCCAAGGGCTGATCTGCACGCTTTTCATCTTCAATGCTTTCTGGATCAATTCAAAAAAGTTTGGCCTATTCTTTTATGGTAGAATATGAGGGGGATGCTTCCCCATATATGCTGTTCAATCGCTGTTTAATTTAAACTGGAGTAAGTCCATCTTTTGTGTAGAACTTAATTACAGTTTGATACTCCATTTTGAAAATGTCACTATCTTCTACACATAGCCTTCTTTATGAAAATATATATTGAACAACTGAACACAGTGGAGTGGAAGTTACAGCTGCAATTATTTACTTAACAGATAAGGTATCACAACAGATAAGGCTTGTGAAGGCAATAATTCTTATCGGCCAGGCTGGAAACTTATGGCCTACCCTTGTACATGCAACAAAATAGCTTTAAGAAAAAGTGTTTAGTTAGTAAACAGAATATTCAATCAGAAGGGTAGACAGTTCAGCAGGACTCACTAACCTTTGGACATGTTTTTGTACAGTTCATGATTGTATGGCAACGATAAACTGAGTATGGATCCTTCAGTTTTGACAGCCTTTCCTCAGTATATTCATCTCTTGAATCAATTATCCATCGGTATGCCTATAATGGAATTATTTTTATACTTAACTTCAATCATTTCATAAAATTACTAAATATATTAAATTGTTCACTTATTTTTATCACTGATCTCATGTTTACAGCTGTGCACTGATTATCACATTTGGATGCATATTACTTGATATCTTTTTGGGTATATAGCATGAGAGCAGTGTGAAAAGTTCTTGGCATCGATCATAAATGACCAGTGTGATTGGCAAGATAATTCTTTCTATGTTAGTACATCTGTCAAGCATTCATTTCAAATATTAAGTCACTGTTTTAAATAGTTTATATAATACAACTTAATAATGCAGACATGTGAGTATTCCATAAAAATGAATAAAATTTAGTATTATGATAAGTTCTTTGCAAAAGATGGTTCAATGCCAAAGTATACAAGGAGTCTTCTCTTTCATTTTAGCAATTTAAAAATAGGCTGCTGAATTTAAACATAGCCATACCAGCCTTGAAAATAACCCATAAGAATATGTTCAAAAAATGTAACAGCATAATTTTTTTTTTATCATAGCAGTTGGCATAATAACACTATTATATTTACATACTTGTTTAAAATACAGAATGTGATTCAAGAGTATTTGCTCTCATCATCAGCTGGAGACTGCTTGTCATCCTTCAGCAACAATAGAATGAATTTACTTAAACAATCCAATAGCTCATTATGGAGTTTTTATTTTTTATAATAAAATCTTAACCCAAGTTGATGACTCTGCTGCATTTTCGATTGTTTTTAATAATTTAGGCTCTTTTTTAAAGTATTATTTTTGACCCAGAAATGTGCTGCAACTGTCGATTTTTCAATTTGTTAGTATTTAATATCTCTGAAATGTTCTTTTGTGAGGATTTCTAAGTTTTTCTTTGTCTTTTCTATATGTATTTTATTGCAATTCATGCAATTAAGTTGGTAAATATTGGCTTTCTAGTAATTTAGCACTGCATCTGTTTGATCTGATTTTAATACATTTTTAATATTACAATTGTTCTGGGGAACCAATGTAATGTTATATTCTTTAAAGTTATTTGCTTTTGGGTGCTAAGTGAATTTCTTGCATTTGCTATTTTCATCCATTTTTGTCAGCATGCAAGTGCTTCTGATGGTCTTAATTCTCTTAAATTTAGCAATTTTTTTTATCTAAAAAAAATTGTTGAAACCATTCTGAACAGTTGCAATGCAGAGGTGTTCACGTTCTTTCTGATATTCCTCTTAACCAAGTAGACATTCACCAATCTATGTAAGGCCGTTGATGATTGCATGCTGTGATTTGGAGTTATAGCTATTGCTCTTAATGTAATTATCTATGTGAGCAGATTTTCTGTATATTTCAAAGGCCAGCCTGTTACCATCTTTAATTATTTTTAAGTCTAAGAAGGGCAGATAGCCATCTTAAAAGAGAATTTTGTTTTATATATTTAAAAGTTTTAAAGTTTTAAAGCATCTTCAATTGGATTTTAGGAAACTATTGCAAAAACATCATCACATACCGGTGCCATATCTTAAAATTTAAGGGAAAAGCTTTGGTTATACCTATTTCTAGTGCACTCATGAACAAATCTGCTAGGAATGGAGAAAGTGGATTGTCCATTGCTAATTCAGAAGTTTGATGATGAACTCTATTGTTAAAACATAAGCAATTCTGCTTAATGCATAACGCAGTAAGTATAGTCAATTCATTTATTTCTTCTTTGGGTAATTTTGTGAACAAAAGCCATTCTTTAAAAAATTGCAATAATTTATCTCTAAGCATATTGCAAAAAAAGCATTAACATCAAAAAGTTGTTATTAATTTTTTTTTTCAATTAATTCAAATATATTTTTAATTCCAAGAATGTTGAAATTGTTAAGGACTTTGAATTTTTGAGAAAGCCATTTTGACAGTTTGTAAGTTGGTGAATCATAAATTACAATTATTGGTCTCTGCAGTTTCTCAGTTTGTGGATTTTTCGAAGGCCTTATATTCTTGGTAAAACATATTTAAAAATAAGTAAGAAGTATAAGAGTGTTACTATGTCGACTCCTAAGATCAAATTATATATTGCTTCACTGTTATTAACTTTTGTTAATTCTTCATTAACATCATTAACTTTTGTTAATTCTTCATTAACATCATAATTAATTGAGCAAATACACATGATATGGTATTAGATGACTTGTGAGTTAAAGAATATAAATTTCTGATGCTGTAGGCATTTCAAAGGAACATTTAGGTTATATTTCACATGAAGAACTGCACATGAAAAAGCTTTGAGCAAGATGGGTGCTGAGCTGGATAACAGAGATCAAAAACATATTCATGTGAAAATATCATGCAGTTTCAATATTAATTCAATTTGTAATCTAACACAGTGAAACAAGCATTAATAATCTCTTCTGAGTCAATTATTTAGAACAAACTTTTTGGCTTCACTTACTCCAGATTTACTCAGGACATGTTTCTTGGGCCCTTGTCCACATCCTCAGCTGTTAAATGACCTTTGGAAGAGATTATCATGGCACTGTTTACAGCATTTTAACAGCAGATTTTTTCCTCAATTTAGCATTCCATATTCTTAATTAGCTGGTGAGTCTATTTAATACTTTATGCTCCACTTACCATTACATTATAGAGAACATATTTCACAGGCCACTGACCACATTCTCAGCTGTGAGCCGATCTGGGTTTGTTGATTTTGTTTTTGTATTTTTTTTAATGATTTATTTATGGACGCTGTTTAACAGCTCAGGTCATCAGCGTCCCATTCAACTCAGGGAGTGAAACGGCCAACAAATTTGGCTCAGAGGCCTCTCTTTCAGGCTTGAGGTTCTTTTTCGTGCCGTAAATGTACGACACGGGACCCACGGCTTTACTTCCCTTCCAAAGGAAGCCATACTTAGGATTTTGACACCCTGAAAAAATCCATCGGTCTTGGCCGGGTTCGAACCTGCGATCTTGGGTTTAGGAGGCAAGTATGGTAACAACTACACCACTAGGACCGACGGGTTTGTTGATGGTTAGATAGACTTGGTATAGTTCTTGTGAACATTTTATGAATTTCTGGATTAATTTGTCTTCTGTTGGGAATTTGAAGTTCATAACCTCATAATTATGAGTATTAAATCAACTCACCAGCTAATTAAGAATATATAAGTTGTTTCACTGTTTTAGTTTCCCCACAAAGTTTAGCATTCCATGCCTATTTCCTTGATGACACTGCATTACTGATGCTGTACCTGAGCATAGGAGCCCCAACTTTGCAGCTATTTCTTTTGCCTTCAAATACCTGTCACTCAGAATTTCCTCAACAAAGGAGAGGACGTGTCAATACATCTACCAGTCTGCCTTTATATGGATAATCTTCAAGGCCATCTCTCCCAAACAAAATAATTTTGACCACTCCTTTACAGTGGAATATGAAGGAGAAGCTTCCACAAACACACCATCAAGGCATTGTTTAATATCACTGGGTGAAAATCCTCCTTTAGTTAAAAATTTAATCAGTAGTCTGTATTCAGTTTTGAACATTATACTGTATTATGTAACACACTGATTTACATGAGTGTTTGGAAGCACATGAATGGACCAGAAAGAAAATGCAGGATTTACGCTCTAGAATCAGATAGCATGAACATCACAGCGGTGAATCAAGGCTTTCTACACTATGTGGTCAAAAGTCTCCAGACACTACATTGAGCGAGCTCTGTGACATCAGGCTATGCATCCAAGGGTATATAAGTGCAGGACAATGGATTATCATCATAGAAGCTGAACTTCTCTTGAAGCTATGAACAATGAAGTAATAAAATAATGTTGATATAGGTTTGGTTTGGTAACACTTCACTCAACTTGAAATGCCAATTGGAACTTGTACAGTGAAGCTAATCATACAATTAAATCATTGTATGATTGAGTCAAAATACACATTCTTATTGGCTCTACTTATTTGTTTAAATTTAGTACATGATTCACAGATTGTTGTCCACATCCTCAGCACTGCTGATTATCTGATCTTAATTATATTTCACTTCTTGGTTTTTGAATTGCACATGTTTTGGTAACACTCCATCCCATCATCACCAGAAGATCAACTGGTAGAAACATACTCTGAAGGTGGTCAGAGAAATTTATTGAATACATTCAACGTCAGTGTCTCGAAGTTCATGATGCAACTTTTATTTTTGATGATGTAAACTTTTTCCCATATCGTTAGTTCTGAAGGTATGCAAGTATGTTTCATTAACTATATTTTTGTTTTATCAATTGCAAAAGTGGGCGGCCATACCAATTTCTCCATCTGTTTGTAATGGATATTTTTGAAATGTTCTTTGGTATGGATTTCAAAAGTTCTTTTCCAAGTCGGGTATCTACTAAATCAGTTGCAAAGACTGTGATTAGATACATATTGAAAAAATTAAAAGAAATTTGGAAATATCCATTATAAACAGAAGAGAAATTGGCTGTTGCAGCTCACTTTTGGTCAGAAAACCTAAAATTATTGAAACACACTTGAAATACTTTGGAACTAACAACAAGGGAAAAAATTTATATCACCAAAAATAAAAGCTGCACATGAACTTCAGAACACCATCATTGGATATATTTGATAAATTCCTCCAACTACCTACAGAATATGTTTCTAGCAATTGATCTTCTGCTGATGATGAGAGTGAATGCTCCTGAAACATGACCAATTAAAAAAAACCAAATAGTAAAATTTTAAGTCACCACACCAGCTCTACATCAAAATTATCATAGATGTGTCAGAATTGGGCATGATTGTAGGGGCCCACAAGTTTGGGCATTTCACAGGATTTCATTAGATTTCACATGAGTAATATGTACCCACGTCCACTGTTAATGTTATCATTAAGTGGAAACACCAGAGAAGCAATGAACTCAAATCATTGCTCTAGTAGACCTAAGAAATTAATTTATAGGGACCACTGAACTCTATAGCATACTGTAGAAACCAATCATCAGACATCCTTGTCAATTATTGTGGAGGACTCTCATTGCAGGTGAGATATAGAGGTCAATGACAGAAGGATCCGTTAGGTGATAAGACTTAGTTTTCATGGTTGTGCTGCTGCCAACAAGCCACTCGTCACAAGAATGAATATGTGATGTCACTTAGAGTCGTGCAACCAACTATTCATTTGTCTGTGGAGCAGTGGAAGAAGGTTTTATGGAGTGATGCGTCATGGTATATGCTGCAGCATTCAGATGATACACGTGAACCTGGCAGATGCCTGGCAATTGGTATTTACCCGAGTGTTTTGTAGCAACAGTGAATTTCAGTGGAGATGGTGTGATTGAGGGTGTTTTCCTGGTTTGGGCTTGGGCCATTAGTTTTGGTTGATGGTACAACGAGTGCAGGTGTTTATGACAATAGTATGCTTCCAACACTGTGGTAACTAGAACGTAGGTTGTGAGCCAGACTAAATTGTCCAAAAGATCCATTAATAACTATTCAGCATGCTTCAGGAAGAATGACAACAAATTCTGCCTTCAGAGTATCAGAACTTAGTCGAAAGCCTTCCATGAAGATTAAACCAGTTATTGTAGCAAAAGGGGGTCCTACACAATATTAGTTACATGGATGGCATCTTTGGAATAAACAGCAATAGGTGTCTGAAGTCTTTTGGCCACAAAGTGAACGTCAGGCTGGAAATTCATGCCTACTACTGCTTTTGACCTAGTAAAGCATTATCATATAGCTTCTTTGTGGAAGATGGTTGATTTTGATATGATAATTAGTTTAGAACTAGTGCTGCTATCTGGGACATTCTGAGAACTTCTCAACTGATCTTTAGCATAATTAAAGAACTTTTAATGTACCAATAATATGGGATCCAATGGTGAACTTCACTTTATAAAACCATGCTCTTGAGTGCTTTGTCACTAAAAAAATTGAGATCAAGTGTTCTTACCTCAGATACACATGGAAATGCTAATATATGCACATATTAGAAAAAATGCCGTAAGCTTTATTTCTCATTATTTGGCAATTTCTAATGTAGAAATAATCTAACCTGCATTAGAACGGCAGGTCCCAGATATTTGTCACCATTCCACCAATAAGATGGACAGGAAGTGCTGCAGCAGGCACACAGTATGCATTCATAAAGGCCATCCTGCAAAATATCATTTATTTGAATAATATTTATTTCAATCCTGGATACATTAATACAATCAGTTAAATTAAATAACGAAATTTACAGATTCCTACAATTATTAGTGTGGCTGGGGGTCTTCAACAATTCCGCATGATGCTGTTATCAACCTCTATTTATAACATAACCTCTGGGAAGATCTCTGTCTTTGGCATTCCAGAAGATAGGTCTCTTCCAATTATACTGAATGATTTTTCCTTTGCAGGACTCTCCATGTGTAGTTGACTGCAGTTGACCAAGTTCTGCTGTTCTTGTCTTGTTCCCACACTTGAAAGTCAGCCAGAGAGGAGGTCAATACAAGTTTAACTCTAGGACGTATAGATGTATTCTTGTATTCATTAGGCAGCTTAATACAGAGTATTAATTATGTTAATATTACTCAATTCAGATATTCTATTTCCCAAAGAATATTTATTTACAATTCGTATGGACGTATGGAATCAGCTGGTGATATACAGAGATGATTGATAAATAAATTTTGTGAAACAGGAAGTACTCTTGATATAAAGCATACACAGTCACATGCATTACTCACAGAAGAAACATTAGAAAGCACTCAAAATACTCTGGAACCTTCCCTTAAAAATCATTTTGACATCTTTCTCAGCAAACAGAAATGTCCTATTCCTCTGTTCAAAAGGCTATAAAAGCTACTGAAGCTAAAAGCCTATAAAATTTCTGTAGTGCAAGATCTTAAATCAGGTGACCCTGCATCCAAGAATAAATTTTGTGAATGATTTTTAATATTGAGCATGAAGGGAAAATGAACTGTTATCTAATTTTCTTTATGAACAAATCTTGGTTCCAACTAAGCGGTATGCTCATTCACAAAACTACAGATACTGGAGTTCAGAAAAACCTACCCTGCTTCATGAGGAAATCCGGCATGATACAAAGATAGGAGTGTGATTGGCTATTAGTGGCTAGAGAATAATAGGCCCTATTTTTTTTTTTTAGGAAACAATAGTGATAGGTATGTGCAGAGCATTATGCAACTCTTTTCCCATGAATAAACTATGAGGGAATGAAGGTTCGCCACTTTCAAACAGGATTCTTCAATGGCACATACAGCCCATGTCCCCTTTAATGCAATTCATGAAATATTTTATGATAGATTCATCACTAACATATGGCCCCCTTGGTCGCCCAATTTAATACCTTGCAATTTTTATCTCTGGAGGACATTAAAGGATAATGATTTATTTCATAAGCCGATGCCAGTAATGTATGAAATGATGGGAGGCAATTCTAGTATCCTCTTGCTCAACAATGGTGAGTAAATGTACCTGTTACTATCAATAACCAAACCCTTCCAAAGCATGAACATGTGCATACTTGCCTCTGGAAAGTGTTGCCACTACTTTATTAACAGTCTTTCCAGGTAATTCACTCTCAAATGCAGTTGCAAGCACTAAATTATGGTTTCTTTTTTGAGAATACAAAACATAAATAAGTAAACATTAAGTATAAATGCATACCAGCTTCTTGCGATCATCCACTGATTGTAAGTACTGCTGACTACCACTCTTAGTTTCATCTTTTCGCTGCAACCAAGGCTGAATGGAGCGATACTGTGTATAGAAGCGATTCATATCAGGCACAAGATCTTTGATCACATACATGTGTGGCAAAGGATAAATCTTTGTGGTCTTGTTCAGGTTTGTATCAATCTTACTGGAAAATAAAGAGATATCAGATTTATAAGCAAACAATATGCTTAACAGTTTGCATTAAAATAATTCTGGAAATAATTAAGGCTCTAAAACCAAATTACCCTACCATTCATGAAAATTGCAATGTTGTGAAGAAACTGTCTTAATAGAATGAAATTTATTTAACATAATTGTACCAATAATTTAAACACGTGAGTTATTGAAGTTTCCTCCTTCTCTATAGTGTGAGAGCCAAATTTCAGGCCTTGACCTGTGCAAGAATCATTGTATCCTGAATTCTTGTCTTTCAATACTATTGATGGAGAGGGCATGTAATGCCCAGTTGGCCGCCTATCACATGGCTTTCAAGATCGAAGGATGGCAGGTTCTTTATCAGGCAGCTCCCAAATTTTCCTAATGAGGATGTATGGACCCCATTCCAAAACTTCCTTACTTAAAAAATTCCTAAGCAGGTACCAGAGATTGAACCTGTTGCCCATTAGTCAGCACTTCTAGCAACTAGAGCAAGGAGGCAGTCTATTAAAGTTTCAGAATAATACAGTGCTATGATGGGTACTACAAAACTTTTGAGATGTGGAAAAATATAACACTGCCGACCTAAAAGGTACAGAAAGTTATCTGACCTGAAAAAAAAGTTTTGTATCTGATTGAATACTTCTTAATCCCCTTGTGAATCCACACATTTAGTCCAATGACCCTCCTATCACACAAAGGCATCTTTAGGGATGGTGAGCATTATGTTCTCACAGCCCTCAAAATGGAACCCTTTTAGCATTTTCTTACTCCTTGGGAACAACCAAAAATCACTAAAGGAAAGTAGGGAACTCGCAAACTCGCATAGTGCCATGCTTGGCCAGGAAATCCTGGACCAGATGTGAATGAGCTGCAGCATTGCCATGATGCAATTGTCAGTTCTGTGTGGCCCATAGATCTGGTCTCTTATACTGAACTACATTACAAACACAATGAAGGACTTCTTGGAGTGCTCCCTATTATGGTATGACCAGCTGTGTAATCATGATAACAATGGCCTGGTAGTGGAAAAAAGCAACCAGTATCACCTTCACTTTGCTCTGAACCTGTCATGCTTTTTTCCGCCTTGGGGAACTTGGGTGCTTCCATTATGAAAGATGCTTTATCTTTAAGATGGTTTCTGCTTGGGTATCCCCTAGTTTCTGAAATAATTTGATGTAGTATTGCTGCTCCAAGTGTTTTCATTCATTCTAAAAATATGAGAATGCATTTAACATATGTTACACCGTGTGACTCTGTGGTAACTATTGACACTAACGGTATTGCAATCAGGAAACAAAAAAATCACGTATGTATATGAAAGTTCCTTCTAAGTGCAAATGCAGTTACCATATCTACATCACTAGTTACCGTGATATTAATAAGATCCAATATTTTTTATTTACATTGTATACAGTACTACACAATGCCATTATTTCAGTAACACATCTTCCATTCAACATATCTTGTAGTGCATAATTTAAATAACTATAAACATTGGTTTAGATGTAGGGGTGCTATACGTCCTTATATTGACCAGAAAAATTACCACAAACAATTAAGAATCCATCTGAAATGAGGAATTTAGGGATTATTTATATAGAATTATAATTATGTGGATGTGGATGGTTAACAAATGAGTGTCTTGTAGTTTATTAAATTAGTTTTACAAATTTTGGTACTGATACATGTTTAGAGTTTATGATAAATAATCAGCAAATGCTGTTTTGAATTTAAGCTCAGTATAATATGTAAAGTTCATTTGTTACTTAGTGATTGGTGAACTCAAGATGAACTGGAACAGAGTAGTAATTTAAAAGAGAATAATAATGAAGAAAATAAATAAAGAGAAGAATGAAAAGAGAATCCTCTGATGTGAAAGAATTACCCAAAGTGGTGGCTAAAATTCTTGTCTTCTGGAATTCCAGTAGGAGACTACTGACGAACTGAAGACAGAGGTTAGCAAGGGTGGCAGATGTTAAGACAGAGGATAGGATAATTATGCTGTCATTATTTTATTTTGTATTGTTTCATGAATTGGAATAAGAATAATTAAGTTTAATTTAAAACTTTGTAAAAAACCTTATTGCAACACACAACAAATGATATTCATGAGGGGGGGGGGGATTTGCACTTAAGAATAGCCATGAAGATTTTTATATTCATTTTTTTGTCTCAGCATTTCAATAAATATTTCAATACTAGTTCCATTATAATTATTTCCACTTATTTTACTACTTGTATGAAACACCTCAACACAGTGATATTGGTCCTCTTAATCAGCAATAGAATCAGTTTTTTCACACTTCCTGAATAAATTTCTAAAATTACAAAGAGAATATGGGTCTTTCTTAAATTTTTTAATACAATAAATAATTTCAGACTTTAAAAATAACTTTATTGCTCTTGTAATTAGTATTTAGCCAGCTGTAATCTAACATTTAATGGTGAAAACATGCCTTGCTACTAAAAATTCATAATATGATCATTAATGTTTCAGTCAACAAAATGATAACCATGGAATGCAAAGTGGAAAAAATGAAAAGTCAAACTTCTTTTTTTGCCTAACTCAGTGATTTTTTTTCTTCATTTCAATTATTACAATATTCATAATGCTTTAAGGTTTGAAGTAACTTTTAAAAGACCCATATGCATTTTTGGCACATGTTTATAACAAGTTGATAATATTCACCTTTTCAAGCTGTTCATCAGTATGTTGGTACAATATTACATCTTTTTCCAAGAACTTTAAGAAACAACTGAATAGGATTTACTTAAATCACATGTTGCCGACTGGCATTTATCTCACTTCCTATGATACATTTATATATCATCTCAGATACATAAGATAAACAAGATATGATATTTCCTAAACTTATGTATTCATTTTTTTTTACACTAAACTCCACTTGCTTACATAAAAGTAACACGCGTTTCGGGAGAATCTCTCCCATCTTCAGTTGCTGACCAAACCAACTGAAGATGGAAGAGATTCTCCTGAAATGCATATACTTTTATGTAAGTGGAGTTTAGCATAAAAAAAAAAATGAATACCTAAGTTTAGGATATATTACCATTCCATTGTCAACAGCTTCGTAAGTACAATATTTTAGATATGATATTTTCTAAGAGTTATGATTACATGACATTAGTAGTGTTTACAACACCTTCATATGAGTTGGTTTCAGCAATATATGCTATTTATTAGCATCATGTTATAATTTTAAAGTGTTATGATTCAACCAAGCTTTTCCAGCATAATGTTAGTTAACACATTGTTAAGGTCTTCAATAATTGTGAATAGTACAGATCGAAAAGGCAATGTCAAAACCTTGAGACTTTTGAATTTGTGCATTGATAAACATGGCACAAGGAATGAATGTTAATTGAAAATAGAGGCACAACATTTTCTATATTTTATAGGCAGTTAATTGTTGAGTTAGAAAGTAAGAAGAAATAATTGAGGTAGTCATTCTTGTCTTCTATATAATGTTATCTAATATAATTGCTAACGTTGTTTGGAATTTGGCTTGTAACCCTATACTTTTAACAAAAAAGTGCCTTCTTTAAATCCCTATCTTTCTTCCTATTTAGTTGCGTGTAATGGTGTGTGCTGTATTACTCCTGCATAGAGCTGATTTCAGGATATAGCTAAGGCATTAAGGTTAACTCCATAACCTAACTGGACACCCATTTTGAACTGAGTTTTGTAGTCATACTATTACGGTATAAGCAGCTACAATTATGTGTTGTTCCAGGACACCTAGATACAATTCCTAATTTGGAGATTAGGATTGTCAATTACTTAAACAATGATGGAAGAGTAATTGAAAATACAACCAATTTCAGTTCTATTGCCTCTACGGGACACAATTTTACAATCAAATGCTACAGAACGCCAAGAAAATGATACAGTGAAAAAAATTGTTTATAATTTGGTGGAAACCTTTCTGATAATCCTGAAAACATTAGATTCTGAAATGTCTCTAATCATTATATGAAAAGAACCAGTAGCTTAAATCCGTAACATAGCCAACAGGAGTGTCAATAGTTCTTTTTAGAGTATTCTAATTCTCTCTCTCTCTCTCTCTCTCTCTCTCACACACACACACACACATACACACACACACACATATATACACATTTGTAAAAAGTGAGTTTTCAAAAAAATTTCATTATCATTGCATCTTACAGCCTATTAGGAACAATATTTAAAAGATCCAAATATGGAATTGTCACATTTACAGCCAGATTTTTATCACTATTTTCCAATTTTATTGTTAAACTTCTAACACATGGGAAAGAATATGTTAACTTAACTTTAATATTGTAAAGACTAACACTGGTGATGAAACAGAATTTTTGTTAATTTGAATGTTATAGTAGTATACCAGCTTGTTAATGTTTAACATTTGCTGATCAAACTGGCCCTGTGTCATTAAATAAATTATACTTACAAGCTGTAAATAAATATTCTACACTAATGTATTCAACTTGTTCACACTAACACCTTGTGATATGTAAGTAAGTGGAGTTAGTGTGAACAAGTTGAATACATTAATATGTCTCTATGTACTTTGTTTCATAAGCAAAGTTCTTGATAGACTGTATTTCAAGTTGATAACAACTTTGACTGGCAATACTAATAAAAACTATAATATCAAAAGATCGTATGCATAAAATGAAGCATTTGGGATTTTGCTTCAACTTGAATTTAAAATTATAAACTCTGTAACAATATTATTTTCATTTCTTTTAAATGTTTAAGTGAAAAAGCTAGTAAAACATTTATGCATTTCTCTTTAGAATTTTTGGAAAATGTAATCAATAAACAATAATGATACCTTATACATGCCAGTGTGTTTGTTCCTCCAATGTTCATGGAGCAGGAACCACAAATACCTTCACGACAGGATCGTCGAAATGTCAGAGTTGGATCAATTTCATTCTTTATCTTAATCAAAGCATCTAACACCATTGGACCACATCTGTGAAATAATAATACACACTATAGTACATGTCACTTAATAACAACTGCTTAAAGTTAAATAAATAAATATGAAAGCTGTTTAAAAGGTTTGTGGACTGACAAAGAGAAAACATTTCAACCAACTTAATTATCTCATGTTTTTACCTATAATCCTTTTTAACAATAAGAATAAATTTCATTTAAGAACTTTCGAAAAATAACACATTTTTAAAAAATTCTGTTGGAATTCACACAGTGAAGCTTGTTAAGAGTAAATTTGTTAATGGATAAATGAATTTAAACATAGCCATATGGCACTGTAGATGATGTACATTCCATATGCTTAATTGAAGTTTCTTCAGAAGAAATGGTGATAAAATTCATGGTATGATGATAGAACACTGTGGTATAAAAATTTGTGAGGTTGCTGAGATGGTAGGTATCTCATATGTTACATCCATCACTTAAGATAGCTGCAAAAAAGAACTGTGCATTGCATGTTTTAATATTACAACAAAACCGTTACAAGAATCTTGCACATTGATCACTTTTGATAGCACCTAAAAAACATCTGTTTGAAAATTTG
This sequence comes from Metallyticus violacea, assembly GCA_030762175.1. NCBI lineage: Eukaryota > Metazoa > Arthropoda > Insecta > Mantodea > Metallyticidae > Metallyticus > Metallyticus violacea. Next base: position 23,531,868 of record CM060836.1, read on the forward strand.
AACAAAACTGTTATAAGAATCATGCACACTAATCACTTAAGATAGCTGCCAAAAAATAAATGTGTATTGCATCAGCTTGAAAATTTGAACAAAGCCATTTCGTTGAAATTTGCCACATATCAAACCGCCCTCATATTTGAATGATGCTTAACTTCATGATCACAATAACACTAATTTAGTTTTAACACTTACGTGTTCAAATCTACTGTGTAAGTTTGCATTAAGGGCTTTTCTTCTGGTTTGTCTGGATTCCATCTATAAATGTCAAATTTCTTCAACCTTTGGGCTGCCTGGGCAGAAACAGCTGCAGATGCATGAACATTTCTAATCTGCAAAGCAAACTATTTCTTTAAAACAAGCTGTCAATCATCTATTCGTCTTAAAAAAAAAAAAAAAAAGGACACAAATAAAAGCCATGATGCTACTTCTGAAAATTATTCTGTTCAAAATCTGAAAGTAGACTGTACCTTATTACCAGGACAATATTATGTAAAATAATGTTTAAATAAAAATATACAAAACAAATAAATGAATAAAATTACTATTTATCACTTAAAAATAATGCTATTGAAAAGAGATGTAAGAATTTTAAAGTCAAGAGGCAAAAGTGTGGCAGCACGGTCAATACCAGAGGTGGTTCTAACCCAAGGCCATTTATCGCACTTTGGTAAAAGAAAAATATACATAAATTTCTTAGAACTCCTTATTGATGATCAATTATCACTCAAACACCTAGTTTAACCAACCATATAGGGATTAATTTATATATGGATGACACTGTAGGTCATTTGATAGAGCATAAGCCTGGAAGGCTGAAGATCTATGGTTCAAATCCTGGTCATGACCGGATTTTTCAGTCTTGTTCTTCATTTCCAACTTATATTCTACACATGAAAGAACAATTTCCAAATATAAATTTTTATAAACGATGACTAAAACTATTTTCCACACATGTTCTCTTGATTTTATTCTATGGTGTAAAATTATTATTAATGTATTTTGTCATAATGTTCTGACTTTTGCAGAAGCTATATTTCATCTATTCCTATTTTTTATCATTAGATAATGGTTCAAATCCAGAGTGGTATTCTTAAATGGGATACAAAAGGAATCTATCTATAAAAGAAAAAGTCCAATGTGCAGTGAATTAGATAACATCTGGCATTATTTTGGAATGTGAACAGACAAAATTATGGAGAGAAGAATTTCTTTAACCAAAGTGAGAGAAGCTGCCAATAGTTTAAGAGGTAGAGGCATTTTAAATTTAAGATTACATATTAATATAAAGAATGTAAGGAGCTATTTAGGAAAAGTGAGACAAATATGGCTAAAAATTATGGCTAAAAATTTCAGCAGATTTCAAAAAGTGAAAATGAAACATTATTTACTCCAGATATAATAATCACAGGCTGTTAAATTGGGGAGACCGAGGGGCCACAAATCCCTACTAATACTACTTGTGGAAATACATTGTGAATTACTCTCATGGACTATTTGCAGTGTCAGGAATGTGGCAGAGTCCTGTTGAAAAAATGCATGATCACCTCCCTATTGGTTAATTCTTTGAAAAAAAGAGTTAGTATGGTATTCATATAAGTGACAAAATCAAATTTATGCTAAAAAAATTGGTGCTGCAACTCCTTCACCACTGAGTTAACACATATGAATTTTACATAAAGACACACTGTGCCATTGTAAACACACACGCATAATAAACTTTATGTATATTGTCAAATTAAGAAATGAACACACCTGGGAACAACTTGGTATGACTACAACAGTCAGCAAGGTGCCAATGAGTGGGGCTGGCTCATAGGAAAAACCCACCATGGGAGAAAGCATCACTGATTGCACTGTACAACCATGGAGTTGAATGTAAAGAGGAAGTCAAAGAAATACCACTTCAAACTTGATAGTTTCACATAGCTGGTTATTAATAAACATTATTATTAGTATCACACTTGGCAGAATAATTTGTATTAGTTTTACTGTATTTTCTTATTGCTAATGGAAGTATTTGATTATATTTTATATTTAACTTTATGTGGAAAATATCTAGGTATAGCTGAGCCCAGGTCCTCTGGATATTCCAGTGGGAAACTGCTGATGAGCCAAAGACAAGGGTTCAACAGCTAATTAGATAAAGTGAAAGAAATTTAAATCTTTTTATGTAAAGATATTTGTGATCAATAAATTTATACCTACTTTATTATAGAGTTCTATTTATATTTATAGTTTTATTCTCATTCTGCAACCCTACCCTCATTTATCCCTCTCCACCCTTATGTTCCAATTAAGGCTTTACTTTATTTATTTATTTATTTATTTATTCAGTTCCTGGAGTACTACGAGGGTAGGTCCATAAGCTTCTGGCCTAACCATCTTCTAGGTATGATAAAGACAAAAACTATATTTTACTTTTATATATTTACCCTTTATTGCAATACACTTCAATTAATATTTCAATCCCCCCCTACCCAAAATAGTCAGAAGCCTTGTCTGCAAAAATGTGCATAAACAGCATCCATCATTCTTCATCACACTTATATTTCCTTCCTAGAAACCGCCACGGATGGCCAAGGTCGTTAAGGCACAGACTTGTGAGCAGGAGGACTGGAGTTCGAATCCAGCCAGGACTGCCCTCTCTGACTAAGGTTTTTTCCAGGTTTTCCTCAGTCCTCATAAATGGCAAATGCCGGGGAGGTACCCTAAACTTAGGCCTGGAACGATTCCTTCCTTAAAAATAAATCCCAATATATCATTTCATCTCATATATCATCAGTGTCCATTGCCTGTGGTGCCTCTGTAGCAAAAACAGGCATTAAACACTATTCATTCATTCCTTCCTAGAAGGCTCTTCTCGAGTTTTGAGAAGACGAAATAGTCACTGGGATCTTGATCAGGGCTATAGGGTGGGCGGTTGATCTCCTTGAAGCCACATTTCTTCACAGCTTCTTTTGTAACAAGAGCTGTGTGCACAGAAGCATTGTCATGAAAAGCCACCACTAAGCTTTCCTTGCCTTCTCTCTTTGATGGAAGAACATAGTCTGTGCAATAGGCCAGCATAATACTCCCCATTTACTGTGGTGTTCCTCTTCTTGAAGTCAATGAAGAGTACTCCTTCACAGTCCTAAAAGATTATGGTCATGATCTTCTTGGTTGACTGAGTGACCTTAGCCTTTAGAGGCATTGTTTCGCCAGGTTTACGACTGCCAATCCATTGATTCTCTTTTGGATAAGGGATCGTAGTAGAGGACTATAATTTCATTTCCTGCAACGATGATTTGCAGAACTTCTCTCTCCTTGCCACAGCAGACCTCCAAAGATGCCTGACAGGATTTTTTTTTTTTTTTGGTTATTTACGGACGCTCTTTAACATCTCAGGTCACCAGCGTCCCATTCGAAATCAGGGTGTGAAATGGCCGACATATTTTGCTCAGAGGCCTCTTTTTTCAGGTTTGAGGTTCTTTATCGTGCCGTAAATGTACGACACGGAACCCACGGCTTTACTTCTCTTCCGAAGGAAGCCATACTTATTATATTTACACCGAAAAAATCCACCGGTCCTAGAAGGGATCAAACCCACGATCTTGGGTTTAGGAGGCAAGTATGGTTACCACTACACCACCAGGACCGACGTTTTAGAAAGGCCCAAATTTGTTGCTATTTCTGTAACTTTGAGTCGCCAGTCTTCCATAATTTCTCCTTCTACAAGAACGATGTTTTTAGGAGTTAGCACCTCCAAGGGCCGACCTGTACGCTCTTCGTTTCAATGGTTTCTCGACCCATTCGAAAAAGTTTGGCCCCATTCTTTTATAGTAGAACAATGGGGGGGGATGCTTCCTCATATACACTGTTCAATCGCTGTTTAATTTCATTTGGAGTAAGCCCTTCTTTTGTGAAGAACTTAATAACAGGTCGATACTCCATTTTGAACATGTCACAACCTTCTACACATAACCTGCTTTATGCATCTATATCTGAACAACTGAATACAGTGGAGTGGAAGTTACACCTCTGATTATTTATTTAATAAATAAGGTGTGACACCAGATAAGGCTTTTGTGAAGGCGATAATCCTTATTGGCAAGGCCAGAAACTTACCTCCATATGTAAGTTTGCAAAACAATCATAAAGACCTACGAACAGAGAATAATAGTGATATAGAGTTGGTTTCGACTATTACATTTCACTTACTTGCATTTTTAATTTGGCATGTTTCGGGAACTTTGTTGCTGATTTTCTGCTGATGATGGGGATGAATGTTCCCAAAACCTGTTCAATTAAAAAATCAAGTTAATGGTACTGTGCGATCAACGATGCTTTTCTCTGTAGTGCAGGGTTTACCTATGAGCAAGCCCACTCTTTTGCTGCACTGTGGAGTGGGTAGCAAGCCTGCTTGCTTACTAGTTTGCCTTTCTTAATAGTTGCAGCTGTTCTGGGGTGTGTTGTGTTGTTCGTTTCTTAATATGACAATGTATATAAAGTGTATTATGCCTCGTGTGTTTACAATGGCACAGCTTGTCTTTATGTAGGATTTATAGGTGCTAACTCAGCGGTGAAAGTATCATGGCACCATTTTTTTTAAAGTGTACAGTTGATTTTATTACTTATGTGAATACCATACTAACTTTTATTTTCAGAGAATTAACCAACAAAGAGCGTGATCATACATTTTTTTCAACAGGACCTTGCCACATTGCTGACACTGCAAATAATTACATAAGAGCAATTCACAATGTTTTTACAAAACAAGAGTTATTAGTAGGGATTTGTGGCCTCTTCAGTCCCCAAACTTAACAGCCTGTGATTATTACATCTGGAGTAAACTAAAAAATGCTGTGTACAAGATGAATCTGCACAAAAACTCAAAGATAATATTCAACACGAATTTTTCCACATTAACTGCAGAAAGTGATGAATAATTTCCTAAAGAGAGATGTCAAAATGGATGGAGAATGAAGGCAGGTCACTTCAACATCTCATTTGATAATTTGGTAGGTAATGAGCCTCTTAAATTGGTTTGTGTATTGTATAGTTGGTTTGTTTTATTGCTTTACCCACCAGCTAATCACTGAGACTGGGCTGGCCAACTAACTGGTTAATGAATGGCATGCTCCCTCATAGGCAAAACACTTCAGAGGAAAACAGACTGATCACACTGTGTTACCAAACCAACTCTACATCAATATTATTTTACTACTTCATGGTTAATAGCTTCAAGAGTAGAAGTTCATATAGAATCTGTCACTTACAAAGAGTACAGTAGTACACATTCTTCTACATTCATAAAAAATAGACCATACATCTGTATAACTGGTAGCAACAAAGTAACACCTAGAACTCAGGAATCAGAGAGAGAAGGGGGGGGAAGCAGAAACAGATACATCACTGTCTCTCAAATTTCGCTATATGCATGTTACATATATACCAATATAAAATCATTAGTGTTTTGGAATGAGTATCATATATTGTCACTCGTATATTCCTTTACAGAATAGATCTTTTTGCACAGATATTTTCTAAGAGCAGATTTGAAGGATTTACCATTGTTTATTAAGGCTTTTAGGCTAGAGGGAAAAGAGTTTTCCATTAAAATATACTTGTAGTAGATTCCCTTTGGATGGCAAGAAATTAGACTATGTAGATTTGTTTTTTGTTTAATATTTTTGTCATGTGTATCTTGACACATCTTGTATGGTTTATTATAATTTTTTCTTCATTTGTAAAATAAAATTTTATAACAGATAATATATCTATTATATATATTCATATGGAAGAGTTAAATTTTCAAATTGCCTAAAGAGGTTTCTGCATGAATGTCTGCTATGTGTGCCAGCAATTATTTGTATGACTTTGAGTTGACTCAACTCAAGTCAAAGAAGAGTATTCATTCATATTCCCAAAAGATTGTGGCCATGATCTTCTTGATTGACTGAGTGACCTTGGCCTTTAGAGGAGGTGCTTAGCCAGTTTTACCTCTGCCACTCCATTGATTCTCTTTTGGATAAGGGATCATAGTAGAGGACCATAGTTTCATCTCCTGTAACAATGGTTTGCAAAACTTCTCTCTCGTTGCCATGGCAAAGCTTCAAAATTGCCTGACAACAGATCGCTCTTTGCTGCTTTTGGACTGAAGAAAGAAGTTGAGGCACCCATCTTGCACTAATCTTATTCATGTTTAAATGTTCATGAATAATTCAAAGGACTGTTGTTTTAAAATGGCCCAATGTTGCTGCTATTTCTGTAACTTTGAGCTACTGGTCTTCCATAATATCTCATTCCACAAGAGTGATGTTTTCAGGGGGAGCTCCTCCAAGGGCCGACCTGCACACTCTTTGTCTTCAATACTTTCTTGACCCATTTGAAAAAGTTTGGCCCATTCTTTTACAGTAGAATATGAGGGGGATGCTTCCCCATATACACCATCCAATCACTGTTTAATTTCATTTGGAGTAAGTCCTCCTTTTGTGAAGAACTTAATAACAGCTTGATACTCCATTTTGAACATGTCACAATCTTCTACACATAGCCTTCTTTATGCAACTCTATCTGAACAATTGAACACAGTGGAGCAAAGTTACAGCTGCAATTATTAACTTAACAGATAAGGTATCACACCAGATAACAATTTTGTGAAGGCAATAATCCTTAATGGCAAGGCCGGAAACTTATGGACCTGCTCTTGTAACATTGAGCCACATACTTACTCTCTATTTTCATACTGGTTATTTTATTTAAACATAATCTCACTAAACTGATAACCATTTTTCCATCTGTCTCTATCTTTCTTCTCTGATCACCCCAGCATCTATTACAACAAAATCTTACTCCATGACAATCCATTTTCCTATTATTTCAATTTCAATTCCTTCTCACCACCATTTCTCCTATTTTTTCAATTTAAACCCTTTTTAAATACCATGATTTCTTTTCCTTTTCTTGTTTATGTTTGGAATGCGGTAATAAAACTCTATGTTGAGTGGGCTGAATATCAGTAGGATATAATCCAAGGTAAAAGTGGATTCAATAACTATTATAATTATCTTAAATAATTTATTAAACAAAACTGTGCACTCATTTTTTTTTTGGCAAAATTTAACAAATATAAGTAAATAATAAAATTCAATGTGAGGCGTGAGGGGCTGGATGTTTCTAATTACTAAGTTCTTTATTGAGATATTTCAGTTTAAGAGGTTTTTTTTGTTAATATACTGATGCTTTAACATCTCAGGTCATCAGTATCCCATTCAATTCAGGGCTTGAAACAGCCAATAAATTTTGCTCAGAGGCCTCTTCTTTCAGGCTTGAGATAAATCCATGACATGGAATCCACCGCTTTATTCCCATTTTGAAGGAAGCCATATTTAGTATTTTTTATGTCCAAAAATATCTATCGACCCTGGCCAGGATTGAACCTGAATCTTGGGTGTATGAGGCTAGTATGAGTTTAAGAGTTAATCTGAACTCAGCATTTTCCACTATTATGAGGTTGGTTTGATAAGCAACTTGGTTTGCAATCTAATTGAGAACAACAACATCTGTATATGTGATCATAAAGTTTGCTTTCTATTTATCAACATTCTATGGTCACAAGTCATTCTGATGTTTTGGTGGCAGTAAAAAACAGATAAGATTGGAATTTATGGGGTGAGTCAATTCCTTTTTCTAGAAGAGGAAACAGTAAAGGAAATTTATGAGAGGATTTTGCCTACATTGGGTGATGCCTGCTCTTCTTATGATACTGTTCAATTTTGGGCAAATGAGTTAAAGTGTGGCAGAAAAAGCATTAAAGATGCACCATGCTCTGGAAATCCAAAAGCAGCTATGAGGCTAAAAGTCATCAATGAAGTCCATATGTATGTTTGGGTGACAGATGAGTGAAACTATGTGAATTAGCAAGGCCATGAGCATCTCAACTGAGTGGACTTAGATGGGTCCTACATCTATTCACTCCAAAAAAGCAAAATCACATGAAAACATCAATTGCCTGTTTGGAAATGTTTAAGAAAAATCCAACCAATTCTTCTTAAACATGAAATGTGCATTTATTACGACACACTGGAAACAAAAAGTAGTTCAAACAGTGAACTGCATGAAGCAAACCTGCTCAAAAAGATGAACTGTTTTCCATCTGTCGAAAAGGTGATGACTTCAGTTTTTTGGGAGGCAAAAGGGATTCTTTTCATTGATTACTTGGAGAAGAGGAAAACTATTACTGAGGAATACTATGCATCATTTTTGGAGAGAATGAAGGCTGTGGAAAAATGTCCAGAAATGCCCCCCCCCCAAAAAAAAGGTATTGTTTCACACCAATGCAATGTGGCTATGCATTCAAGTTGCGTTGCTAAGGGCAAATTGACCAAACTACAATTTAAATACTTCCAGTTGGTCCTGTGGTGTAGTGGTAACCATACTTGCCTCCTAAATCTAAGATTATGGGTTTGATCCCAGCCAGAACCAATAGATTTTTTCGGGCGTAAAAATCATAAGTATGGCTTCCTTTAGAAGCTGTGGGTCCCCTATCACACATTTACTGCATGATAAAGAACCTCGAGCGTGAAAAAAGAGGTCTCTGAGCAAAATTTGTGGACTGTTTCATGCCCTGATTTGAATGGGATGCTGATGACCTGAGGTGTTGAAGAGCATCCATAAAAAAAAAAAAATCTCCCGCATCCACCTTGTTCATCTGACCTTGCTTTCTTGAACAACCATCTGTTCCTAAAACTCAAAATTTTCCTGGATGGACACAAATTTTAGTCAAATGAAGAGGTTGTACAGAAGGTAAATGAGATTTTTGAGGGCCTTAAAAAATCTATTTCCATGAGGGAATTAGAAATCTGGAGAAATGTTGGAGCAAGATCACTGAACTTTAAGGGGACTGAACTTACTCTCTTCAATATCAAAAATCCCCCATACAAAGTTTATCTATTCTATAACATAATATACTTTTCTATATTATGTGCATATTATATTATATTATATTGGTGCAGATAATTGCCTTGATATAGATAATAATTATCAGATTGAGCAAGATCTTGGTCACATCAACGCTAAAAGTAGGCATACCAATGTGAAGTTTCTGGGACTGTTAGATAGGCATGATAGGCCTTAGCTTCATAGGAGGGTGCATAGTATGAATCTGAGGCTTGAGCTTGCATTGATGACAACCAGAAACTTCTTCATTTATATGATAGATGTAAATCACCTAGGTAGAGATAATTTTACTGTACATGGTCTGCACTTGAATTCTAGAGGCAAAAAGCAGCTTTCGCTCCTTATTGCTGACAGAATCAAGGGTAAGATTCCTGTTGTTATAAATAGTTTAAGGTCCCGTTTTTTAGGATAAAGACACTTGATCCAGGGCTGAAAATAATCAAGTCAAACTTAATAATAGTTCATGTTAAATCAAATGACAATCGTATCAATGATCATGATAGCACAGAAAATGAAGTAAAATTGAAGAGTATTCAGCAAGCAATAAAAAATCTCTGTATATTTCATCAAAACATTTAGAGAACTGAAAAGTAAAACAGATGAACTATTAATCAGCTTAACTTGTGACAGTATAAAACCACATATTATCTGCCTATCTGAACATCATTTGAAACAATAGGAATTATCACAATTATCATTACATGGTATTGTCTGGGAGCAGGAGCTTCAAGAAAAAAACTAAATAACGGAAGAGTTTGCATTTATGTCAGGCAGGATGTACCATACAAAACATTAGATGTATCAAAATTTAATTCAGAACAGGACATTGAATTATACACAATCCAATTGGATAGCAACAATACAAAAATAATTATAATTGCTAGTTATCGCTCACCGTTACGAAACTTTGAAACTTTTTTTATGAAGCTTGAAGATACCTTAAACTTTTTATTTAAGCCTAAGCATGAAATAATTATATGTGAGGACATAAATTGTCATTACTTAATGCCAAGTATAAGAATGAATTGACTGAATTCCCTTCTAACTGCATATAATATGGTTCATACAATTAACTTTCCCACCAAGATTGATAAAAACTATAGCACAGCAATAGATACTATATATTTGTAAATTCAGACAAACTGCCATTACCTTCATTGATCAATGGTCTCTCTGACCATGATGCTCAAGTAATAATGAAAAAAGAATTCTACAATAAAACTCAAAGAATGTTATAGATATATAAAATACAGAGATATTAATGATGCTTACCTCAGTAAAATGAGGAGACACTTCGACAAGAATCATGGAATAGTGGTTTCAGTGCAAATGATGTTAATAGTAAATTCAACAGTTTTTTACAGATTTTTAAATTGCATTTTAAAGCATATTTCCCACTAAAAATTAAAAAAAGAAGTTATAATATGAGCAGGGAATGGTTAACCCAAGGAATTAAAAAATCTTGTCAACATAAAAGACAATTATATAATGAGCAAAAGCTCAGTAAAGACCCTAAATTAAAAATACATTTTAGAAAGTATTGTAAGATACTTAGGAAAGTCATAAAAGCAGCGAAAGGCCTCCGTTACCAAACACTTATCAATCAGTCAAAAAACAAAATAAAAACTACTTGGAATATAATAAATCAAGAAACAGGCAAAAGTTTGCAACAAGATGACGCAATAATCTTAAATATTAACAATCAACAGATACAACACCCTACAGATGTAGCAAATGTGTTTAATGACTACTTTCTTAGAAACAAAAAATTTAAATTTATATTCAGGTGATAAAAGAGATGCTTTAAAAATTTTACAATCATCAACTCCCCCATCATTATAATGAATTCAAACCAGGTATCATCAGTCCTGGTGGTGTAGTGGTTACCATACTTGCCTCCTAAACCCAAGATCGCGGGTTCGAACCCGGCCAGGACTGATGGATTTTTTTCGGGCATAAAAATCCTAAGTATGGCTTCCTTCGGAAGGGAAGGAAGGGTCCCGTGTTGTACATTTACAGCACGAGAAAGAACCTCAAGCCTGAAAGAGAGGCCTCTGAGCAAAATTTGTCGGCCGTTTCACGCCCTGAGTTGAATGGGACGCTGATGGCCTGAGATGTTAAAGAGCGTTTATAAATAAATCAATCAAAAAAAAAAAAAAACACAGGTATCACTACCCCACTAGAAATTAGTAATATCATTAGAAAACTAAAATCAAAAAACTCTTCTGGCTATGATGAGATCAACAGCAAAGTCATAAAGGCCTATGCAAAGGAAATTAGTACCCCCCTTAGTCACTGATGTAATGAATCTTTAACATTGGGTGTATTTCCTGAGAGGCTAAAATATTCAATAGTGAGGCGTCTGTACAAAAAGGGAGAAAAGATATATGTCTGTAATTACAAACCTATAGCTATTTCACCTACATTTTCTAAGGTGTTTGAGAAAGTAATGTACATTAGGCATTACCATTACCTTGAAAGTAACAATATTCTAATTAGTGATCAGTTTGGCTTTAGAAAAGGAATTTCATCAGAAAGTGCAATCTATAAACTCACTAATGAAATTTCAACTGCATTTAATGAAAGAGCACATTAGCAGGAATATTTTGTGACTTAGCTAAGGATTTTGTATGAATCATGAAATTCTGAGAGATAAATTAGCTTTCTATGGAATAAAAAACTGATATTTAAAATGGTTTATATCCTAACCTTGACAAAAGGAAACAAATAGTAGTGATAAATTGTCCCTTCAATAATAAAAACAATGCCTAAGAGTGGGGAATGATTAACCAAGGAGTGCCTCAAGGATCTGTTCTGGGTCCTCTTTTTTTTCTGATATATATAAATGACCTGTCTTTATCTATCCAAGATGTAGGAAATACTGTTCTATTTGCAGATGACACAAGTATATTGATAAATGGAAAGAGCCTTAATGATTGTCATTAAATTAAATCTGATTCTCAGTTCATTGTGTGTATGGTTCAAAGCAAACAAATTGTCTCTAAATTCAGATAAAACAAGTGTTACGAAATTCATTACTCACAGACCTCCAGATCCACAATTACAGATAGGATATTACAACAGTGTACTTTCACAAACCAAATATATTAAATTCCTTGGTTTAATAATTGATAACCATCTGTATTGGAAAGATCATATTGATCTTATTACACCTAAACTAAGCAGTGCATGCTATGCAATATGTGCATTGAAAGCTACTATGGTAATTGTATATGACAAGTTCAATGTTCGTAGGTCTCTGTGGCTGCTCCACGAACTCACTGAATACTCCGAGAACTAACTAAAGAATAAATTTCCTTCTAATTAACCAACTTTTTTTTTTTTTTATCATTAACCTACATCTGAATATACTGTTCTATGTTGAGTATACGAATAAAGATATAAGTATAAGAAGCACTAAGTCCTCTATTCTAGATGAAAATATGCTGTCTCCAACATTATTATGAGAACACTTACAAGAGATAGGAACTGTTTCTTATAACTTGAGTTTTAGTACCTAATAATGTAGTGAGCATTTCAACAAAACCATTACATAATATATCTCACACAAATGCTTTCGATTTGTTACATAACCTCCTAGATGAACTAGTTACACTTGTGTTTCCCATTATCATCCAAAGAACTGGTAAAAGAACTGTGTATCTTCAAAAAAATTGCACGGCATACCATTTTTATATTAACGGCTCGCGCTTTTTCCGCTTAGTTTCTTTTGTGATTCCGGTTTCATTTTTTTTGCTCTAGGTCGTTTATAGTTTTGACAATCATATTTGAACATAATATTTCTATGCTAATTTACGGCATTATAGTTTTAAAAGCTTATGAAGAGCCGGCGGTTTTATATAATAAAGTATTGAAATAAGAGACGAAATTATTCCCATAGCATTCAAGTTTTATTTACATTTTTCTCCTCTGTTAGGTTTACCAATCATTCTGTAACACCTATAACTATCAACAGATTACCATTATTATCCATTACCGTTAACCCCATTTCATTTTTCGAAAACGCATACATACCTGGCCAAATGTATTTTTGCAAATTCTTATTAAAGACATCCCGTTGGCCATCTTTTCCCTCAAGGTTGCATAAGACTTTCGTATTTGTTATCGCAGCTTTAGATATGATATCCTTGCTGTCATACCCAAAGCCAAAGATTTTTCAAAAGAACTAGATAGTAGACACTAGAAATTAATTTCTCTATAAGTAGTCATTTGGCTATTGCCCATAGCAGACGAAACGGTGACGTCACCAGGAATCACAGGGATGCATAATGGCTCGTACAAAACAATATACGTAATTTGGCAACTTCCACCAGACCTCGTCAACAAAGTTTTAGACAACATAAAAACATCTAATTCTGTTATTTTATTGTTATTAGATTTATATACACTTTTTGCACAAACTTGCACTACATAGTTATTATGTATACATACATCGACATGGCAATGACAATTAGCTAATTAATTATTCAGTCATGTTAGTCATGTAGGATTTATGGACATTATTATTATTATTATTATTATTATTATTATTATTATTATTATTATTATTATTAATTTAAATCAGAAGACAACAAATAATAAATAACACAAACAAAATAACCATTAACTATTAGTTTTTTTTTTTTGAATGATTTATTTATGGACGCTCTTTAACAGCTCAGGTCAACAGCGTCCCATTCAACTCAGGGCGTGAAAGGGCCGACAAATTTTGCTCAGAGGTCTCTCTTTCAGGCTTGAGTTTCTTTTTCGTGCCGTAAATGTACGACACGGGACCCGGCGTTACTTCCCTTCTGAAGGAAGCCATACTTAGGATTTTTACGTCCCGAAAAAATCCATCGGTCCTGGCCGGGTTCGAACCCGCGATCTTGGGTTTAGGAGGCAAGTATGGTAACCACTACACCACCAGGACCGACTTAACTATTAGTATAGGCATATATATGGGCACATAACTATAAAACCACATTTATGTATTTAACTAATGAATTACACGTAGATTAGTGTATTATCAGTTGAAACTTAGTGATTTAACATTTTCTTCAAACTCATCCAAGTTGCAGTAAACATTAATTTTAATAACATTCGCATTCAGTTTTAAAGAATTGTTTGTTTATTTTTTTTAATCCAGGGTGCTAGCATATCGTAAATTAAAACTGTAATGAGTTTGTAATTATTTTGTGTTATAACCAAATTTGAATTCTTTAGATGCCTTTTATTTCTGAGTACACTTGTATAATTAGGTATTAAAAGACAGCATGCTCTTCCTTCTATACAATAACAATGGTAAATTATGAATCGTACTTTGTGGATAATAAAACATTCATGCATTACCTGCCATAGTCCTTTGATACATCTTACAACCCTCTTTTGCCTTACTATATCTACATAAGTAGAGCTTCCCCGGTATAGTATACCAATTACAGGTGCAGATAGAAGAAAGCATAATGTGGCATTAAAAATTATTTTTCGCTAATAGATATTATCGAACAATCAGAAACTCCAAGCTCAACTGGAGACAAATTTGGATTTTGGCAATATTATACATATAAAAAAAAAAAAAGATCTTCATAACTTCGTTTCTCTAAATTTGAACAGCATTTTGAACTCTAGATATTCTAGTTAAAAACGTTTAGTATATTATTTATATTTTTTAAGCAGACCCTATTGGAGATTATTCTGAAAAAACTTACTATTGTCTTTACTTGTTTAAGTTACAGGAATGTGTTGGATTTTGTCAGTGATACAAGTCAGCTTACAAAATAAAAGAAACGTAATATAACAATTAAATGCACCAATTATTTTTGTCAATTTAGAAATTTTTAAAACTATATAGACATTTCTGAATTTAAATTCATATTTGAATGTTTGTATTTTTAAAAGTGCTTTGGAAAAGTAATTCTAGCAATGAAGATACTGTTTAAAATAAATTATTTATAAATTAATGTTAACGATTAATTTTATTATAATATTGGTGAACATCGAAAAAGTGCGCCTAATGCATATATTAGGCTTTCAGTCAAAACCCGTTTTTTTTATACTTATTATGGTTATTAAAACTGGCCGGTGGAAAAATCAACTGCACGCATCTTTAAAGAGGAAAAGACCAGAGCATGTCACCTGTTTTCCACGTTGTAAGCTGCTAAAATTGTGCTTGAATTTCAATGTCCGTCAAATTACTTTCCTAATTTTTGTTAGGAACAGCAGAAGTCTCCATTTCCTACCGTTATTCCTCATCTCCAAACAGTGTCTACTCATTCATCTCGTATGAAGATCAGGATCTATAGAATCACTACAACATTATTTACATCAAAGTGTCATTTAGGTCATACTCACGCGCAACGGATGTAAGCGTTACGTAGGTCTTCGGGCTGATGTAACAAAACTAGACACCTTCATCTTAAATTCTATGCAAAATAGGACAATACTTAAAATAGATGTTTGACACCCTCCCGAATGGAAGGCAGCCACTCGAGAAGTCCTGAAGAATATGTTCAACTGTCATTTCAAAACGTCTGTTTCCCTCTCCCGTTAAGGAACATCTACTGCTCTTGCACGAGGTGAATATGGCCATAAAGTTTGGGCAGTAAAATCCATTGCCAAGAAGGAAAGCAAAATATGCAAGTGCTTCTCTTGTGGGTTTCATTGGAGTTCCCATGGGAATTCACAAGGTAAATGATGTTTAAAAAACCAAGCGAAACTTTTAATTTTTTTGTATGTAATGCTGCCAATATAAAGAGCTTGCATATTGTGCTAATGTGATAGACTACACATCGTTGATACAAATTAAATGTCCTCATAAAGATTGCATCTGTGAAATCGACATCTAAGTGCCCACAGTGTTAATTTAGTTTAGTTCCAGGAGCATTCAGTGAGACCTATGAACATTGAACATGTCTTTTACAATTACTGCAGTAGCGCGCATACTACTTCTACAAAAAATATGCTCATCTCCATAAATAGTTACAATAAAAATAAAAAAAAAAAAAGAAAACCTAGAACAACCCAACCTAACAACAAAAACAGACAAGTCACTTAATCATGCAAATTTTACTATATACATGTTTACATATGAATTGATATAAAATCATTTAACTCAGTATTATATTGCAATTCATATATTCCGTTACAGAATAATGGGCCTTTTAAATAGGTATTTTCTAAGAGAAGATTTAAAGGTATTATCGTTATTTATTAAGGCTTTTAGGCTGAGGGAAGAGCATTTTGTACTAAAACGCATACATAATAAACACCTTTTTTGATGGCAGGAAAGTGTTGAAGTCTGTCTATGTAGATTTTCTTTTTGTCTAGTATTTTTGTAATGTATATTTTGATTTTGAACAAATTTTTGTTTATTTCTTGTATGAAACTTCACGAGGAATAATACATATTCACAAGGAAGAGTTAATACTTCAAATTGCCTAGAGGTTTCTGCGTGAATGTCTGCTATGTGTACCAGCGATTATTCGCATGACGTTTTCCTGTGATAAGAAGACATGTTTACTTTTAACTGAAATTCTCCAAAATATTATACCGTATTTCATTATTGAGTTGAAATAAGCAAAATAAACTAGTTTTAAAGATTTAATTGACTCCATCATCACTAATGCATGTATTGCATAGCATGCACTGCTAAGTTTAGGTATGATAAGATGTATATGGTCTTTACAACCAAGGATTTTAATATATTTGGTTTGTGAAAGTACACAATATTTCTAATTGTGGATCTGGATATCTGTGAATGATGAATTTCATAACATTTGTTTATCTAGATTTAGAGACAATTTGCTGGCACAATCATTAAGACTATTTCCATTTATGGATATTTTTGTGTCATCTGCAAATAGAACAGTATTTCCTGCGTTTTGGAAAGATAAGGAGATATCATATATATCAGAAAAAGAAACGGTCTCAGAACAGATCCGCGAGACACTCCATGATTAATCATTCCCCACTCTGATACATTGTTTTTATTTTTGAAGGGACAACTTATCACTACTTCTTTTTGTTTCCTTTTGTCAAGGTAGGATATAAACCATTTTAAATATTGTTTTTTTATTCCTTAGATAGCTAATTGATCTATCAGAATTTTGAGACGACATAATCGAAAGCCTTAGCTAAGTCACAAAATATTCCTCCTATATGTACTCCTTCATTTAATGCAGTTAAATTTTCAGTAATGCTTTTATAGATTGCATTTTCTGTTGACATGACAAGAATACTAGACAAAAAGCAAATCTGCATCGCCCAACTTCAGCACTTTCATGCCATTAAAAAGGCATTTATTGTGAATGCATTTTACTACACAATGCTCTTCGCTCTAGCCTAAAAGCCTTAATAAACAATGATAATTCCTTTAAATCTGATCTTAGAAAATACCCATGTAAAACGGCCTATTATTCTGTAAGGAAATATATGAGTGAAAATATCATACTACATAATATATCAATGTATATGTAAACGTCTATATAGTAAAATTGGTATGATTAAGTGACTTGTCTATTTTTGTTATTGGGTTGAGTTGTTCTAGGTGTTCTTTTTCATTTTTATTGTAATTGTTTATGTAGATGTAGACAAAAGTTTGTAAACGTAGATTGAAAGCTACTGTCATAATTATATATGACAATTTCTATGTTTATAGGTCTCTGTGGCTTTTCCACGAAATCACTGAATCCTCCAGGAACAAACTAAACTAAACCAAACATGAATTTGTATGAATGTACAATTGTAGATGATTCACCGGTTTGAATATGCGGTTCAAGAATGTATGACGCATGGTCGCAGTTACCTAATCGGGAGAATCTCCCATTAAATGAATGAAGGCTTTCGTGGCGATTCCTTATAAACTTAATTCTTTTGCTGAATAAAAACTGGATGGTAGTGAAAGTGCTTGTTTGCTGCTTTTCGCTGCAGGAGAACTTTGACTATTTTATTCCGAGTTCCCCTCCCTGGTGCTCCTCTCCCATAATCCCACCCACCAAGGCAGCCATATTAGTGCGAGGTGGAGCAGTATTAGTAGGGTAAGCTGGATTCTGTTAAAGGATAATTGAAAAATATTGCTTTTTGAAGGTGGATTGAGGTCCTAATAGATGCTCTTGTTGTATGGAAAATGTGAAAGCAAATGAATTCGTGGAAATTTAACAATAACTTTTATCCGTGGAGAACAAGTAAGTAACAGACGGAGACGTCAACAGTTACAAGTGCTAATAGATACAGATAGCAATCATGGCCGAGAATGTCAAATATTAAAAGGAAGAAGTTTTAACTGTAGTCTTTATTTGAGTGTATGAAAGTGTTAGTGTTACGGGTATTTTCACTCAGGAATATGTGGGAATTATTGTCATTCTATTATTAATACTAGGACTGCAAAGGACGTTCCTGTTGTGTGGGCAGCAAAACACAATTCTCCATATTTCTGTGGTTTCCGGAATCATTATCTGAAGTGCGTTTAAGTATTTTATATAGAGCTTGGGATGCTGTAAATTCGTGTTAAATATCAGCTGAGGTACTTAGAAATGGATGTATTTCAATGGAAATGAAAAATAGTGTCAGTAACGTGTGACATTGACGATTATGCCTGCCGTTTACAGATGATTATAATTACTTCATTTGGGTGATCCAGTTACTTAGCATTCAGACACATTATAGCATCAGAAATCTTTCGGAATTGTCTACATGAATGAAAAATTCTAAGTTTTATCATATGTATATTAGAAAATTCCTCTAAGCTGCTAGCAGTCAAATGGGGAAATTACGGAACAGATGATGTTTAAAGGAACCGTCCGTATTTTGTAAGGGTTTTTCAGTTAAAACAAATAGGATAATGAAATTAGAGGTTTGGAGCAGCAGAGGAAGTGTGCAAATATATTTGTAATATTAATTGTCAATAAAATATTTAATGGTAATACACATGAAAGAGTTGTAGTGTATTAGAATTAAAGTATGTAATTTACGGTGATCATTAAGTTTATGGTCTTTGACTGTTGGCACAGTAGACGATTTATAATTTTTTTCTCTTTTAATAAATATGTTTTATGCTTATAGCTAACTTGTAAAGTGTTAGATATATGTAGAGGTATTCCTCATAAATGATAAACATCAAAAATAGGTATATTAAAGCAATAATGAGATATATTGAAGAATCATGTGATTGTGGTTGGTTAAAATATCGATATTATTTTTGCGAAATATATGAAAAGCTCAAATTGTATACAAACGTCCATAATTGCACACATAAAACAAATGAGTTGAGTTCCCAATTCTCAAAGATTACCGCACACTGCTCTACCAGGATTTACAAGCTTGTATAAACTTATGACAAAATGAGTGTATACATTATTACAGAAAGTTTAATTACTGGGGAATGAGTACAGATATTATTTTAGTTTGAAGCTCATGGGTTGCAAGTACCCAGTCATAAATTTAGATGTTGCATTATCTTAAGGGCTGTCTCCAAACTATCTTCAGTAGTTCACTTTTATTTTTCTCTTCAGTAGTTCACTTTTATTTTTCAGAGTTGCAAATGCCTACACAATTTTACCATATAGTACTGTTCTGCTGTATACCTTATATTTTTTGGCACCAGAACAAATCTTGCCTCGGCTTCAGCTTTTTCTCAACAGTTGTGCATCTTTTCTAGTAATTCCATGCTTGTTTTTCTGTTTTGCCAACCCAATTATTATATAATTTTATGATGTACCAACATGCTTATATGTTTTTTTCAAATAGGAGGCAAATGGAGGCTGTTTGACTGCAGTGAGTGGCAGTTCACTGGATCCTCCATTTCCTAGGATTTATCCAAGGTTCGGTTTAGGTTGGTGTATGTGAATATGAGTTTATTAATAATAGCATTTTTTCAATTGTTGCACTGTTAGCATGGATGTATGTATGTGTAATTTGTTTTCTGACATCACCTATTTCAACATGGATGGTACAATTTTGTTGTGTTCATAATGCAACATCTAAGAACAGATAGTTTGCCATATACCATTTACCCATTATTTCACCTGTATTTTATTTTCTACTTTGGAAACTCATTTCTATTATCTCTAGTAATAATGTCTGCACGTAATCCTTTATTTCAGGTAACTTTTTACATGGTTTATGAAAATTATTCATCATTATCCCTTACATTCCTATTTCTAGAGTATTTCTTACATTTGAGACAGCCATTATGTAAGCAGATTATGCAGAAATTTTGTCTTTCACTCAATTTATAAAAGTGGATGCACTATTTTGAGAGGGTGGGTGGCATACTAGCTTTTAACCAAGTCACATCATCTCCTAATACTGTTTATTACACACTCTCTTGTTATTCCAGGCAAGTTTAACATTAATTTCTGCTTATATGGAAGTTTCACCTGTTCCAAACCAAAGTTTGTGTGCATTACCAAAAATTTCCATTTTCACAAAGTTGCAGAGAGAACAAGATGAATAAAGACAAACCTTCAGGTGGTGATGTGAAGCAAGTTGCAAGGACATAATTTGTAACTAAAGGTTGTGTTTGCAAAGATAATGCAACAAAAATTATATGAGCTCAATACTGTTATATAAAATACAAAAGAAAAATTGTTTCCACATGTACAAGAAAAATCTGTGAAATAGCAGTATATGCATCCCACAAGTAACTAGAACTTATCTAGAATAACAGGCTTGCCCATTTTCATAAGTGCAAACCAAATAAACACGAGTGTGCCAAAATGGAATTCCTAATCAATTCACATATATACACACAAACTAACTTATACATAACCTCGAGTAAATTTTAAAACTGGAGGACCCTGTGGTTTATTTTGTTTGTAATATCTCCACTGCTCTCCTGTTATATTATGTAAGTTTAGAATAATTTAAAGTAAGATGAATGTATTGAAAGTTTCAGTGAAAAATCAAGCACATGTACTACTTAAATGAAAACCATTCAGAAGAAATTGATATAATTGTGTGTCAATCCTGTGTTGAATAGATGAGATAATTGTTTCAAAGCTGCCAAGTGCATTCAATTTATTTTGTTATCCTCCATGAATTTTTCAGACATTTGTCTCAAACATCTGCTCCAGTAGCAAGCAAATTGGTTGGTAGAAATGAAAAAATTTCAGATTTTACAACCTAATAATTCTCAATTAGCATTTGCTTAGGAAAATTGTAATTTTATTGCTGATGTAGTGTTGGAATTGGAAGTGTCTAACTATCCACGCTCACATTACTGGGTTTCCAAAATTATTGAATTAAAGAGCAGGATAAATATTATATCTTCCAATTATTTTGGTGAATTAGTAGAATGATGAATTAATGATTGCTTTATTCTACATATTTTCTTTACATTATCTTTTACAATTTGTAAAACTATTTTTAGAATGCTTTAGGATCTTGTACAATGTATCTGGTTATATATGTAATTGATGCTACTTTCCACTAGCTACACATTTCAATATTATCTGAATAAATATATGCTCCTTTCATTTAATCACTTTTTTCCACCACTTCTCACTTACCTTCGCTACATAGTTACCACATTTTCTCAAAAACTCCTTTTTGCCAATTCCAAAAAGTGAATTATAGTATTGTAGAAGGGTTTCAGTGACCCATTAAGAAAAGTAATTCATATCAATGTGTTGCAAAATGTTGGTGACTTAGCAGCAAACACAATTGGAAAATATATGATCTCGGTAAGCTATTTATAATTTTGAATGTTTTATTTTACGCAATGAATGTAATCCAAGCATCAGTGAAACATGTTTCACAAAGCTGTGAAAAAGTACAAAATTTTTCCCAATTCTAAATCGCTTAAACACTCTGATATTATGGTTGGGTGTCTTGCTCTCACAGATGGATATAAGGAAGGAAATGTTCCAGGCCTAAGTTAAGGGTACCTCCCCAGCATTTGCCGTTTATGAGGACTGAGGAAACCCTGGAAAAAACCTCAGTCAGGGAGGATGGTCCTGGCAGGATTTGAACCCCCAGACCACGCAGTCACGAGTTTGCGCCTTAACGACCATGGCCATCCGTAGGGAGTCCTTATGCATATTGTGCTGAATACACAAGAAACTCAAATTTTCATAAAGAGGGGCTTCTTGTATACAATTTGAATTTTAGAGCACCAATAGCAAGTGTTGTGACTTCTCACACAATCATTTTGGTAGAATCAAGCCTCATCTGAAAAGATGCAAGCTGTGTGTCAATTATCCATTCATTCACTGAAGAAAGAAACTACTCACAATAATGCAGATGTGTTACAAGATAGCCTGGTAGGCAAGAATACACATACACTTCTAAGTTTTGAGTTTTAGCAATTTTGTTGTGCATATGCAGAAAATACTGAAACTCCTATTTATGCCAATTTTGGTAGTGGTATTGTTGGCAAACATTCAAGATTTGTACCATTTTCGTAAAATTTGTCTTCTGTTAAAATTGAAAGATTTTGCATGTGTTTTTATTTTGGACTGAACTAGCCAGTTGTATCAAGTTTATGATGAAACTTCCATATTGGTATATCAGAGAAATTAGTGTTAAATTTACCTAAAATAACAGAAAAGTTCTTAATTAGCTGGTGAGTTGACTTAATACTCTTATGTTCCACTTACCATTGAATTATACAGTTGATTTTGCAGGCAGATGCCTGTGAAACACATTCTGTATAATTCAATGGTAAGTGGAGCATAAGAGTATTACATTAATGTGTAATGTACCAGAATTAAGAATATATTAATTGCTTCAATCTATCCAACACAAAATTCATTTTAAATTTAACAGGACAGTTAATAAAACAGTATTAGGAGATGTGACTAGATTAAAAGCTAGTATGCCAAGCACCCTCCCAAAAAGTGCATCTATTTTTGTAGCTGAAATCCTACAAAGGAGAAAATTGCTGCATAGTGTGTTACGTCCCGATTGTACCAACAGTAAGAAATATGCTAGAAACTAGAATACTAGGTATAACTGTGAAAAATGGTGAATAACATAAACCATGTAAAGTTAGTTGAAATAAAAGATTATATGCAGACATTACTAGATAAAAGTAATTAGTTTTCCAAAGTAGCAAATAAATACAGGTAGAATAATGGGTAAGTAGAATACAACAAACTATCTGCTCTTAGACATTGTGTTATTAACATACCAAAATTGTACTTGGCCATATTAAAATATAATGTCAGAAAACAACAGATACATCCATGTTAACAATGCAATTAGTAATCAATTCATGTATACATACACACTAACCTAAATGTAACCATGGGTAAATCCTAGAAACTAGAGGAACTAGTGCTTTACTTCCACTTCCTATGGCCTGATGGCCTTCGTTTACCTTCTATATGAAAAAAATAAATGCAAACATGTTGGTGATTTAAAATCTATAATGTTTGGGTTGGCAACTGTGCAAAACAAATGTGGAATTCCTAGGCTCAAGATGAGGCATAACATTGAGAAAAACCTGAAGCTGAGGCACAAATTTGCCCTGATCATGAAATATATGAGACATGCAGCAGAACAGTACTATATAGTAAAATTATATAGGTGTTGGCAACTGAAAAATAAATGACAATCCATTGAAGATAATTTGCAGTTCCAGATGGGGAAGATGAAAGACAGATGTGTGAACATAATTTATGTGGAAATTTGCTATATTCAATTAAGTTTACCACTGAAAACTTGCGACCACGAACTCCGAGCTATCATAATATCAACAAATTAAAGTTGGTTAAATAATGTGTGCAGTTACTGTATCATAAGTTTTTATAACTTCATAAATTTTGTTCAAGTGGTGTATCTATAAGGAAGTTTATACAATTTATTCACAACTTTTGAAAAGAGGACAGGCAGGCAGCAAGAAGGTACAATAATCTTAAGCATTAACAATAATGAGTTACAGCAAATTACAGGGTGAATCCGAACTCATACTTTCACAAGTTGTTGAGGGCTGTTTTCTAAATGTATTGATATAAGGAACCCCATAGTCTCTGATAATTCCATTGCTCATTATCGGGTCATTTCATTGCTTTTGTTTTGTTCAACTCAACTACCTTTGTATTTGTTTACTTGGAATATGATTTTTCCAAACAAAATGCAACCTTTCACTGCTATGGTAGAGCATAGTAGTTCATGTTTTCAATACTGTCTGCCACAGGCTTGAACTCCTGCTCAGTTCTCTCTCAGCTTTTGTTTCATGTTGTACATTATTTTTAGTGCATTGTTAGTGATATGGTATGGATAACTTATGCAGAATTAGCTGATATGTATCTCATTTACGGTTTCACTAAATGCAATGGAAGAGCAGCACAATGATGCTAATTAGAGCTAGCTGTTCATCACACCACAAAACACCAAACCACATTTGTTGTTATACACAGGCAGCTGCAAGAACCAGGCCCTTCACTGTTGGTATGCGAGATACTGGCTGTGAAAGGAATGTCAGAATTCCTGATCTTGAAGAAGATGTTTTAAGTGCACTATTCCTTGCACGTGTGCAAGCAGTAGTCGTTGTATATCACAAGAGGTGAACCTAAACCAAACAACTGTTTTGAATATCTTACATTAGCAGCAATTGCACCCATATCATTCACAAAGGGTCCAGGCATTGCAACCAGCAGACTTTCCACATCGAGTTAAGTTTTCTATTTGGTTCTTAGAGCGATGTGCCGACATTGAACATTTTTTTG
Source organism: Metallyticus violacea (assembly GCA_030762175.1). NCBI lineage: Eukaryota > Metazoa > Arthropoda > Insecta > Mantodea > Metallyticidae > Metallyticus > Metallyticus violacea. The sequence continues at coordinate 23,556,473 of CM060836.1, forward strand.
CTGTGATATTATACACAGTCTAGGCAGTGTTTACTAGACAAGGCATGTTCAACAATTGGAACAGCTATATCTGAGAATATGAATATCCACTTGCTGTGGTGAATTGAGTATACCAACAGGCATCTGAATGATTCGGCTGGTATCATTTACAATTCTGTGATTAAGCCTTATGTACTTCTGGACATACTGAATAGAGTAGTCTACAAAACATTCCTTAAACATGTTCTCCCACTTTTTCTGGAATGTGTGCCACTGACAATATGCAGGCATATGTGATTTTAGATATAAGTTCTTAGGAATATATCTAAATAACATATTGTCTTGGTCAGATCACATTGAATACATATGTAATAAAATTAGTAAAGCAATGTATACACTGATATTTCAAACCCATAGGTGATAAGCAGGAATTGAAAATGATTTATAATGGAATTATTCAACCACACATCATGTGGTATTGAAATTTGAGGTATACGTGTAAAGATTTTCTTCTTCTTGTTCTTCTTCTTGTTCTCCTCCTTCTCCTTCTCCTTCTTCTCCTTCTTCTCCTCCTTCTCCTCCGCCTCCTGCTGCTGCTGCTGCTGCTGCTCCTCCTCTTCTTCCTCCTCCTCCTCCTCCTCCTCCTCCTCCTCCTCCTCCTCCTCCTCCTCCTCCTCCTCCTCCTTCTTCTTCTTCTTCTTCTTCTTCTTCTTCTTCTTCTTCTTCTTCTTCTTCTTCTTCTTCAGTGTTTAACACCCATTTTTATACTGAGGGGCCACAAGGGGTGGACACTGATGATATATGAGATGAAAGGATAGATTAGGAAAGGATATTTTGTTAAGGAACGTTCCAGGCCTAGGTTTGGGTACCTCCCCAACATTTGCCATTAATGAGGACTAAGGAAAACCTGGAAAAAAATCCAGTCAGGGAGAACAGTCCTGGCAGTATTCAAACCCCAGACCTCCTGTTCATATGTCTGCGCCTTAACAACGTTGGCCACCCAAGGTAGTCAAAGAAAGATTTGCTTTGAAAGACTATTTATACTGCAAAAAAGTATTAGGATAATCCAGAACATAAAACCCACAGAGTCCTGTGTAAGTGGATTATTGAAAATACCATACAAGGGTAGGTCTATAAGTTTCTGGTCTTGCTGATAAGGATTATTCCCTTCACAAAATCCTTATCTGGTGTCCTACCTTTTTTGTTAATAATTGCAGCTGTAACTTCTGCTCTGCTATGTTCATTTATTCAGATATAATTGTATAAAGAAGGCTATGTGTAGATGATTGACATGTTCAAAATGGAGTTTGAGCTGTTATTAAGTTCTTCACAAAAGAAGGACTTATTCCAATTGAAATTAAACAGTGATTGGACGGGGAAACCATCCGCCTTATATTCTACCATAAAAGAATGGGCCAAACGTTTTTGAATGGATCAACAAAGCATTGAAGATGAAGAGTGTGCAGATCAGCTCTTGGATATGCTTACTCCTGAAAATATCACTATTGTGGAAGAAGAAATTATGGAAGACCAGAGGCTCAAGTTACAGAAATAGCAGCAAGGTTGGGCCTTTCTAAAACAACAGTCCTTTGAATTATTCAGAACATTTAAACATGAATAAGCTTATTGCAATATGGTTCCTGACCTCTTTTCTCAGTCCAAATGCAGCAACAAATCAACTTTAAGCATTTTTGAAGCCCTGCTATGGCAACGAGAGAGAAGTTCTGCAAACCATTGTTAAAGGAAATGAAACTATGGTCTACTGCTATGATACCTTGTCCAAAAGAGACTCAATGGAATAGAGTAAAACTGGGAAGCACTACCTCTAAAGGCCAGGGTCACTCAGTCAACCAAAAAGATCATGGCCACAATCTTTTGGGACTGTGAAGGAATACTCTTCATCGACTTCAAGGAGAGGAACACCATAGTAAATGGAGAGTACTATGCTGGCCTACTGCACAGACTACGTGCTTCCATCAAAGAAAAAAGGTGAGGAAAACTGATTGGTGGTGTGCTCCTTCATGACGTGCCAATGCACACAGCTCTTTTTGCAAAGGAAGCTGTAAAGAAATGTGACTTCAAGGAGATCGACCATCCACCCTTTAGCCCTGCTCTAGCTACCAGTGACACTTTCATTCTTTCAAAACTTAAAACTCAAGATGGACCTTCAAGGAAGGAAATTTAAGTGTGACGAAGAAGTGATGAATACTGTTTATGCCCATTTTGCAGACAAGACTTCTGATTGTTTTAGGTAGGGGGGATTGAAATGTTAATTCAAAGATTTGAGAAGTGTATTGCAATAAGAGGTAACTACATGGAAAAGTGAAATATGTTTTTTTGGGATTATCATACCTAGAAAATGACTAGACTGGAAACTTATGGTCCTATCCTCTACTCTTTATTCATTATACATAAGCAAAGCAATATTATTTGCTGCTGATAAACATCCTTTAAGAAATAACATATTTATGAACATAACACCACAAAAAATAATTATTATACGCCAAGAACAAATATGAAAACGATTCACTAAGATCCAAATATACAAGGACTTCTTCTATATAACATATTTCCAAATCATGTTAAACAATTGCAGGGCCATAAACAATTCAAATACAAATTGAAATATTTTCTGATATGAAAAAGTCTGTATTGTTTTAATGATTAAATAGCTAAAGCTTTGTAAGATGAAATTGTAAACATATAACTATGTACAAATTCCAACTGTAGAAATTGACAATATCCAACAGGTACCTGTAACCTCCATGGATAGTATAGTAAATTGTATTGAATTGAGCCGAACAAATTTTCTGAGGCAGAGGGAACTCCAATCCAGCTGGCACGGAAACTAAGGTATTCTTGGACATGAAATGGGTGGTAATTTTGCTCCGAGATCTCATTTTTGTAGGTTTGGAGTTCTTTAATGTATTGTAAATATATGATAAAGGACCTTTGGCTTAAAATCCCTCTTGCGCCTAAGATTTTTACATCCTGAATAACCTATTGATCCTGACTGGATTTGAACTCTTGGATCCAGAGGAGAGTATGCTATCTGCAGAACAAAGAGGCTGGCACTAGATAAAATAAATAACAAACCAGGCTATTTCCTTTTTATCATTTTATTAAGCACTCACAATAATCTTCATTTACATTTAAATACTTCCTTTTTTGGAGTCTTTTCCTAACATAGGCGCTAATATGGCAACAAGCTTCACACATTGTTCCTTCATTCTCTTTATAGGAGCTACGTAGTTATTTAGGGTTTTCATATACCCAATAAAGGTATAATCTAATGTTTAAAAAAAAGTTGATTTACTAGAAAATTGTTGCTCAACTATGAACCATTCCGTGCAATTATTGCTAGAAATTATGTACAAAATGTTACATCAGTTGGTAGTATCTTTGTGCGAGTTCCTGATGCAAGGCATTCAGAAGAAATTATTTACAATATCAGTGTTTTATGAATACCATGTAATCCATAGGCACATTCATTCATAGGGTGACGGACTCATACTAGTATAATATGCACATGTTATATGGCAGTTGTAAGCAGTATGTGTAGCAAAGGACAGTGTTCATTTGTTGTGAGGTAGAGAAAGACTTGAACAAGTTAATAGGTGATTATCATGGGCAAAATGGATTGCATGATTTTTGTGGAAGAAAGTGTTAAAAGGCAGAAATTTATAGACGTTAATTGTGGTATGTGGTCAAGAAGCTCCTGCACAGAAGATTACAATTGAGTCAGTGGGCAGGGAGTATTGTTTACAATTGAGTCAATGGGCAGAGAGTCTGCACACAAGAATGTGTGTACTGGTTGTCAATGTTTCAGTCTCCGATGAGCATTGAGATTGTCTTAATAGATTATGGCTGTTAGGTACATAACCTTTGATGAACTGCAATGTTAGACAGGCTTCAGCTGTGCAACCCTGCACACCATTATTCACAATGATTTGAATATGAAAAAAATATGCGCACATTGGGTTTCACTGTACTGGACACAGGCAAGAGGGACGAAAGGATTGAAGTCAATTATTGGCTATTGAAATGCACAATGAAGATTTTGTAGAAGCTGGGGATGAGTCAGCATCCAGAGAGTTCCCGGTCCAAGAAATTTTGTGTTATTTCATCTTTGGGCAAACAAATAATCTGACCCTTACTGGGACATTTCAGGCATACTATACTGCTAATGGACTGGCTTCCTCAAAGAAAGACCATCAACAGCATGGTATACTGCAAGACCCTCATATGACTTAGATGCAAGATTTAGCAATGGTGAAAAGGAAGTGGTGGACAGGAGTGTTCCTCCAAAATGATAATATGCAGCCCCATGCCAACAACACTACATCTGCAAAGTTGATGTTGTTGGGATTCATTGTTATGCTGAACCCACCATATTCACCGGATCTCATTACATCTGATTATGGTCGGTCCTGGTGGTGTAGTGGTTACTATAATTGCCTCCTATACCCATGATCGTGGGTTTGAACCTGGCCAGGACTGATGGATTTTTTCGGCGTAAAAATCCTAAGTATGGCTTCCTTCAGAAGGGAAGTAAAGCCGTGGGTCCCCTGTCATTCATTTATGGCATGAAAAAGAACTTCAACCCTGAAAGAGAATCATTTTTGAACTCCCCTCTTACGCATTATAATTCATAATACTTCTGCTGTCATTCGCCTATTCACACTGACTTATTTCTGGATTTATAGCTCAGCTGCCAATAACATTAATAGCTTTCTTTTCATTCACTTTTAACTTCATTTTCTTCACACTTCCACACCTAGGTAGCCATACTTCCAGCCATTTTAATTTCATGTGTGACATTTCAAGTCAGTATTTTTGGTGCATTCATCCTATATTAAAAGCATGTTTACCTGTAATACAAACTGTGCATGTTTCTTAGTATGTGAGAGCTAAACAATCAAAAAGGTTTAACTTTTTTTAAGATTGTAGGGACTTTAAAATTGATAATTGCCAGGTAAGAGGGTATTTGGTAGCTTGTGACATAAAGTACCTCCCAACCCGTTATTATATCCCAGTATCAACATAACTTTATGCAGCTCTATTCTGGTTAGAAAACTGAAATGCCTACTCATTAAGGCCTCTTCCTCCAAAAAGTGTAGACATTGTCAGCTGTACTCTAGTTACATAATATTGTCTTATTACAGAGGCTTAGAGGTGGAAGTAAATGAGCAGTAGTGTGTAACTTCCTTTGTTTTTAATAATGATTTGATGAAATTACTTCAGGGACTTGTTTAATAGAAGTGTTAAACCACATGGGTTTGCTCTTGATGTCTTGTTATGCCAGTGCATGGCATAATTCTATATTTACATTTTTTAAATAGAAGTAATTAAAGGAGGAGTGGATAAAGAGTGTACTTCGGGGAAATTTTGAAGTTGATGGTGAAACTGTAGTGTGTATTAAAACTTATTTGACCAAACTTTGTGGTTAGAGTGGATATTTTACCAGTAAATTTCTTTAATCTACCAATGTATGTGTCAGGGTGAGTGAGCAAAGAAAGGAAAAATTCAGAAAACATGTAGTGTGGCTTGGATTGGGAAGATGAGAATTTGATGAGCCTGATGTTATAATTGTTTTGATTTGTTTACATGTGAGGTTTGTAGATATTATACTGGTATTGTGTACCAGCATTATTACAAATTGTAGTATGTTAGTGAAGGAAAATAAAATACTCAAATATTATCACTAGAAGAGAGAAATAAATTAAGTCTACAGGAATTACTCCTATACTATAGGGGAACTACAAAAATCAATGAGAAATTTAAAGAATTATGAAATTATAGTTGTTGAGTAAGTGTAAATTCTATTAAAAGTTGACTGATAGAAGCAAGGACAAGGAAGAGAAATGGAAGAGTCCAAGAAAGATTTTATTGCTGGAATTATTGTGGCCTTTCTGTTAATCATCGGGGGGGGGGGGAGTTGAGCCCTGGTCCAACGGATTTGGAAATTGTTGTGGATAAGTTCTTGGAGCGAATGAATGGATTAGAAGTTTGCCTCAGTAATATGAATGTAATGTCTAAGGAGATTAGACAAGAGATATGTGAAGAATTGGGGACAATAAAAAGAAGATAGAAGTAATTAAAGTTAAGATGGAAAGGCTGGAGATTGAAAACCGCAAGAAATCTGGTATTTATTGAAATGGAAGAAAAGAAAGGAGTTGGGCCAAATCAGAATTGGAAGACATTTTGGAAAAAAAATTGGAGATGCAATTAGGAGGATGGGAAATTGTAGGTGCATACTGGGTGGGAAGTGAAGGAGGTACAAGATTGATTGTAGTGAAGTTCACCACAAAGAATATTGTGCACATGATCTTAATAAGCGAAGACTTAAAGGAAAAATATTTATTTTAATAAGGATTTAATCAAAGGAGGAGAGGCAAATTAAGAGGAGAATAATATCAGAAATGAAAGAAGCAAGAACATATGGGAAACCAGCCCACATACAGAAATATGCAATTATGGATGGAAGGATTGTGACCCTTAACAAAAGGAAACATGTTAATGGTAGCAATACATACAAGGTTAATCCTCAAAAGTCCTGCAAGGGGGTCTAGAAGTGGAAGACTGTTTATGGGATTGACTGTATGCCTAGTAAGGGAGAAGGGAGAGAAGGGAGAGTTGAGATCAATGGAAGAGCAGGGACTGGAATTCCAGGATTGTGGATGGGTTCGGATGACATCTCCATCCATTGGACAAGAACTGGACACGAGAGATTCAACAGCAAACGAGGTAGGAATTGGAGGAAGAAATAAGAGAAGAGGTTTGCCAACATCATGGGACAGCATTCTAAAGCCTGGTAACATGGGGTACAAAGGCATGCAGTATTGAGTTAAGAAGTTGGAAGAAGCTGCAGAAATTCAGATATAGAGTAGACTCAGCCTAGCATGAGGAGGAGTTCTGATCTGTAAGGTTGGGGTTTCTGGAACTGCAAAGGTCTGAAAAGTAGTTTTGTCAATGAGCGCTATTGGATCATTAGTAAGAAAGATATACATATTAACGGTAGTTGAAGCATGGTTAGAAGGGTGAGAGGAAATAAGAAAGATAGATTTTGAACTTTTGGGAAAAACTGGTGCAAGAAGGAATACCAAGGGGAGAGCCTCGGGTGGTTTTGGGTTGTTATAAGAAAAGAATGGAAGGATCAGATCAAAGAGTGGAGATCAAAAATGGAAGGGATAATGTGGGTCATATGGGCAAAGTTGGCATTTTGTGTGGGGATAATTTATAATCCTCCTAAAAATTTCTGGTTTCACAGCCCAGACCTCTTTCACTACTTAGGGAATGAGATGGAAGAAATCAGAGGAACTTCCTATGGTAGAATTTATAATACTGGGTGACTTTAATGCAAGAAATGGGAATCTGCAAGTGGAAGATTGGAGTACATTAGAGATTTAGCTAGAGAGCAAGATAAGAGTAAAGTTACTAGGAATAATGACAAAATAATAAATGAACAAGTTTCAAAATTTATTCAGCTTTATGAGTTTAATGGTTTGATGATTTTAAATGGAGATGTAAATATAGGCAAATTCACGTTTGTTAGTGCAGGTGCTCAAAGTTGTGGACTTTGCGGTTGGTAGTTTGGAGTCTTTAGACTCAGTGAAAGACTTCAAAGTGATGAATCTATTGAGCAATAGCCCTCATTTTCCCCTAATGGTGGAATGAAGGGGCAATTAAATATCAAGAAGAATGCTCCAGACTGAACCAAGGAGGTATTGGGTGAGAAAGTGGACAGATAATTGGAGTCAGGCCCAGGCTGGAGAGTTTTATTTAATTATAAATTCCGTAATGGCAAGATTGTGCGTTTATAGAATTAATTGGTACACTGAGTTTGACAAGGAGGGAGAGGCTCTTTGTTTATTAAAATTTGTGTTTAAGTGGGCAGGAAACAGGATGCTCATAAGGATGAGGAATAAATGGAATAACCACAATGACTGGTTTGATTATGAATGCACAATATTGAGAAGCTTGTTAAAGGGTGTCTTAATTAATTGCAGAGAAAATGCTCGGGAGATGCTCATAAGGATGAGGAATAAATGGAAAAACCACAATGACTTGTTTGATTATGAATGCAGAATATTGAGAAGCTTAATAAACGGTTTGTTAATTTATTGGAGAGAAAATGCTCAGGAGGATACAGAAAGATTGATGGAGCTAAGAGTTTTGTAAAAAGGTTATCAGATTGGAAAAAAGATGATAGGGGAAAGAAAAAAGGCCGTTGAAATACAGACGAAAATTGGATTGGGGAAGGCACAATTAATATGGAAAATTATAAGAAAATTTTACAGAAGCTAGAGAGATCAATTATGCCAGAGAATTTTAAAGGCCTATTTAAATTTAGGGACTGTGTGATGAAGGGTTGGACTTTGGAATGAGATGCTGGACAGACAGTTTTATTGTGAAGCAGTGTTCAAGTAGGTTCAGGAAGGGAAAAAGAACAAGGCAATAGGAAAAGATGAATTGCCAGCAGAATTTTTTGAGGTATAATGTCAGAAGCAAATCAATTAGAGTGCTTGACGGGATTACTGAATTCAATTAAGTGAACCAAGAGGACATCCGGGAGTAGGCATACAGCTATTATATGCCCATATATAATGGTAAAGGGTCTATTTTTGAACCAGGAAGTTCTAGGGGAATTGCTCTTCTGTAGAATTTTGGCAAGGTTTATGGGAATTTTAATTACAGAATAAGTGATTGGATAGAAAAGAATACTCCAATCTCCCCATTTCAATCAGGTTTTAGGAAAGGCAGAAAAACTGCTGATAATGTATTTGTTATTAAAACAATAAAGATAAATATTTATCTAACAAAAGGGGCAGATTATACACTGTATTTGTTGATCTAGAGAAAACATGATTGAATTAATAGAGAGGCACTATAGTATAAATTATGGCAAAGGGATGAATAAGGAGATAATTGTTTTGTTGAAGGAGTTTTATACAGGTAATATGTTCTGCGTTAGATGTGGTGAAGAGGATGTGACTGAGGAAGTTGCTCAAGACAGGGGGTTTAGAAGTGTGTAAATTGAGTCTGATTCTTTTCAATTTATTTATAGATGACATAAGGATAGGTTTACAGCAAGTGAATATTCCAAAACCAATATTAAATAATCTGGAGATCCCAGGCTTACTTTATGTTGACGATTTTATGGTTGCATCCATCACAGGAATAGGTTTAAGGTATGTATTATCAGAAATTATGAGGTACTGCAAAAAAGGAAATATAAAGTTAATTGAGCAAAGACTAAAATTATGGTATCTATAAAGGGATATAAGTTGAAGGATAAGTCATATATGGCTGGGCAGATTGTTCAGGAATTTTCCTATTTAGGAATGGTTTTGAGCACTTCAGGTCAATGGGAGAAACAAAAGAAACCTGTTTACTATCTCTGAAGTGATTAAAGAAATGCATGTTTGTTGCTCCCGAACTGTCGGTAAATTGGTTGGAAAGTTATATAGGGCAATGATGGAGTCTAGGTGGGCATATGGTATTGAAATATGGGGGATAGAGTAAAATTGGAAATGAGTAGATAGGGTACTTAGTAGTTTTTGTAAGATTGTTTTGGGAATTCCTAAAAATGCTGCAAATGCTGCACTCTTGGGGATGTTTTGTGTGAGAGTTTGTGATGGAAAGACTGTTTAAGTATTAGTTCAGGGTACAACAGATATTGCAGACCTTATTGAAATAATGTTTAATATTCCAAGAGTGTGGAATAAGTAATTGTTATTGGGTGCACAAAGTTGGGGAAAGAGTTACGGAGGAATGGAATGGAATACTATGGCTAAGAAGAGGTGACTTAGAGAGAGGTTTCTGGAAACACATTAAAGCAAAGTTTGATAATATAGATGGGCAGATGTTACATTCTATAATGAAGGAGAAGAGTTCATTAAAGTTTTATCAGGAGATAAAAGAGGATGCCAAAAGAGAAAGATTATTAGTAAATGCAATAAGCAGGAGAAAAATGGAATGGCATGGTTTAGATTGAGAATTTTGAGATTAAGGGGTTTTAGAACTAGTGGTGAGCATGGATTTTGTCCTCTATGTGGAAATGTAGAACATAACCTGTTTGAATACTCAGGAACTAGTGAATGGAGACAACTGATAAATGGGAAATGGTTGAAGTTAAATAAGTTAATTTCAGCTGAGAAAATGTTGAAGATCAAAGTCAAATAATGAATCAGGGACAATATTTGTATACAGTTAAAAACAAATGGATATGTCTATGAGGAGAGAGATTTTTGATTTGGATTGGGTATTTTCAAGGTAATTTGAATGGTAAAAATATGTAATTATTTACCACTGTGTTTGTAAAATTATTGTATTGACATGCATTTCATGGGTTTGTTCAGGGTAATTTGTATGTTAAAAATAATAATAATAATAATAATAATAATAATATTATTATTATTATTATTATTATTATTATTATTATTATTATTCACCAGGTGTTTGTAAAAATTCAATATTGGGCTGGTGTAGAACTTGGGTTAAACCAGGCCATATTTTTATATTGTATCTGACACAATAAATAAATAATTAATTAAATATTGTCTAATGATGCATAGGCTGCAAAACTTTTTGAATGTTGTACCACTTTGTACTTTGTTTCCTGATTTATAGTGTTAGTTAATGCATGTTGTGTTCTTGCAGGTTTATGCTGTGTGGGTGAGGTGGGACTAGCATCATGCCACTTCCACCCCCTCCACCCCCGGGGCCACCTCTACCTTTTGGGGGTGGCACAGCATCAAGTGGTGATGGCAGAAGCCTTCTTTTACAATCAATAAGACAAGGAACGACTTTGAAGAAGACTGCATCCAATGACCGTAGTGCACCACAGATTAGTGGTGAGCCTGAACAAGCTTTGCTAATAATGTAATTGTATATACAATAAGATCTCTCTTATCCAGTAACTATGAAACAAAGCCAGCACGGACTATGAGAAATTACCAATTTTCATGTGAATTTTTTTCTCTATTGGATTCAATATCTGTTTGATAATTGGATATGTGTATTTGAGGGATACCAGCTACATTTATGGCTCTGTGCTGTCTGAAAATATACTTCTATTGTATTTGATTTATTATTTCGTTTCAATTATGGGCAATGATTACACATCTCTTTCACAAGCTGTTTCCTCCGATGCCAGTATTCTTTCATTCTCTGATTCATTCTAATTTGTTCTTCTTCCAAGCATACCCATGTTATTCTTTTTAATTTTTCAGAAAATCAAAGCTGAACAGAATTTTCCCCTATACAACTTTCTTTCTGAAAATTTCTGTGATTCCTATATCTTCATCCTTGGCTCCACACTGTTTTAAATCTTAATGAACTTTCTTCACCCATGGAGTCATGTCTTTCTTTTCTCTTGAAAGGTCTTATTTGCTATTTTTCTGGTTCTTAAAACCCTAACCATCTTTTCATTATTGTATGGGAGATTTCTTCAAACTTTTTATATAGTTCATGGGTTGGTTTCTTTCTTTATAATTACCTAAAGTATCCTAACTGTAATATTAATTCAATTTGGAATTGAACACAATGAAACTCCCATTAATGATCTATTCTGAGTCGGATGTTTAAATCACTTTATGGTTTCACTTAAATGAGATTTACTCAGGACATATGTTATCATCCACATCATCAGCTATGAAACGGCTGTTGGATCATTTGTAGGAGCTGGGTAAGGTATGTAGGTTGATTCTGGTGGTCTAGCAATAAACTTAAATAAATAATGGGTGATATTTCCAGGAAACATGTGTTCTGAGTAAATCTTATTCAAGTGAAACCATAAAGAATGTTTTAAACATCCGACTCAGAAGAGATTATCCTAACTGTGATTATGCTGCATACAGGCATTACAATGTAACTACTGTACTGTAGTGTCTAAATTTGGCCTGATATAAAGTAAAGCGATCTCTATCTTCCTTGCTATTTTCTCATTTACATTCAGAGTCAAAACTTCACCTAAGTAATTTAATATTTGGCATCTATCTAATACTCAGTTTTTTCAAATGGAATTTGTAGTCCAGCCTTCATTAAATTATGAATTATTAATAATTTCATATTTTTATTATAGTAGTATTCCTTATTTTATTTCTAAAAAACAATTTAGTACTGTATATGTATTGAAGTGATAAGTGTATATATTATAGAAAAATAAAAATTATTATTATTATTATTGTTGTTGGTGGTGGTAGTGATAGAAGGAAAAGAAAAATAACGGTATTTCATGGTACTTGGGCAAACAATCATAAAATATTTTAAACTTTTCATTGTTTTCAATGACAAAGCCATGAGTCACATTAGAAGCCAGCCATGTTTCTAGTGCCAAATACAATCGTTGCCCCATAGTTTAGAAAGTCGACTGACAGTAGGAATCTGCACAAATCAGCATACTTTCTATTCTATACTGTATGTTGTAATGTTACCAACCAAGAAAATGCTGCTAGGAAGATGCCATAAGAGTGTTTAGTAGTTTAGCATTCCTTTTACAAATTTTCATGCCATACAAAATCTGTGAGGCAAGTTGGAGATGCATCAGTAGAAAAAAATGCCAATATTGGTTATGAAAATAAGCAATATAGAAAATGGGAAAAGGTGATTACTATAAATGCTCAAATGCAAAATAGGGTTGAACAATGCTAGGAAATCAAGATATAAATGGGATTACTCCATGTTATCTGAAAATATTTTGCATGGTTTCTTTATGGTTTTGTTTTCCTCTAAAGAATATTATGCAAAAGTCTTATTCTGTTCTCTTTCCAGCTCCCTCTCTCTCACTTTTTTATTGTAATATAATGCTAAAATTTAAATCTTATGAAGAGTGGAAACAAATTTTGATGAACTTTTTGTTTACTAGATTGATACCTATGTTTTTTCAATTTCAGGTAAGACAAATAATGTAAACAGCAGTAATAACAGCAACAATAGTAGTCCAAAAAACAGTAATAATTATGTAGGCACTTCTGATGCTTCACGCAATGGACTTGGGGGAATTTTTTCTGGCGGTATGCCAAAACTTAAACCTACAGGCAGAGGCCTCAGTAAGTATCATTTATATGATTATCTGTCAGTTTATTGTAGAGTTTATAGATACTTGTCAGTTCAGATGCCTAAGAAGGTAAAGCAAGATAACATGCAATCTGTTTGTATTGCTAATCATATTTTTTTAAAGCTATGCTGTGGTTTCTGTTTGATGTATCATGTTTGCTAATTAATTCTTTAATGAGTTTCTGTGGATACTATGATTGGTATCAGTGGACTGAAAGTGTCGGGTAGAATTGTTAGAAGTGGGAGAGGGTAGGAGTGTTACGAGAGTTGTGGCACAGACATGGTTTGTTGACCAGTAACAGATTGCAAGTTTTGCATATTTGAAAACCTCTATCTTTAACTAAAATTGTTAATTGCAACATTGCACAGTGAAGCTAATCATATATTAAGATCATTATGTGAATGAGTCCAACTAACACTCTATTGCTCCACTTATTTGTTTAAATATGTACAACTGGTTTCATGAGCTCTTCATTCTCATCAGTCCCATTGTCTCTTTGTTTTTCCAATGTAGATTTTTTTCACACTCTGCACATTTATTTTATAAATACCTGCTTTTTTCTCCTGTGAAATACTGTCATTAACATTATCAATCAAGAAATTTTTAACATTAAATCTGTTTACAGGTGCTAACCTGATGATAAAATCTTTAAGAATATTCTGAAATTTTTTTGTAGCCCATGGAAGATATGTGAATTTTTTAAAAGTTAGCTTATTTTTTTTGAGAGAGAATGTAGGCTTTCATGACCGGAGTCATAGATGTCAGTGTAATTTTCTTCCGGGCTGTTATACCATGGTCTGCTGGAGATGAACTTTCCAGATGTTTCAATGAATCAATGGAAGAAGCTATGTCCAAGCCACTGAAGATGTCTGCCATAGTTGAGGACGAAATCTCTGGAAAGTTCGTTTCCAGCAGACCACAGCATAACAGCCTGGAAGAAAATTGCATTGACATTTTTTTTTATGTTGAAAATGTAGTGGTTTCTTTAATAAGTTCTTGCCTCTTGAATTTTTGTACTTTTTTGTGTTCTAGTTTTTTGTTATAGCCATTTTTAACATTTTAAACTTATTACCTCCTGAAATACTACTGACTCCAGTTACAACCAACATAAAAGCAACCATATTTATACTTCATCTGCCAAAAATAATAGAACAAAAGCAAGAGATGGTTCAAAACTGAAACCTTTAAAAGTTGGATTATAAGTATAATTTTGTCCGAAACAAAACCTTCTGATTTGGTAATGTTTTTTGTTTGGTGGACCAGTGCTTTAATTACAGTTCTTTTTTTGAGATGAGTGATTTTTGGATTGTATATTGAGATTGTACTGGTATGTGTACATTTCTGTAAACCCCATGTCTTATAGCCCAGGTGCCTTGCATCAAAACAGAACAGCTAGGAATGAAAGTGTGCCATTATTTTCTGTTTCCATAGTAATTTTATGTTGTAAATGCTATTTAAGTGATCAAGGAAAATATGCAGAACCAGTGTGTTGGCTTATGTTTTGCTACCTGTTTTTTCCTCAAGATTTGTTCAGGATGTCCTTGAGCAGAACCTTTTTTCATGGAAAATAAATGTTTTTTCTCAAAATTTGTTCAGGATATCCTTGAGCAGAACTTTTTTTCATGGAAAATAAATTTAACTGCTAAATAGTTTTTTGTATCGGGGATTTTCACAGTGAAATATATTATAATATGACAAATTATTGTTAAGAAATCACTTAAATTTCACTAATTTTGCTCCACTTACTTGGACATGTTTCAAAGGCAATTGCCTCCATCTTCAGCTTGGTCCTGCTTGGACTGCTAAATTTCATGCCTAAACAGTTAAACTTTCTTACCACTTCAATATCCTTTTCTTCCAGCCCCTATTTGTCATCTCTCCTAGCTTGTTTCCTCTCTTAAAAACTATAACTTTATTTATATTTTAATTATTTCTCAGGCCCCATTTTTGCAATATTTTGTTAAGGTTTATATGGTTCTTGACTGTAATGGATTTAATAGAATAGTTTTTTTTTGGGCAAAATATAAATTAATCTATCTTCTCGTATTTGAAGAGGGGGGAACCTTACCATATCTCAGTTTAGCCAGGAGTACATCTAATGCCTCAAAATTTACCAAAGACCACCCATCCCTTCCAAAAGTAGTAATGGAAAATTTTTATATTGATTTACATTGTCTGTTGGTAATTAATTGACATTTACATAAACATTATATTTATAATCCAACTTTTAAAAGTTTAAGTTTTGAATCACTCTCTTGCTTTTGTTCTATTATTTTAGACAGGTGAAGTATAAATGTGGTTGCTTTTATGTTGGTTGTAACTGGGGCAAGTAGTATCTCAGGAGGTAACAAGTTTGAAATATTTTTAGCAATATTTAAGCACAATAAATATGAGGTGTCAGTGCATGAGTGACATAACTCCATCCAGGACAGTTTACAGATAAAGGCAAGTTCTTGAAAGCATGCACAAAAAAATTAGAAATTATATCAGTACACTAGTTGCAATATATATATATAGTAATATTGAAGAGTGGGAATTGTAACCCAATTTATAAAGGTAAAGGAGATATTAGGAACCCAGCAAATTATAGAGGAATTAGTTTACTTTCAATTATTGGGAAAGTCTTCACTGGAGTGTCAGCAGAAAGATTACAGAATAAACAGGGAAAGAAAAGAAAATTTTAGTATTTCAATCAGATTTTAGGAAAGGTAAAAGAACAGTTGACAATATTTTTATAAGAAGAACATTAGTTGATAAACATCTTAGTAACAAAAGAGGTAAAATTTATTTGTTGTTTTTGGATTTAGAAAAAGCTTTAGACACAATTTCTAGAGAAGCAGTTTGAATCAAACAAAAAAAGAAAGGAGTAAGCCAGAATTTTATAAAGGTAATTCAGAATATTAATAAGGAAAACAAATTTTTTGTTAAATATGAAAGGTGGAAGGTTACAGATAAAATAGCAAACAGTGTAGGTTTAAGAAAGGGTGTAAATTAAGCCTAGTTATCTTCAATCTGTTTATTGATGATGTTCTAGAAGAAATTAGCAAAGATAATGTTCATTTGCCACCTATAAATAATATAGAGATACCGGGTTCTGCTCTTTGCAGATGATTTGGCAACAGGTTCTTTAAAATTGTAGGATTAAAATAATCATTAGAAGCTATAGGCATATTTTGTAGGGAATGGGGTGTGAAGATAAAAATAAATCTAAGATTATGGTGATCAAAAAAGGTTTTAAATTAAAAAAAACCAGTAAAAATGGTGGTGGAAGGGCACTGAAATTGAAGTTGTCAAGAAAATTGTTTATTTATTAATTGTTAGATTGTCTAATAATGGGAAATGAAGTGATCAAAAAAAAAAAAATCAGTAGCAGAAGGAAAAATAGCCATGAGAGTAATCAGATCTTGTGTGAATATAATACCAAATTTGGAAGTAAAATGGTTAGAAAGAATATATGGGTCAATAGTGGAGAGCAGAATGATGTATGGAATAGAAATTTGGGGCCCAGATGGAGGATGGGAAGGAATAAACATGATAAATGTACTATTTTGTATAATTGTCATAGGCTTTTCCTAGATTTTCACCAAATGAGGTTGCTCTGGGAAGATTGGGCTATAAAAACATCATCATAGAAAGAGTATTGAAATATTGGTGTAGAATAGAAATACCAGAAGAGGAGAATATCATTCAATGTTTGGTAGCACAAGGAAAAATTAAGGGGAGAGAAACTTGAATATCTAAAATGCAAAATGTTCTACAAGAAAAAGGATCAATATGGTGTGAGAGAGAAATATTGGGAAAAGGATGTTGGAAAGAGATAATAAGAATTAGGATTTAAATGTAAATTGGAACTTGCACAGTGAAGCCAATCATATTGATTGATATCATTGTATGATTCAGTTGAACTACACACTCTTAAAGCTTCACTTACTTTTTTTTTGTGTGTGTGTGTGTGTGTGTGTGTGTGTGTGTGAGAGAGAGAGAGAGAGAGAGAGAGAGAGAGAGAGAGAGAGAGAGAGAGAGAGAGAGAGAGAGAGAGAGAGAGAGAGAGAGAGAGAGAGAGAGAGAGAGAGAAGCTTTAAGAGTGTGTAGTTCAACTGAATCATACAATGATATCAAGAATTAGGATATTGAAACACAGGAAACATGGGCTAATCTTAATGTCAAAAAATTTCTGAAATTATATAGTACATTGAAAAGTGTGTGGGGAAGAGAAACATAAATTGAAATCTGTGATAAGGTGGAAAGGGAAGGACTGGCATTGTTTAGATCAGGAGGATGTATTTAAGTGGAATAAAAAATGGATACACTAAGGGGATATGACTATTGTGTGAAGAATCAGAAAGTATTTCGCATTGTATATTAGAATGTAAGCAAACCAAGTTTTGGAGGGGATAGTTTCTATTGCAAAAGCAGGAAAATGTACAAAATGAAACAAAATGAAGAGACAGAAGAATTTTAAATTTAAATTAAACAGAAATATTAAGGAACTGGGGAAATAGCCAAAGTGAGACCAAAATGGCTATGTGTGTAATACACTTAGGAAGGGTGCATGAGAAATAGTATATAATTGTCAGATACTGAAAGGAGGATGAAATGAGTAGGGAAGGGAATGGGATTAATTATCTAGTATTAATTAAACAGGATTCTTATACTCCAATAACCAGGGTTTGGATGTGTATAAGGTCCCAAGGGATAAGCAATTCTTAAGGATAGAAATTTAGCCGAATGGGCTTAATTAAAAAATGGAGGAAGATTTAGTATTATATGAAATATAATATAATATTATATTGAATGTATAAATTATTTTTAGTGTTGTGTTTTTTCCTTATTGTTGGATCGGAGGCTGGTCCCCTGGATATTCCAGTAGGTAGCTGATGAACTGGAAATTAGGGGGCTGAGCTAACCAAATTGGAATAAATTTGATTGGAGTCAGTGCCTTCTGGAATTGCCGAAGCCACTGTTCCTATTTATTATATTTAAAGTTAATGGGAGTTTTGTTTATTTGTGTTCACTTTGTTATAAAAATTTGTATGTTGGTGTATGAGAAATAATAATTGAAATTAAAAATTCAAATTCATAGTAATATAAATAATGTATTCAAATCTGCTCGAATAATACATTTTATGTAGATAATGACATAAAATATAATTATAAAAATATATAAAGTTGCTTAGTTTGTGTACTAATTAACTTAATTTAGTCAGCCCCTCTATAATCATTTACAGTACTCAAATTTGGTCTTTTAAATCCATTAACAGATGAATAGAAGAACAGGTTAGTAAGTTTTTGAAATATGAATAGTACAAAGTATGAATATAAAGTATATCTGTCATATCCTTTTTCATGGCTTCTGTCACAAAACATCTGGTGTTATAAAGAGCTTGTGTTTCACTGATGACAGATTTTGTAGAGGTTTTGGGCTGAAACTCTGTATGAACTCATGGTAAATGGTTTTATTTCAAACTGCAATCATCTCACTTTCAGCCACTGCAACTTTTGCCCATTAATAGCCTTTTGTAATCACTTCATGATTTAGTAGCTCCTTTGTGGACAAAAATCCCTCTTCATTATATGCATAACAAAAAGATTCTTCTTTCTGCTTGTTCTTACAATATCTACTCAAGTATCAGCAAAGAAGTATTGTTTCTTACAACTAGCTAATTCAATTAAGCTGGTCCGCATCATTAGATAAGAAGCTGTAACCTGGAACCATGAACTTGCGGTTTATTACTACCACTTTATGTCTGGGTAAAGTAGTAATTTCAATATATAAACACAAACGTTCCAATTCCTGTTTAGTTACAGTATACGAATCAGAAAATGCTGTTATTAGTTTACATTTTTTGTGTATTTTCTTTTAAGTGTTTCACAGTACATGATGCAACATCCTTGGAACCTTGGCATCCCTCTGTTTCATTCCACATGTATATATGTATATCACTATTTGTATCATTGAAAGAATGAATTGTTGGTTGAAATTGAAATTTATTGAAATACTAAGACAAAAAAAATGTAATAGCTCTACACCCCTTTGGTCCTGGTCATTTTTGTTTGTGACTCCTGTAGTACAATTTATATTACAATAATTTCCTAAACTAAATTTTTAAATTAAACCTTTAATTATTCTTATGCCAATTCTTATAACTACAATTAATAATAACAATTTAAATAAATTAACCCATGTGTAACCACTACAATTCTTGCTACCTTCTTGTCTTCAGTTATCAGTAGTCCCCTACTGGAATTCCATAAGACACATGTTCTTACTCATCAAATTAATAACTAACTGGTTTCTCCTACAATTGAGTCATTTGTTCCTCTATTAAAGATCATTTTCACTTGATTTTTACTTTACATAAATATTGACCCACACTCTTACTTACTTCTCTAAATATTCTATATACACTAGTTTTCTATCTTCTTCAAACAACTTTTAGTTTAAATTTGAATAGTTTGGAATTTTCACATTGAAATATAGTATCATGTAACAAATTATTTATTAGGAAATGAAATTTGAGTGACTTCTTCATAAACTTTTAGTTTATTCCACCAATTTTCAGTTCCTTTGCAATTAAACATTATATGCTCTAAATCTTTCTCCTCTCAATATAATGCATACATGCCCTGCGCAAAACCCTTTCTCTGACCTTTTGAACTTCCACATTCCATCTCTTAACCCATGCTATACCTCTCTTTCCTCCTTACTTTACCAGTATAATTTTCTCTGTCCCATGAATACTTCATCTTAATGTAAGAACCAATAACTCTTCCATATTAGGCCACTAAACAAGCTTTGTTCTAACATATAATTAATACTACTAGGCCATAAAACATAATCTATTATACTTTGACCATTACTGTTCATAAATGTAAATTCTCCATTTCTATCTTCTCCAATCAAAATATCAAAACAATTTACTTCACTTCACTACCTCTATCTATAACCTTACCTCCACTATGTCTGGGCATCTTACTTCTGACTATAATTTGTCATTATTCCAATCCTCTATTAACTGTACATTATTTTCAATATGTCATCAATATAATATATATACAGAATTCTTGTTTGGACTTGTGATTGCTTAATGGGGATTTGCTTTGCACCAGGAAGCATGCTGTTTGCTGGCAGCGTTGGATATTCATAGCCCCTAAATTCAAGCACATAGATTTCTGCAGCACACCAGTCACCAGTTTTTTTTTATCATAAAATGGCATTTCTGTACAAGATCGGATTTTTTTCCATTCCAGTATCTATTGTTTTGTGTCACTACATGGCCAAGTAAATAAAACCATTCTTCAGGCATAAAAAAATTAAACATGGGTCAATAGAGCAAACATTAATATATCCATAACCCAATTGAAGATATTAACTCTTCTCGCATTATTGCATGGTTGCAATCTATTTAAATGTATTTTACTTCTTAATTGGATTCCCTTGCAATCCCAGCTGTCATCTTATTGAAAACCAAAATGCTGCCATTTTTTTCTCCTCCCATATTCTCCCAACCGCTCTATTGCCACATCTTTGCTAAAACACATGCTGACTCCACCTCCTCTCTCCTAGGTGACACAATCTTTTTGAATGATGTCATACTGAAAACCTCAAATGTATCTCTTGGCATCATTGCTGATGTCAGTTCTTCCCTCTCTCTCAGTTGATCGGTCCTGGTGGTGTAGTGGTAACAATGCTTGCCTTCTACACCCAAGATCACAGGTTCAAACCTGGCCAAGACCGATGGATTTTTTTCGGGTGTAAAAATCCTAAATATGGCTTCCTTCGGAAGGGAAGTAAAACCATGGGTCCCATGTCATACATTTACAGCACGAAAAAGAACCTCAAGCCTGAAAGAAGAGCCTCTGAGCAAAATTTGTCAGCCGTTTCACACCCCAAATAGAATGGGACACTAATGACCTGAGATGTTAAAGAGCATATGTAAATAAACCAAATCAACTCTCTCACTTGTTCTCATTGCTCTCTTTCTGTATTTGGTTGCTTAGTTACTGCCCTGAACAAAAGGGGAAAGCATTCAAAGCACTATAAGCCGACAGCTGAGGATGCAATCAATGGTTCGTGAAACTAGTACTACATATTATAAACAAGTAAGTGGAGCATGAAGAGTGTGTAGTTCGACTCAATTATGCAATGATGTTAATTATATGATTAGCCTCTACGTACAAGTTCCAATTAACATTTTTAATTAATCCTCCATACTTGAAAATAATAGTGGTTTCATTTTAAGAAAAAGTGGAATTATGCCACTTGTGCTCTGAACCTCTCTTATGTCATTTAACTACTTAGTTTTTTAACTCTGTTGAAGAGCAGTGTAATATCAGATGCTGCAAATTAAATAATTTGTAACTACTTAGTATTTAACTCTGTTGATCAGGAGTGTAATAACAGAGCAAATTAAATAATTTAAATAAAGAAGCTGTTCTTTGTGTAAGGTAGGAAACCTTAATGAATACAAATATATAATCCACTAATTACTCTGAAATGATTTTCAGGCGGGAATACACAACCAGCATCATGTAGCTCCACTCCAGAACATCATGTTAGTTATAAACAGGTATGAGAAGGAAAATGTGATTTTTCTGTATTTGTTCAACAGATTGCTAGTTTTTTTATTGCTAATGCTTTCTTGTGTAGTGGGTTCAGCTTTTTAGCATGGAATTTAATTTAGTAGCATGATTTTGTAAACATTTTTATAGAGGAATGAAGTTTAAGACATTTTGAAGCTTTGGGAATTAAGTTTTTATTTTTACTTAACAGGTACATGCTTTGTAGTTAAATAGTAGTTCAGATTAATGATTTCATGTGGAAGTAATGCATAAAGAATTTTTATAATAATAATACACAAAATTCCTGTGCAAGCTTTCTAAGAGATTTCTTTGTACTTAGTTCTAACTTTTCTCCGATGTCATAGAGTTTTTCCTCTGTAAGAACACAGCATTTTATTTTCAGTCCCTTATCAAGAACAGATCCTATTTCCCTAAATCTATTTACAAGATTACAAACAATTACAATAATTAAAATAATTTTTCTAAGATAAACATAATGCATTATTAAAATTTGCATTTTATGAGCGTAAATAAAATGTAAACTTGGATAATTAAGATTATTGTAGTTAGATTCAGCCATACAATAATCTTAATTATATGATTGCTTCACTGTAAAAGTTCTAAATAGCACTTCAAGTTTATAAACTGGGATTTTGATTTTTAAACATTGTAAGTAGTACGTGTTTTACAATTTTCATCTAAACAAGTGTATTAATAAGAATTTATATATTCTGTTGGAATGTGACACATTAAAAAGTCCAACTAGATTCAGATACATAGAGGGCTTGTAGAGAAAGAATTATGTAAATGCAACTGAGAAATTTAGCTAATTGTGAAAAAGAAAAGTTATTGTGACAAGAGATTTTTACTGCTAATTATTGATAGTACATATTTAATGAATAAACTTGACTGAAATAATTAACTGTTGCCAAAAATCAAAAATGCAACAATGACGGAAATTTTGGTTGCTTTAAAAGTTTTCTTAATGTTTAATCATTTACATGCTATTCTTGAATAATGAAAGAGAACATTTCCTAAACGGATTACAGCCTGAGCAAATATGTTTCATCGTAAACTTCAGGGAAAACTTAAAATCAAGAGCCTCTTGAATGGTGCAATATTTTATACTGCAGATGTTAGGTCTAGCTCCATTAATAAGCTACCAACAATACAGAAATAATATGGATAAATTTGATGAACGGCTAAAGATTAGTTTCCAGCAATACAAACATGAATTTGATTTGCCATATTATTACATATACTGGTCAATAAGTGAGCATCAACAGCAAAAATTTAAAAGTTTACTTTAAAACCCTTATGTCTTGTTCACAATGAAAATGCAAGTGTTAATGCAACAATAATGCATGACATAAACAAATGCTGTGTGGAGATACCATTCACATTAAAAATTAAAGATTAGAACAAACATATAGCTACTATCTCCAAGATTGTACTTCACATATGCATAGTCAACTGGATAATCATTAAAACTTTTGCAGATTTGGCTAACATGTAAATTCTATATTTTTAATTAGCTAGTGAGTTGATTTAATACTCTTATGCTTTGCTTACCATTGAATTATGCAGAACATGTTTCACAGTCTTTTGTCCGCATTATCATCTTTGAGTCGCCTGCCAGATTTGTTGTTGGATAGACTTGGTATAGCTTTAATGGACATTTTATGAACTTTTGGATTAATTCGTCTTCTGTTGGGATCTTGAGGTTCATAGTCTTATCTTCACATATTTTTTATAATTTTTTTTCCCCCATGTTCCCAACTGGAAAGCCTGGCAAAAGCCTGTGAAACATGTTCTTTATAATTCAATGGTAAGTGGAATATAAGAAATAAATGGACTCACTAGGTAATTAAAAATGTATTACTTGCTTCACTATATTAGTTCTGACACAAAATTAATTTTAAATTTAATATAAATTCTAATTTATTTATTGTAATTTCTTTATAACAGCAGGTTCCCGTTATGAGTTTATAACAACCTAGTCTTGGCCATTTCATCATTAATATGTTTTTTGTTTACTAATCCATAAAACTGCTTGACTTACAAGAACCAAGATTAGGATTCACATGTGAAATGAAAACAATTAACATGATATAATTATCTAGATCTAAAAATAATAAAAAAACAGTATAAAGTTGCGATTTGCAATAAATAGAGAAGATACACAGACAACTACATAAAAGCCATAGCTTCAATCCAAAATGACATTAAACATGCAATAATAGCTTAACAAATAGACTCGTAAATTTATCATTGGAAAAAAACAAATATCTATCGAAATATAAGCAAATAAAAAAACTGCAGTGAAAATTGAATTTTGAAAGGAATTGGTTTGAAGAAATGTACAGAAATTTAAGAAACTTAAAACTAAAAATAAACCTCAACTCTCTTGGCAATAAAAGAAAATAAAATTTTTAAAAAATTTACTTATCATCCTTGGACTATAAAAATTCATGAAAATATTTAAGGAAGTTAACATTGTTTTGACACCGAGGAATAAGTTTAGCATAAAAATGTTATGAACAACAAACAGTTAGATAGTATACCACCAGAAAAAAGCCAGGAATCTATTAAATTGCACAGACAGGAATAAAATATATATTGAAAAACAAAAAGAAACAGAAGTACCCAGTGGTAAGAGCACAGCAGAAGCATATACTTTAAGAAAATAGAGAAATTTGCCATGACAGTTATTTTTAGTACAGTAAATCATGAAATTGAGGAAAAAGTACAATTTTTAAAGGTAATAAATAAAAAGGACATACAGAGCAGAACAAGTGGGAAAAAAATTTATATCCACAAATTAAAAAATCAGCCCGTAAACTTGATATCCTGGGGAAAGAAAACATTACATTTCAGGTTCATCAGACATCCACCAGAACCAAACGTACATCCTCCAAGGATTACATCAACCCTTCTAATAATTAAATAAATTGTACTTAAGAAGCTGTAGACAATGGAGTAGTAATATATCCTATACTAATGTATTCAGCATGTTCACACTAACTCTACTTTCTTACATAAAATTAGCAAATTTAAGAAGATATTCAAAGAACATGAAAAAATATTAGTCCGAAAGAACTAATATAATATCAAGAATTTATTAGATTATACAGTAAAAGACACCATACCAACAGAAAAGAAATCAGGAATTTATGAGATCAAATGTGCAGATTGTGATCAGAGATACATTGGAAAAACGAAGAGAAATTTGCAAAAAAAAAAAAAGAGAGAGAGAGAGAGAAAAGAAAAGAAAGAAAGAAAGAAAGAAAAACCCACTTTAGGGATGTTCGGCTAAAGCAAGTTGATAAGTCAGTCACATGTTAAATATATTAGTATAGAACCCTTCTGATTGTTGACAAGTAGCTAATGATGCAAATAGAGATCCATAAAATATGTTCTAATGCAATGGCAAGTTAGTGAAGCTGCAAGAATTTGATTCAATAAAACATCAGTGGTGTAGTGTAAGCTTAAAATATGAGTAAGCTAAATGCAAAAGTAAAAAGCTCAGGATTGATGGCAAAATTCTTATCTTATTATTTTTTTAGGTTAGCTCTATTCTTTATTTTTTTTAGAAAAAAATTTTAATGACATTTTTGTAGTATTTTAACAAGAGGTGTCCTGTTTCAAAAAAGTTGGCAAGTGTAACAATTTGGCAAATTTGTTGAATATCTCACATATGACAGACAGAAAATTGTAACTGGTTACAAGGCAAATTGCCTGTTTATAAAACTGATAATTATATAAAAATAAATTGTTAACAAATGATTGTGTTGCTACGATCTTAAAAGCATTAGCTGTATTCATTCAATACTCTTTGTTATTTACCGAGCAGTGATCTTTGCATTGATATTATAATAAATAATATTATATAGTACTAGAAATTTAATCTAACGAAGTGCAATGTATTTGATAATGCTAAACAACTAATGAAATTACTATTATTAGCACATCTGTAATAATCTATATTAAAAGAATGATCTCCATCACCTTACTGCATATTTTATAATAAACGTAAACAAACAATATCCTCATACAATAGTGAAGTATTTATTTGGCTACTACTCTACCAGTATATTGCACTGAAGAAAATTGTTGTTAGTGCTATGAAAAACAATGAAATATGTATAGTAGCAACTGGGAAAATAGGCTTGATAGTGAGACCTGTTTGTGTTTGTGTAATAGGGTGGTGGATTACTTCCTTCCTGCCACCCTTATCTAATGAGGATCCAGTTGTATTTCCTCTACTATGTGTTAGGAGAAAGTTGTATTTCATGGAAAAAACAATATTGTGACTTTTACATCACTTGAACGCATTATGCATTATACTAGGGTGTTCTAAAAGTTTTTGATCTGACTTAGAGATGTTGTGAAGGTGGCTAAATCACTGTGATACGTGTTAAACATCTTCCTTTAGATGGAGCATTGTAAAGTTTCAGATGCACTTGTATGTGATTTTTGTGTTAACATTTTCTACATAATGGATAAAATTGAAATACAAGCTGTGATAAAGTACTTTGTTTTAAATGGTTTAACCCAAAAAGAAACAAAAGGAGCTGGATTCCACATTAAAGGATTCTTTCTCTTTGTTTTTGATGGTTAAAATATGGGTGGCTGAATTTATGCATGGTCATATATCCATCTAGATGATGGGTGATCAGCCTGTCTCAAAACTGCTACAACTGATGAGATTGTTACAAAAATTAACAATAAAAAACTCAATGATCGCCGATTGAAGGTACACAAATTGGCTGACATTGGAAACATTTCGATAGACAGTGTCCAGTATATTTTATATAAGGTTTTGGTTATGAGAAAGCTTTGCAGCATTTAACAAAAATGCATTCAAATGGACATTTCACAAGTCTTTAGAATTGTTTAAATGCAATGAGCTTCTCTATTTCATAACAGTAATGGATTCTTCACTATACATCAGTAATAAAGAAACAGTGCGTGGCAACAAGTGAAAGTGCAGCAAAGAAAACAAAAATGGTTCCAGTTGCAGGAAAAGTCATGGCTACAGTTTTCTGGAAGTCTCATGCTGTGGTGCTTATAAACCACCTCCCAGAAGGGCAGACCATCACCAGGGAGTATTATGCTTTACTACTGGACCAACTGAAGATTTAGGCCATATCCACACCTTGTGAAAAAGAAAGTTCTCTTTCATCACGATATGCACCTTCACACACATTTGCTGGATTTGGCTCTCAGCTATTACTTTTTGTATCCAAACCTGAAGAAATGACTGAGTGGATGAAGATTCAATCAACTGATGAGTTGAAGCTGAGACAGATGCTTATTTTTCAAAGTTGAACAAATCATATGTTGCTGAGGGTATTAAAAAGTTGGAAAGTCATTGGACTAAATGTATTTGATTTGCAAGGTGACTATGTAAATCTTGTATTTGTCAGGTCAAGAACTTTTAAAATGTTTCTCGTATTATTGTAATTGATTCACATCAAATGTGATATATGAATGTGTTGCAGTGCGAGATCATATATGTCTTTGTAACATTTCCTTAATTCATGAAATTATCTTGTAAAATAAAAGATATTTGATAGTAAAAATAGCGTTAAAAATCTCTAATAGTGTAGGATTTAAAAGATTTACTAATAGAAGAGAACAGTCTCTTTATGTAGATGATATATATTTAAGTGAACTTTAGTTATAAACCATGTCTCTCATGTAGTGTTACATATCTTGGCTACTAAGTATGATGCAGCCAGTAGTACATGCACTTCAATAATGCTGAATTAAACAAAAGTTGTTGATGGTGAAGCAGTGTATCATTTGATAACACCAGCAGTAGTAGTGACATCACTTAATTAAAATGTAGGAAATGTTTCAAAGGCATTTGTTCCCATTATCAGCCATAAATTGACTGATTGAAATCATCCAGCTACACCAGATTAAGCTTTCCCAAACAATCTATTGGCAAATTTTGTAAGTTCATGATAATACCTTCAATTTTTTAATAAACATTTTTTTTTCCCAGAAAACTCTTTTGGACTCTTGGCTTTAAGTTTCTTTTTAATTTGTGATATTTAGAGCAGAAATGTGCTACAATTGCTGATTTTTCAATTTGTTTATATTTAAAATTGCTGAAGTGTTTTTTGGTCGAATTTCTAAATTTCTCTTCATTTAATTCATTATTGAATAGGTTTGTTAAATAAAGAATGATCATAATGTTTTTTTGACAAATCTTTACTCCTATTCATTCTTTTGATGACCTTTCTCAAAACAGTTCCCATTGGATGGAATGCATATGTTCCAGTGTTTTTACTAGTCTTCAAAAAATATTAGAAAACATTTTTAGACAGGTCTATCAGAATCACCACTGTAGCCTTCACCACTGCTTCTGGTAATGGAAAAATGCCACCTTCTAAGGCATTTTATCAATTTGAGGAAAAAGCAAAAGTCACGTGGAACTAAATCTGGACTATTGGAAGGGTAAAGGGCACAGTTTGCATCGATTTTTGTGAGATATTCATTCAGCATTTGGAATGTGCGGCCATATATTTTTTTGGTGCAGTATCCAGGTCCCTATTCCACCAAAAGATTGGTTTAATACATACTACTTATTATTACAAGTCCTTGTAAAGTATAGTCTTGTAACTTTCTGTTCCACAAAAGAAGTGCAACATTTGTAATTGTTAGTAAAAAGTTCCAAGATACATCATATAGGAGTAGGATGGAGGAACAGCTGTTTGCAATATGTCACCATATCTTGAATTAGGTTATGTCCACTCCATAGGCATTTTTAATGTACAGAGCGGATTATGTCTTGGGTCTTGTCTTGTATTTTTTCTCAGATATAATGATAATTTAAATACCTTATTATGCATTTTCAATATTCAAGCATAATAATCCACTTTGAGATGATGGGTTCAGGTTCATAAGACTGCATTTAGGAGCATCAATTTAGTCATCTAGAGATTGCAAAAGAATGGAACTTCACAATTAATCTCGGTAATTTATTTTATCAGTCCATTTGATTATTTATTTTTATTTGTTTATATTGCTGGGCAATCATGTTCTGATTACATGTAAAAGGAAAATTGTGTCAAAAGAAATTATTTTAAAAGCAAATGAGGAATGAAAAGAAATTATTTTCATGGCATATAACAAGAACCTTAAAAGTACATTTAACTAAGATGCTGGTCTAAAATGTGCATTTGGAACAGGAAATCCAAATATTAGTCATAAACCATACTTTGATTGCACTTAATCTAAATTTATCATTCTACACAAATACTAATTTATTTTTTCTTTATACTATTCCTTACCATCACTTTTGTTAATACTGAGCACATTTAAGCAAACTGACTCCCAAAATCATTAAAAAGATAATGCATTTTGTGCTAGTATTTAAAATTACCAATATTCCTATACTTGTAGAGAAATGCATATAAATTGGAATGCTGGATTAATACTAATACTTCTGTGAAACAGAACAATGAAAATCACTTGTACTCTTGTGAGTATGTAGTTGTTAAGTACAAGTGTAGCAGAAACTTTTGTAGAACAGAATTTTACAATTAACTACAAGTTAATACATTTGTAATGTAATGTATTAGACCATACTTTTGTGGAACAGCTTGTTGCACCAAAATATGGTCATTTGCTTATGATATGCTCTTGCATAGTTTTCAGGTCATCTTTGTACAGTTGATGTGCATGTATGAAATGCTGGTGAACCATTCCTTGAATATGTTTTATTTATTTATTATTAAGTGTAAATAAATAACAATATGGTCTGGCTCAACCCAAGTTCTTCACCAGGCGAAAATTGAAACATATTCTAATACAATAATTTTTTTAAATACACTGGTGAATAATTACAATATTTCTAACATACAAATTACCCCTGAACAAACCCAATCCAAATCCAAGTATGTTCTCTCATAGACCATATCTGTTTGTTCTTAACTCTATATATATATATATATATATATATATATATATATTGCCCCATATTGCTAAATTGACTTTGATCACCAACCATTTTCTTATCTGCAATCAAATTATTTAACTTCAACCATTTCTCATTTATCAGTTGTCTCCATTCCCTAGTTCCTGAGCATTCAAGCAGGATATGTTATACATTTTCCACATATAGGGCAAAATCCATGCTCACCACTAGTTCTAAAACCCCTTAATCTCCAAATTCCAAATCTAAGCCTACCATTCCCTCTCTCTCCTGCTTATTGCACTTACTAATATATCTTTCTTTTTTGGCATCTCCTAATAAAATATTAATGAAATCATCTCTCACATTATAGAATGTAATATCTGTCCATCTATATCCTCAGCTATTGATCCACTGTTTCCCGACGTTCTTATTGATCCCATGGAAGCTGTTGTGTTGTATGTGGTGGCCTCTGGTGGATGAGAAATGAATTTAGAAAGGTCGTCCCGCAGAGGAAGGTTCATTACGATTTTTTGGTTTTTTTAGAATGGATTTATTCTCCCACGTGGTTAATTCATGCGGGTTGTTTAGTTCTTTAAGAAGTTTTATCTCTGGGTTTATTTCATGGTTTTGGCTCCAAAATTGGTGTGCTACAGCTGATTTTTCATTTTAATTTTATATTTATCAAGTGTTCTCTCTTTGGAATTGTCAGCAGATTTCTTTTAGTTTTTTCTATGTATTTCAATTCACATTCTGAGCATTCTATGGCATATATTCCTGATTTCTTTCCTAGGGTTATCTTGACTTTTAATTTTGATCCTAGGAGGAGCTTGATATTGCACCTATTGATCTGGACTAACTTTATTTTGAATTTTTTAAAAATCCTTTCGAATTTGTAGTGCAGTTATGGGTTATAGGTGAATTCATACTTTTTGACTCATATGACTTTTTTCTCTCATGCTTTTTGATGTATGCTTTTATCTTCTTTCACAGTTTTTCTTATGAAGTTTGGACAACTTTATTCTGTAGGCAATGTTTTAGGAATTCACTGTCTGCTGCAATGTTTCTCTTTTTTATTTTTAGGTTAAGGTAGGTTTTTATTCCACTATTTGCATTTCCAAAATTAAGATTATATGTAATTAAGTTGTTTTCACTTACCTCTGGGACTGCCATCTTGTATTTTGAATACCACAATTGGTCAAATAAGGATCAATAGGTACAAACGCAAGAAATCTATAAAGGAAACTTAGATCCTGGAAGTAATCAAGGATGCACAAAGATATTGCATTCATTTATAACCCACAACTGCACTACAAATTCGAAAAGATTTTAAAACAAATTCAAAATAAAGTTAGACCCAATCAGTAGATGCAATATCAAGACCTCCTAGGATCAAAAATAAAAGATAAGTTACTCCCAGAAAAGAAATCATGAATATATGCCATAGAATGCTTAGAATGTGAATTGAAATACAAAGGAAAAACTAAAAGAAATCTGCTGACAAAGCTGAAAAAAGATCACTTCAGAAATATAAAATTAAAACAGAAAAATCAGCAGTTGCACACCATTTCTGGAAACAAAACCATGAAATAAACCCAGAGATAAAACTTCTTAAAGAACTAAACAACCCATATGAATTAACCACCTGAGAGAATATCTTCATTCTAAAAAACCAAAAAACAATTATGAGTTTTGACCTTCCTCCATGAGTCTACCTTTCTAAATTCATTTCTCATCCACCATCTTTTCTTGATTAACATTAAAATTCCATTTTTTGCAGAACCTCGTAATTTCTGATAATACATACCTTAAACCTATTCCTGAGATGGATGCAACCATTAAATCATCAACATAAAGTAAGCCCTGGATCTCCAGCTTATTTAATATTCATTTATGAATATTCACATGCTGCGAACTGACCATTATGTCATCTGTAAATAAATTGAGAAGAATCAGGCTGAGTTTACACGCTTGTCTAAGCTCCTTGTCTTGAACTTCCTCAGTCACACGACCTTCACCACATCTAATACAGAACAAATAACACTTATAAACTCCTTCAGCAAAACAATCATCTCCTTACTCAGCTGTTTATGCCATAATGCCTCTCTATTAATTTTATCATATTTTTTCATATGATTCATATTTTTTCTCTTGGTCAACAAATATTGCATAAAATCTACCCTATTTGTTAGCTAAGTATTTATCTATCATTGTTTTAATAACAAATACATTATCAGCAATTCTTCAGCCTTTTTTTAAAACCTGATTGAAAGGGGGAAATTAGAATATTCTTTTCTACCCAATCATTTATTCTGTCAGTTAAAATCTCTGTAAAAACCTTGCCAAAATTTGACACAAGAGCAATTTCTCTATAACTTTCTGGTTCATCATGTCTGTCAACAGACCCTTTACCCTTATATATGGAGTTTATAAGAGCTGTATGCCAACTCTTGGGTATCCTCTGGGTTCGTTTAATTGAATTTAAGAATCCTGTCAAGCACACTAATTGGTTTTGCTTCTGACACCATACCTGAAAACTTTCTACTGGCAATCCATCTTTTCCTGCTTATTCTTCTTCCCCTTCTGAATCTTATTCAATACCTCTTCACAAAAAATTCTCAGTCCAGCATCTCATTGTATTTTAATTCCAATTCCAAATTCCAGCCCTTCATCACACCGTCCCAGAATGTAACTAAGCCTTTAAAATACTCCACCCATTTCTCTGACACAGTTGGTCTCCCCAGTCTAACTTTTGTAAAATTTCTTATAATTTCCCATATTTGTTGTGCTTTCCCAAATCCAATTTTGGTCTGTATTTCTATGGCCTTTTTCCTTTCCCCTATCCCCCCCCCCCAATCTAATAACCTTTTATACAAAATCCTTAGCTCCTTCAATCTTCCTCTACCCTCCTCCTGGACATTTTCTCTCCACTTAATTAAGGCATCCTTTACTAAGCTTCTCATTATCCTGCATTCATAATCGAACCAGTCATTATGGTTTTTCCCTTTATTCCTTGTCCTTATGAGCACCCTATTTTCTGCCCACTTAAACACAAATTCTAATAAATTTAGAGCCTGTCCCTTCTTATCTAATTTACTGTACCAATTAATTCCATAAACACACAATCTTGCCATTACAGAATTCATAATTAAATAAAATGCTCCAGCTTGCTTAGGCCTGACTCCACCTATATCTGTCCACTTTCTCACCAAATACCTCCTTGTTTGAGTCTGGAGCATTCTTCTTGATATTTAAGTTGCCCCTCCATTCCATCACGAGGGGAAAATGAGGGATAGTAGATTCATTACTTTGAAGTTAGTTACTGAGTCTAAGGACTCCCAACTACAAACTGCAAAGTCCACAACTTTGACCACCTGCACTAACAAATGTGAACTCGCCTATCTTTGCATTTCCATTTAAAATCTCCAAACCAGTATACTCACAAAACTGAAAAAATTTTGAACCTTCTTCATTTATTATTTTGCCCTTATTACTCCTAGTAACACTACCCTTATCTTGCTTTCTAGCTAAATCATCCAATGTACCCCAATCCTTCGCTTACAGATTCCCATTTCTTGCATTAAAGTCACCAAGTAATTAAAAATTCTACTATAGGAAATTCCTCTCTAAATTTTCCGAAATAGTAGAAGAGGTCTAGGCTGTAAAACTGAGAATTTCTTTGATCTCTAATATGACCCTTCCATTCTTTTCTGTATAACAATTGCAAACCATTGAGGCTCTCCCCTTGGTATTCCTTCTGAAACCCATTTTTCCCAAAGTTCAAAATCTATCATTCTTATTTCCTCTTCCCCCCTCTAACCATGTTTCAATTACAGCTAATATGTATACCTCACCAACCTATGATCCATTAAAGCCCAATGACAGTATTCTTTTCAGGCCTTTCCAGTTTCAGAACCTCAACCCTACAGATCTGAACTCCCATTCATGTTATGCAGTCCTCTTGGAGGGAGATGCCATTCCAACCCCTCCACAATCCTGCAATTGCAGTCCTTGCTCTTAAGTTCACCTCAACTCTCCCTTCTCACTAGGCACACAGTCAATCCCACCTCCATCTTCCACTTCTCAGACCACCTTGTACAGGACTATGAGGATTAACCTTATATGTATTGCTACCATTAACATGTTTCCTTTTGTTAAGCGTTACAATCCATCCATAATTACATATTTCTGTATATGGGCTTGTTTCCCATATGTTCTTGCTTCTTTCACTTCTGATATTATCCTCTTAATTTGCCTCTCTTCCTTTGATAAATTGTTATTAAAATAAATATTTTTCCTTTAAATCTTGACTGTATTTAAGATCATGTGCACAATATTCTTTGTGGTGAACTTCACTATAATCACTCTTCTAGCTCTTCTCTTCCCATCTTTTGCCCTTTTTTCCACAATTAGAGCTCACACAAGATTCGCCTGTCAATATATCTCTCACCATGTAGCCAACTCCTGTTTTTCTGTATTACTGTTTATAGGAGTTCAAAGTACTCTTCATCATATGTCAACTTTTAATGGAATTTACACTCGCTAAAAAGCTTTGATTTCATAATTCTTTCAATTTCTCATTGATTTTCATTGTAGTTCCACTATGTTATACGAGTAATTCCTGTAGACTTAAATTGTTTCTCTCTTCTAGTGATAATGTTCTAGTAAAATTTACTTCATTAACATACTATAGTTTATAATGCTGGTGAACAGTAACCAATGTAGTGTCTACATAACCTCACTTGCAAACGAGTTTGAAACAACTTTAACATAAGGCTCACTAAAACTCTCATCTTCTTGATCCAAGCCCCACTTCATTGCTTTTTTAGATTTTTTCTTTCTTTGCTAAACTACACCATCACATACATTGGTAAATTAAAGAAATTTGCTGGAAAAATGTCTCCCTAACCACAAGTTTGGTTGATAGGATTAATATACACTACAGTTTCACCATTAACTTCATAATTTGCACAAAGTATACTCTTTATCCATTCCTCCTTTAATTACTGCTATTTAGGAAATATAAATATGGAATTATGTTATGCATTGCCATAATAAGTCATCAAGAACAAACTCATGTGGTTCTAACACTTACTATTAAACAAGTCCTCGATGTAATTTTTCTAAATCAATTATTAACTTATTAAAAAACAAATGACATGCTACTGCCCATTTTCTTCCGCCTATAAACAACTGTAAAAAGCCAGAAAACTGCAAATTAATAATTTGAGAAATTAACGCACCAACTATTTTTCCCTTGAATATCAGAAAATGAAATGATCATAATTTTCCCAGCAAAGCAAGCACTTTGTCTTTTTTGGTATTAGGTGATGATGGAGATTTCTGCACACAGCTTTGCTGTTTGCTCTCAGGATTGAAATGATGTAGCTAAGTTTCATCAGCAGTGATTACCTTTGAAGGAAACCCCACATTTCCCTGTAACATCAACTTCAACTGCATGCAACCTCTTGTGAATGTTTTTTGTTTGGGAATCAACAACCTTGTAACTCAAAGTGCACAAAAGCGTCCCATGTGCAACTTTTCAGTTACCAACTTGTTGGTAGCACTCGTGAAATTTTCAGGAATTCTGAAAGTATTCTCGAGCATGTTTATTAAGAAGTGGAATATGTGTGAGCAAGGATATAGTAGGTTTAGAAAGGCAAATTTTATAGTTAAGAATCAACAAAATAAAATATGTGGAAGTGAAATGTATATCTGGTATTATATATAACTCAACAGAGGTATCAGACTTTTGTGATGAAAAGTTGTTTATAAATTAGGTGAAGATATGGAGGAATTAAAGAGGAGAAATTCAAGTAGGGGATTTCAATGCAAGAATAGGTGAGAAAAAAAAATTAGTGGAAATTGAGAAAAGAAATTGCTTTTAAATGAACAGGTGATATGTGCAAGAAAACAAGTAATTGGAGAAAGGGTATGTGGGGTCTAAAATGCAAAACAATATTGTAGCAATAAAAATGTTGGTGGGGTGGGAAAGAAGTAGGAGTATAGGCAAATATTTAGGAAGAGGAAAGGGCAAGTGGGTTAAGAAAGTGAAGAGAGAAAAAGTAGACAAAATGAGCTCTTAATTTAAGTCAAAGACCAGGGAGTCACGACATGTTAGAGCCCAAGTAAATTGGGTCAATGTCAATTGTAAGAAATGTATAGATCATTTGTTATACTTTTTATAATGAAAGATTGAAATAAATATTCTATTTCATCTGTTGGGGACATGAATTGAAAAAGGATGGGAGAATGGAGTATGCCATAGACAAATTGGTAATCTTGGAGTGATGAATATGATCATCTTGCCTGTGAACAAATGGTGTGTACCAATGATGACATCAGAAGTTACAGCGATTAAAATGACTTAAATAGAGATACTGTTTGACCGGTACTGTTATAGTACTACCTATAAATTTAAATCACTATCTGATTTATGAGCAGACATAAGTTCAGAAGCAGAGTAAATTTGAATGGAAAATGTATTGTTTATTTTAGCCATTAATAAATAATATTGTTATTGTGATCTGTTTTTGAATATTTTGTTCCTTTGTCTCTTAAGCTATGGTAAAAGATTCAAGACTGGTTTGCACTGTGTATTCAGCATGTTAATACAGTACTGTTATCACCATAAGAGTTCAATGAGGCATAGTTAAGAATGCTATTAAGCACTAGGGATCTCAGGGGTGAGGGAGTCAGACAGCAGTATACTGCTGTGAGACTGCCATGGAATAGGTTTGGAAAGTGACGTTCAAGAACGTAAGAAAGGAAAAGAGGCAGAGTTGAAGTACAGCTCTTAGTTCATTGCACCTAGTAACCAAAATGTAAAACTCTGAGTGGACAAGATTTATAACTAAAGTTTGGCATTTTTAAGGAGTGCTGATCCTTAAGCATACAGATACTCTTTATTAACAGAATCTTGGAAATAAACAAAATTTCTTTAATTAAGATCATTGATGTTGAGTTGAACTACACTTATTATCTCCACTTGTTTAAATTTAGAACATGTTTCGCAGACACTCACCTGCATCATCAGCTAACCATCAACTGCTAGATAATTTGTAATGCTTTGGGTATGTATATTCTGCTCTGGTGGAGGTGTGAGGAACTTAAAGTTTATGTTTTCATTCCCGGAAATGCCAAAATTCATTAATTTATCTCTGTATTTATAAATATAGATTTTGCTCCCATGTTGCTAACTCCGTAGGTCCTTTGACCTACTGATTTTAATAATTTTGCTTTCTTCACTAGGTCATAGTTTTATGTTCTTGAAGTGTTCTTTTAACCATGTGCCTATGTTAATCTTTGTTTTTCCATTATAGACTTTTCTGCATTCTGCACAACTTATTTGATAAATACCTGCTTTTTTTCCGGTGGAATACTGTCATGAATATTGTCATTCAGGGGTTATTTAACATTAAATCTATTTATAGGTGCTAATCTGATATTAAAATCTTTTGAATTCTTTTGAAATTTTTGCACAGCCCATGGATGATATGCAATTTTTTTAAAGATTATCATATCTTTTCCTGCTTAAAGTGTTGTAGTTCTGTAATAAGTTTCTGCCTTACTTGAACAAGTAAATGGAGTCAATAAGAGTGTGTAGTTCAACTCAATCATAGAATGATATTATATGATTAGCTTCACTGTACAAGTTCCAATTAGCATTTCAAGTTAAAAACATTTCTTTCTTAATTTTTTTTTAGTTATTTTTTTTTTTTTTAAATAAAATACATATAGCAATAAAGTTGATTTTGAAATGAGCAGCTGTATGAGTGATATTTAGTTATTTTTTTGGTTTGTCTGCATGTTTTGTGCATGAGTAGATAGTCTGATTAATGTTTATTAAAATTGCATGCTAGAATGGAGCAGGCAGTAAGATGAACACACTACCAGCTCGAGGACGAACACATCATCCTATTTCAAAATCTGTTCTGAATAGACCTGGATTCAAGTTTGATACTCAACCTCTTCCAAAGGTATGTAGTTAAGCTTTTAACTGGGAATGTATGGCTTTGTGCAAACTGGGTTTGTGTAGAAGAAATGTCATTTGTATTCTTATGATTTGCATTTGCCATGGGATGAAAACTGTGTTGGGTATCTTATTAGTTGATAATCAATACAGTTTTGATAATTTTTAAAATAAAAATAAAATTAACTATTACAAAAATAAACATTATAAAGTAATTAAAATAAGATGGCAAATACTTATGGTTTTTGAGTGCACACCTACAGACAACAAGGACTAGAGCATGTGCCTAATAACAACCTAGATTCCAATCCTTGTTATTCTTGAATTTTTCATTTTTACTAGATGTTGTAAGTAGAATTAATGTTTAATATATGACAGTCATATATTTTGATTCACTATGTATATTTGAGTTTTAAGGCATTTGTGCTCATCATAAAAACTAAATCATCTTTGTTTCTAAAATAATGCTACGTTAAAAAATATTCTAAAGTGAAAAACTAAGAAGAAGATTTGAACTGTCTTTATTTAATTTAAAAGGAATTATCAGTTATTTCTTTACTGTGAAAACAAAGATTATTTTATTTGTACATGCAAGTGAGCATGCATGCACATTTTAAATGATTTAAAATTCAAATAATCCGATGCAATTGGACTATATATATTATCATGCATATACTAAACATTAATTTTACTTATAAAAAATAACAAATAAAACAATTCATGTATAGGTAAGATTTGAACTTCAACAGTTGTCA
This sequence comes from Metallyticus violacea, assembly GCA_030762175.1. Lineage (NCBI taxonomy): Eukaryota > Metazoa > Arthropoda > Insecta > Mantodea > Metallyticidae > Metallyticus > Metallyticus violacea. Next base: position 23,594,728 of record CM060836.1, read on the forward strand.
TTGCCAGACACTGGCTTTTAGCCACTTGAAGTCAGCAGGCATATGCTAAGGAGAACTCAGTAAGACTGGTGATAACCAGAGCCCAAAAGTTCAGATATTTATTTTGGTTAAAATAGGCAGGCAAAAAGGCACTTAAAACACTGAAAATAGGCATTTATTAAAAGTGAAAATTGAGAGTAATATCACTCATTATTAATGGAATGATATTTAATGCACTTGATAATTTCTTTATCACATAATTAAAGTACTTAAGCTTACTTTCCTTGGTTACAAGCAACAAGAAGATATTTTTTCAATGTATCAACTGTGATAGTGAGCCACTTGTCGGAAAACATTTTCATCATGGAAAATAAATGTTCTACTTCTTGGAGATTGGAGCATACTTAAAACAAGCTATTTCAAAAAGACTCATATTACTTACAACAGAACATTCACCTTTCAGGACATTATGGAAGTGTTGATCAAGACAAAGTAAAGTAATTATGAATAGTCCTAGCGAATGAGCAAAAGATGCGCAGTGGTTTCTGGTTGAGTTCATTTTCTGTTTATGCATTATAGGGGAATCAGGCTATTATCTCTTTCTCCCATATGATATGGAACACATTGTAGGGATCGGTCCTAGTGGTGTAGTGGTTACCATACTTGCCTCCTAAACCCAAGATCGCGGGTTCGAACCCGGCCAGGACCGATGGATTTTTTCGGGCGTAAAAATTCTAAGTATGGTTTCCTTCAGAAGGGAAGTAAAGCCTATGTTCCGTGTCGTACATTTACGGCACGAAAAACAACCTCAAGCCTGAAAGAGAGGCCTCTGAGCAAAATAAGTCAGCCGTTTGACGCCCTGGGTTGAATGGGATGCTGATGACCTGAGATATTAAAGAGTGTCCGTAAATAAATCAATCAAAAAGAAAAATCACATTGTAAGGATGGTTTATTGCACGGCTGTACCATTCTCATCTTTCTCGCTTGCAGTTATTTGTTACGTTTATTCAGATGAGAAGTTACCCTCACCACAAAAATCCTAGAATTGTGTCATACAGATCGATACGAAGTCATTTTCCAGGACTATTTAAAATTGCATTACTTCTCTCATCCTCTCTATTTCCTGGTATTCATATGCCCAAGGTAATCATGCGCTCTTTTCACTAATGAAGGTTCAGTTATTTTAAGAGTGATAGATGGAGAAAGTTTTTGAATGTTTGAAAATAAATATGTACAAGGGTAGGTCCATAAGTTTCTTACCTCACCAATAAGGATTATTGCCTTCACAAAGCCTTATCTGGTGTCATACTTTGTCTGTAAAGTAAATAATTGGAGCTGTAACTTCCACTCTGCTGTGTTCAGTTGTTCAGATATAGTTGCATAAAGAAGACTATGTGTAGAAGATTGTGACATGTTCAAAATGGAGTATTGAGCTGTTATTAAGTTCTTTACAAAAGAAAGACTTACTCCAAATAAAATTGAACAGTGATTGGACGGGTATATGGGGAAGCATCCCCCTCATATTCTACTTAAAATAATGAGCCAAACTTTTTCGATTGGGTCAAGAAAGCATTGAAGGCGAAGAGCATGCAGGTCAGCCTTTGAAGATGCTCACTCCTGAAAACATTGCTCTTGTGGAAGGAGAAATTATGGAAGACCGGTGGCTCAAAGTTACAGAAATAGCAGCAAGGTTGGGCCTTTCTGAAACAACAGCCCTTCAAATTATTCATGAACATTTAAACATGAATAAGGTTAGTGCAAGATGGGTGCCTAGACTTCTTTCCTCGGTCCAAAAGCAGCAATGAGTCATCTCTAGTCAGGCAGTTTTGGAGCTCTGTCATGGCAATGAGATAGATGTTTTGCAAACCATTATTACAAGAGATGAAAACTATGGTCCTCTACAATGATCCCTTGTCCAAAACAGAATCAATGGAGTGGCAGGCGTAAATCTGCCTAAGCGCCTCCTTTAAAGGCCAAGTCAACCAAGAAGATCATGGCCACAATCTTTTGGGACAGTGAAGAAATATTTTTACATGACTTCAAGAAGAGGAACACCACAGTAAATGGGGAATTCTATGCTGACCTACTGCACAGACTATGGGCTTCCATCAAAGAGAAAAGGTGAGGAAAGCTGAGTAATGGTGTGCACCTTCTTCACAACAACGTAACTGCCATGGGTGACCGAGACTGTTAAGGCGCAGACTCGTGGGCGGGAGGTCTGGGGTTGAATCCCGCCAGGACCATCCTTCCTAACAGGTTTTTTCCAGGTTTTCCTAGTCCTCATAACTGGCAAAGGCCAGGAAGGTACCCTAAACTTAGGCCTGGAACGTTTCCTTCCTTAAAAAAAAAATCCTTTCCCAATATATCATTTCATTTCCTATATCACCAGTGTCACCGCCTGTGGTGCCTCAGTAGTAAAAACGGGCATTAAACGCCATTAAAAAAAAACGACTCTGCACCACAGCTCTTGTTGCAAAGGAAGCTGTGAAGAAATGTGACTTCAAGGAGATCAACCATCCATCCTAAAGCCCAGATCTAGCTCCCAGTGACTATATCTTCCTCTCAAAACTCAAGAAGGACCTTTGAGTGTGACTAAGAAGTGATGAATTCTATTTATGCCCATTTTGGAGACAATACTTCAGACTATTTGGGGGGGGGGGGATTGAAATGTTAATTCAAATATGTGAGAAGTATATTGCAGTGAAGGGTAACTATATTGAAAAATGAAATATTTTTTTTGTCATTATTATACCTAGAAAATGGTTAGGCCAGAAATTTATGGACTTACCCTCTTAGCAAGATTCTGAAGTGATATTTTTGTGAGGTGAATATGCCATTTAACTTTTTTCATTTTGACATATTGAAATAATTATGTTCTTTTTAATATCTATAAATAATAACAGAAAAAATACATAATGACCAAAACAGGCCAAAAACGTTTTATATCTATTCATAAAAAAATAGGAAGGGGGGCGCACTAACCTCAAATGTACAGAAATATGTTCATTTGTATCTGACTCTTTAATATATCCACGAAGATAGGAAAGGAATTTTCCATAACATCTGGGATCTGCTCATAAACAGAATGAGGCTAAAGGCTGAAAGACTAACATGCCATGAATTGAGCCCTGAGCCAAACAGAACTTAGATGGATAATAATTGAGATTCTGCTTTTGGGATACCTCAACACTAGACAAAGGAAGTAAAATGGTTCATTGTTTTTAAGTTTTATTTCATCATATGACTATGGTGCAAAACAATTTAAAATATATTATTTAACCATTTCTAATGCTACTTAAATGCATCTAGTCTCGCAGTCATACAAGGTGTATATTCATGAACAGGAGAGATGTTACAATATTGCCGAGGATAGTTAATATGCATCCAGTGAAGGAATATGAAGAGATAAACAGGTGAACAAAGAGGGCAATAAAAAGTGATGTAAAACAATATAAGGCAGAAAGAATAAGGAAAATAATGACCTAATCGAAATCGACTAGAAGGATTAAAAATGAGCTGGCAGAAGGAAAACATTGGATACTGCGAGTGAAGGACATGAAGGGTTGGGGGCTAGCCTCTAGAGAACAGATTTCAGCAAAGGCCACAAAATTCTACAAGTACCTGTATTCCACATCCCTACAATGAAGCGAATAATGAACTTGGTAACTTGACTCGAGCAAGAAGTAGTAGTAATAGCTCCAACCATAATTATAAGTAAAACAAGGACAGCCATCAAGGAAGTGAAGAATGGAGAAAAGTCCAGGAGACAATAGTATACTTAATGAACACCTTAAAATGGGAGAGAAAGAACTTACAGAATCACTGATTTAACTGTTCAATAAAATACTGAAAACTGAAGTAATTTCAAGAGAAAGGAAACTGTCATAATACTGCTAAATAAAAAAGGAACAAGAGATGAGATAAACAATTACAGGATGATTAGCTTGATGCTAAACATGTGTAAAATATTCATGAAAATCATAACCAGGAGACTAATGAGGACATTGGACAAGCAGTTCCTGGTAGAACGAGCTGGGTTTCAGAAAGGTTATATCTCGATAGATCACCTGCAAGTGATGAACCAATTAATAGAAAAAGCACAGGAGTATAACATAAAAATATTCATAGACTTCGTAGATTACACCAAGGCATTTGACTCAGTGGAGCATGATTATGTCTGGAAAGCACTGGCACTTGCCAAATGTATATGAGAATATTTGCAAAACTCTACACAATAGACAGCAAGAATCAGAACCGAAAGAGAAGATCTTCCAACTGGAAAGAGGAGTTAAACAGGGGAACCCATTATCACTGAAGCTGTTTACAAATCAACTCTGCAAACTGGAATGGGAAAATGAATATGGAATTAACATTGATGGAGTAAGACTAACCCATCTATGGTTTGCAAACAACATAGTCTTGATAGCTTAAACAACAAAGAAGTTGAAACAAATGCTAACAAATCTAGAAAAAATGAGGGTGGAAGTGGGTCTAAAAATGAACCCCAAAAAGACAAAGTTAATGACCAATGATGTGGAAATGAATGAATAGTGTTTAATGCCCGTTTTTGCTACAGAGGCACCACAGGCGATGGATACTGATTATACATGAGATGAAATGATATATTGGGAAAGGATTTATTTTTAAGGAAGGAATCATTCCAGGCCTAAGTTTAGGATACCTCCCGGCATTTGCCATTTATGAGGACTGAGGAAAACCTGGAAAAAACCTCAGTCCTGCCGGGATTCGAACCCCAGACCTCCCGCTCACAAGTTCGTGCCTTAACGACCTCGGCATCCCGTGGCGGTAACAATGTGGAGATACAAACAAACACCAATGGAAACACACCAGCTTATGCACCAAAATATATATACCTCTGCCAAAACATATAATTCCATATAAACATCGAAAAGGAAATCGGAAAAAAAATAGAACGAGCCTGGAAGAAATTTTGTAGTCTGAAGCATATCCTAATGGATGCAAACCTGCAAACGTGCGTAAAAGTAAAGGTGTTCGAAAATTGCATGCTACCAGTAAGGCAGCCAAATCTGGACATTAAATGGGAAAACAAAACTCATGAAACAAATCTGCCAGAGAAAGATGAAGTGAGAGATATTTCAAGTGATAAGAAAGGACAATATGTAACGAGGAACTCAAGAGGGAAACAGGCACAAGAGATGCAATTAATGCAACAAAATGCCTCAAATGGCAGTGGGGCAGTCAAGTGGTGAGGATGGATGGAATCAAGTAGATCTACCGAGTATTCATGTAGGTACCCAGGATCTACGAGAGGCACTCGACAGGCAGAGAACCAGATTGGTGGACATGTTCATGCAACAAATGGGGAATTGGTGGACAAGGCAAGCAGGAAACAGAGAAGGGTGTAAGAAATTGACAGTTGGTCTTGAAGCCTGGAAACACGAAATAGTAGGAACAATAGTGTAAAAGTATAGATGTACGAACCAACCATGAACACAGTGTGATAAAAATAGTGTATAGTGATCAGCAATGAAGGGCAGGAGTATAACAATTATTTCTACAAATGAACACATACATAAAAAATACTCCATAAGACTAGCTCACCTAAGGAATATACTCAAAGCTTCCCTGCCATTGGGTAGGAGGCCTTAGCTCTCAAGGGCTGTTATAGGCTAAGTTCTAAATTCTAAAATTCATTATGAACGTTTATAAAATAACATGTGCAAGGTTTTGTGTTTATGTTGCATTTATGTTTCAATGTAAGTGGCCAACTTTTGACTACACTAAACCTTTGTAGACAAGCATTCTTATTGGTTGCATACTGTTTCTCTCAGAATAGATTAGGCTGCAAAAAAACACCAATGAATAGTATGTCATAAAGCATGTGTATTTGCATAAATGTGTTTTTCTTTGTCATCAGTTGCATTTTGTATCAAGCATATGTGCCACTCATACTGCAAAATTGTTGCTTTTGTTCACTCCAGTGTTTCCAAATACTGGTGCTAAAATTGCCAGTGCAGCACAGTAAGACTTTGTAAAATGCTAGTGCTACATTTGCCGAATGAGATTCTTACAAAAATACCAAGCTTATATTAAGAGTGGAGGCATTACCAAATGCTACATTGCATTGCAGTCATTATTTACCTTGCTATTCAATGTTGGTTTTGGTGTACACCTAACATAAAGTATTTATTAGTTTTCCCAAAAGAATACTAGCAAGTACTCTTTCTATTAGCATTGAATGATAGCATTAACCTTCAGAATAAATAATAATAATAGAAATATCTATTTTGCAAAATAAAAAATTAGATTAAATTAGTATGAATATTCTTGAGAAACCTATTCTTGCAAAATTACCTGTTAAATTGTTGTCTATGGTCCATATACCTTGCTTTGCAAATATCTAATGTAATTTATATCTTGTATATATGCTTTGTTTGTAATTTCAGCAAAGCCAAGATGGTATGAGTTGTCGATCGCTTCCTGGAGATGTAAGGAATAGAGGACCTCCTCCTCAACCACCTCCATCAAATCAAAAACCTTCCATGCCTACGGTGAGCAATTGTTGCAAATTTGTAAGTAGTTTTATGTTTTGCGTGTTTGGCTGCTAAGAAAGTAGATTAAGTATGTTGCCTGCATGTTATGCAACCTTGTGTGTCATCATTTTCCAGCTTACCAAATTAGAAAGTAATGATGAGCAAGGATAAGTCAAAAAATAAGTTTTCTTAATATTTTGTAGGTGGATGGGTAAAGATAGATTACAATAAAGAATGCTGTTTTATTTCAGCATTAGTCTTTTGTTTTTGCACATAATTGCCAAATTTATTTGTGTATTTTTCTAAGAATAACATTTCCCCCCCCCCCATTCTTTAATGGCAATAGAAAGTGGCATCCTATTTGTTAAGTAATTTTGTCATTTGGTCATTTACGTCATCTTCTGCCCCAATATATGTTTCTTATTGGATGGGGAATGCTTTGCCAGTGCCAGGTGTGCAGCAAAATTATTGTATTGTGGGTGACAGAAAGCATAGCATTACCACAACTTGTATAAGAAGATCATGTCAATTAACTTGAGATGTGTTAATATTTTCTGATATGCAACTGCATTTAAAATCATATCATTTTCCATACAATCAAGCAGATCACTCCATGAACATACCAAAAGACTCTTTTCTTGTAACCAGCTCTTTTGGAGATTTTAGACTGTGGATTGAAGTGGTGTATCCATGTCTCATCACTTGTAACAATGTGTTTCAAAAAAGGAATCACAGTATAGCAAGTGCATTACTGAGGTGGCTATCTTCTCAAGCTTTTGTTGGTCAATATTTTTTGAGATCCACTTTCCAATAACCCAGAAATTCATGAACAGTGTCCCATACAGTACCATATAAAGATTAAAGTATACCTTTATCTGATAATAAAAAAATAGGACAAGAATAATATAATAAATAATCAGAAACTAAAGGAATTCTACACTCCTTACAAAACAACTTGCCAGTATCCCCAAAAAGCATATGCTTGTTCTCCCACAACATTTCAACAATGGTTATCGCTGTACTCACAATGTTAACTTGCGCATAACAATGCTAGGTAATCTAACCCTAACCAGCACCTCCTGTCAGTCCTGGTGGTCTAGTGGTAACCATATTTGCCTCTTAGATCTAAGATTGCGGGTTCAATCCTTACTAGGTTTGATAGATTTTTTTTTTTTTGCCGTAAAAATCCTAAGTTAGCTTCCTTTGGAAAGGAAACATAGCCATGTTTTCCATGTCTTTTAGATTTAAGACACATAAAGGAACCTGAAGCCTGAAAGAAGAGACCTCTGAGCAAAATATATCGACTGTTTCATGCCTTGAATTGAATGGGATGCTGATGACCCGAGAAGTTAAAGTAGCCTTTTTAATAAACCATAATAGGTTTATAGGATAATAGGTGATCACTGGCATATGGAGATGGAAATAGTTAAATGTTGCTCTTAAATTTCCATTGCCTAATTGTTGATGTAATTATTAGTTTCTTGCTATTATTTCTATTGTTATCAACCGAGGATTATAAAATGCATGCATTAAGTTGCATGTAGTTAAGTGGCTGTTTTATGGATCTAAATTTTTGTCCTCATTGTCACTTTCTCACATATTGAACTGGCCATTTTCATTCTCTAAATCCAGAACTATGCATCCTATGGTGTTCCAGCCTCAGAAGTATGTTATAACACTTCCATGTCCAAAGTTAATGAGAACATGGGCTGGCATTGAACCAAAAAAATAATTGTCTCTCTTCAGGCACCGTCTTTTCAACAATTTCCTCCACAAATTGCCATCTATATTATTTATATACTGTTGCTCACAGAAGGTGTCACATTTCTTTCCTTTGCTGATTTTTTGATGATGGCCCAAACTTGTTCAATTGGATTTTAAGTTACAATGATATGGGAGTGACCATGATATTTTGCAGATTCATCATTGACAAACTCTTTTTGTAGGTTTGCTGCCCTAATCATTTCTAAAAGTACTGTCTTAACTGGAAATGGAATCAGAATGTCCAAACTATAATCTTGTATGGAACGTACCATGTTGTCCTTTTTTGGTAGAACTAGTGGTGATCCAAGAGTGACAGGTGATCTAGAACTGTTGTGCATTTTCTTTTGAGAGAACTTCATGAACAAAGAATGAACAAACCTGCATTCATCTCATCACCCAAATCCACCATTGAATTCTGATGTTATTAGAGGAATACAGATATTCAGAAATCCATCCTCACTGCTTCCTGTGGATGAACTTGCATCCAAGTGATAAGCTCTCATCAAAAGACTGCTGGTTTTTAATGTTATGAGCAAATGAACATGTCTGATTTTGATGGACAGCCACTCTGCTCTTTGTCTTCACTCTTCTATATTTTACATTGTTGGACAAACATCACTTCCACTATGTAAATGGATATAATTCTCCTTTGAATGTTGATGGTTCCATATTCTCTGCCTGCAGAAAATGGATCATTGTGCACACCTCTTATCATTACCATATACTCATTACTTTTCCATTTTGCAACTGTTGATGTGTGTACATGTGCGTGTGTTTTTAAATGGTGTGTAATGCCCGATTTTACTACTGAGGCACCACAGGCGGTGAACACTGGTGATACATGAAATATATTAGGAAAGGATTTTTTAAGGAATTAAACATCCAGGCCTAAGTTTAGGGTACCACCCTGTATTTTGCCAGTTTTGAGGGCTGAGGAAAACCTGGAAAACTGGATAAAAACCTCAGTCAGGGAAGATGGTCCTGGCAAGATTTGAACCCCAGACCTCCCACTCACGAGTCTGCACCTTTTGCAATGCTTAGGTTCTGTTCCATTGACATGTGCGTTATCTATCAGTGGGACTGCAAACTAGTAGATACTAAAGTTATTACAAGCTCTGTTTCTTTATTTTGGAATAATGAAATATGATACCTTACTTTTTGGCTTAAAGCTTGCATATCAAACTGAAATTTATGTAGAAAAATTCTACATAAATTCAAGTATGCAATTCCTTATTTAAATTTACTATAACCTGATTGATTTCTGATTATTTAACATGCTTTTTATTTAGACCAAGCTGTCCAAACAAATAATGGCACAGTAGTTTTAAATGGCAAAAATTTTCACAGCAATATATAGTATAATACTGCAGTTCTTTATAAAGAAATCACTCAAATTACACTAATTTTGTCCCACTTACTTGGAAGGCTATTCCTTCATCATCAGCATTTTTCCACTATCAGCTTTCCAGTGCCATATTAAGATTTTGCTCTGTTGAATTTACAAATTCAGTGATGAGGTTACTGTTGTTGTTTTAAGGCATTGTAAAGACAAGACAAGAGTGCATATGAAGTCCAGTTCTGTTTAATCTCTTCATTGATGATATTGTAAAGGAAATTAGTACAAATAACACACATGCTGTAACTGTAAATAACAGAAAATACCAGGCTTACTCTTTGCTGATGATTTGATAGCAGGTTCAGTAATAAGTGTGGGTATGGAAAGCTAGATGTTAATTTTGTAAAAATTGGGGTTTAAAAATAAATAAAAACAAATCTAAGGTCATATTATTTGAGAGAGAAAGAGAGAGAGAGGAGAAATTGTGGTGGAAAGGATTAGAAATTAAAGTTGTTAAGAAAATGAGTTGTCTTAGGGTTAGGTTTTCTAATAACGGAAACTTGAGTGATCACAGAAGAAAGATGATTTGAAAGATGGATGGAAAAATGGCAATGGCTATGACTGGTGAGATCTAATGTGAATATGAAATGGGCTGTAATGAGTATATAGCTCAATTACAGAGAGTTAAATGTTGTATGCAAGTGAAATTTGGGCACCAGATAATGGATGAAAATCAGACATGATGCATTGATCATTTTGTAGATTGATTCTTGGTTTACCCAGATCTTCTACAAATGGAGTTCCACTAATGGAACTGGAAAGATTAGTATATAAAAGCAAATAATGGTAAGAACTATTGGTATAGAATTTGGTGACTTGTAACTGAGTGTATTATCAAGCAATGTTTGATAACTCAAGATAAAGAAACTAGGATAAAGAATATTCAGAAAATACTACCTAAACAAAGAACAACTACTGAAATGCAGCCTACTTGATAGCAACAAACAATTGAAAAATAATTTGGAAGCCCTTTGGAACCTAGGGAAATAATAAATATCAGCATTCCCAGTGGCTACTAGCAACCAAACATATTTGGAATGTACTTATTTAAATATATTCCCATTACATATGCTACTATAATGTTGAATGTAAAGGGGATATGAAAGAAATGCAACTCCATAACTTGTTACTTTCTTGTTTAACTAGTATTCAATATGTTGACTAATTATTGTTAACAAACATTATATATTAATTGATATCATTGTGTGATTCAGTTGAACTACACACTCTTAAAGCTTCACTTACATTTCATAAATGTATGGAACCGGTTTCAAGAACATTTAGTTCCCATCTTCACCCAGGCTAAAGTTCAGTTGAACTTTATGAAAAGTAAGTAAAGCTTTAAGAGTGTGTAGTTCAACTGAATCATACAATGATATCAATTAATATGATTGGATATCAACTGAATCATACAATGATATCAAACATTATATAATTAGGTTATGGTTGTTAAAGTAAATTGTAGTGTTTTTATTGTGTTTTCTTATCTAATGGAAGTATCTGATATTTGCTTATATTTGTGTTTAAGTGAAATAATATATAGAATGGCTGCACCCAAGTCTTCTAGATATTCATGTGGGAAACTGCTAATGATCTACAGGCAAGGGTTCAGATATCCAATTAGAATTTATTTAATATATTCACAATAACTCCACTTACACAACATTAGGACATGTTTTGGGGGCAATAGCCAAGGGCAGCAGTGATACAAGAAAACCATCCAACACAAAGATGTATTGCTAGCCACATTGGAAAATCTAAAGGGGCCTTTTATAGAATAATCCACCAACATATGGGCCTAGAATAGTAGCATAAAGCATGCAGGCATGTCTTGAAAGAACAGCATACCAGAGAACACTTCACCAATGTAAGAAAACTGTACGAGCACCTCCTGGTAGGTGAAAAGTGGCAATGGATGGTTTCTTTGGATGAAAAGTGGCAATGGATGGTTTCTTTGGATGAATCAAGGATTTATCTAGATGACACTAACATATCCTGTGCTATTTTACCATTGAGGGGCCAAAAAGTGCCCTCCAACTTTATCTAGGAAACTAAAGAAAAGTTTTCCAAGAAGTTCATGGTGTTTGCAGATTGCTGCACTTGGGGGAAACTTGAGCATTCACAGAGTTGCCAAAAATATAAAAATTAATACAGCATACTACCAAAGCAGTGTGTCATGGATGTAATTTTTTTATGAATATATCCCCTGGTTGTATGGTGAGGATACCTCAAATGTTTGGATCTGCATGGATAACGCACCAGTCAAACTTCTGGATTATCCCAGGACTACTGCCGTAAAGCTGTGGAAATGTGATACCATTTAAAAATCTCTGTAAATCACCAGATGCCTCATCAATGGATTTTTGTGGATTTGGTCTACTGAAACAGTGCCTTACTTCTTGACATTCCATCATGATTGAGGGTCTCTGGAAAGTCTGCCAGGGGGAGTGGGCTAACATCTCCCTTTTTGTTCTGCAGTGCAGTCTTGTACAATGGGAATTGCATTGCAAAGCCTTAGTTCAAGTTCGTGGACATCAAATTGAACACAGTCGGTTGTGGAGAAAAGAAATTTCACAATAAAAAAATGTAAGTAAAAACTTCTGAGCTTAACTGGAGCAACTTTCAGTAAACATCCAATTGAATAATAATTCTATTCTCTCTGTACCCTTACACCAAATCTCTCACTTTCTTAATCCTTCACAGTTGCCTTGTATCTCATATCAAGAATTTGAGGACAATTTAGAATGTTGCTCAAAGGTTATTAATTTGGAATGCAGCATTTAACAAGCACTGTGTTCAAATTGTAAATGCCATTATTTTTATTGCATATTTTATAATTGCAATTTTCCCTTGCAAAGTAGAGAGAGCACCTTAAGATCTTAATAATGCCAGGTAAAAAAAGTATATACTGATTATTATTATTGTTGTTGTTGTTGTTGTTGTTGTTGTTATTATTATTATTATTATTATTATTATTATTATTATTATTATTATTAGGGCTGGGCCAGATAGGTGAGACCCTTTTATAGTTTATGTTTTCTTAGCATTTCAGTACATTTCAAATTTCCAAAGAGTTTCTGAAAATAATTCTAGAATTTGCTGTTTTTAATAAAATTACAAATTACATATTATATAAAAGATAATTCAGTTCATGTTAAAAGAAGGTGAAAAATGGATTTGTGCTAGTCAGAGAAATAGTATGTTCTTTAGAGATTTTAAAAAATTGAGCATTCATTATAATCAACAGTAGCAATAACAATACATTTACTTAAATATTGTACTTAGGAAGCTGTTGACAATGGGGTGGTAATATATCCTAAACTTAGGTATTAATTTACTTATTAAAAAAACTTTAAATATTATAAATTAATATACAAGTAGTGTCGCAGTATGTAAATTAATTAAGAAAATAAAGCGGAGTGTTGTTTGATTTCCACAGAGTGCTTCAGACTCAGTTTTAACTGGCCGCAGCAGTCAGATCAACAGCAGAAGTTTTATGGGAAGTGGAGGCCCACCTTCCCTACCAAGCAAGCCTCCAGTTGGGGGCTACGGGAAGCCAAATGTGGCACCAAAGCCACCTGGAATTGTCCAGAACTCCACTAGTACTCCAAGCAAACCTTCTCCTCCACCAAAGAAACTAGTTATGAATGGCAGTGGTAGTAGCAGTTCATCTGGAAATCCTAACCGTACTCCAGTCACTAGAGCTCAGAGCATGCGTGTACCACGATCGCCTCCTGTGGCACCGCAGCAGATCCCTCCTTTCCCTCCAGCAGGGAAGAATCTGGCCAACTATAGAAGTAACAATAGTACAGGAACTGGTCTACCCTCATTTCACCAGTCACAGGACTCGTTATACCAGTACCGGACAAACCCCCCTCCACCACCCCGAACAGCTACTTTACCGTCAAACTTGAACCATCATGGACTCAAGCCTGCAGCACCCCTTCCTCCCCCCACTACCCCTCCACCTCCCACTCCAGGTTACAGGCCACTTAAGCCACCTGTAGCACGACCACCACCCCCTCCTTCACGTCCGCCAGGTTGTATGGTAGCTCCACCATTATGTCCTCCTCCTCCACCTCCTACTACAGCACCTCCACCACCCCCTCATAGGACTTCGCCTGCTCCACCACCACCACAACCTTCTGCACAGACAAGGCTAGCACCTGCGGTGAGTTTAATTTGTATATTTTGTTGCTGCAGACCTGGACAGTTGTTAAACATTGTACTAGATGTTAAGAAGAGTGCCATTTTCATTTATTTCACTCACAAGGGAACTGTTTCACTTAAACTGATTGCAATGAAACTTAATAGAATTATCAATTAGCCATCCTGAAATTAACTGTTATGACCATTTTGTTGCTAAATACAAGAAGGATCAAAAGTAACACACATTTTTATAAAATATTTATTGAATAAAAAAGTTAAAAAATGATGCACAAAAAACCCTGCAGGTTTTATCTATTTACAACATACAAACCATGTTGTCTATGGCGACATTTTACTCCCACAAATTGGAATATTCCGTGGGAGCACCCCATTCCCTGGTTGTGTAGGCACCTGCACATGACTGATTTCGCTTCTTCATCTGAACCACAGCATTGACCTCCCCTTACCGCCACAAGTGGCTGAGGTCAATAAGGAACGGACTCATGAGCAGGAGTCTTGTGTTCAGTGCCCACCAGGACCATCCTCCATGACAGATTTTTTTTCAGGTTTTCCTCAGTCTGCGCTAATGGTAAATACTAGGAAGGAATGCTTCCTTCCTTTAAAAAAAAATTCCTCTCCCAGTTTTATCGTTTCATTTTATGCATCATCAGTGTCCACCCCCTGTGATGCCTCTGTAGTTAAAATGGGTGTTAAACATTATTAAAATAAAATAGCCTCCTGGGAATTCCTTCAAAAGTCTGAAGCTCATCGTAAAGTCAGATGGGGCAAGGTCTGGACTGAAGGTAGATGATTGAGTACTTCCCAGCCATACCTCTTAGATTTTGCACAAACAGAATTTGCAGTTTTAGGGTGAGCATTTTCATGAAGTCTGACATTCTCATTATCTCTGTTAGGTTGTTTATCTCTAAAGGCAGGATGCAACTTTATAGTGTTGTAGTGTAGGTGGAACACAGATGGAAGAAACTCCACAAGAATACAACATGCATATCCCAGAATACTTTCACTAGGACTAGAAAAAAGCAGGTATTTACCAAATAATAAAACAAATAACATAATTTGAAAAACAAAGATAAACATAGGCACATGTTTTAATGAACCCTTCAAGAACATAAAACACAAATAAATTGAGAAATCAGCAGTAGCATCTTATTTCTGGACAGAAAACCATGACAGTGAAAAAAGCAAAATCATTAAAATCAGTACAAGGACCTACAGTGTTAGCAACATGGGAGAAAATCTACATTTATAAATGCAGAGATACATTTATGAACTCGGCATTTCCTAAAATAAATGTAAACTTTAAGTTCATCACACCTCCCTCAGAGCTGAATGTAAATCACCAAAGCATAATAAATTATCCAGCAGTTCATGGTTAGCCTGATGATGCAGACGAAGATCTGAAAACATATACCACATGTAAACAAGTAGGTGAAACCAATAATAGTGTGTGGTTCCACTCAGTCATACAGTGATCTTAATTATATGATT
Organism: Metallyticus violacea; assembly: GCA_030762175.1. Classification (NCBI taxonomy): domain Eukaryota; kingdom Metazoa; phylum Arthropoda; class Insecta; order Mantodea; family Metallyticidae; genus Metallyticus; species Metallyticus violacea. The sequence continues at coordinate 23,610,040 of CM060836.1, forward strand.
AGCTTTCACTGTACAGGTTCCAATTAGTGTTTCAAGACTATAATTATTAGAAAAAAATGGAAAAAAGTATCCAAATCACCTTATATAAGTACAGTGGAATCTTGATTATCCATTTTAATGAAGTAGAGGGGAGCAGCAGTTAATTGAAAAAAAAAAAAAAAGATAATCCTCACAGGTAGTTTTCTTGCCTTGTTATATGACCTTTTGAAGAGATGTCACTTTTTTCTGAACATTAGCATCAGCAATTTTTTTTCTGATGTCCATATAATTCTAACAATGAAAAACATTGTCAGAGAATGAAGTGTAATTTTTTTGCATGCATGGAGCATATGATTCTGAAACTCTCTCTTCACTCCCACTAACTTTCATTATCACTCATAATTGTAATCTCACATGCAAATGTTGGCAATTTACGAATGCCATGAGAGGTTTAAAGTGCTGTAAACAACCTGTAGATACAGAGAATGGTGTAATAATGTTAAGTTGCTTCTGAAATACTTGTGCATGCTTCATTAGCAAAGGTCCATTAATTGAAATCTTAACTCCATTTATGCCAAAACTACTTAAATAAGGCATCATCCAGCATCTTAAAATAGACTGCTTCATGCTTTTTCTTTTCTATGTTCCAAGGATAGTGCTGGAACATTAGGCAGATTTCAGTAGTTTTCTATTTATTTATTATTTTTTTTTAAATTATGTCCTATATTGTAGTGACTCCTAAAACCATTACATGGGCGGTTGAGGTTGTTAAGGCATGGATTTGTAAACAGGAGGTATGATTAAAAGAATAAATTGTACTTATGAAGCTGTATACAATGGAGTGGTAATATATCCTCTAATAATGTATTTGAACTGTTCACACTAACTGAATTTGCTTACATTGGAAATGTTTCTGAAGCTATTTGCCTCCATCATCAGCTTTTAACCGACTTCTCAAACTGAATGTTGGATCCCAAGATGCTTTTGTGACTGTCTCTGAAGCCTCTAGTAGGAACTTGCTGAGCTAGTCCATGGATGGGACATCAGAGATAAAAATCTTTTCCCAAATGGACAGTTCTCTTGGTTTGTGAAGCTCTTTTAGCAGTGTAGTCTCAGGTTTAATTTCATGATTATTGGTCCAAAAATGAGCTGTTACTGCTGATTCATCAACCTGATAAAAACAAATATTCCAAAAGTGTTCTTTCCTCTGAATTTCCAAATTTCTCTTAAGATTTCCTGATGAATCCCTGATCAGAATCTGCACATTTGATTTCATAAATTCCTGATCTGTTCTGTTGGTATGGTGTCTTTTACTGTGGAACCTAATAAATGTTTGATATTATATTTGTTCTTTAGGGCTAATATTATTCTTTGTTCTTTGAATATCCTCCAAATTTGTTAGGTAAAGTTCAATGGTACACGAAAGTTTTGAATTTGTATCTTTCCTTGATCTTCAGTGTGGAAGCCTTTCTTATAGACTTTTGTCTTTTAATTTATTGATATTATTACTGTGTCTTTGTTAAAACCAATCATTAATGCTGTCTTAATTATCTGTTGGTAGGTATTCCAATTTGTACTCTGTTTCTGTGAGTGGGATGTTAGTTAATCTGTGTGCTAAGCTCTGAAATACTGCATATTTATATTGAGTGGGGTTATAACTATTATTTTTATGTAATTATGTGTGTATATTTCTTTTTTATGAATTCCAAAATTCAGACTGCCTTTATTTCTTATATTTTTAAATCTAGGAATGGGAGCCAACCATTCCTTTCTTCTTCTGTGATAAACTGTGTAGATTTATGTTATAGATTAAGAACTTACAAGATTTTATGTTTGATTCCCACTAGTACCTCCTCCCTGACATTTTTTCCAGGTTTCCTCAGTCCTCAGATAGCTAATTCTCTAGAGGTACCCTAAATTTAGGCCTGAAATGTTTCCTTAAAAATCTTTCTTAAATGTTCTGAGATTTAAAGACAAAACAATTTCTTCTTCTTCCTCTTTAAATTAAAGCTTTGATAAAGCATTTATATATATACTGTCCAGACCTGTGAGCAATAGCACTGAAACAATATGACATTTTTAATTAAACCAAAGTCTTTTAAAAGAAATGAACTGATTCTTTAGAGCTTCTGGTATTTTAAAATTGAGGAGCAATTTTTTGCTGAATGAGTGGGTAACAAGCCACATGAATAGGAACATTGGATAACTGCCAGGAAAAATTTAATTGTTGATTAGATTTCATTATTCATCCCTTTACATAATTGAGTGCATTACAATGCAAAGATATTGGATGCAACAATAGAATCTGTAATAACTAGGTGCACATCCAGTAAAAAAGTTCTTACAAGCAAGAAGAAGAATGGCAACAGTATTAAAATAATAAAAAAAATTAAAAAATAAATCATCAGATTAAAAAAAAAATATGCGAGTATAATCAGTAATAAGTACACATTAGTAAAAAGTTCTTATAAACAAGAACAACAATAAAAATTGTATAAAACTATTCACCCAATATTTTTCCCTTCACATTATCTGAAATAGTTATATGCAATTGATAATAAGACACACAATCAAATAGTTCCCCCTTCACATTATCTGAAACAGTATAGCAAGTAATCTCGGATGTGGGATGTTTAAAACACTCTTTATGGTTTCACTTAAATGAGATTTACTCTGGACATACATTTCGTGGAACTATGGTCCACATCATCAGCTGTTAAACAACATTATTAATGGATGTTTCACTATGTTCAATTTCAAATTAAATTAATATTATAAATATATCAGTGTTTTTTTAAAAACTTTCCAACAGCTTTTCTTGAAAGGAACACATTTCAAGAAAATAATTTATGGCAAATGTTTCTTCTTGTAAGGGGAGAAATGATTATGTATTTAACATTTTATTTAGAGAAGGTTTTCAAAGTAATCTCAATTTTTTAAAATGGAATCACAATTTGTTTTTTATTCTGGTTTTATGCAAAAAGACGAAAAACTTTTGTCTGAAACATTTTTTTGTTACTAAACCAACCATTTATATATATTAAATAAAGCAGCTATGTCAATTACAAAAGGATGTCTTTTTAAAATACCACAATTAGAAGTCAAATGGCTGGATAGAATATATAATACAAAGGTCGAAGCATGATTGCTCTATAGTATCGTAATTTGGGGTGGGAAAATTCTTGGGAAACTGTGGATAAAGTACACCATTTATTTTGCAAAGAAATTCTCGGCCTACCAATTGTGGCTATAAAAGAAGTTACCCAAATAGAAATGGGAAGAGCTACAAGAAAAAGTTTAATTATGGAGAGAGTTTTAAAATACTGGCATAGGATTCTAAACCTAAATGAAGATAATCTAGTAAAGCAATGTTTAATTTATGAAGAATCATTTTTAACTAAGGGGTGGTTGAGTGGTTTAAAAAATATTTTAGAGAGCAATGTATTAGAATACTTCTTAGGCTTTCACGGCCGGTGTTGTCATTAAAACAATTCAATTCTCCCGGGCTGTTTTGCCGTGGTCCATGATTTAAATTACTACCATAGCTTTCACCAACTACTCCGGTTGGCATCTTCAGTGGACGAAGAGTAACACCTAACTGTTAACACGACGACAGTATTGATCCGTCTCTGTCTGGCTGTAGAGGACGATCGATATGTGTGTGGCGGAAGTGGAGGGGAGGTAGTTGCTTGTTTTTAAGAACCGGTTTCCATGTGCTGCTTAGTTGATAACGGCCATCCCTATTAAAGTTGATAGGGTGTTGTTGTATTTCCAATGCTTCCCTCCTGGCTAGATTGAAAAAGCCTTGAGTTTTTGCAACCACTTCTGTTTTGTTAAAGCATATACCGTGGCATTCCTTTATTGCATGTTCTGCTACTGCCGAACGTTCGGGCTGATTAAGGCAGAAAACTGCAGCATCTAACACCTATTCGAACAAGAAACCTAAAGCTGTTCTAACGTACATAGAAGATGTTACTGTACGTATAGCACGCTTATTAAAGAGAAAAGGCATACTATCAATCTTCACACCAACTGCAAAATTAGAACATATGCTAAACAATGCAAAAGATCCTAAGCATCCCCTTGACACCACGGGAATTTATAAAATACCATGTGAATGTGGCAAAGTTTACATAGGCATGACCGGAAGATCGATTAAAAAACGATTAGAAGAACATCGACATTTGCGCCTTAATCAGCCTGAATGTTCGGCAGTAGCAGAACATGCAATAAAGGAATGCCACGATATATGCTTTAACAAAACAGAAGTGGTTGCAAAAACTCAAGGCTTTTTCAATCTAGCCAGGAGGGAAGCATTGGAAATACAACAACACCCTATCAACTTTAATAGGGATGGCCGTTATCAACTAAGCAGCATATGGAAACCGGTTCTTAAAAACAAGCAACTACCTCCCCTCCATCCTCCTCCCCTCCACTTCCGCCACACACATATCGATCGTCCTCTACAGCCAGACAGAGACGGTTCAATACTGTCGTCGTGTTAACAGTTAGGTGTTACTCTTCGTCCACTGAAGATGCCAACCGGAGTAGTTGATGAAAGCTATGGTAGTAATTTAAACCATGGACCACGGCAAAATAGCCCGGGAGAATTTAATTGTTTTAATGTATTAGAGTATAAATGGAGGAAAAGAGATACAAATGTTAGAGGTTTTTGGAAAGGGGCAAGAAGACGTTTTGAAGATATAGATTTACAAAAACTATTTAGTAATTTAACTTGGAAGACATCACTGGAATTTTATGTTAAGATGAAATGGGCATGGGAAAGGGAAATTTACATAGATAAAACAAATAAGGAAAGAGAGGGTATCGCTTAGGCGAGAGCAAGTGTGTGGAAGTTAAAAGATGAAAGAAGAGGCTTTACACAAGGGAAATGCCCAGTATGTGGAAGGAAAGAAAACTTAGAACATATAGTGTTTGATTGTAAGGAAACTGAAAACTGGAGAAATGAACTCATTAATGTAAATTTTAAAAGGGATAATAGAATAACAAAGAGGCCTTTTCATAAAAGAGTGCAGGAGTATGGGTCACTATTTATTTAAAGAGAATTGAAAATGGACAGTGAAGAGAGAAGAAGAAAATTCATACAAATAATAGTATACAGTTGATAAAATAATGGTATAGACAGAGTAAGTAGATATCATTTTGGTACCTGGGGTTGGGTCTGAGCCGGGTCCCCTGAAATTCCAGTACGTTGTACTGGGGACTGGGGTCTGATGCAATAGAAGTGAATAATTGTTATTCTATTTATTTGGAATTTAGATTAAGGCATTAGTAGGTCATTAATTATTGTAAAAATTGTAATTGTGAGGGGTACATCTAAAATGGCCTGGGCCAAATAGATGGGGGCCCCATGTAGTTTGTATTTCTTTGCATTCAAAAAAATAAATAAATATATTAAATCATAATTGGAAATTGCTTTTAAAAATAATAGCTGTTAATCATTTATCAGTGTTGAAATGTTCTCCATTTCATCGAGTCTATTTTCAAAAGCTTGTCTAACATTCTAAAACATACATTTAGGAATATTCCTGCAAGTTATGGTTACCCTTTGCCAGAGTTCTTCAGTTGTAGCAGGCCATGCTTTAACTCATAGAAAGAAATTGGAAGATCTTTCAGACTATGCAACATTCCCCCTTCTACAATTCATCTATTTGGGAACGTATTATTGAGAACATTCTGCATATAATTTGCTGGTGCTCCATCATGTTACAATTTAAGCAAATTTTCATTTAAAGTAACTCTACTGTTATTATCTTCTCAATTTTAAATTTCATCATTTGGAACCAGAATGTTAATGAACAACTTAAGCAAAAAACTATTTTGCCAAAATATGGGTGAATTAAAATTAGCTGATTGTATTCATTTGTTATTTTATTAGGAACAAATATATATAGTTGGTTAGCATGGTAGCCTGATTATTAGATATTCCAGTAGGGCTATTAGTGGGGATTAGGGTTGAAAATGAATAATTGTGTTTGATTATTGTGAAATAATGGAAAGATGTCAATTTTATTGTAATATCGTTTGTGTTTGTTGGAAATAAATTCAAATTCATTAATGATAGGATCATAACATTTATAGGTACATACTACCAGTAAGCTTTTCTTCAAAAAATAATAGACTAATGACGGTATCACGTAGAATACCTGTCCAGACATTTATTTTCTTATGTTACTGTGTATGGTCTTCTCTCAAAATACATGGTTTATTATCACTCCGTTACCTACAATTAGGTTGCTTTACAGAACCATTAAGGTAAAATGTGCACTCATCAGAAAAGCAAATATTTCATAGTACTTTAGGTGATTCTCTTAGTCTCTCAGACATTGTCTCACAAAATTTGACTCTTCAATTAAAATCATCTTCAGTCAATTTTTATGTATTTTAATTCATAAGAATGAATCTTCTGTTTTTGAAATTTTATATATTGAAATCATGAAAGTTCTGATGTAAGAAGATGTGTTATGAAATGAGGTTGTTGAATTAGCAGAAACATATCCTATTACTTCAATTGTAGTAATTTCATGAAGTATGTGCATGTCTTGTTTCTTTTTTCTTTTCTTTTCTTTTCTTTTCTTTTTTTTATTTTATTAGCAACAGATCCTGTTTGTCTAAATTACTTAACTAAGTCATGTACATGAGTAGTACTTCAACTTCTATCAAGCAATCTTTTGTTGAATATGCAAGCTGTCTTGCCTTACACATTTATTCATAGACCCATAAATAAAAATAATTTAAATTCTGTCTTGTAAAGTGTACACCATGATGATAACCTGAATATCCCCTTGCTAGGGTATTTCAGCAACTTTCTACACAGTTGTTATTAACTGTTAATGTTTGAGAAAAGTAAACAAAAGAAACTAAACTTCTGTGTTTAAATTGCATTTTATTTTGTTAAAGGCAAAGAAATGAAATCTAAATTATTCTGTCAAAGTATTGGGATGTAATAATGTTTTAAATATTCTTAAATATTTTATAAAATAACATATGGTCTAATAAAAAAATATTTCAGAACAGAGTTGTTTGCCTTTTTGTGTAAAACCTGTCTGATAAAAAAAATTGTGGTTCCCATTTAAAAAAATTCATTGTCCTTTAACTGCACTAAACAAAATGTAACTAATATTGTTTTTCACCCTCAAATGAAGAAACATTTGTCATAAATTGTTTACCTGAAAAAGTGTTGCTTTTGAAATAAGCAGCTGGGAAGTTTAAAAAAGAAATGACTAGTATATACAATTGATAATAAGACATACTGAAAAAATAAAATTATTACAAGTAATCACTAGAATATTGATGACAGTTTTGGCTACATTTTTCTTGTAATATTTCTTACATATGTATATTAAAATTGTTAATTATAGCTAAATTTATAATTTGTATTAATTATGTGAAAATATTTCATTTTATTTCATCTAAATTGTTCCAAATATTCAACTGAAAAAACTGTGGTCAAGTAAGCATTTTGTGACTGTAGATTTGAAGGAGGTAAAGTTGACATATTTAATTTTAGGAGGTAGCTAATTGTGTATTATGTATGACAATATTCTGGTATAGTTTTGAGTTTACTCTTTCTGCATGAATATCCCATTTTGTTTTGGTATTATAATTATGTTTTCATTTGTCAACAGAAGAGTGTTTGCAATTAAATGTCTTTTGATGAACAAAAGAGATTCATAGATTATATACAGGAAAGAGGCAAAATTTGTAATTTCTTAAAAGATTGGTTTGCATGAATTTAACAGTTTAATTCTTGTCATACCTCATAAGTCTCTCTTGCATGATGAATAATCTTTTGTATGGAGGGGAATTCACTGAAAGTTGTGTACCATATCTTACGAGTTAATGAGCGTAGGCAAAATAAACATTATGCACTGTTTCTAAACCTATATTATTCATATTTGGAAAGTAGAGCAAATAGTTTGTAAATGTTTTGGAAATTTTGACCTGATGCGGGGCTTTGACTGGACATAAATGCCAACTAATATAAGAATCAAATAGTGTAGAATAGGTGTTGAACTTTAGCCTGACTGAAGATGGCAACTAAATGTTCTTGAAACCGGTTCCATACATTTATGAAAAGTAAGTGAAGCTTTAAGAGTGTGTAGTTCCACTGAATCATACAATGATATCAATTAATAAGTGTAGGATAACTTTATCACATATAGCCTATCATCATCATCTTATTTTGCACATTTAGCATTCCATCCCAATTACATTTCCAAAAACCATGGGATATGCTGTACTGAAATTTGTTGTTTGGGAAGACTTTTAACACAATAAAGTTATTTTAAATTATGATTATGTGATTTGGTTTTTGACACTGGAACTTCACTTTTTTATATTCCAGATATTTAATACTTTCTGCAACTGTTTTCTCATTGCCTCTCTCTATTCTTCCTCATGGTTGTGTGATGAACTTCGTCATTCATCCTCTGGTGGGATTTTAAAATTCATCACTTATTTATTTTTGTATATAAACATTTTTTTCAAAACAGTTCTGTAAGATGTTTAACTGTTTTGAATAATCTTGTTTCTGTATCTATTTCATGATTTTTTGACCAAAAGTGTGCAACTACCCTGTTTTTTTTGTTTCTTTGGATCTTATGTTTCTGAAATGTCCTAAATTTTTTGTTCAGCAGATATGATGATAAATACATTCTTTGGCATCTATTGTTTTTTTTTTCAATAATATCTTTTTCTGATGATTTTGATAACTGGGGAGCTAAGACAATGTTGAATGGTATGTGAACTGTTGTAAACTTGTTTTTCTTTTTCCAAATGGCTTGTGTCTTTCTATCATTGGTATTTTTTATTGTCATGCTGCATGAGGACTTACCCCTATGCATTTTTAACTACCTGAAAAGTATCTACATAACTTATTACATACTCATTTGGCAAGGATGTGAGATGCACATTGTTAAATCAGAGTAAGTCAAATTATAAATTTATTACATTCTAATTTATTCACAAAAGAGAAAATATAATGAATTATACCTAATATGCAAATCCCACATTATAACAAGCTGGAACTGATAAACAAAAGGAGATGTGGCATTGACATGTCTGTCCTATTTGGTGGTTGCCCTTGAACTGATTTTTTCCTGACAGTTTCCCAAGCATTGCTTATGTGGGGAGATTTCAAACCACCAATCAGGAGACAAATAAGTGCTCACCTCTAGAATTTTTCTCAGACACTATTAACTGCATTTTCAAAATAACAAATGACTCTCTTCAATAATGCTCATTCAACAATCTGAACATTTTGTATGCCACACTATTGTTCACGGCATCTTGTGTTGTTCTTTTTGCTACTTCTCATTACTGAGGGGTATGTTGACCAATCTGTGTGTCAGGCAATGAAAAACTGCACTTTGGTGTGGTATAAGGTTGAAGGTATCCTTTTTTATGTGGTTTTCTGTGTGTGTTGCTTTTCTATAGATTCAAACTTTTGTCTATTGCCTTTTCTAATTATTTAAAATTTAGGAATGACAAGTAGATTGATTTTCATACCTACCTCTTTGTTGAAGTTAAGTGATTTTTCCTATAAATTCAATATATTGATGGCAGCTTCTATATGCTTTCTATTTATTATGCAGAAAATATTGGTGTAATATTTGAAAGATTTGCTATGTGTGTCTCATGAACAAATCTGCCAGTAAAGGGGAGGCACATGCTAGACCTGCTTTTTGTTGGAAATTTGTCCTATTGAAACTAATTAATTTTGTTCATTCCATAATTTTATTAATTTTATGCTATCTTCTATTTCTTCAGCTTTTTATCTGATTGTTTGTAACCAATTGTAGCTTTTCTTTTGAAATACTTGGAAATAAGGCTATTACATAAAATGAAACTAGTATGTTGTCTGTCATCTATAGCTGAGAAAGAATGCAGGTGCATGCAAAATATGTCTAGAGAATAAAATGGTTGCGAAGTTCCAATGTCAAAAATCTATATCATAATTTAAATGCTGCCCTATTTTGCCTAATACTTTTTCCAGTCTTATCTTGTACTTTGAAATTATTGAATTAAAAAGTTTGTACAAACCATATTAAAGAATCAGTTCATTTAATAATTCTACTTTAAAAAAGAAAGAAAAATATAGACAATTTTTTTGCATACCATATGAGGTAGGTCCATAAGTTTCCGGCCTTGCCGATAAGGATTACAGTTGTCACAAAATCCTTATTTGGTGTCATGCCTTATCTGCTAAGTCAATAATTGCAGCTGTAGCCGTTCTGCTGTGTTCAGTTGTTCAAATATAGTTGCATAAAGAAGGCTATGTGTAGAAGATTGTGACAAGTTCAAAATGGAGTATCAAGCTGTTATTAAGTTCTTCACAAAAGAAGGAATCCAAATTAAACAGTGATTGCACTGTGTTTGTGGGGAAGCATCCCCCTCATATTCTACTGTAAAAGAATGGGCCAAACTTGTTTGATTAGGTCAAGAAAGCATTGAAGACGAAGAGTATGCAGATCAGCCCTTGGAGGTACTCACTCCTGAAAACATTGCACATGTGGAAGAGAAATTATGGAAGACCGGTGGCTCAAAGTTACAGAAATAGCAGCAAGGTTGGGCCTTTCTAAAACAACAATCCTTTGGATTATTCATGGACATTTAAACATGAATAAGGTTAGTGCAAGATGGGTACCTAGACTTCTTTCCTCAGTCCAAAAGCAGCACTGAGACATCTCTAGTCAGGCATTTTTTGAGCTCTGCCAAGGCAACGAGAGAGTAGTTCTGCAAACCATTGTTACAGGAGATGAAACTATGGTCCTCTACTATGATCCCTTGTCCAAAGGAGTATCAATGGAGTGGCGTAAACCTGGTGAAGCACCACCTCTAAAGGCCAAGGTCCCTCAGTCAACCAAGAAGATCATGGTCACAATCTTTTGGGACTGTGAAGGAATACTCTTCAACTTCAAGGAGAGGAACACCACAGTAAATGGGGAGTACTATGCTGGCCTACTGGACAGACTACGGGCTTCCATCAAAGAAAAAAAGCGAGGAAAGCTGAGTGGTGGTGTGTGCCTTCTTCACAACAAAGTGCCTGTGCACACAGCTCTTGTTGCAAAGGAAACTGTGAAGAAATGCTGCTTCAAGGAGATCGACCATCTGCCCTATGCCCATATCTAGCTCCCAGTGACTATTTCCTCTTCTCAAAACTCACGAAGGACCTTTGAGAAAGGAAATTTAAGTGTAACAAAGAGGTGATGGATGTTGTTTATGCCCATTTTACAGACAAGACTTCTGGCTATTTTTGGGGGGGGGGTGATTGATCTATTAATTCAAAGATATAAGAAGTATATTGCAACAAAGGGTAACTTACTGAAAAGTAAAATATAGTTTTTGTTTTTATCATACCAAGAAAATGGTTAAGCCAGAAACTTGTGGACTTACCCTCATACATCCATATGAATAGCTTTGCCTCTCATTATCAGATATTTATTTATTAGAATTGTATAGATGATCTTTTACAGGGGCGGATATAGCATGTTGAGATTCTTAGCCATCTGATCAGCAACTACAATTGTACTTTTAGGTCTGTAATGTTCAATTTATCCCATAGTATTTTGTGCAAATTGTAGCTAGCTTCTACCTTAAATGTATTTGATAAATTATACTGGTTTATTTTGATCTTTCGTGATACCTTAGTTACTAATCCAAAGTTATCTGCATGTACAAACCAATAGCTTTAGAGTAAGTCACTAAACAATGGGCAGGTATAAGTAAGTGTCTTGATATTTGTGGCACTCTAAATTTTATTTTCTGCCTACTAAGCTACAGCTTGCTGTGCTACCCATTAATGCTGGGGTGACTCACCTCTTAAATACGAGTAGGTCTAAGCTAGTATGACCTATCCACCAGTGAGAATCTGGAAGCTAAGGGAACTTAGCGCGCCTGGACGACGCAATCGTCTATAGCCGAATGGCAGGTCGGTTTAGAGTTACAAGGTACCGTCCTAATGCAAAAACCCACGGGTGGCACAGACCTCTGTGTTGCACCCCTGGACCCAGGGCTTAGTAAACCCGACGCAACCTGTGCTACCCATTTTCTTTCTGTGATACTATGTGATATATCTCGGATGTTTCACTCACTCTTAGCCTCTGAGATATTGTTATACTTTGGTGCATAAGAGGCCTGATCATGGAAGGACATGAATAGTAGTAATAGTGGTGCTGTTATCCAGCCTATAAAGACTGAATGCATAGTTGTCAGCAATATGATGCTTCTAACTGTAAATGCCTTTTTGTGACAAGCAATATACAGGTTGAGGCATTTATAATGTCATGGCCATTTTACCTTTAAACAAAGGGGAAAATCAAAAAAATTATTCTTACAAAATTTCAAGTGATGTTAGGAGGAACATAAGATACCGACCTTAACTCGTCCTTGAAATGCCATTCTGAAGGTCATTTCAAGAGCGTTGGATTTTCATTTGCAATGGTGTATTTTTTTTTCTCCCAGAAATGGAAAGAGTATTCAATTTTCAGTATAAAAGATTCAGTACATGTATCAGCTAGGCATGACAGATGATGAGATATTGGACAAATAAGACAGCAAATACTTACTCTCACTTCTCACTCTTATAGTTTGTTGTTGCTATGAAGGAAACTCATTTGTTTATACGCAGGAAACTAATTTGTTTATATGCAGATGCTAGTTTGTTGACATCGCTACACAAGTGCTCATCATTGTCAGTTCAAAGCTAAAAGGACATCAGTTCTACTTAGTTTTCCATTATGGATGTTCGATACATGATTAATGAGATGATGATCAATATGGTTTACATTTATGGCAAAGCTGATAATAACGCTAGAGCAGCTTGCAACTTATACAGAGATTGATATCCTGAAAGGAGGCAGCCTTCTGTTAGAAATTTTAAATGGCTTGCGAACTTATTCTCCGAAACGAGAGGTGTCACATCAAGGAAACATGATCGAATGAGAAGTACTACTGGGAAAAATTTGGAAGTCACTGTATTAGCTGCAGTTGTCATTAATTCTTGTGCAAGTTCCCATCAACTGGAACATGATTTGGGGATCTCTCAAAGGAGCATTCTTGGAATATTTCAGTGTCACAAATATCATCCATATTACATTAGCCTACACCAAGCCTTTCGTGGGGATGATTTTCAGAAACATGTTGAATTGTGCCAATGAACTCTACCTCAAATTCAAAACTGTAACTTTTCCAACATTTTATTTTCTGATGAAATGACATTCACCAATCTTGCTCAAGTGAACAGACATAACATGAATTATTGGGCAGTGGAAAATCTAGATGGTTGCAGGAGTAGAGACCAGTGGCAATGGAGCATGAATGTTTGGTGTGGCATTTTGGGATTCTGTATAATTGGACCATACTTCATTGAAGGTGGAATTAATGGGCAGTACTGACATTTTTTGGACCAAGAACTTGCAGTGTTGCTTGAAAACTTTCCCCTTGTGTACCAGGCTGCAATATGGTATCAACATGATGGTTGTCCATCTTATTAGTCAGCTGTAGCTAGAGAAATATTAAACAGAGAGTAACCTGGTCGATGGATAGGATGCAGAGGACCTGTCCATTGGCTTGCCCATTCCTCTGATTGCACTTCTCCAGACTTTTTTCTTATGGGGGGGATACATTAAAGATAAAGTTTATGAAGAATTACTAACTACACCTGTTAAACAAATTAGGAATGTTTGTGCAAGAATCAGCGAAGAACTGTTGAGATGCATTTATCAATCTTTTGAAGCATGTTTTCGGAAATGCATCAAAGTTAATGGTCATACTTTCCAGCATTTACTGAATTGAAATTGTTTGTAATGTGAACATGACATTGTTACAATTATGGTTATAACTATGCATAAATTGATGCCAGTAAAGTGAAAGTGAGTGAAAAACATTTGCTGTCTTATTTGTCCAACATCTCATCATCTAGCTGATAGATGTACTAGAACTTTTATATTGAAAATTAAATGCTCTTTTCATTCCCAGGGAAAAAATACACCATTAATTATTAATTGTTGAGAACAATGGCAAATCGATTTCATTGAGCTCATAGCAACGCTCTGTCTGATGAGGGCAACATTCTCTACTGATAAAAATTAAAATGTAAATTGAAACTTTGAAGCCAATCATATAATTGATATTATTGTAAGATTTAGTTGAACTACACACTCTTAATGCTTCACTTGTCATAATATATAGAACCGGTTTGGAGAACCAAATGTTCTGGAAACCCGTTCTTTATTTTATGACAAGTAAGTGAAGCATTAAGAGTTGAGTTGAATTTTAGCAATAATATCAATTCCCTACTGATGTTTTCTATTGATCCTGTATTTTTAAATTTCCTTACTAGTCTCTCAACAGTAGACCCATTAGGCATATTTTGTCTTCCAAAAATTACATGAAGTCTTTGAGCAGTCTGTGCATTACATTCACTGTACTTAAAATGCACCTTCACAATCTGAAGGCATTGATCTTTTGTGTATCACTCCATTTTAGCTGTTAATAATACATACAAATGCCAATTGTTCATCAGAATACAAACAGATGACAGTTTGTGAAATTTCAGGTGCAGCAATCTAACAAACCAACAGAAGCACGCAATTTAAAAATGGTATTCATTATGGTACACCATATAGTACAAACAGTACAGTATTGTGTGCAATCTCCATTGAGTTTGTGCTGAAAGAGCTGGAAATCGGGAGAACATTTTTGGAAGGGCATTTGCAAGAAACAACTTTTTTTTTTAATACCTATTTTAACTACTGAGGCATCAGAGGATGGACACTGATGATACATGAAATGAAATGATGAATTGGTAAAGGATTTTATTTTTTAAGGAAGTGTTCCAGGCCTAGGTTTGGGGTACCTTCTGGCATTTGCCATTTATGAGGACTGAAAAAAACCTGGGGATGAAAAAACTTGTTCAGGGAGAATGGTACAGGTGGGAATCGAACCCCAGAACATGAGTCCTTATCTTAATGACCTTGGCCACTTATGATGGCAAGAAGCAATGATGCATGTGAAAAACAGACTACAGGATTTCACAAATGCCCTTTTGTCATTGATTTGGTTCAATTACAGATGCCCTTTAATATTTCAGGTCCTCAGCATCCCATTCAATTCAGGATGTGATATGGCCAATATATTTTGCTCAAAGGCCTCTTCTTTCAGACTTGAGGTTATTTTACATGCCATAAATCTACGACAGGGGACCCATGGCTTTACTTCCCTTTTAAAGAATACTTAGGATTTTTACATCCGAAAAAATTCATCCATCCTGGCTGGGATTGAACCAGCAATCTTAGGTTTAGGAGTTAAGGTTAGCATTACCACTACACCACCAGGACCGACACAGATAGCCTTGCATAAACTGTCACAGGATACAAGAGTATCCACAAGCTGTAAAATGAGCAAAGCCTCATGACTACAGTGTTGCTGCTGTGTGAAAACTGAAGCCTTTTTATGTAAGGAAGGGAATTAATTTCCAGCAGTTTGTCAATACAGTTCGGAAATATTGGGCTATAATCTAAGTTTAATTTCAGCTCCCCAGAATACTCATATTTGGGCTAATGAGAATCTTTGCGCCATGCATAAATCATCTCCATGATGAAAAAAATTGTTATGTAGTGTGTTTTTTCGCTATATCTTTTTTTATACAATGTGTAATAAATATATTGCGATAAATATTGTGCTTACAAAGCTGTTGACAATGGAGTGACAATATAACCTCAACTTAGGTATTCATGAAAAATCAATACCTAAGTTGAGGTTATATTGAGATAAACTTTTGATACAAGTATGTAACACCAAAACAAAAAAATGTTCATATAAACATCTGTATGGAAATGCCTAGTTTTTGATTTATTATTGAAAGGTAACATTTATTTTTTGTGTGCATGAGCATAAATGTCTGAAATGCAGATAAGCATTTGCAATTATAAGCTTTATTATCATGTATATGCTAAATATTATTTTTACTAGCAAAAAATAGTAAATAAAACAATTCATGCATGGTAGGATTTGAACATCAGTAGCTCAACGCATGCCTGCCATTGAGAACTGGATGTGACTGATAATGACAGAGTAATGCTAAATACTGTAAGACCTGCATGCGGGTAAATGTGGAAATTGAGCACTTTAGTTGAACAGAACTTAGACAAATTGTTTGGAGTGTCTGTTTATTTTATTTTATCATCATTTTTCCTTCCTTTCTTTCTTTCTTTCTTTCTTTGTTTCTTTCTTTCCCTCTTCCTCCATTCCATCCTTCCTTTCCTTCTTCCTCCATTCCATCCTTCCTCCTTCCTCCCTCCTCCTCTGCCTCCTCCCTCCTCCCTGCCTTCTTCTTCTTCTTCCTCTTCCTCTTCTTCTTCTTCTTCTTCTTCTTCTTCTTCTTCTGTCTTAGTTTGTACAATGGCAGATTAACTTGTATTAACTTGAAAACATTTTATGATACAGTCGAACTACACACTCTTATGCTTCACTTACTTGTCATTATTGTAGACCGGTTTCAATAATGACAAGTAAGTGAAGCATAAGAGTGTGTAGTTTGTAGCATAAAATGTTTTCAATTATATGATTGGCTTCACTGTGAATGTTCCAATTAACATTTTTTGTATTAACTTGATTATCTGAGAAAGTTAATGATTATTTTAACAAACTTAAGTTTTTGCACAGTACCTTGAAACACTTGAATGTTAT
This sequence comes from Metallyticus violacea, assembly GCA_030762175.1. Taxonomy (NCBI): domain Eukaryota; kingdom Metazoa; phylum Arthropoda; class Insecta; order Mantodea; family Metallyticidae; genus Metallyticus; species Metallyticus violacea. Next base: position 23,626,732 of record CM060836.1, read on the forward strand.
CTTTTAATAATAACACACAAAACTAGACATTTGTGTTTTCTTATATTGGTGTAAGGAACTTGTCTCCAAAGTTTGTCTCATTGTTTTCGTTACTGTATAATGGTAAATACCAAAGTTAACCTGGACATTTTCCATAAGTTTGAGAATCATTTGGACTATAAAGAACTCTTTATTGGCTGTTTTCAGCAGGATTGTGTCCCCTGCCACACTTTCAATGTCAGCTAAAATTGTTTCATTCTTTGAAGGTCAAGTTCTTTCTAAAGGAATGTATCAGCTTTTTATCTATGGGGCATGCAGAAAGGGAACTGTATCACACAAGCCACAGACTCCCAAAGAACTTCAATACCTGATGTATTGAATAACATCTTTAATGTGAAGATGCATGTGCAAGCATCATTGATGCTAATGAAAACTATTTCAACACCTGCTGTGATATCAACATGCTTCTCATACAAATGTTAAATGCCCCTTAATTCTGTCTAGTAGTTTGAGAGTTATAAGAGAAAATTAAGGGCCTAGAGTGAGTTAAGCACCATTAGTTTGCTCCCTCTTTAAGCATCATAAACTGCATATTAGGGTCAATTAGTATGTGCGTGCATATAGTTTAAAAGAAAACAAGTAACCAAGTTACCAGTAACTGTTCCCTTCATTGTATCTTAATGCAGTTGTAATAAAATTCATGAACTTAAACTACTGGAAAAATTTATTGCATCACCTATAGCTTTTGTGTATTTTTACACTTAACCTTACTTAATATGAACAATGGGTACACTATTTCAGTTTTATTTTATCTCTAAGTGATGCATTGTTGTGATACTATTGCCTTTATTGTTGGTTTTAATTTAGTAGTCAGTGATGTGTGTTTAATAACAGCTGCACAAAAAAGGGCAAAGGAATTGAATTAACTCCTCACAAAAGGGTGTAATTGTTGCATTAAATTCTGGGGTACTTTCTACTTGACATATTGCATCAAAGATATAATTTAACCAGTCCACTGTATCAAGATTGACTAAATACAAGAAAACTGGAAATTTGGAAAAAATAAAAAGAAGAGGTAGAAAAGAGTCTTCTATTGCTGCTAATGACCAGGTTTCCAAGTGGATCTGTCAGAAAAACTTCAGCAGAATTTAAAAGAGAGTGTGAAGAAATTTCTGTTATGGTGGTTTGTAGCAGAACCATCAGACAGACTTTCAGAAATGGGTTTACCTGCTAGATAGCCATGGAAGGTCTTTTTCACAAAAATGAAGAAAGCTCGACTAGAATGAGCCAAGGATCATGGCTATTCGACTGAAGAGATGTGGAGTAAAGTCATCTTCTCAGATAAATCAAAATTTAATATCAGAGGAAACAATGGAAAAATATTTATTCGTCATAGTAGTGAATTTCTGCCACAATGTTGGGACTCAGCAGTGTTCCCCAAAAAGTGTGATGGTTTGGAGTTACATTTCCAGCAAATTAGTGGGTGCATTATATTTTATTGAAGGAACAGTAAATGCAGATGCTACATAATGATTTTAAGAGAAAGTTTAATACAAATAATTGTATCACTAGGAAAATTTCACTTTCCAAGAAAAGTGGGTACCTTGCTTAAACACAACTAATTTTACCAAATTCATTTTGCATTCACATAATAAAAATAAATAAATAAAATGAAAAGAAAGTTACATTTTTATACTACAGGTTAGAAGTTTTCTTGAAGAACAAGGGATTTCCTCTCTCACATGGTCAGGGGACAGGGTAATAGTCTAGATATCAACCCCCTTTGGAACTGTTGCGAGATTATTGGCAGTGCTGTAACAAAGAAAAAACCAACAAATAAAGTTCTGGTTCAAGCCATCCATAGGGTGTGGTTTAATGGGATTTCAACCGACCAAGTAAAAAATGTAATACTTTCAATGCCCAGATGATGCATGCGATGCTGTAATAAAAACTCGGGAAGGCAACACAAAGTATTGATTGAGCATTTTGTCAATGAGAAGGACTTATTTTATGTGTATAAAAGACTCTTATTATAATTAAACAAGAACCCATCTAATTTATGCAATTTTAATTATAACATTGTGGCTATTTAGTTGTAAAATTTGATATTTTGTCCAGCTTTACTGTTTACGTGTTCTTTTAACAGATATAAAAATGATTAGCTTCAAATTTTCACATTTTTAGACTTAAAAATATTTCAGTTATATCTAGAAACACAGTTATAGTAAAATTTCAAAATACTATTATTTCCAGATCAGTATAAAGGGAAAACAAATGTTTTGTCAGTGATGCATTAAATATTTGCAGTATCAGATTTTCCTTACACTATTTGGTATGTAGAGTATGTATAGAAATGCTTATACCTTTGGAAGCAACATCATATGTTAATGCTTTGTTTATCAGTCATTGTTGTTAGACCCATTTTATAAAAAGGCTTGTCATTGTTGAAATTGTTTACTTTTTTTTTCAATCAGAGTAATGGTGACATATACTCGCTTGATGGGCAAAGAGTCATGCAGAAAAATGTAATACTTGACTCCATTTTAAAAATTTAGAATTCATTTGTTTCAAAAAATGAGTTTTTAAATTTTTCACTGTATGAGGGTGAATAAAATATAAACCAAAAATTTTATTTTATCGCCTTTGAATACTATGGAGCAAGACACACCTTTGAGACTTTACACACAGGAATTTCTTGGAAACTAGTTTGCCTGTATAGATGTTTCATTTGCCAGTAGTATCAAGGGGTACAATCACTAATTATGCAATATATGGTTAAGTTTTTGGTGTGGGAGGTTATAAAAAAAAAATTTGCAAAGGTTTAGGGCACAGTATTCAGATAAGACATGAGTGTATGACTGTTACAAAAATTTCAAAGAAGGAGAAAGTTGGAAAATGTAGATCACCAACATCGACCTAGGACAAGTTTAATGAAAATAAATGTTTGGGTCGAATAGTTGACAAATTTGGTTTCTCAAATTCTCACTGAGGATTAAAAGTCAGTACATGTGGGACAGTGTCAGAAACTTTTGGATTAATACTGTAACCAAGAAGAAATATTGTAACCCACAATGAAACATGAGCACATCACTATTCCCCTAATTGAAACAAATAAGTATGGAATGGAAGAAAATAGGGAATCCAAAAACTTGCCTATCAACTGGGAAGATTCTCTTGACAGTTAACTGGGACTTCCCATTTTTCTCATTGTTTTCTTAATGATCATTGAACAATCATTGAAATTTGTGATTGCTTATGCCCATTCTTCGTGTTGAAGCAAAACATGCTTATTAGTGAAAAAATGTCAACAACTGATTCTGAAGTTTTTCGTGACAAAATCATTTGCATGTAGCTGCATTTATGAGCAAAACCTCGAAGAAACCCACTGAACAGGATTAAAACACCCTCCCAATAGTGCAAACGTACAATTACCAAATATTTTGACTGTTAAAAGAAGCATTGGTAGGTTCTTGATTTGACAGCAATGATAATGTGGAAAATTTATGTGCAAATGGGTGGAGTTACGTAACTTCCTATCTACTGGGAATGTGTTTGCACATTGGGGAAATTATGTAGAAGAATGAGATCTATTTAATTTTTATTTTATGTGGGCTTAATAAATAACACAAAAAATATGTGCTTTATATTTGGTGCACCCATATGCATAATCTTCAAAATTTCTTGGGTAGATTATAAAATGTGTAGAAAATCTAATAATAGTTAATATACTGAAAATGTAATTATCATTTGTTTACCATTTTCATATATGGAAATGAATAAGTTTTCTATTCCATTTTTTGTTTACATTTATCATTTGGTATAATTTATATTTGTTGTTCATCAGTTTCCTATGTTTGACTTGTGCTAAAGTTCAGTTATATTTGAGCAGCTAACCAAGGCAGAATATTCATACAAGCCTCAATTACACTGTAAGGATTTACATCAGCCGACAAACATTGCCTCATCTGTAAACAAGACAGAAAAGAGAAATAGCAGATTGTCAGTTTGTGCAATGAATCATTGCCAAAAGTTTTCCCAGTGAGTGATCAGCAGGTACAAGACCTTGAACACATCGAAGATGATAAGGATACGAAAGCTGTAAATTGTGTATCCTCTAAGGTTTCTTGTGCTGTTACGATGATGATGATGATGATGATGATTTTAATACTTGTTGAACTGTGAAATACACATAAATAACATGGGCAGTATCTAGCTATACAGAATTTATACAAAGTTATATTTACAATACAGTAGGTAATATAATATGATACATTAATAGTTACCTTTTTAATCCATTTAATGAAGTGCTTATGAATCTATCCAAATTACAAATACTGTAATACAAAAGGAGTTAATTTATGTATGGATATAAAGAAGCATTCACTGATTAGGATAAAATGTACAAGAAAAATAATGGTAGTATTGTATAATTATAATAATTATAATTATAATTCCTCTATTCAACAGTTGTTTAAAAATATTACTTTCTGCAGATTAAATGAAACTGTGAAGTTTATTGCATATGATAGTACCTACAAGGGTGGATCCATAAGTTTGCACTCTAACCATTTTCTAGGTATGATAAAGGAAAAACTATATTTCACTTTTCAATATAGTTACCCTTTATTGCAATATGCTTCTCACATCTTTGAATTAACATTTCAATGGCCCCCCCAAAAATGGCCAAAAGTCTTGTCTGCAAAATGGGCATAAACAGCATCTATTGCTTCTTCGTCACACTTAAATTTCCTTCCTCAAAGGTCCATCTTGAGTTTTGGGAAGAGGAAATAGTCCCCCCCTCCCTGGAAGCTAGATCTAGGCTGTAGGGTGGATGATTGATATCCTTGAAGCCACATTTGTTCACAGCTTCCTTTGGAATAAGAGCTGTGTGCGCAGGCACATTGTCATCAAAAAGGTGCACGCCACCACTCAACTTTCCTCGCCTTTTCTCTTTCATGGAAGCATGTAGTCTGTGTGTAGGTCAGCATATAACTCCCCAATTACTGTGGTGTTCTCCTTGAAGTCAATGAAGAGTATTCCATCACAGTCCCAAAAGATTGTGGCCATGATCTTCTTGGATGACTGAGTGACCTTGGCCTTTAGAGGTCTTGGATGACTGAGTGACCTTGGCCTTTATAGGTGGTGCTTTACCAGGTTTACGCCTGCCACTATATTAATTCTCATTTGGACAAGGGATCATACTAGAGGACCATAGTTTCATCTCCTGTCACAATGGTTTGCAGAACTTCTCTCCCGTTGCCACGGCAGAGCTCCAAAATTGCCTAACAGCAGATGACTCGTTGCTGCTTTTGGACCGAGGAAAGAAGTCTAGGCACCCATCTTGCACTAACCTTATTCATGTTTAAATGTCCATGAATAATCCAAAGGACTATTGTTTTAGAAAAGCCCAACCTTGCTGCTATTTCTTTAACTTTGAGCCACTGGTCTTTCATAATTTCTCCTTCAACAAGAGCAATGTTTTCAGGAGTGAGCACCTCCAAGGGCCGATCTGCATACTCTTCGTCTTCAATGCTTTCTTGACCCATTCGAAAAAGTTTTGCCCATTCTTTTGTGGTAGAATATGAGGAGGATGCTTTCCCGTATATACTGTCCAATCCCTGTTTAATTTCATTTGGAGTAAGTCCTTCTTTTGTGAAGAACTTAACAACTAGATACTCTATTTTGAACATGTCATAATCTTCTACACATAGCCTTCTTTATGCAACTATATCTGAACAATTGAACACAATGGAGCAGAAGTTACAGCTGCAATTATTTACTTATCAGATAAGGTATGACACCAGATAAGAGTTTGTAAAGACTATAATCCTTATTGCTGATGTTGGAAACTTATAGAATTACCCTTGTATATAATATGGATCTTTATTGCTCGATGTTTCTGCCCTATACTCCCTATAAAAATTTATTTATTCCCTTTGTGTTATATTTGTAATTATCTTTATTTAAAGAACGTATTCCCATTTTGATTTAAATAATTAAATATCTCTTAGACATATGCGATATGACTACTAAACTCTAGACTTAATGACAATATGACTGTTAGTATTAGCTATTTTCTAACTATTTCTTTGACGGATTGGTGATTATTTAATTATAAATGCATCTCAGACTTCTTTTATGTAACATAAGTATTCTTTTCAAATTTGAGCTATTTGTCCCTACCCAGATTTCTATGCCATATGTAATATGTGAGCATATCAACCAATAATAAACCAGTTTAGTGTATGACTTCCTAATTGATATGATAATTTTGTTAACAAATGTAAATAGGTTCTGGTGGTGTAGTGGTAACCATACTTGTCTCATAAACCTAAGATTGTGGGTTCAATCTCAGCCAGGATTGATGGATTTTTTTGGGGCATAAAAATCCTAAGTATGACTTCCTTTGGAAAGGAAGTAAAGCTGTGGGTGCCATGTTGTAGATTTATGGCATTTAAAAGAACCTTGAGCCTGAAAGAAGAGGCCTCTAATCAAAATTTTCCAGCCATTTCATGCCCTGAATTGAATGGGACGCTGATGACCTGAGTTGTTAGAGAGCATCCGTAAATAAACCAAATCAATAAATTAAAAAATGTATATTTATCATTGATTATAAGTTACATTTTTATCAATGTAGATTCCTAGGAATTTGGTTCAGCTAGTTTGGCCAATTTTCAAATTACAATTGTGCGTTATTAATTCATGTTCGTCGTGGTCATGAAATTTTTTTCAACATTTTCTAGGGTTAATTGTTTCTGGTCAGTTATATGAGCAACTATTGGTCTTCCTCAATGCACAGTTTGTGGTTCTGTGGATTGTATCACAATAGGTCAACAATAAACTGGGAGAAAAGTTGGCTGTCTGATCTAGGAATGCTTTCTCATATAGATGAGCAGCCTTGCATCCATTTTCATTTCCTGAGTTGTACATAAAATTTATATCTGTTTGCTTATGATACTAATATCATACCTTGTTTAGCCTCTCAAGTGTAAGAAACGGATTTATCATGAATGTACACAAATGATAAATATAAACAAAATTCCATGGCAACCATCAATGTACATCAGCATCAATAGCACCGCTCAGTTGTCTGAAAAGGTTAATTATTATAACAAACTTAAATTGTTAAATCAAACCTTGAAAAAAATTTAATGTTATCTTTCATTAATCACTCATAAACAATGAGATGCCCTTTGGATAAGTTGAGAGAATAGGAAGTGAGTGGGAAGTTTATAGGACTAATACAGAGGCTCTATTCAGGTAATAATTTTTGCATTAGGCTCAAAAGCAACAAAGTAACAACACTTGGTACGAAATATAATCAGCTTAAGACAGGGTTAGAAATTAAGTCTGGTACTATTCAATTGTTTATAGATAAGAGAGTTGAAGAAATAGATAGGGGGGAAGGAAATATTCTCCAAGACTGCTTGGGGGTCAAGATAAATGTAAATGAGAAGGAAGCCGAGTTGGTAGATTAAAGGAAATTGTAAGAGAAATTGATTAGACAGAGCTAGTTAGTTTACAGACACCAAATGGGCTAGGTGTGTGGAATAAAGTAAAAGCAAGAATTGATGATATAGAGAAAGAGGAAATATTTGCTATCCTAAGAGATAAGAGTACTCTGATATATTATAGGAATTTAGGAAAGAATGGGTCAGGAAAAAATATATTGAGGTTTGTGATAAAATGATATGGACAAGAACAAAAACAATGATGTTAGGTGGAGTAAAAGTTGACAAAAAATTTATCCACTCTTTGGTAAGGTAGACAAGAACTTTCATGTTTATTAGAATGTACAAAAACTGTAAAAGAAAAGTGGTGGAGGAGGAAAGTGATCAAGGCAAAGGAAGAAGGTAATAAAGTAACAATGCGGGAAGATGATCACCTTTAAGGAAGTATTTGTAAAGTTCACTTGATAATATGTATAATTAGAGTTATGTAGGATCCATGTACACAACAATCAGGGTGTTAGTTGTATAGGGTCCTGAATTAATAAGCACTCAAGAATCAAGGAAATATTGTAAAACTGTAATAGTAAATGTGTAGAAATATTAATAAATATTCGTTCATTCACTCATAAACCAGGCATTTCCGGAAATATGTTTATATGACTTATTTTTTTATGTTTTGCTATGATGAATTCACACCCAAAGTTTGTGCCAGTATTTTTATTACACATTGTATAGGTAGGTACAGAAAGACAGTATAAAATTAAACACTAATATTCCAGAAGATGAAACCATATGTTAAACTTAAACATTATAGTTTTATATTATAATGAAATGTTCAGTGGGACACATTTTGATTGAGGTTTCAGGGCTATATAAAATGAAAATAATTTATGTTAACATTAATATGTTATTAATCAGTAATATGGTAAGAGTAGATGTCACTTGTAGTGAAAAATTTTTTGTTTTTATTTTTATTTGAACTGCTTTCAAATTTAGCATCTTTGAAAACATTACACTGTCAGCATTTAGTAGTAGTAATGGGTAGTAGTATATTACAGTAATATTGTTACTAGTAACAATTACTTTTTCTAAATAACGTTAAGTAACAGCATTATTATTTCAAGTAACTATAACTGTAACAAAGTTACTTTTATTGGTAATGAAATAACAAAAATGTAGTTTTTTTTAAATACATTTTAAGAATCTTGGGCAGCGTAATAATTGTTTTAGTTCTAAAAATAACATAAAAATTATTTCAACAATGAGTTCATTATTGTGTTCATCGTGCTTAATAAGGGCCAGCTCATATCTACTCGACTCGGAGCTACATTACCGCACCTCTTACCCATGAGGTCACTTGGTCTTTTTTTTTTTATCTTTGTTGGAATGATATACATATGCAAATCATTATTGTTGTTATTAAAATTGATCATTGCCTTAGAGAGGCCTTAAAAATACAGCAGACAACAAAGATGCAGGTTTTCGAGTAAACAAGATTTCAAATCTGTTACTGGTGAAAAAACTACATCTGTGCCACCACTCTCCTAACACTCTTACTCTCTCTCACTTCTGACTCTGTACCTTTGCCTCTACAGACACTTTAATCCACTGGTGATGCCAATTGTGGCATCTGATTTTTAAATTAATTTGAAACAATGACTATGGCAAAATATCCCTCTAATGATCAATTTTAATAATAAAACCATGAAACCTAAAGAATGTTGTTAAAACTGTATATAGTGATGATAAAAATGTTAAAAGGGGGTCGAAAGCATCTTGAAAATGAGAGCGTTCCTGGGAAACATTAAATAGAAGTGGAATCAAAATAGAGAGAAAGAAAAAGAAGGTAAATAAAGAAGAAAAGAATAAGAGGTTTCTTACAGCCATACAACCTGGGGGTTAAAGAGGTAGGAAAGGGTGTTTAGATTGATACTGTGGGAATCTTAATCTTGAGAATAAATTCCAGTGTTAATAATGTATATAATGATATCTTAGTTTTGATTGTATATTAAAACTGCATTAATATTGGTGTTCTTAAATATTATACTTACGAAGCTGTTGACAATGGAGTGGCAATCTAACCTCAACTCATGTATTCACATTTCTTACACTATACTCCATTCACTTACATAAAAGTAAGACACATTTCGGGAGAATCTCTCCCATCTTCAGTTGCTCACTGAGTGAGAGATTCTCCCGAAATGCATCTTACTTTTATGTAAGTGAATGGAGTATAGTGTAAGAAATGTGAATACATGAGTTGAGATTGGTGTTCTTGCTTTTCCATCTAGTTAATTTATAAGCATCCAGCATTTACTTTGAGATAAGATAATTCTAGAGTTGTGGAAGGTGTTATAACACATTTATAATTAAAGGGGGGGAAAAAACTGTATTAAAAATCGTAACTGTAACTTAAGTTACTTTTAAAAAGTAACTTACCCAACTGGTGGTTTTCATATGCATCTATACATAGATAGAAAACAGAAAACCTAAGTCTCTCTGTATAATATGTTTAAATAGGAAAAATTAGCTTGTACAAATTTCTTTCCAGTAAGAGCAGATATTTTCAACCTTGTTAACTATGTGCATTTTTCTGAATTCTCTGTTATTAAAAATTGCTATTCACATTGATGGGACAATATGATTGCAGGTTCCGAGTTCTGCACCTCCTCCACCTCCTATTAGAAATACTTCAATACGAAATGGGGCATCACCTGCTTGCACTGACCTTGAGACACGTTTTGCTGACTTGTTTCATCTTGTACATGAGTTTCCACCTCCACAGTCTTTTCAAAGGGTCACTAAAGTATACAACAGTAGAAATGGTGAGTTATAAGTTGATAAAATTGTACTTTTCCTTTTAAGTTTGTTGCTTGGGTGAAGCTTTATAAAGATATGCAGTTTGAGGAGATGTTTTGTAACTTACCTAAAATAGAGTGAGTACAGGCAGATGAGGACCTAAACATATCGATTGACTTGTGCCATTTGATTTTTACCAATGATTTGGGCATGAGACGGGTCGCCGCAAAATTCGTACCAAAGTTGCTCAATTTCGACCAAAAACACCATCGCATTAACGTTGCTACGGAGCTGTTGAACTCTGTCCGCGACGACCCACATTTCCTCCATAGGATCATAACTGGTGACGAATTATGGGTTTATGGTTATGACGTGGAAACTAAAGCTCAATCATCCCAATGGATGCTGCCACACGAGCCAAATTCGGTCGAATGTGAAGGTTTTGCTAACAGTTTTCTTCGATTGCAGGGGCGTGGTGCATCAGTTCTTGCCACAGGGTAGAACGGTCAATAAGGAATATTACCTGCAAGTTATACGCAATTTGCGCGAAGCAATCCGCCAGAAACGCCCGGATTTGTGGAAGAACAAAAATTGGCTTTTGCACCATGATAACGTCCCTGCTCACACATCGTTGCTTGTGCGCGAATTTTTGGGCAAAAACAACACACTTATGATGCCTCAGCCACCGTCCTCCCCAGATCTGGCCCCCTGTGAATTTTTTTTGTTCCCAAAACTTAAGAGGCCCATGAAAGGACGACGCTACGCCACGATTGAGGAGATAAAGACGGCATCGAAGGAGGAGCTGAACAACATCACAAAAAAACGATTTTTTTTAAGTGCTTTGAGGATTGGAAAAAACGTTGGCACAAGTGTATAATATCTGGTGGGGATTACTTTGAAGAGGACAAAATAGATATTCATGAATAAATAAATACTTTTTGAAAAAATACAAAATTTGTGATACTTTTTGAACAGACCTCGTATAGTCTTTCTAGCCATTTCTGTGGCAATGTGGGAATTTTACACAAACCTATTCTAACAGCTTTCATATCTAATTTGCTTTTGGTTTATGCACATTTAGACTGCATATCCCATCTTCCTTTATTCATAAATCTCACCCCCAAATAATCAAATTCTTTCAGTACCTCTATTGCCTCATTTATAAATCGTATTTCATCTTTCCTTAATCCTATCATGATTTACTGCTCCTGCTATGAGATCATCAGCAGAAATCAATCCTGGTACTTCCTTCTTTCCAATAATTGGATAGTTCCTATTGTTTTTCATGATCTTATTTAGGATATCGTCTATAAACAAATTAAAAATTAATTGGACTCAATTTACATCCTTGTCTCAAACCCAAATATTGACTCATAATCTGTGCATAAAACCTGATTACTTCATATCATTTTTGAAGTCTTAGATTTAATTCAGTACTGGCTTACTTGCAGCTCAATTTGTATTGCCGATGCCTCCCAGTTATGCTCACTTATCAGCTCTCAGATATTACCTTCCTCTCCTTAATTCTATTTAATAACTCTTTTAATAGTCTGGTACTTCCTTCCATAACTTACTTAATGAATTACCTTCATAATTATATTCCTTTACTGTTAACTTAAGAGTTTCTATGATTTGCTAAAGATAAAGATAAAACTAATCTTTTTTTTTCTTCCAGTGAAACAGCAGATAACATACGCTGCAAAGCAGCAAGCACCGCAGCCACCAATGCATATACAACTAAGTGGGAAAATGTACAGCAGTGACACATCTACGTGCTAGCAGACATAGGCATTTACACCAAAAGTTAGCAGTGTTCGTCATTACACCAAGTCTAAGTTTCTCTTAAATGTTCAGAAATAACTCAGTTAGATTTTATTTCAATACATTTCATTACCCTAAAGAATATTGAACCATATTTTTCTATGCTTTTGTGTAACTGATCAGGTATTTGATGCCTACATTTAATTGTTGGTGAAATTATTTAAGATACCTTAGAATATAAGTTAAATATATTAAAAAAACAAAAGAAAGAAAAAAAAGGAAGCAAATCCATATGACTGTTACATAGGTGCTATTAATTTAGAATGCTTCCACGTTAATAGGCTGAGAAATTAAAACTCTGGAGAGCCAGTATACTGAATGAACTATAACAGTGAAGTGAGCATATTGTTATATTGTTCCTGTGATAACATTAATATTTTACTGTTATTACCTGGATATAGGCTGTAGAATAGTGCCAAGTTGAAATGCTCATACTGGTTATGCAAATGTGAATGCTAGACTTTTATTTGTTTGTGCAGCACCAGGGTATAAAGTATACACTCTAAAGTCAAGGGAATTTCATTTTGTTGTACATTCCCTGTCTGTGAATGTAGCATGTTGGTTTCAGAATTTTTATCTGTTTGGATTACTTATCTTTGAAGAAGGAAGGTGTTGGAATAAGAAAATTCCATTAAATTAACAACTTTAGGCCTTAATTCCTATGTCATGTCCTTCCTGCAATCATATCTGAATATAATTATGTATTATATCGTAAACTTAGGAGTTGGATGTTTATTAATGCATTATTTGCCCTCTGTGAAGTTGAGTGACAGATTGTTAACCTTTAAGATGAAGTGCAAAAAGACAAACTTAATGCAATAAAATCTATTAATCCAGACTGGTCCAAGTTTGTGAAACTTCAGGTCAATCAGAAGCCTTTTTCACTGTACCAGTTTTTGCTATTAAAAAGTTAACAAAATTAATTTTATGATAAATTAATTTAGTTGTATATTAAAGTAAAAGATATAAAAATAAAAACAATGTACAAAAAAAACTTTTAATGAACATATTTAACACACATTGGTGTCGACTTCTGTGAAATATTGAAGGAACCCAATTTCTCTCTATGAGATTTGTAAATATATACGTCATGACATCAACCAAAATATAAACTTGTAAATGTTCACCTCGAATGTAACTAAAAAGTATCCCTCTATTAATGGTGTGCATTAATAGGCAGACAAATTAAAAAAAAAATAACAAGTTTGTGATATGTAGTAAACTGAAATAAAATCTACTTATTTGTGCAGTAACTCTTCTAATAGATTTTGTTGAGAAAATATATAAACTGAAAGCATGCAAATCAATAAAAATAGAATAACTTTAAATTGAAAATTTGCAAATCAAAAAAAAATTAAAAAAAAAAAAAAAAAAAAAAAAAAAAACTTATGAATGACTTATTGTAATAAAAATCTCCCAATGCAGCTTATTTCTTCTGATGAAAACTTTGTTGATTATATTGTCGAGATCCCAAGAACTGGTTATGTTTCAGTGACAATTTCAAATGGTGATTGTATTAAGATGGCTCTGTCATTTTAATGATCTTAAGTATTTTTTTAGTTGCACAGGTGATATCAGAATAGTTAAAGCCAATCATATAAATTTGGTTAACTCCGAAAGAATTTTGGACACACAACAATTAATTTTCAGAAATTATACAACTGAAGAAAAGAGTTATCTAGGGAGTTCTTGTTCAGCATTGATTCCAAAATATCCGTCATGTGGCATTGCAAATTCAACTTGTCAGAATCAAAATTGGCAGTGTGTGTAACATCATTGCTTCTGTTTGTGCTGAATTGTTAATTTTAATTAACAGATGAGAAGCAACACTTTCAGATCTTGACAGAACACATTGAAATTAAGGGTACATATCATTAGGAATGGCAAAGCTGTGAGGGATACTTCCAGAATTAAATCTTTTTAAAGTGCATCTTTGGCATGGTAGCTTTTAAGAAATTTGACACTTTTTATGACTTCTTCACAAAATGTGCAATACGTGGATTTGATATGGCTAGGTGCTGAACTGTGGAATGCTTCCTGAAAACTAGGTTTTCTTCTGTAGCACAATGTGACAAAATATCTTGCATAACACTGAATAAGTAGAAATAGTGGATTTGAAGACAAGCCACTTGCTTTAGAACTTAAATAATCTGCTTCTGACAATTCTTCAGGAAACTGTATCAATGTGCCAAAATATCTTGCATAACACACAAACAAGTAGAAACAGAAATTGAATAAGTGGATTTGAGACAAGCCATTTGCTTTAGAACTTAACATCTGGTGAGTCTGACATTTCTTCAAGAAACTGCATCAATGTGACAAAATGTCTTGCACAACATACATACAAATAGAAATAGAAATTGAATAAGTGGATTTGAGACAAGCCATTTGCTTTAGAACGTAACATCTGATGAGCCTGCTTCTGACATTTCTTCAAGAAACTGCATCATTTACTCAGAATTAGAATGACATGATGAGCCCATTTAGTTGGACAGAATGGCGTTATGTTAACTGCATCATCCCCTTGTATCTGCTTGAAGAATGAGCATATAATAGGCAAATTCCTCATAAACAAATTTATATCTATTTGAATTGTATTTAGGAACCTATAAACAATGGAGTGATAGAACATATACTATTAGAATTATTAAACATGTTCACACTAACTTATAACAAATTTTTTAAAATTCTGTTGGAACCAACGCAGTGAAGCTAGATAAAATATAAATGATTATCCAATACCCATACACTCTAGTGCTTCACTTGCTTGAATCGTCAAGTTGGTTGAGGATGGAGAGGATTCTCTTTGAAACTGGTCCCACTGTATTTTAAAAGTAAGTGAAGCACTAGAGAGTATGAGACGACATTATTGGATAATCATTTATATTTCATTTAAGAAATTTTTAAAAATTTCTGTTGGAACTCACACAGTGAAGCTTGTTAAATGTAAATTATATCTAATCTGTCATCTAACACACTCTTATGATTCACATACTTTTAAATACAGTGGGACTGGTTTTGAAGAGACATCCTATCCATCTTCAACCAACTTGACGACCGGTAGGAGAAACTAACATCTATGAGGACCTGTGGCTCTGCACTGGTGGTGTTTTTTATAAACTGGAAATTTGTATTACATTCTCCTGTATTGTCGAAATTCATAAGAAGATTCCTATATTTATGAATGTAAATCTTCTCCCATGTGTCCAATTCTGTACATCTTGTGCTTCTTTAAGTAACTTTATTTCTCTTTTTTTTATTGCGATTATCTTTCCAGAAATGGTGTGTGACTGCTGACCTATCTATCTGTTTGTACTTAACATAGGAACATGGAACTTCTTAAATGTTAAAGGAACATCTTGGGAACGTTAGGTACAAACAGATAGATAGGTCAGCAATGGCACATCATTTTTGGAAAGATAATCACAACATAAAAAGAGAAATAAAGTTACTTAAAGAAGCACATGAACGTATAGAATTGGACACACAGGAGAAGATTTACATTCATAAACATAGGGATCATCTTAGGAATTTCAACATTACAGGAGAATGTAATACAAATTTCCAGTTTATAAAAAAACACCACCAGTGCAGAGCCACAGATCCTCATAGATGTTCCTTTCTCCTACCGATCGTCAAGCTGGTTGAAGATGGAAAGAATGTCTCTTCGAAACCAGTCCCACCATATTTAAAAGTAAGTGAAGCATAAGAGTGTGTTAGACGATAGATTAGATAGAATTTACAATCATTTATATGTTCAAACTAACTCCACTTATACAACATTAGAACATGCTTTGGGGGCCATTGCTCCCATCAGCTGTTGACCAACTACTCAGTGTGGTGACTGGATCCCAAGGTGCTTTTTGGCAGTCTGTAATGGTTAGAATAGGAACTTGCTGAGTTCAACTGTGGCTGGTACATCAAAATTAATTTTTTCCTATATTTCACGATGAAAATGATTTCCCAAGTGGATAGCTATATTGGGTTGTGAAGTTCTTTCAACTGCTTAGCCTGTGGTTTAATTTTGTGATTTTAGGTCCAAAAGTGAGCTTTGTTTAAAACGAATGCTCCTAAAGTATTCCTCTCTCTGAATTTTCAAATTTTTTTTTATTTTTCTGAAGTAATTTTGTATTACAATATGCAAATTCAATTTCATAAATTCCTGATTTTGTTTTATTGGTACAGTGTCTTTTACTGTGGAACTTTGGTAAATTTTTTATATGCCATGTTCTTTGAATATCCTATTGAATTTATTGTGGTAAGTTGGATGACATGTGAAACTTTTCAATTTGTATCTCTCATTGATATTCTTCATTGTGGAAACCTCTTATATAGATGTTTATCTTTTAATTCCCAACATCACTTTTTATTTATAAACATCATTCCCATTCCCCCCCCCCCCAATGGTAAAATGCCTGAATAAAGATTGGGATGTTAATTATTCTGTTTGCCAAGCATTAAAACTGCATATTTATGTGGAGTTGGTTTATAACTTATTTTTTATGTAATTTTCTGTATGTTTGTGTCTTTTCTATGGATTTCAAAGTTAAGTCTGCATTTTTTATAATTATTAAATCTAGGAATGGAAGCTATTTTTTTTTCTCCTCTTCCATGGTAAACTGTATAGATTTAAGTTGTTAATTAATGAGTTTCAGAGCATCTATTGACCATGTTTTCAGTATTATTGCAAATATGTCATCTCCATGTACCAAGTCTTGAAAATCACAGGTCATCAGCGTCCCATTCTATTCAGGGCGTGAAACGGTCAATAAATTTTTCTCAGAGGCCTCTTCTTTCAGGCTTGAGGTTCTTTTTCGTGCTGTAAATGTACGATACGGGACCCACAGCTTTACTTCCCTTCCGAAGGAAGCAATACTTAGGATTTTTACGCCCAAAAAAATCCATCGATCCTAGCCAGGTTTGAACCCTTGACCTTGGGTTTATAAGACAAATATGGTTACCACTACACCACCAGGACCGACGAGCTCCTTTGAAATACATATCACCAAAGCCTTCCCATTAATTTCCTTTAATTGTAAA
The DNA here is from genome assembly GCA_030762175.1 of Metallyticus violacea. Taxonomy (NCBI): domain Eukaryota; kingdom Metazoa; phylum Arthropoda; class Insecta; order Mantodea; family Metallyticidae; genus Metallyticus; species Metallyticus violacea. Next base: position 23,643,822 of record CM060836.1, read on the forward strand.
CTTATGACAAATATTTTAATGGTAACTAATGAAAAAAGAACATCTATCTATATATAATTGTAGTTCTGCTAATTACACAATTTGTTTCATTTGCCTATTTAATGTTTCATCATATAGATCTTTATAAATCATTTCCTTAATATTTGCATAAGATTTTCTATTGGGAGTGCTGGGGTTTTTACATCAACAGATAGCATTATGTCTCCTGATGCAATTCTGATATTTTGAAGTTTTTCAATTAAATCAAGTGAACTTTTGATGCCCAAGGTTCAAAATTTTAAAAAGAGTTGAAATTGTCTTTTAATATCTTTGTTATTTTCTGTGTTGGTGAATTGATTAGTTAATTATTAGTATCATGCTGCGACCATTTTTATGGATTTTAGGAATGCAAAAGTCTAGTAGTACTGGATTGCTTTGTGTGACTGTTTTTCAGTCATGAATGATATTTTAACTTCATGTTTTGGTTAAATTTTTATGTAAGTGGAGTTAGTGTGAACATATGTAATGAATTCTAATAGGAAATATTACCACTCATTGGAGTGATTTAAAACACATTTTATTTTCCATATTTGTCCTCTTATATATATATATATATATGTTTACATATTTGAGGAAAACTCATATCTTACTTAGTTTGACATTTATTGCAATTAATTTTGCAATTATCATGGCTTCAGAATTATTTTTGTCAGATAAAAGCTGAACTACGTTTTTTTAATGTGGAAAACGATTTTGCTCTTTGGTGGATGCATATTACTTTCTTGGTAACTGGCTTTGTCATTGACATTCCTGCCTCTTTCCCCTTGCCCCCCCCAAAAAGAAGAAAGAAACGTGTTCAGTCTTCTATAATAATATGATGCAATCACTCAAGTTGATAAGTAGTCCACTTACCATTGATATAGGGGTGTTCAAGTCTAAGACTTCAGCTGTAATTGTTCATAGTTCATAAGTTCTCAAATCAATAACTCATATGTCACATATATTCAATTAGCTGAGGAGTTGATTTAATACTCATATGCTTCACTTACCATTAAGCTATTCTGAACATGTTTCACAGGTCATTGTAAATACGAGGATAAGGCTATGAACTTTGAGATCCCAACAGAGGGCAGTTTGATTCAAAGGTTCATTAAGTGTCCACCAGAGCTACATGAAAGACTTCAATCATATATAGCCTTTGACAGATCTTTGAAGTAATTCAAATAATTATTTATTTGGAGTCTTAAGCAAATAAATGCTACCAGGGCCCTATTTCACAAATGTATGGTCTAATAAATACAAGTGTATTAGCATAAGTCCTTATATAGTATGGTCTTGTAACTTTCTGTTTCATAAAAAATGTGCAATATTTATAAAGTATTAGTAAAAAGTTACAAGTGACATCATATAAGAGCAAGATGAAGGAACGGCTATTACCATATGTTGTCATACCTTGAATTAGATTATATCCACTCCTTAGGGATTTTTAATGTACAGAGCGGATTATTGTCATTCCTACTAAATTGGTCTTGTATTTTTTCTCAGATATAATGATAATTTAAATACTTTATTTTTCATTAATCAATATTCAAGCATAATAATCCACTTTGAGACGATGGTCCGTTAAGGCTACATTTAGAAGCATCAATTTCAGTTTTCTAGAGATGGCAGAAGAATCAAGCTTCTTGATTAATTTTGGTCATTTATTTTATTAATACATTTGATCATTTATATTTATTTGTTGATATTGCTTGACAATCACGATCTCATTATAAGCAAAAAATGTGAAAATTGTGTCAAAAGCAATTTATATAAAAGAGAATGAAAAATTATTTCCCTGGCATGTAGCCCTTATCATACATTAACTAAAATGCTGGTCTGAAATATGCATTTGAAACAGGAAATGCCAATATCAAGTCATAGACCATACTTTAATTACACTGAACTTAACTTTATCTTTATACACAAATACTCATTTATTCTTTCTTGATACATATTCCTACTCATCATTATCATCATTTTCACTAATGCTTAGCACATTTGGGTCAACTGACTCCCAAAATCATTAAAAAGGTAATAAATTTTGTGCTATATAAAGTTACCAATATTCCTACATGCATGGAGAAATTTATCAAATTACCAGTGCCTGACTAATACTAATACTTTTGAGGAACAGGACAACAATAAATCACTTGTACATTTTTAAGTATGGAATTATAAAGTACAAGCTTAGCAGAAACCTTTGTGGAACAGAATTGTACTAATAAATACAAGTTACAAGTCCATACTTTTGTGTAAGATGGCCCAGGTCATAAAATGATCTTACATAAATGATTTTTTGAATGAACTGTCAACTAATAGTTCAGGAATTTTTTGTAATCCCAGTTCATTTCTTAGCAATTTGTAGTGCAACATCATATTGTGATACAAAAACATAAAAATAAAAAAGTGAGAGAAAGCAAATGTTTCAGATATTCAATTAAACAAGAATATATTTACCTTTGTTGAGGCAGATACACCACTATACAATTTAGTAGCTTCAACTGCCTTTTTTAAATAGGATAAAAATATTCTTTGCATTATTTTTATAAAATTTTAGTCCACGTGTTACTGGATACTTTGAAAATTTTTAGCCCATATATTTAACCATATTTTATTACATATAAACCCTAGCCCTGGTAATTAGATAATAACACCAATCCTTGAATTTCAAAGCATGGCTACCTGTGCATTCACAAGAAATATGTGTTACTTTATAACTTGCTACATGTAAAATGTTAATTAGTAAAGACTGTATACAGGAGAGTGTTAGGTAGGGGGGATTTTAATAGCATAATAATACAAGTTTAAATTAATTATATTGGTATATACACTGCTGGTCAAAAGTATTTGGACACCCAGCATTATTTTGAAAACTAAACAAAAATTTTAAAAATACTTATTTTTTATATTTATTCATCATGTTTTATATACAGATATAAAATTGCTGCACTAAATGAGTAAACAATGCAAATACATGTAACTAGATTGATTCCATCGTGTTTTATATACAAATTTCTTTTCATCAAAATATCCACCCTTTGCTGAAATACCTTTGCATTACCCCTTGGCATTCTAAGAAGTTTTTTCATATATACTGTTCTCAATGTAATTCCAGGAAGCCTGCAGAATTTCCCAGAGCTTTTATTCTGAAGTTGGACATTCTTTACGAACAGACCTGTCAACCTCATCCCATAATAACTCTATTGGGTTTAAGTCAGATGATTGAAGTGACCAATCCATTATTTTCAATTCACCTTCCTTCTCTTTGTTGCCAAGGTACTGCTTATATAACTTAGAGGTGCGCTTGGAATCATTGCCCTGTTGCAATACAAATACATGACCAATTAAATGCAGCCGTGATAGAACAGTACATCTACACAAAATGGAATGTTAGCTATTTTTATTCTTTATTCCCAGAATTCTGTGAATTCTACCAATAGTATAAACAATGTAATAAAATTTGTTCACACTAACTCCATTCACTTACATAAAAACTGGACATACGTTTTGGGAGTGATCCCTTCCATCTTCAGCTTGTAGACCAACTGCTGTTAGAAGTGGTGGCTGGGTCTCTTGATGTTCTTGTGGCAGCATCTTTTGGTTCTATTGCTGAGCTCGTCCATTGGAGGGAATTCGAAATTCATTAAGTTTTCCTTGTTTTTTGCAATGAAAATTGTTTCCCTAGTGGAAAGTTCTATTGCATTGTAAAGTGGTTTCAGTAGTTTTATCTCTGGTTTAATTTCATGATTTTTATTCCAAAAGTGTGCTGCTCTCACTGATTTATCAATCTGTTTTAAGTGAATATTTCTAAAGTGTTCTTTTTTCCAGATTTCCAAATTCTTCTTCATTTTTCCAATGTATTTTTTATCGCACTCTGCACATTTTATTTCATAAATACCTAACTTTAGTTCTTTTGACATGTTGTCCTTTACTCTGCGACCTAATAAGTTCTTTATATTAAAATTGTTCTTTGAGGCCAACATAATTCCTTGTTCTTTGAATATTTTTTGAATTTATTGTGATAATTTGGGTGGTATGTGAAACTTTTGAATTTGTACCTTTCTTTTGCGCTTTTTAGTGTGGAAACATCTCTTATTGTTTTTTTAATTTTATTGATGATTTTTATTACTGTCTCTCTGCTGTACCCATTAGTTTCTGCTATCTAATAATAATACCACAATAAATTCAAAAAGATATTCAAAGAACAAGGAACTATGTTAGCCTCAAAGAACAATTTTAATATTAAGAACTTATTAGATTGCTAGATTGCAGAGTAAAGAACACATGCGAACAGAACAAAAGTGAGGTGTTTGTGAAATAAAATGTACAAATGTCCATAAAAAATACATTGGAAAAACGAAGAGGAATTTGGAAATTTGGAAAAAAGAACACTTTAGAAATATTCACTTAAAACAGATTGATAAATCAGTGATAGCAGTGCACTTTTGGAATAAAAATCATGAAATTAAACCAGAGATAAAACTACTGAAACAACTCCACAACACAATAGAACTTTCCACTTGGGAAAAAATTTTCATTATAAAAAACAAGGAAAACTTAGTGAATTTCGATTTCCCTGCAATGGACGAACTCAGCAATAGAACCAACAGATGCCGCTACCAGAACATCAAGAGACTCAGCCACCACTTCTAACAACAGTTGATCTACAGGCTGAAGATGGGAGCGATCACTCCCGAAACATAGGTCCAGTTTTTATGCAAGTGAATGGAGTTAGTGTGAACAGATTTTATTAATTTGTTTACATATATACCACTCCATTGTCAACAGCTTCGTAAGTACATTTAATTGAGTCTACCAATAGTGTATGAGAAACAACCCCACACCATCACAGATCCTCTACTATTTTTTACTGTGGGAGTGATACATCTGGTAGCATCTTATATTTTGGGGATTGACGAACATAAACGTGCTTCCATTGACCAAGTACCAAGAATTTAGACTCTTTGGTCCATAGGATGCACTTTCAGTTTTCAATGGACTAATTTTGTGGTTTTTATCCATTTTAGTTTCTTTTACTTATTGACTGGTCTGAGTAATGGCTTCTTTGATGCAACTCTGCCCCAGAGATCTGCTGCTCTAAGGCAATGCTGGACAGTGCTGACAAATGCTGAATTCAGCCTGGATTTGAAGGGCTGTAAGCTTCCTGTTTCTTTTACTGGTTAGTATTATTGATTATTTTGCTATAGAGACTTTGTGGTCTTCCACATCATATTACATAGTTTTTATTAAAATTTGATTCAAATCTCAGGAATCTCTGGATTATTTAACTAACAGATTACTGTCTAATTTTCAGTTTTTTTTTGCAATTTCACCAATGGTGCAGCCTTCTGCACCCAATGTATTGATTGCTGTACATTGTTCTAGGCTCAGAGATTATCTTGAAAACATTTCCTATAACAATTTACAAAAACAGCATTAAAAACAATGAAAGGTGAAAATTTAATAAACATTTAGAAAAACTAACAAAGAATCATGTAAATTAATAAAAAATATATTAAATTATTAAAAATGGTAATCAAATATGTAACTATCATTCATAAATGGTGTGCCAAGAATATTGCCAGCATTGCACTTGCTAAGACTTTGCACTGATCTTCTCAAGAAACTACACGCAGAAGCAATATGACACACTAGAAGCCAGCAATCAAATGAGTCATTTCACCATCATGTTTACCGTATCAAACTTTTGATTTCATAAACACATCATGGAACCCCATCTCTATGTATACAAGATTAGTGCTTAAACAGGTTACACTTGATACCATAGTGTTTGGTTTCTTCTCCTTGCCACATATACTGTGTGTCAAATATAGGGTGATTATAAAGTGTTGATCCATGTATATGAAAAACAGATAATAGATTGAAACGAATACAGTGAATGGAAACCCATTACACATTAACACATAATCCATCTAAGTTTATTGCACATGACTACTCTGCACTTCCACATATAGTGCCCATCAACGCATACCGCTTCATGAAACACCATTACAGGTGTGATGTTGAGCACCTCATGCTTCGTACGCTTCTTTAAATGATCAATGGAGTTGATTTTGACTTTGCACACTTTAAATATCTCCATGCAAAAACATCAAGAGGTGTGAGATCAGGAAACGTGGAGCACAAATATAGTGTGAAGCCCTACCAATCTACATATATGGAATTGTAGCTTCCAGATATGGACAACCTGTGCAAAATGAGGGGATGCTCCATCCTGTTGGAAAGCTGTCATTTCCAAGAGACCTCATGCTAAAATTGTAGTTGAAGTAAGAGCTTCTGAGATACCAAACGCCTGTTACTGTGGGTTCTGCAAAAAAGAATGGTCCATATACCTTAGATTTTGTGATCCCTAACCACACATTTTGAGGAGTTTTGTTCCCACTCAAGGATCTCATTTGACTGTTCATCTGCTCACACTCTGCAGTTGACTATTTCATCACATGTGTTGAAGGTGGCTTCATTGCTACAGAATACGTTTTGCTGTAAATTATCCTCTTCATCTGCCCGCAGCAGGTTTGCACACATTGCTTTGCAACCAGCATAGTCCCTCCTTTCCAGCTTATGTCAGATTTGGGACTTTTCCACACTTGTCTGTTGTGGTTCATCCAACTTCCAACTTAGTCTCCTGGTTGATGCTTTTGGGCTTATGCTAATTGCATCCTCTATATGTTGCATAGTTTCAGCTGGCACACTGGGCCTATCAGAACATTTCACATGGTCTTGTATTTCTGAAGCAATAGTCTGATATTTGCCCTGGAGTGGGTTTATGGAATTTTCATTCCAAGTGCACTTGAATCTCTTGGTAAGTAAATCCCCTCAAACACGCATATACTATAGCTATTCTTTCTTCAGTGGATGGCATCTGTAAGATCACCTATAAAAGAAACACACAATCAGCTGAAATGGATCGAGACTTTATAATCATTCTGTATAATAATATATGGTAGGTGTTCAAATACTTTTGATTGGCAATGTAGTTCTTGCTATTCTGGCCATTCATGTTATTTATAACCCACAAAACAGAACTCATTAAATGGCCTTCTCTCTATATATATTCCTGCATTTGTATATAGAAGTTTGTCTTAACCCTTTGTAACACATCAATGGTGATTGATTAAATCTCTTCATTAATGGTGTGATGGCAACTGCCTATATATAAACCTTTAAATGTTCGCTGAAAAAAATCACATGCTAAAAGATCTGATGATTTTGCAAGTCAGTTCATATCACCATTCTCAACATGATATGCCCTTTGAAAAACTCTCGTAAGCAGCGACCATTATTCTTGCCATAGCAATTGAATCTTGCTTAAACTTAAACTATGCTGGATTTGTCCACTGGATTATTCTATAGTTTTATTGCTGAAAAACATTTCAAACATACCATTATGACCTTAGAGAAATTGCTGTGGACTTTGCAGGATTGATGCTGTCCCAACTGCTATTCCATAGCACCTGAAATGAACATTATCATAGTTGCACATGCCAACTTTGACTGTGATCTTGTACTAGTCAACTGCAAATCTCTCATTCCTGTATGCCATTCTTTGTTTCAAAATTTTCTCTTATTAGCCTGACTTAGAAACAAAAAATGTTAAAACTAAAGCGGAATTTTTATATACATGTTTAAAAATGGAAAATGGCATTAAATAACAGGCAGAAATTGTATACATTTTTGGTAAGGATACATACAAAATTGTTTGTGCCTTATTTTTTAAGGTAATCATCTTGAATTGTAACAGTGACAAAGCATAGCTTTTTGTATACAATAGACTGAGACATGGAATATTGAAATGAATGGAAAATATACCATAAAAACATCTCTGTAGTATTATCATAAAAACTTTTTTCTTGTTCAAATTTTTGGCATTGTGACTATCAATAATGTAAATGATAATTAAATTGAATTACATGCAATATTAAAAAATATATCATGTTCCTTCTCTCATTCTTAAATCTGTTTGTTTATAATCTTAATCCTCAGTTCTTTTTCTCTGCAAATACATTCTTGATGTTTCAGGAACTTTTCATTCTCCCTTTCTCTATAATCTTAATATAATTTCACTCTTATACTGTTGCATTACACAAAATTACACATTGGCAATTAGGTAGAAATAGAGGAAAAATGTGATAAGGGAGTTTAAGAATGAGTTTTAAAAATATGTCATAGTAATTAAAATCATTACATATTACCATAATACAGCTAAAAATGGTGAAACATTATAATGGGCCAGAATCCCAGAAAAGGGTGATCATAATCTTTGGGGGCTGAGACAAAGGCTGGCTTACACAGTAATGAAAGATCCCTTCACTTCTAGTCACTATAATGCTTGTGCAAGGCAAACTGAGCCTTTGAGCATATTATTGGCGTATCACAAACAGCACATTAGTTCAAGTAAGGAAATATTTCAGTTTGTTAATAAAAATTAAAATGAAGCTTGTGTTTAGGTTTGGGACCAACTCCATATAGCATTCACAACTACTAATCTGAATGTTCTGGGTTCGATCTGTCAGGGTAAGATTTTGTTTGGAATTTCTCCTTAAGCTGTTAAGGTGCCAAGGACTCGAGCTCATTTGTTCCATTATTAATTATATTCACCCATACAGACTTTATACTTAGAGTATTCAGTCCACAACTACAGACAAGAAGTCAAAAACAACAACAATAATAATAAAAATAAAAGTTGGAAACTTACTTAAAATAACAGGAGATTGAATTTAAAAGTTATTAAAAATGGTATGAATGCATAAAAAGCTAGTATGCCATCTGTCTTCCCAAAATGTTTGTTGACTTTTATAGCTGAAATTGGATCAAGAAGGAAAAAATGGCAGCATAGTGTCCTGACATATTTGTAGCAAAAGCAAATTATGCATTAAATAAGCAAAACTACATTCAGATTCATCTATATTAAAATATTGCATGTAGACATAACCCATGAGATGTTAAAGAACAATCAGTGTTTGCTTTTCAATTGTATGATAAAATGCATTAGATAGCATCGCACATAAGCAGGGGTAAGACTGAATTAAGGTTTAAGAGAAGATCTAACCTAGCAAGTAAATCTTTAGTATTATGAGGATACTTGTGAAGATTAAACCTAACCTAGGGGTTACATTTAAAATTGTTATGGTTGTCACACATGCACCAGCACCAACATTCATATGGTTAGAATGTAAAAATTTAGGTTTAAGCTAAGAATGGTATTTTTATATTTTTATTTCCACAGTTCTATAAATGTTGCATCAAATGGTTATGCTAAAATTATATAATAGGAACTCCGAAAAATAAACAGAATTCATTAAAGATGACACACATAGCTGCCCAGGTGGAGAAAAGGGGAGACATGCATGCAAAAATTATGGTATGAAATTTTGCTATATTAATAACTCATATCCCTAAGTCTAAAAGCAGGTGTTTTGTAACTCCAACTGTTCACATCATTCTATAATATTTCCCTCACTTTGCTGTTATTTTAAGTAAGTTTAAAATTTAAAACTTTGTATGCCTATATATAAGTTTCAAAAAAATGAACTCGTATGAGCCAATACACTAATTTTGGGTAGAGTTAGCCTTTCAGTCTTAATGGACGCTTTGCTATTGCTTTATAACATACTTGGTCCACCTTTCCAAAGCTGCAGATACTCACAAGAAAAATACTTTATGAAGTGGCCTTTAATCAATTTTGCATGTCTTTATTTTCATGTTATGTGCAATTTTTCACTCTGTAAATATTCTTTCACAGATCTAAAACAAGAGAATATCTGATGAAGCCAAGCCTGGATGATTATTTTTTTGGAAACTTGTACTTTACTGATATATTTTTAGTTTTCCTGATAATCTGGATGCAGCCATACATAATAGCACAGTTCGATAATTGGCATTCAAGCCAAAAGAAGTGCCAAAATAATGCAAATGTGTATACTCTCACTGCTGCTCAACCTTGTGTGTGGTGTTACATGACCTCCTACCTATTCTTCAAGTAGGAAGGAGGTAATGTACTGTAGCACATCCTTGTTTTTTCCCACCATTTTCCTCTCTACCCCTTTTTTGTTATTATTCTGTATCATCATAAGGAACTTTTATTCTAAAAAAATTGCCCATATTTCTTGCCTCCCTGTATCTTTTATTCTCCTTCTAATCTTCTTCAAAATCGTATTACAGTATTTTCTCCCATATCAACCCTTTTTAGTACTATTTTATCCCTTTCAGTCATCTGTCAGTATAAAACCCTGATCTTTGAAAATCTATACATATGGGCTTTAATTACTTCACAATCTTATTTCTGTATAAATTCTTCAGAATTGTTTCAACCTTTATTCCTTCTTTCAGCCAAAGCAACCTCTCTTGATGATGCTTTCACTAATCCTAACAAAAGAATTAATGTATTATATCAATTTTGTCACAAATCTCAAATAATCCCCATATTCCCTGTCCATATAACATTGTAAATTCTACCAATACTTTAAACAACTTTTCTAATCATTTGACATACATTTTTGGTATCTTATGCAGACATATCCTAACCCCTTTCATAACAAATTTTCCTTTTACAACCATAGTCTTACCTTGAGCTTACCAACCTCCATTACTGCTTAACCTCACTCCAAAGCAATTACAATTTTTCACTGCCCTCAATTGCTCTTCATTCAAATGATATTTCTTATATTTTCTTAATATGCTTTATTTTTTGAACACAGTTAATTCAGATTCCTAGTATTTATTCTTGTATACCATTCTCTGCAAAATTTACTAATTTCATTAATCACCAGTTGTAATCCTACTATTGTAATTCTTCCAACCATTAAACTGATGATGTCCCTGCAGTCATGAACGAAATGTTTTGGAAGATGAAAGAGAAGAATCCCATTGGACTTACAGCCCTGAAGACTCAGTTTGCATTATTGTGTATGGTTCACTGCATTAAATTCTGAGGTTTCATTAATATTGAGAATTACAACTTAGTTTCAGTATCTTGGCCATAAACGCATAATCTCATCACCTGATATCATGTTATTAAGAACCTTTTCATTACCATTTGCAATTCACTCATTCCTAGCTAAACTCAATGTGAATCTTTTTCTAGTCGTCAGTTACCAATCATGTATGAATTTTGTAGTGATGTGATATATTTCAAGATTTCAGTTGGAATCATATTGCAATATCATATGGTGATTTTTCTACTTTGTGAAGGACTGTAATAATTGCTGTGCAATTTTCTTAAATGCCTCCACAACAAGAGCTTTACAAAATATTTTTCTTTTCTGTAGTCTCACTGTTTTGGTATATAGAGTCTTTCGTAAGTCACTTCAAACTTTAAAGCAATATGTGTAATAAATGTGATAGGGAGGAAAAAAAGAAAAGAAAAGAAAAAAAAACCAACTACTACTTCACTGTGTTGGGCAAACAATGGTGGTTTTTTTTTTACCAAAATATTCAGAATATATTTGCCATTCTCTTGTTGAACATGCACCAGTCTTTCTGCTATGCTGTGTTTGGCAATTTGCAGACATTGTCTTGGAATACTGCAAATTTCTTTTGAAATAGCATCTTTCATTTATTGCAGGATGTTGGGTGTGCCAAGAAAATTGGCTCTTTAAGATAACTTATAACATTGAAGAGCTCTGGAGATGGTGGAGGCTATATTGTTAAAGAGTGCCTACTGATTACACAAAACACCAAAGATTCATATAATTAATGGTTTGCAGGGGTGTAAATGTGAGATGATTCCTTATTGTAGGCTTGTGATTTAAAATTCTTTTCTTCTTATAGCAGTACTAATAAAATCATTAATTGTTAATGAACAAAATGGTAACTAGGAAATGAAAAATGATTTTGGTAGTTTTTTTGAGGGTCATTTGGGAGTAAAAACTTTGGTTATACAAGACAATCTGATTAAAACAGTCCATGGAAAATAGATTGGATGGCAAATTTACTTCAATTGTTGGAAAGCATGGGTAGAAGACCTAAACAGATTAAATATATTGGTGAGGTTATTGAATTTAATCTTTGAAGAAAGTAAAATACCAAAAATTTGAAGTGGTGATAATCTTTTTATAATTAGAACATTAAACGATAAATATCTTAGTAACAAAAAGAGGTAAATTACATTTACATTTAGTGTTAGTTTGTCTGAATCATACAATGACCTCATTATAGATTACATTTGTTGTTTTTGGACTTTCAACACAGTTTCTAAGGAAACACTTTGGATTAAAATAAGGAAAAAAGGAGTAAGTCAGGACTTTATAAAGGTAATTCAAAAGGAAAATGAATTTTATATAAAATATGAAAGGGGAAGGGTAGCAGATATGATAGCAAACAATATGTGACTCATGCAAAGTTGTAAATTAAACCCGGAGCTCTTTATTGATGATATTGTAGAACAAATTAATAAAAACAACAGAGAGATAGTAGGTTTGCTCTTTGCAGATAATCTGGTAGGAGGTTCACTAGTGAGTATAGAATTAAAATGATCACTAGAAGCTATAGATACATTCTATAGAAAGGGGGGACTTAAGATAAATAGAACTACTTAAGATTATGATAATGAAGAAAGGTTTCAAACTTAAAAAAAAAAAATGGTGGTGGTGGGAAGGCAAATTGATATTGCCCAGAAAATTGATTACCTTGGAATTAGATTGTTTAATAATGGAAAATGGAGCAACCAAATAGGAAAACATTATCAGAAGGAAAAATGATTATGAATGCAATTAGATATTATGTAAATAAAATACCAAATATGCAAGTAAAATGGTTAGAAAGAGTATATGGGTCAATAGTAGAGAGCAGAATGATGTATGGAATAGAGATTTGGGGGTCAGATGGAGGATGGAAAGCAGTAAATGTGATAAATCGATTATTTTGTAGACTTGTCCTAAGCTTACCAAGATCTTTGCTCAGCGAGATTGCTCTAATAAAATTACAAAGACTAGACAACAAAAGCAAGGTAATGGAAAGAGTACTGAAATATTGGCTTACAGTAGGAAAGCAAGAAGAGGAGAATATAAAACAGTGTTTGGTAACACAAGAAAGAATTAAGGGGAAAGAAACTTGGATATGTAAAATCCAAACTATTCTACAGGAAGTTGGCATGGGATCAATATGATACGAGAGGAAAAGAATGGAAAAGGATTTTGGAAAGAGATAAAAACAAGAATTGAGGATGTTGAAAGCAGGAAATTAGGGCTAGTTTTAATGTTAAAAAATATCGGAAACTATATAGAACATTGGAAAAGATTTGAGAAGGAGAAAATGTACAGCAATTTGTGATAAGGTGGGAAGGGGAAAGACTGACATGGTTTAGAACAGTAGTAATATGCCCAAGTGGGTTAAGGAAGGGATATATTAAGGGCAAATCTCAATGAGTGAAGAACCAGATAGTATTAGGCATATTTTGGAATGCAAACAAACCAAGTTTGGAGGGAACAGTTTCTTTTACAAAAGTGGGGAAACCTACCAAATGAAATAAGATGCAGAAGAATTTTAAATTTAAAAGCATAAAAATGTAAAAGAATTTGGAAAATACATTCATAAGGTGGGCAATACAAAGGAGTAACAGTGTTAATAATGGCACTATGTGGGATTAGATTTATACCTCTATTATATGTTCAACCTGGTATTTATTATAATGGGGTAACAAAGAAATGCAACTCCATAAATTGAGAGTTAAAATTAGAAAATATAAATGATGGTAATAGTAATAAGTTTACATATATTTTGTAATCCAAACTAACATTTAACTAGGTGATTAAGATATGGGAGAACCTTGGTTTTGGTAGTATATACAGGTATTAAGTTGCTTTTATTATGGTGCCTTTGGTTGGATCTGAGCCTGGTTCCCTGGATATTCCAGTAGCAGCTGCTGTGAACCGTGGACTGGGTCTAAAGCAATCAAATTGGAAAATGTTGCATCTAATTGTTTAAAATTAAATAATTGATAATAATATTTGGTGATTTATGAATTAAGAATAATATGTAAATTTAATTACAATGTTGTTTGTGGAAATACAAATGATGTTACCGATGTAAAGTACATGTTTAATGAAATTGGCACAAATGAAGAAATTCAGAAAGTTGATTCAGTACATCAGAGATGTTGATTGTGAACTCAGTCACTGAACACCAAGCATTCTACATTCTATCAGAGATTGCATACCCCTGCAGAAAGAATGTCATTAGTTTTGATCTTTTGTTTAAATGCTAGTGATGATATGAGTGAAAATGGCTGTTTTTGAATACATGAAAACATTTTGTGTACTGTGTTTTTATGTTCATCAGTCTGTTACAAGTGTACATTGATATTTCTAAATATACTTTATTGCAGAACACTCAGTGAGTATTCAATTTCTAAGTGAAAATCCAATGTTAAGGAAAATAGATGTATCAGACTTTCATGTAAAAACTATCCTGCACGTGCAGTGGCTGGCTGTGTCGCTGCTGCCTAAGAATGTACTTAAACTTCACTTATAAAATTGTGTATAAATTCTGAACTCATGAAAATGCTTGAAATGTTTCCCTAAGGCTAAACAGGCATTGTATCAGGGAAAACACATTCTGATTGACATGTTTAAGTTTGGCCACTTTAATTTTTCTGATTTCATTCGTGATATTTTCCTTTAGTTCCTCCAATGTGTGAGACTTTGTTTTATAACTGTAAACAGAATACATGCAACCCTACATGTAAAAATCACACACTGTTAAATCTGGTGAGGGAGAGGGTCATACACCAGCATTAATCACTCTATCTTCACACTCTTTAATTTTATTAACGGACTACGCTGCTGTATGAGCGGTTGCAGAATCTTGTTGAAACCATATGATTTCTCTTCTTATGTAAGCTGCTGAAAAATGGGGTCAAAATGTCCCTTATGCACCTTTCATGCATCTATTGTGTATAAAAAATCGGACCTATAATACGCCTTGCACTAACAGCAACCAAACTCTTAACTAACCTGTCATAAAGAGGAGTTTTCTGTAGATGATGTGGATTTTCAGTACAGCATTAGCACATGATTTGATTGTCCACACGGCCATTCAGGTGAAACCAGGTGAAAAGAACAGAAGCGTTGGGCCCATTAAATCTTCATTCACAGATTGGAAGAAGAAGATAAAAAAACTCTCAATAATGCACTTTTATTACTGGGTTGTTTTGTTTTAAACAATGAACACATATACATTTGTGTGGTTTGAAGTTTAATAATTTTGTTGCTTTATGTGCAGAAACTTGGTATGCTAATTTCAGGAGAGAGTGATTTTGTTAGTTAACGTTCAAGGTTTGCACCAATTTCATGTTGTTTATTCTTTATTAAAACTGTGCAATTTACGTGCATTATTTATTGTGTACTGATCCAATAGAATCATATTTGTTCGCAATATCATAAATTGCTTTTCTGGAAGGAGACAATTGACCAAGGAGCTACAAACAAAATCCTGCATGAATATGACAAGCTGACTCATATCTGTGACAACATTTAAACACAAAAATGCGTGCTCTAGAGTTAACTGTACCATCTTGGCGAAGATCAACTAGTGCATTGCTTTGAAGCAATGTTCAAGGATAGGAGAGGAGAAGCAGGAGAAAGAGAAGGGACCACCACTCACAATCTACGGGATTCATAACACCGTGTAGGCGGGATAGTTTTTAATGAAAGTTCTTATTTATAACAGAAAGTCTCTCATGGAAACAGTGAGGGGGATCCATGCAAGTTTCACAAGTAGTCCACCTTTAGAAGCAGCAAAGAACTGCAAATCCTGTAAAAGACTGTGTGGAAGATTCTATATAAATAGTTGTAGTAATGTTCTTATCAACTATCATTGCTGCAGGCCTTAAAACTGAACAACAAATTGCAATGACATTCTTTCTGCAAGAATATGCAAACTCTAATATAAATTGATGTTTTTCTGGAATACTTACTGTGCAGTGATGGAAATCATTTATTGTTGATTTGGTTTATATATGTATGCTCTTTAACATCTTAGGTCATCAGCATCCCATTCAATTCAGGGCATGAAACGGCCAATAAATTTTGCTCAGGGGCCTCTTCTTTCAGGCTTGAGGTTCTTTTATATGCCGTAAATGCTTATGCATTTAGTAACTTTATTTATTTGTAAATAAAGTTACAAAAAGAAGCACAAGGATACATAGAATTGGATACATGGGAGAAGATTTTTATTTATAAACATAGTGATCATCTGTTGAATTTCGACTTGACGGGAGAATGCAATACAAATTTCCAGTTCATAGAAGTACCACCAGGGTGGAGCCTCAGTTCTTCATAATCGTTGATTTTTCTCCAATCAGTCATCGAGTTGGTCGAGAATGGAGTGGATGTCGCTCCGAAACCGGTCCCGTCGTTTTAAAAATAGTGTGAAGCATAAGAGTGTTTAGACGACAAGTAGTTGATTATATACATTATAAATTAATATATGTTGTTTTATGGCTGATGGATGTCTCAAATGCATATTTGAGTTCAGCATCTTAGTTTATGCTTTTTTTAAAGTTCTTGCTACATACCAAAAAAATAAAATTTCTTTTCATTCCTCATTCTCTTTTAAAATAATATCTTTTGATACCATTTTCCCAATGCTCATGATGAAAATGTTATTGCCAAGCAATAACATAATGGGTGGGTGATAAAGATGTTGAAACAGACATATAGATTTCAGAACAAAGAATCCAGGAATGGTTTGCACAAAATAAGTTAATAATAAATAAAAATAAATCTGTAGCCATTTCATTCAATCATGTTCAAAATATCAATGCTCATAAGCCAAAAATAAAAATAGAAAATGAACTGGTGCACTATAAATCTACTACTGAATTCCTGGGTGTATGGATTGATGAACATCTGAAATGGAGCACACATGTTGAAAAACTGGCATCCAAGTTAAGTCAGTTATGTTTAGATGTGTTTAGATCTATAAAAAATATTGCAAACTTGAACACTTTGAGGAATCTATACTTTGCATATTTCAACAGTTTACTAAAATTTGGTGTGATATTTTGGGGTAATTGTGATAAAGAGAATATAATCTTCAAAATTCAAAAACAAGCAATTAGAATAATAATGGGGAAGAAACAAAAGGATTCCTGTAGTAATTTATTCTGAATGCTTCATATATTACCACTTCCTTGTTTATATATATTAGTAGTTGTGACATTTGTTAGAAAACCCCTGGTATATTTTCAGGCTAACTGTGAAAAGCATAGCTATCACACAAGAAATAGGCATAAACTGAGAATAACTTCACATAATACTTCATTATTTAGCAAAAGCATAAGACATTCTGGAATTATATTATATAACAAGCTACCTGATAACATTAAACTTACCACCACAGAAGCTACATTTAAAAGTAAAGTGAAAGACTTATTACTCCAACATTGTATTTATTCAATTGAAGAATTTGTAAATACCTTTTAATAATTATGATCACATTAGGGTGAATAATTTAATTTATTGTAACTAAGTGTATATTTATTCTATTTTGTTCTGTTTTGACGATATCATGAATTCTTGTAATTCCCACAGTTGACAATAAATCAAATCAAATCAAATATAAACAAATATATCAATATAAATGATCAAATTGAACTAATAAAATAAATGACTGAATTAAATAGGGAAGTTCAATTCTTCTGCCATCTCTCGACAATGGAAATTGATGCCATATACAACCGTTATCTCAAAATGGATTATTATACTTGAATATTCACAAATACATAAGAAAGTAATTTAAATTATCATTATTTCTCAGAAAAAATATAAGACCAATCTAGCAGAAGTGACAATCTTCTTTGGACATTAAAAAGTAAAAATTTATTATTAAGGAGTGGACATAACCTAATTCAAGGTACAGTAACATATGGCAAACAGCTGTTCCTCCATTTTACTCCTATATAATGTCACCTATAATTTTTTACCTACACTTTATAAAAGTATTTCAGTCATGTAAGGGAAAGCTACAAGGCCATACTTTACAAGCATTTTAGTAATACACTTTAATGTATTAGACCATACTATTGCAGAATAGGACCCAGGTTTCATTCTCCAAAGGGATTGCACACTTCAACATTTTCATAATGAAGTCTGAAGGGAACTCGATGAGAGACAATCAAACAGATGGATTGACTGTGCTGGCCATAATGATAGAGCACTTAATTGGCATTCACTTTTCCCAGACCCTATAATTTTTGTTTTGTGCATGCCACCCTTAGCACAGACCATGCTTGACTGCAAAATCATGTAACAGAAGCCATTTGCAGTCTGCAGAGGCTTGACTACAGGCTGGATGTGTGCCGATGAACAGTACAGAACTTTTTGAGTTTCGCTCTCCAGTAATACCAATTTTATGCATCTGAATTTCATTAAACATGAGTTATATGTTTCAAATCAGTAATATCATTTGCATAACCCAGTATTTTAACATTGAATTTTAGGTGCTTTTGAAAGACCCATACATGTTGATGTCCTTCCACATCAAAAGTTTGTAATAGCACTCATAATATGACTAGGTAAACATTGTTTGTAGACATGCCAGCATTAATATGATTGTAAGAAGCAATTTTAAGCCAGTGATGTCCTCCATTTTACCAATTGCTATCATTTAGTGTCCTTAAGAATGTGCTGTGGAAACTAAAATCAAATGAGTAGTGACTAATTACAGTGTGCATTGTGTTGTTAAAACTCAAATCTAGGCACACTAAATGTGCTTTACAAAAAGCTCTGTGTTTTTAAACATTCTTTGTTTGTATGTTTGTACAATGAAACTGTTTTATGTATTTGCTTATTTCAAAGCTAATTGCTGCTTTCCTTTGTTTCATTTCCAGTAGTGGCTTTGAATTTGCTGTTAAGTATGTACTTCTAGTTAACTATCCTGTGGTAGTGGTCTCTGCTAAAGGTACTTCTCTCTAATATTTATAAGTTATATAGAAAAAATATTTGTTGACAAAACTTCCATTTCTATGAATTTTTAGTGTGTGTGTGTGGTGCATGTATGTGATTAATATTTTAGAATTAGTCAAGTTTGAGAAGTATTTTAATTGAAAGTATTTTGTTTTTCCTCCCGATTTCCAATTAAGTCTCTTAGTCAAAGAGAATTCACAATAGTGTATTGTCTCATAAAATTTATGTAAATATATTTTTATTATTCAGGAATTTTGAATAAGAAAAACAATATTTTGGTTTTGGAATTAAGTTTTAATGCATCTTTATTAGCAATATTTTAATTTTAAAGAAAGATATATAATTTGATGTAAAATTACTTGCTGATTGACTTGTAAAAATTTATGGGATAATGCCTTTGTCATTTTGTACTTGCTGTATATTTCCAAATATTTAATGCACAACTAGCTTCTCAGAATTGGGTTCACCTTTTATTTGTATAAAAATGTAATCATTCTGAAAATTATGTTTACTGGTATACCACATATAAAGAGTGTATATATAGGATGTGCATGTGTACGTGTGCGTGCAATTAAACTTTCATTCTCATTTCACATATGGTGCAATTATGAGGGTCACACTGAAAATTTTGAGAATGAAAGCAATAAAATTTTAAAAAATGCTATCTGACCATTGCATCTTTTCAAAGTATTCTGCATTGCATCCTATACTTCATCTCATACAATGCTGAATGCCATGCTTCTCTGAATAGAGTACAAATACATCACATCCTGCATATTCAGCTGCTGTGACTTTAGGTGATCCAAATTGATGATTACAATTTTTATTGTATTTTGGGTAATAGAAATAAGTTGAAAGCAGCGAGGTCTGGACTGAAGGGAGGGTAGGGTAACCATTTGGCTCCTGACACCTGCAGAAATTGAGTTGTTTCCAATGCAGTGTGGGCTGAGGCATTACCTTGATGCAACAGGATTCCATGGAGACCAGTCTTAGTAAACTTCGTTTTTAACACATTTAAGATGTGAGGCAAGCATTTTGTGGTGTACCATCTGGCGGTGACAGTTTTGTTCTCTTCAAGAGCAAGTCACAATATGGTCACTAGCTGAGAAGAAAGAACAGATCATATTCTTGCCAACACTTCTCTCTTAGTTTCTGGATCACACTGGTATATCCAGCTTTTGTTACCCATTATGTTGGTAAATATATTTTTTGATCATCCTCAATAAAACTTTTCCAACATTTTCTGGTACCAATTTACATGTGCATTTTCCTGCTTATCTGTGAGGTGGTGGGGGATCCAATTACTGCAGAGCTTCCTGACTTGAAGACTTTCTTTTAGGATTGTTTATACTGTTGCAAATCTTCAGAACTTCTTTAATCTGAAAATATCTTCCCAGAACATATGCTGTGCTTTCCTACATTTTCATCCTGTATTGCAGCAGTGCGCCATCCTGCATGATCTTATCTTCGAGCGGTCCTTTTCTTTCCTAAAACCTACAAGCCATTAATATATATAGTGGATAGCAAAGCACAAAGAAGATCCCCACTATGTACACATACATAGTTGTGCTGACACCACACATTGTTGGAATGTGCTCAGACTTGCACACGTTGCTATCTAAAGTTAGGAAAACCTGCACTGGCCTGTCACAACTCCTTGTTGTCCATTCTCAAAACTTTCAGTATAATCTTTGTAAACTCTTCAGTGTATTACAAAAATATTTCCCATTATGTGTTAGCAAATATCATAAAAACATAATAATAAAAATAAAAATTAGTAAAACAGCCATTAACATAGTTTTAGAGATGTAGAAGTCACTTGCTCTCATCATGTTCTATGCTCTGTCACTTAAATCTTAATTTTTGTCAATATCAGGAGAAAATGGAGCTGTTTTCTTCCAAATCCCATAGCAGATCATATTCCTTGCCATCAAGAGTCTTGAAAGCCTAGCAAACAGGTTCTCAGAAATGTTGTTCTAACATAACTGAGACCAACAATGGGACATTTATTATTTATTTTTATTTGTTATTTAAAGGAATATAAGGCAAAGTGGCACAAGTCTGATTAAAATTGAAACCTATGTTGAAACTTCTATATATAAATATATATAAATTTATCCTTAAATAGTTGGAAGTTAAATTAGAAGCCTGGGAAATAAGTACTCATAGCATTATCAGTCGCCTCTTAAGGAACAAATCACTCATGGTAGAGAAACCATAGAGGTCTCCAGTATATACAGAATCAGATGAGAGAGGTTTATGGTTCCGTGCTTGCAGGAGGGCATCTCAGTTGATAGAGCATCAGCCTGGAAGACTGAAGACCTTGGTTCAAATCCTGCAGTGACCATTATTTTTCAAATCTGATTCTTCATTTCCAATTTATTGAAATGCATTCTGGCATCCACCCAGTTTTGACCCAGGTCATTCTTAGGTGTGGCCACCGTATTTTCAATTATATATTAAAATGAACTTTTCAATAATTATAAATTATTCACAATTAACCATTTGTTATAATGCTAAAAATAAAATATTTGCTTTGCTAATTGCCTCACTCTAAATCTCTAGCTGAATTCAAACAAAACACAAGGGTTTCTTCTTCATTGTCAGCATAGTATGCAGTTGTCTCTCTGTAGATTTTGTAATGAGAGTATTACTGTTCGGAAGATCAAAGTTAACTTGAACTTTCTTCATTTTTATTAATGAATATATTCTCCCATACAATTAATTCTATGGATTTTTGAAGAACTTTTTTGGTTCATTTTAGAAATAGTGATTTTTGTGCTGGAAATGCCTTCTGTACTGCAACACAAAGGACAGAATTCCATTAGGCAAACAATCAGTTATTTACAAAATGGTTTGCCAAGACTGCAACATAAAATACATACAAAAACCAAACTAAATATTACTCTACAATTCAAGGAACAGATGAGAAATGTAAAATACAAACATACTGAGAAACAATAGGATACCAGACCACACTGACAACTGACAGTTAATCCATGCTGATGAAGACAACAGGCCTTGAGACATGCCCAAATAAGTATGTGAAATTTGAGTGATTTTGTATCAAATTTTCATAAACATTGTCAATTGTTCATCTTCCTTTACTAAAACCTGCATGAAAGTCTGTAAGTACATTATTTCCTTCTACACACATTTATGATCTGTGTGCTAAAATCCACTTAAAAGATTTTTCCCCACATTTAATGTTTTTTTTTTTTTTTTTAAACCTTGTTTAACACCCATTGTTACTACTGAGGCACCACAGGCAGTGAATACTGATGATACATGAGATAAAATTATACATTGGGAAAGGATTTTTAAGGAAGGAAACATTCCATGCCTAAGTTTAAGGTACCTCCCCGGCATTTGCCATATATGAGGACTGAGGAAAACCTGGAAAAACCTCACTCAGGGAGGACGGTCTTGGTGGGATTTGAACCCCAGACCTCCCACTCATGCCTCTGCACCTTCAAGGCCTCAGCCATCATGGTGGTCATTTATAAGGCTATGCCTTAGCAGTTATCAGAATTATCCATAAATCCTTTACTTTTATATATTGGATGCATGATTGTTTTTTCCAACTTTCTGGTGCATATTCTTTGGCATATTCATGGAATTAAACAGAGACATTAATGCCTTAACTCTGTTCAAATCCATAACCCATTCTTTCAGGAATTTTCCTAATATAATATCTATCCCAGATGCTGTATTGCTTTTTAGTATTCAAAGTCTCAAAAAAATTATTTTCTATTTCATGATTTATCATAACATCCATGAAGTTTGCACAGTCATATGATGATGATGATGATGATGATGATGATAATAATCCATTGTTGTGGTTACAGAGGACAGAATATAAAACTTTATATTTTATACTAAAAGTTTTCACTTTATCTTGATTTTGGGGTGTGGAAATCACTGTTATTTTTAATAACAGAATGTGGAAAGAGAAAGCATCTTTGACTTGTCAAAATCGTTCAATGACCCCCCAATAAATATGCCACCACTATAATCAGTGGGGGAAAAGTTTATGAAAACAGTACATGCAGAGCTTGCATACTATTGTGTAAGCAGATAGTGCAACTTTCTTCTTCCCATTCCTTTCATTGTCTCTATTACCATGTCAATCACCAAGTAATTTTGTGCATTGTAATATCTTGTAGAGTCCCCTCCAAAGTCTAAGAACATGTTTTATTGCCTGATGCTTCAATTGCAAATGTACTACATCATCTTTCTTTCAACTAATTTTCTTTAGCACTTTGGAAAGTTCTTTGAGTCTAAGGAAATAGCTGAAGTGCAAATTAAGTGCAAGGAATAGTTTAGTAAATATTCTGTTGCACCCTCAGTACCAGGATGCACTCTGTTTTGGAAATCAGAATAAGTATGCAAGGTGTTAATTACACATGAAGAATACAAGGGAAAAACCTGATAAGTCGCGTTTTACCAATTTTACAGGAGAGCAAAATTAAAAGTTTGAGACCAACTAAAACTATATTTTCTTTTCTTTGTCATTTTTCTTCTGCTTTAAAACAATCATTTAACAAGAACACAATTTGTGAAACTATAGACTGCTTTAAGAATAACAGTGATATACTCTATTTTTAGAGTTAATAGAAATTTTACAAAGAAAAAATCTGGTAATTCCTGATAATCACAATAAGTTGTTACACTGCTTATGCTATAATAATACAAATAATTATTACTTTTATTATATATACTTTTTTTCAATATATTTTGGGACATAAATAAGTACAATGATGTATGTAAATTATATCCAATCTGACATCTAACATACTGTGTGTGTTAGATGACAGATTAGATATAATTTACATTTAACAAGCTTCACTGTGTGAGTTCCAACAGAATTTTTTAAAAATGTCTTATTTTTTGAAAGTTCTTAAGTGAACAATGATATAGTTTATCTTATGCATCTCAAAACTAATTAAAACTGCTTTAAACACCCACTTTCAGAGATGTTATTGTCAACACTGTAGTTAACCACAATTGCTATGAAAACAAATGCAAGAAATTCACCAATACAGAATAGGAAACTAAAACTTTTTTTCGTTTGTTCTATGGGTTATTAATTTATTCCCCAGTTCCCTTAAACTTATCACATTTTTTTACCCATATGCCATTTTAATTCAAATTTCTCTGGAGTAATCAGGTTTTTATTCTGTATGATTGAATCATACATAATTGTGCTGCCTAAGCTACTGAATGACATTGAAAACAAAAAAATTGATAATTTTGGATGTATCAGGTTTTTCCCTGGATTCTTCATTTGCTAGTATCTGGGGCATTGATACACATCTCTAAAGTCAAGTAATGTTCATATTCGTATAAATGTATGGTCAGTTTCACTTATTTTATTAGTTAGTAATAGTTTACTTATTCTTACTTTTATAGAAAACCGCTCAAAATAGTCACTATGACTGTAATTTAGGCTTCCAAGGGCTATAGCATGAACTATCTTTACTGTATCCCATATTCCTGGTGTCTGCTATATCTGTTAACATCCCAGCTCAATACACTGGCAAAAAATTTCTATATTGTCATTAGATCTAGAACAGTTGTATTCAATCTGGGGCACATATATAATTCATAAAGGATACGTAAAATTTAAAATAAGTCTGTATATTTCATGAATGATCAGAGATAATAAAAACCATTTCTGTCAGAGTGACTTTGTAGTGCTTTCTATATCCAAGAATCCCTATTTATTCCAGTTAACAATGAAATTTTGCTCTTGCACTAATTATGCTAATCGTGTTCCTTTAATTACAAATAATATTTGAATTCAAATGCCAACAATAATTACAATTGATGTTACTGATTGATAAAACACCTTTCAGTTGTATGTGGTGACTGTGTACAGGTTCAGTTTCTTCAGAGTTCTGCATCTCACTCTTTATACTGAGGATAGGGTGCTTTACAGAGGAGAATGTACAGAGGCTGCCAGATAGGCCCATTGGAAAATCACGAAAAAAAAACCAAGATTAGAATGGGAGTTGAAACGGAACCTTCCAAATATGAATCCCAAGCAGCATTAATGCCTGAGCCAAAAAGTGAAAGTGATAGTAGAGTTGAATCATCAACAGTGAAATGTGTGGCAGAATTTGTTCCTTCAAAGGGAATCATTGAAATCAGAATTACACCATCTAAAATCAATCCAAAATCCCAAAAAATGTGAAATGCAGATATTATAATTAACTGTACATTAAATATGGATTTGTATGAAATTTTTGATTTGTGATCCCTTTTTCCCACTCTACTCTATGAAATTATGCCTATTTCGCAGACACTTGATAATTAATCATGGCAAGCTTAAAGAGAAGCTAGCTGACAATTTTTCTATGATATCTGTTAGGTATTTCCTTTATTTAATAAGTGAGCAACTCAATTTATATCAGATAATTATGTATAATTTGAATAACATAATTCAAATTATGCTTAATTCAAATTTTTGGAGTAGAACCTTAAGTGGAAAAATATTTCTAGGGATGCATGGGGAAAATAAGGAGTAATAGTACTGGTTTAGAATACACAATGACTTTTAAATAACCTCCTATGAGAATTGAGGCAAGGCACTTAGAGGGCAGGATGTTGGTCCCCCACAACCTAGCCATATATTTTGGAATAAAGATCAGGAACTACTATAGCAGCATGAGAAAAACGAGACGTACTTCATCATGCATGCACCCTAATAGCATATTAAGTTTAATGGAAACTATTCCAACAAAACATTTAAATGTTGCTCCTGTCAATTCCAGCCTGAATGTTGTGTAAGTTATGTACTCCATACCAACATGAAAGATAATAAATGGCCTTGATTACAAACTGAAATGCATTACTAATTTATAAAGTACTAAAAATTACTTACAAATTAAGAGAAATTGACCAAACATTCATATTAAATTATTTTGCTTGTTTTTAGGTCCTCTTATCAGTTCCACAGAGGTTTCCTAAGGAACATTCTGTATATTACATTTAATTTTTCTGTTACTTTAAATTGTTTTCTTTTTTTATCTCAAAATGTAATTAATACACAAGTACTGAAGGTGCAGTGGTGATGTTTCATAGCTACTAACCTATTGTCAACCTGGTAAGTGGCTAATTGTTTGTAATGTTATATAACCACATGTAGATTTGTTTGTTGGCACCAAGTTGACAATATGGCAACATTAATAATAGTACTTTTATACTATAAAGGTTGTAGAAAAATTACCATCAATTAATATTTTCCTAACTGAAATAATATTAAAAATATTGGACTAATATAAAAAAAGAATATTTTTATTGAATTTTAGGCAAGTAAACTGTTGCAAGAACAACAGGCTCTGTCTAGTCATTGTATATTGCAACAGGAAGTAAAGTTAGGAGTTTTTTCTGTATATATTTCTTTTGTATATATCAATTCTGTACAAAGGTATGTACTGACACTATAAATATAAATATATGCATAATATAAATATTATGAGGTGTGTTGAAAATAACTATTATTTATTGTCCTTAAAATAATAAAATTGTTAAACTTTCTTGTCTCAACTCAGCCCACCCTTTCAGGTATTAAGGCATTTAACTATAGACAACTGAAAACTCCTACAAAATATGAGGAGTATTCGGAATGATTTACATCAGAGGTGACATGAATATCACAGTCGATGAACATGTCTATTTGGACTGAGATACTAGTGTGCCATGCAGACACAAAGTAGCAGCTGTAAGCAGTGTGTGTAGCAAAGGAGGGCTGTTTGTTTGTCAAGTAGAGAAAGATGTGATAAGATGAACTGGATGGTTTTTGTGTAAGATGTTAAAACTGTGGAATGTGGTAAAGAAGCTCCTGCATAAATACAACTTGGTGAATGGGTAGGGAATCTACACATAAGAATATGAGTACTGGTCATTCGGCAACATTGCAGTCTCCGAGAAACATCGAGGTTGTGTCTGAATTGATTATTGCTTGATGAACTGTAATATCAGAGAGGTCTTGGCCTTGCAACCCTGCATACCATTCATTATTCATGACCATTTGAGTACGAAAAAGGTGTGCACATATGGGTTCCACAGGACTTGATACAGGCATAGAAGGACAAAAGGGTTGAACTCTGTTGTCAGCTACTGGAAGTGCATAATAAAAGACCTTTATAAATTGTTCCTAAAATTTGCAAAAGTATTCCTTGCAGCATGGGCTTCAGATAATTTGGGAAAAATTATTATCAGGTCTAAGAACTATATAAAAGGTCAAGGCTATATTTCTAAAGAAAACTCTGTGTGTCTCAATAAACATGCAGTTGAGACTGATGTATGAATTGTTGAAAAACTTTCTTCAAGATCTAAGCTCCTATTGCTATCCAAAAACACTCAAGTAGGAGGAGATATGGTTTAAAAAGTACTCTTCAAATGTGATAATGCACTGAAGTGGACCGAAGCAAACCAATATAATACACGAGGTCACAACACTGGCAGTTCAAGGGTTTCATCACAAGCTCTGTTCAACAGCATGATTCCAGACGTGAACAAGAAATTAATGAGTGAAACATGTGAAAGAACTGCATCCAATGGTAAAAGTAAAAGCAAATCAAAATGTAATACAGCAGAGCTATGATTCTAACTTAAGCATATTTGTGTGCATTTCTACTTTTATGCATACGAAGGTCACTAGATAGGTACTGAGGCAGCAAATAATCAATACTCATAGAAACATTCTGTTTATCTCAGTTTCTTAAAGTATTCCTCCTGGTACTGTATGCAGCATTCCATCCTCTGGAACCACTTCTGGAAGCATCCAAGCCACTCAGTTTCCAATACTGCAGATTATTCGTCTTTATATGCTGCAACCACTTCTTCAGGGCTAGAAAATTGGTGACTTCAAAGTTGGTTCTTCACAATAGGGAATGGCAGAAATTGCTTGGTGCCAGGTCTGTCTGCTCTATAAGATGGATGAGTCAATAGTTTTGCCTCAGTTCCTTACAGAAACTCCATTGTTATATTAGTAATGTAAGCTGATGCATTGTCATGGTGCAACAAAATGCCCTTAGTTCTGTCTTTGGATGCCGTTCTTGATTTTCTGAAACACTTGGAAGATAAATTTTTGCGTAACATTTGGCAGTAACAGTTCTCTGATTTTCCAGCACATGACCATTTTCTTTCCCACGTTCCTTGGCCTCTTGACTTCAACAGATGGTTGGTCATCAGAGAAAACCAAAATGAAGGACTGGCATTTTGTTTCTGGATTATACTGATATATCCATGTTTTGTCACCCATAGCAATATCTGAAACATGGTGAGATTTTCCACAGTTAAATTTTTGCAGCATTTCTTGGCACCATTCCATCCTCTGGAGCTTTTATGCTTCAGACAAATTACAGGGCACCCATCTTGGATTTTTTTTCATGAAGGTGCCCATGAAGATGGTTGAAACACATGGAAAACTAATCGCTAATGCCAGCTCAATATCCTTGTAGGTTAGGCTTGGATCTTCCCTGATCATTGTTTCCACAGAGTTGATGTTCTTCTCAGTCACTACTGTTCTTGGTCTGCCACTCTTCTCTTCATCTTTAAGAGATTGCCTCCTCTTTAATTCTTCAAACCGGCTGAACACAGTAGTATGTGAAGAAGAAAAGTCCCAGAATGCCTCCCTCAAATGCTCAAGTGATGGCATTTAATTTAAGCCGCATTTGAAATCGTAAATGGTCATCACACGAAAATGCGCTCTGTGAATCTCCATTGCACTTACAAGAATGTTCATGCTTTCCAGATTAAAAGATAAAATGCAGAAAAATGGATAACACAACAGAGCTCTGCCTGCTACCATGGCAGTACCAATGCTTTCCCTAGGGCTGGCCAATTCTGTGTCTCAATGCTATCTAGTGATCGTTGTACAGGTGTAACAAAATACTGGAACAAACTTTGGGGATAAGTTCCTCAAACCAAAACAAGAGAAAAAGAACATGTAAACACATGTCCAGAAGTGTCTAATTTGTGAGTTATTATTGAAAGATAATATTCATCGCATTGAGGTATGATCCAACAATTTAAATAATAAACTTTTATAGACTGTTGAAAGATGTTATCCATACAAGTCAATCTGCTGATATACATTGTACCTAGATGTTGCCATGAAAACTTGTTTGCATTTTGAAACTAGTTGATTGGTTTCTTATATCTGACTTATGCTGCAGTTCTTTTATGACTCTGTAAACTATGTCTTATGCACAATTTCAGGATCCCAGCATAATGGTGACTTTTTAACAGAGACCTTCTGAATTTTATGAGCCAATGATCAAAGTATTTAACTCTTTGTATACTGCAAGATTTTCAGTCACACAGCAGATAAAGCTGTTTCATCTGCTTTTTTGTATATCTTACAAATTGGATTAACTTTTTTGCCCTCATTCTGCTATGCAATCAGAGTTTGTGTACTCTAGTAGAAACTGTTAACCTTCAGGGGATTCCTGGTAAGATTGGAGTTAGAGTTTCACTGAGCAATAGAGCATGCTCACATTGTCAACTGTTAAACGACTGCTGCATGGTGTATCATATTAGATTGGAAAAGAAGATGAGTGAATCTGGTGGTCTGTTGATGAACTTGTACAAAATGTTGTCTGCTTATGGAATGTTGAAATCCATGAGTTTATGTTCATATTTCTTTATGAAAATCTTTTCCCACATGTCAAATTCCTTGGGTTGTTGAACAACTTTTAATAAAGAAATGCCTTTTTCTATTTCATGATTATCATTCCAGAAATGTGCTGCTATGGCTGATTTTTCTATCTGTTTGTAATGGATATTTCTCCAGTGTTCCTTCAATCCAATGTCTATATTTCTCTTGGTCTTTCCTATGTATGTATATTTTTTCATTCATTACAATTGATCTGGTATGTACCTGATTTTTCTTTTTTGGATTTGGAATCTGCTTTATTTAACTTAAATAATTTGCCAACACTGTATCTGTTTCAAGATGCTAATGTAATGCTGTATTCCATGTTATATTCTTTACTAATTGGTAAATTGATCAATCTGTATATCAAACTATTAAAATTGCAAAAATATAGCTCACAAACATGCAATTTTTAATAGTTTGATATGCAGATTGATCAATTTACCAATTAGTAAAGAAGAATATAACATGGAATTTAAAAAAATAAAAGAAATAGCAACTTTAAATGGTTTTAATGAAGATTTAATACATAATCAGATAAAAAATTCCAGAGAAAGAAAAGAATTGAAAATTCCACTACATTATCAATAATTAAAGAAAAAATGTCTTTTAAAAAATTTACATATAATCCAACAGTGATGTATAAATTTAAAAAAATATTTAATGATGTTAATATAAAATTGGCCCCTACTAATAGATTTAGTCTAAACAACGTTTTGAAAGACAATACTACAGATAATACCCCTAAGGAGAAAAAAGCAGGAATTTACAATATTTCACGTGCTGAATGTGATAAGATCTATGTAGGAAAATCTAAGAGGAATATGCGGACACGTCTAAAAGAACATATGAGAAATTTAAAATACAAACAAATAGAAAGATCAGCGGTAGCATATCATTTTTGGACCGAAAATTATGATATAAAAATAGAAGTTAAATTATTGAGAGTTGCACAGGGACCAATAGAACTGGATATTTGGGAAAAGATTTACATCTATAAACATAAGGATTATTTGATGAATTTTGACATTCCGAAAGAAGAAAATATAAATTTTAAGTTCATAAAAGTTTCACCAGAGCGGAACATTGCTTCTGATACTACATAACCTTTCACACCAGTCGTCAATGGCCGACGATGAAGATAACATATCTTTGAAACCGGTTCAGGATATTTTTAAGGTTAGTGAAGCATGAAGAGTGTTAGATGACAGATTTAATTAATGCATTTCCTGTTTATGACACGAACTTAAAAAAAGTGGCATTGTGAACCAGCTTTAGTGAATGCTTCCAATATTTTTCAAATTCAACATAGGTTTTGCCTATTGCTAATTCTTTTTTTGTCTGTGGGTGTACATATCAGCATATTCATTTAAAGAATGTCATACTGCAGTTTTTAACTAGTAACCTTCAAAAGTTTGCTGATTCTTTAATTGGATGTTCTGTACAATGTAAACAATCATGTGATATAAAATAATACCATCTATCAATACTACATGGAACTAACACCACATTAAAAATCAGACTTAAATAAATTGTACTGAGAGCACGGAAGAAAAGGAACATGAAGAAGAAGAAATTGCATATAACCAAGTCTTAAGCTCTTACACATTATCCTGAGCTATCTTAAAATGAAATAATGCAACATGCAAGCAGATGTAATTTGCTAGGCAAAAGCTTGTATGTCTGCAAATGACCACAACTTGAACAGCTGCTGCAATGCCTGTTTCTTGATGTCATTAACTAATTATTGTATACTCTGTAGACTAAACATTTAATTACTGAGAACTATAGTAATTTTCATAATTTTTTTGTTTTATATTTCATGTCACACATAATATTGTCATCCCCCAAAACCAGAACTAACACCACAATGAAAATCAGTCTTATATAAATGCATTGAAACTAGAAAGATTTCTAATAAAGCAGTGTTGCCAAATTGTGCAATTAAACATTTATAGATAAATATTTTTTTTCTCAGGAATTAAAGGATTTGGTCCACATGTACACATACATAACCTGTGTTACTACCTAGTGAATCAGTCTTTATATAAGAATGACAAATAAAAGTTTAATATCAGATATATAAATACTGTATCTGTAATTCACATACAACCTCTTATAAATAATAAATACATTCGATTTGATTCAAATCAGAATTTTAAGGTAATAATACAATAATAATATGACTGTATATGCAAATTAGGTAACAAGGAATGGCCGGTTATAACAGGGCTATTTTAATGCTATTTTGTTTGTGCTTCCAGTTCATGTTCTACTATCCGCCTGTATTCATCAAAGCCACCTTCTATACTTTTAACACTAGCATTTCCACAGACCCAGAGTTCTTTGCACACCATGCGTATCAGCCGCTCATCATGCGATACAAGTATCACACCACCCTGTAACAAAAACAAAATTCTCTTTTTATTCTTATTCTCATATTGTTCAATAATAATTGATACAATTTTTTCTGTAAAAGCCAAATTCAAGTTTGTTATATTTTATGATCTTCAGATCTAAAAGTGGTAATATATTTTCTGTTTCAGTTTCAACATCAAGAACCAACAAGAGCCTACAATTAAATCCACTATCAAAACTGGAACAGAAAATATATTACCATTTTTAGAACTGAGAAAATAAAATGTAATAATAAATTTGAATTTGGCATCTACCATAAAAGCACACAAAAATGCAATAATGTTAAAAGTCAATAGTTTCAATTCTAGATCACATAATGAAGCATCATTCAACAGCATGACATGCAGATTAGTAAACATATCATACAACAAAAAGGAGCACAAAAACAATTAACTACATATAATAAAAACCACTAGGTCAAATGGGTTTATCAAAGAGATGGAAAAAGAAAGGGGGGGGGGGAAACCCACATATCACAACTTTGTTTGATATACCAAAGATAATTTTTTTTTAAAAATGTGCACACCACTCAGGAGCAAATCATAAATTTCAAAATATTTTCAAAGATTACAATATCACTTACCAAAAACTGATATAGTGTGAAAATTTTATTAAAATTAAATAAAACAAATTCTAGGCCCAAGGAGAAAAAAATTATGAATTTACCAGATTGTAAAAGAATTGAAATAGCAAACACAAAGAGAAATATAGGTATAAAGTTAAAGAAACATCCTTTATAAGAAAATAAAAAAATGAACAGTGGCATCACTTTTTTAGAATGAAAACCACGAAATAGGGAGGAGGGGGAGGAGGAGGACAAAGAAAAAATAATCAAGATATTAAATACAGTTAAACAACCAAAGGAATTAAATATCTGGAATAGGATTCTCACACACAAAAAAGAGCACCTAATGAATTTTGACATCCCAGAAGTTTATCCCAAGTCCACCAGAATGAACTCATATACCTATTAACTCAACTTCAATACACGATCCAATGGTTATTTAAATTGTACTTAGGAAGCTATAACAATGGAATGGTAACATGCCCTATTGCAATTTATTAAATATGTTCACCCCTAACTCCACTCATACAACATTAAACATGTTTTGGGGGCAACCACTCCCAGCAGCTGTTAAGTTGGTCAACTGTTGATGATGGAAGCAATTGCCCTTGAAACATTGTTGTGAATAAGTGGAGTTAGTGTGAACATATTCAATTATTTCTAATAGGATCCAATGGTTGTTTTAACAGCTGAGGATGTGGACAAAGGTCCACAAAACATGTCCTACGTAAATCTCCAGTAAGTGAAGACAGAAAGAGTTGCTTTAAATAATTTGAGATTATTTCACAGGAGATTATTCAGTACTTTGTTATTACAGTACCATTCTCTTTTTTTAACTATAAGAAAAATATAAAGCAATATATTCAATTTCAATTTGAATCATTCAATTCAAATATATAAAGTGTGTTAGCAAACAAACTTCTTAAATTATTTTGTTTTAAAACTGTTGCTTTTTATTATTCCTTTTAAATGAGCTAGCAATTATAAATGATAATTATTTGTTGCTATCATATATTCAAGAATTACTATGGATGATCCTGGAACCTAAGTTTCTCATTCATTTTTTTTATTATTGTGATGGTGCCCCAATTTGAAGATCTTATTATACCAGACAAAGGATGAGATAGCCAAATGAATTTAGGGGTCTTTGTGGGCTAAGTTTCCCAGGCATTCACCTAAAGAAGTGAGGAAAATCTCCTGAAAAAAACCTCTGTTAGAAAACTATACCAACTAAGAATTGAACCCAAGCCTGTCATGAAGGAAGCACCAATGCTACTGCTCAAATATGGTGATGGTCTAATATCTGTTTTATTCATTCTTTTATTTTCTTTCTGCATTAATCTTATAAAACTGAAATATACACTTATTAATTCCAAAGTTTATAACATGAATCTAAAAAATAATTACCGTATATTTGCTGATGGCTTTGCCCAGAGCCTCTATTGTTTCAATGTCAAGGTGATTAGTGGGTTCATCTAGGACGAGAAAGTTAGGATTGCCCATGCACATCCTAGCAAAGGCAACACGTGATTTTTGTCCTCCAGAAAGACTGCCAACTGTCTGCAATGCCATGTCTCCAGTGATTCCAAAGCTACCCAGCTGACGACGATAGTCCTCAGTAGGTTTGCCTATAAGAGAATTAGGCAATGACACTTCATATTTTAATAAATCTAAGTTTTAATACAATGAAATCTGAATCCTTCATTCCCGGAAGTTCCAGACATAATTTCATTATAAAAAATAGGAGTAAAACTCACACTGATTGTTCCTTGAGGTGTCATTTTCCTATATCGATTGAACATATTTTTGGTTTTAAATCACTTGTATCCTTGAATGATCAGTTTTTTAATCATGAGCCATTGATAAAATTGCAATATGTAAAGCACAACAGTAGCAAAGCACATTTTTTTCTCATGTGCAAAATGGCAAGGCACCAATGAACATAGCTCACAAAGACAAAAGATGTATCATAATGGCATGTAAATAAATTGACTTACAAGGCTGTAGACAATGGAGTAGTAATATATCCTATACTGTGTATTCAACATGTCCACACTAATTCCACTTACATAAAATTAGGACATGTTACAGAAGCGATCGCTTCCATCAGCAGTTGTTGACCAAATACTCAATTTGGTGGCTGGATCCCAAGGTGCTTCTATGGCAGTCTCTGATGGTTCGAGCAGGAACTTGTTGAGTTCATTCATTGGTGGAACATCAAAATTTATTAAATTTTTCCTATTTTTAGGATGAAAAATTTTTCCCCAAGTAAATAGCTCTAGCTGTGAAGTTCTTTCAGCAGCTTAGCCTCCAGTTTAATTTCATGATTTTTGGGTTCAAAAATGAGCTGCCACTGCTGATTTATCAATTAGTTTAAAATGAATATTCCTAAAGTGTCCCTTTCTCCAAATTTATAAATTTCTCTTCATATTCCCGATATATCTGTGGTTACAAATTTGACATTTAATTTCATAAATTCCTGACTTCTATTGGTGTCTTTAACTGTAGAACCTAATCAATTACATTTCTAAGTGTGTATTTTGTAAATTATGTCTCTGGCTTGCTTTCTTCTCTGTTCTTCCACTTCTGCACTATTATTTGTTTAACACATTCACAAAATACTTTAAAATGCAGGGAAAACATAGGTAATTAAATATATAGTTCTCTGTACAAGAGTGCATAGCTTTCTGCTTCCTACTGGCCATCATGACATCACATATTGATGCTACTGCACATTCCACATGAACCACCAAGTTACATGCCAGCTAGTATAATCTGGTAAATTTCAGATTTTTTCACTTTGTGCTGGAATCTGTTTTGCATAAATTTAATACAATTTTCACACTGTATTGGTTTTTAGGTGCTAAGATGATATTTTAATACTTGAAAATTTTTTTGAAATTTCTGATTAGTCATTGGATGGTACATTTTCAAAATTTTGTATCTGGTATATCAGTCAGAGTTGTGAATTGTTTGATTCATTTCTGTTTATAAAATTTTTTGTTGCACACCTCTTTGCTAAATCCATTTGACTTAGCGACTTATATTATGTGTAGGTATTTGTTCTTGTATTCTTCTTTGTTCAGTTGTACATTTACTATTCTCTCTTCATCCTAACTTTATAGTAAAGTATTACTCTGCATCCTGGGCCTTGTCCCTCCCCTTGGTTGCTATTCGCTCTCGAATTTATTAGCACAATAATGTCTGCTAAAAGCTGTCTTGAACATATATTCTCTTTGTTGCTTTGTTCTTTCATAAATTCTGTTTACATTTGAAGTAGTAAAAGAGTAAAAGGAAGAAAAACACTTAAGTATACTTTTACAACTGCCGCGTTCATTACAAGTTTCAAATTACAGTACAACGGAATGCATAACAAGGTTATGTTTTATGGGCTACATTTTGTGAAATAGTAGCAATAAAAATAGAAATATACATGTATGTTCTCTGTTTCATTATTAAATATTTCCTTCACGCAATAAGGAACAAAATGAAAAAGATAATCTTGCAAATAAGCAAATACGTTTGTTTAATAAGCGGCACTACCTTGCGAGCTGATATGGGAATAAAGAGGCTGGTCAGTCAATCAAAACTATTTTCTGCCATGTGCTTTTATTGACATCCACTATAAACTTACGATGAACAGACTCTAGTATGATGTCATGCTGTTGAATGCTGCTTCTTTATGTGATCTAGGATTCTAACTATTAGCTTTGATATAATGTCTGTCTTTTTTGTAAATGCGAAATGCATATATTCTTAATTATCTAGTGAGTCGATTTGATAATTAAGAATATATTAGTCACTTCACTGTATTAGTTCAGACACAAAATTAAATTTTATATTTGCCAAATTCATGTTTATTATTATTTTATTATCCTTAGATTTAAAAATGGCAATATAATTTCTTTTCAATTTTGAAGGTGAAATTAGCTCTTGTAGGTTTAAAAGTTTAAAAATGGCAACATATTTTCCTTTCAATTATGAAGTAGAATTTAATTTTAGGCTCTTGTAGGCTTAAAATCTTTAAAGTATCTTTTATATATTTTTTGTTTATTAGGGTAAATACATCATCTACATATCCTAATATCCCAGAAGCAGACAGCTCTTTATTTCAGTTTATTGCAAGACTACAGGAGTCAACCCAGATACCTACTAACCCAACTTCAACAAACGAACCAATAATCGCCTAACAGCTGAGCGTGTGGATAAAGATCCATGAAACATGTTCTGATTAAATCTCCAGTAAGTGAAGCCAAAAAGAGTGTGTTTGAATAGTTTGACTCAGAAGAGATTAATGTATGCTTCATGTGTTCGATTCCAAGCTTAATTAATATTTGAAAAACAATTTGTTTATACGGAAATTAGATTTTATTATAACAAGAATACGATAAAAAAATAAGCAAGAAGAAGTTAATATTAGTACTACCATATTGTTCAATAAGAAATAACTGTTCTTCTATGCCATAAATGGCACTAGCAACTGTATGCCTAAGAATGCTTGAATGGCATTCAATATTTATTGTTTCAGTTCCTCTTGAGTCAACTAAGAAATATCCTTTCTTTGAGGGTAACCTCATAAAAAAGAGGCAGTCAAATTCATATATGTTAACACAAAAGACCAAGTGTTTCAAAAAATGCCTACAATTACACAATTACCAAATGTGTTGCCCAACATTGTTTCTGTGGTATTGTGTATGTGAGGTAGGGCGAGATCTTGTATAAAATGAATTATTTTGATACGATTCTGTAATGCTGCTCTTACAAAGTCTTACTACATTTGAAAATATTGCTGCCAGTTTACTGTTACTGTTTTCATTTGTGCATTTTCCATTTCTTTATAGAAATAAGGTCCTATTATAAAATGTGATGTAAAACCACACCAGACAATAGCCTTAATTCGAAATGTGTCTCATTTGTTCAGGAGATTTTGCCCAGTTATTACACATTATTCTGAATTTTTGCAAAGTGAAAATGACGAAAATCAGTGTGCTTATCTTGTTCTTTGAGTTCAGAGGGTTTTTTCATTTTAAAATAATATAGCTAAAGTTGTCTTCTCAGAATTTCCATACTGTTAAATAACTTATCTGCATATGCTTTGCAACTTTATTAGCACCACAAACATTACATGTAGAATTTTTATGAGCTTCCTGGACTTTTTGTAAAACTACAGCTGACTTGCTTTGTTTCTACTAGTTTTGGTTTACCTTGCTTTTATTGGTAACTACACCAGTTTCTTCAAATTTGTTTACTAGATTACAAAATGATTTTATAGAGTAGGGTCCACTTCTTAATCCATATAATATTAGAAATCTTCTAAATGCATTCACAATAGCACTGAACGAGGCCAATATAAACAAACTCATAAAGGCCAAATCATTCTAAAACTATTGTTTGAAAATGGTTGTGGGTATTTTAAATCACAATTGTTTATACATGTGTGGCACAGTTATATTAGCTATTAAAGTTAAACAAATGCATATAAAAAAAACCAATTCCTATAAAGCATAAGGTTATCTATATGTAACCAAACTATTAATTATGTAAGAAGATACAGCCATTTCAGACTATTTCAGACTGGGAATTTACTTCAGAATAACCCCTACATATATATCCTATATTATATATACCTGGATAACTTGACTGCAGTAACTCTACAGAAGAAACATTCATATCTAATTGGTCTACATGGTGTTGACTGAAGTAACCAAACTTCAAGTTTCTGTGAACATGACGAATTCCTTTGGTCGGAGTCAAAATGCCCATTATGATTTTCAAAAGAGTAGTTTTACCAGCTCCATTATCACCAACCTAGAAGAGTTAATGACAGTATTAGGAGTTACATAGTTTTAAAATACTTGTACAAAAAAAAATTTAATAAACAGATAAATTCCCATGATGTAACTGTCCGTAACAAACATGTATCACTATAACAACATTATATAAGATCAAATTAAGTGAGTCTGCCTCAAGAATAATGCAGAGATTTTTATAAGAGCCTACAGAGAATGAAGCAATCTAGAGAAAATGAAAGACAGTTCTTCACCTTTTCTCAAACCACTATCTTGTCTACAGACAGCTGAGAAACCAAAAATTGTTACTATATCTAAGTTGAGAGGCCATACTGTCTTGCTAAAACAAACAACCAACTCCCAAGTCTGGAGTTCACAAACAAGGCAGCAATGTATACATCACAGTATGTACAGTAGAGATGGCTTGAGTATTTTGCGAGATTGAATTCTGAATAATGCTTGTCACAAAATTGACTCTTATTACCTGTATTCTCCTACAGATGGCTCTGCGTAAATTACTGAATGCAAACTGAGAGCATTTATTGCTACTTATGTAATAAAATGAACAGCTAGTGTGTTATGCCATCGAAATCCTAATACTAATTACCAAATGTAAGCATTCCGAAATATTTACTATAGATGCTAAAGTTCAGTCACTGGGTTGTTGCTTATGAATTAAAGCCTGCAATAATTTTCTGGTTGCATACTTGCACAGGAAAGCAATAATAGAAATGTTGATTTTGAATCAAACATAATTACCTTTAATATCATAATCAAATACAAGAACTTCAAATATATTTTGAAAAGAAAAAGTGAATTTTCCTTACAATTAAAGTTTTAAAATCTATAATTGCCATCTTTACAATTGATTGCTAAACACAATTTACCTGCAGTGATAAAGCATCATCTAATGGATTACTTGAGAACTCAGAGTCGGATTTTAGAAGTAAGAACATCAAAGCATTTCCTTCATTTTTGATGCAACATTTATCTTTCTGTAAGTTTGTCCTGAGCAAGGAGGTGAGGATGAGATTTGAGTAGAGGAGGTTATGGAAATGCACTTCATAATTTTTTCACTACTCTGTCCACTGTGCATTCTTAAAGAACAAATGCATCAGGATTGCCTTCCTTCCCACTCCAATTAAATCCTCTAATTATGAAAAATACAGCCAGAGAGTTAATTACTTTTATTGTCAACATCTCAGCATTAGCAGGTTCAAGGATTGCTTATTCTGCCTATGAAGGAGGTAGCACCTCAGCCGTTAATGGGTCTCTTGTACATACACCCTTGATGGAAGAAAAGGATTAGATGGAGGATACAAAGCAGCCAGGAATCTGAGGAGGTGATGCATGGGCTTAGGCTGGGTTCCTAACATTTCCATGGATATGTCCCATGTGTCAGCAGGTTTGCAAGAACTACCCTGGTATCACCAAGGTGCTCTGAGATCCTCTAAGGCCTGCAGACGGAAACTTTTCCTGAATACAAGCCACCACCATAATACATGGCACATTGACACCTCATCTGGCGCTTCCATCCCTGTAACTGATGCTGTGGAATGA
This sequence comes from Metallyticus violacea, assembly GCA_030762175.1. Taxonomy (NCBI): domain Eukaryota; kingdom Metazoa; phylum Arthropoda; class Insecta; order Mantodea; family Metallyticidae; genus Metallyticus; species Metallyticus violacea. Next base: position 23,683,767 of record CM060836.1, read on the forward strand.
AATTTTTAAAAAATGGGAGAGCAGAAAATCCTTGGAATGTAAATATTCATCCAAGCAACCCTAATATTATTTTTCCATCTCCCATAAGGAAGATTTACCTTCTACTTTAAATAAGTTTGCTCTATATAGTGCACAAACTTTTGTTGCCCAAAACTGCATTATTAATTTTTAATGATGCTTTTAACATTGCTTAAGAGAACTGCTATCAAACTTAATGCATGTTATCATACTAAAAAAGCTGTGCAGTAATAATAGAATAGAATAATTATTTCACTCAATCATTACAAAAAGTTTAAAAAATACTTTTACATTTTTACCACTGTTCCCAGAGTGCACATTTCTGGGATCCTATGCACCCAACACCCTGCTTATGTGTCTTAGATCCTACCCTCCCTGGTTCCTTCCCTATCTCCATATATACATTCTTCCTCAACTTTAATCACTCTTGTAAACTACTCCATATAATTTTCTTCACTTTATTCCATACCTCTTGTCTATTCATTAACTGTAGTTCCTCCACTTAGCCTATTCCAACCTTTTGGACTGTTCTCTTTAGTTCAGCTAACCAACTTCTTTCCCCTTTTAATTTTTCTTGTATCTGTATAAACAGTCTTTGACTATGTCTCCTTCTCTTGATGCTATCTTAAATAAATATTTCAAAATATTTATTTACATTTAAGTAATTTACAATTTACATTTAAGTAATTTCAAAATATGTTTAACTACCATGCCTTTCCTGCCAACTCTTTCCAATTCCACCAATGCCACCCCCTTTTGAGTTGTCCTCGGCAATCCCAACATCATTTTGCAAAATGCTCTGTGAATATGACCAATATGCTCCCACCATTTCTCTGTACCCCTTTTTCAATCCCATACATAATTTTTTATTCAACCATTGCTGAATAATTCTCTCGAGCCTTGTTACATTCATACTTGGAATCTCCTTTAAACAGGTTCTTATAACCTGTTCTTATAATATTAATAGTTAATTTTCCCCTTTCTAATACCTTCCTTTCCTGCTCTGTTCATCTTCCATTATTATTTAGCCTATTCCCTATAATGTCCAATCTCTTTACTACTTCAATTTCAATACCCTCCAGCAACCATTTCTCATCTCTTTTGAGTTTATTGCCTTCTTGCATACCATAATTTTCAATTTATTTATTTTTAACCTCCATTTTTTCCAATATCTTGAAATTGCTTCTATTGCTTTATTTAATCCTCTGCTTGTTATTGCTACTGCTACCAAATCATCTGTAAACAATAATCCTATTAATTATAGGGCAGTTTGTACTCTCTTTTTCTATTTCCTTTAATATATCTTCTATAAAAACATTGAATAATATTGGGCTTAATCAGTAATAATAAATAAAGCAATGAAAAACTCACTATACATATCCTAGATTCTAATGTAGCTCCTAAATTGACATTGCAGAAAATGAGCTTGTCTGGAGTATAGCCAAATGCTACTTCGTTCATCTGTAGTATAGGAGGTGAAAGAGCTTCAGCTTCTGGAAACTTGATAATCACTTCTGCTTCTTTTTCTATAGCCTTCAACTCAGGTCTGTGGAACAGCAGAAACCCAATACATTAGCACAGTTAACGTTGTATTAAGTAGCATCAACAACACAACTTATTAAATGAAAGTTTCAGTATATTGAAAGTAATTGCAAATATGATACAGTTTCAGTAATTCCAGTTGGATAGTAGGCTACCTCAGATTATATGGAAAGAAAGAAAAATATTAAATATTCTGTAATGGCACTATAATGCAAATAAACAGTAATTTATTTTTAAAGAAATTTATCACTACAATATGTGGCAAAGATGAAAGAAATGGGGTCCATATAAAAGCAGAATTAAAGATGTTCAGTTTTATTTAAAAAAATCAGTTTTATAATAAGGAGCAAGGTAATATGTGCAATATAGAAAATAACATATGAGGGCTGTTCAATAAAGAATAATCACTACTTTTTTGACAACACCTTTACTCATCCTCATAATTTTTATGATCTCTCCCAAAGTAGTACCCATTGGATACAATATACTTGTCCCAGCCTTCAAAGACATATTGGACACATTTTCTGATAGGACCTTCAGAGTCGCCCTGAGAGCACTCACCCCTGCTTATGATGATGGAAAATGCCTCCCACCAAAATGCTTTTTAAATTTAGGGGGAAAAAATTCACATGAGGCTAAATCTGAACTGTAGAGAGAGTGGGCGATACACCTCACATTGATTTTTGTGAGGTACAAGAATCATTTGAAAAATTGGTAAATAATACTAGTAAAAATTATTTTTGTAGCAGATTTGCTTTATTTCTCAACTTAGCCTCCATCAATGTCTATATACTTGGTCTAGTGAGTTTCAAATTTTTCATCCCACCAGAAAAATAGGATCTGTCAAACTCTACAAAATACTCATTGATGGTGATGACCACTTCCTAATTTCATGAATATTTCTTCCTACTTTCAAGTTAGCGAATAGGAAAGTCACTTGGGGCTAAATCTGGGGAACAGGGTGGAAGAGGAATCAATTCAAAGTAAAAATTATGCTCTGGGGCCATTTTAACTGCTGCTGTTTCGGCTGGAGAATTTTCCTGGTTAGAGAGCACTTTTTGTGTGCCAATCTCTTGGTCGTTTTTCATTCATGGTTCTGGTTCTGGTTCTGGTTTTTTCAGATAATCTATCAGGATTATACTCTCGGAATCCCTACATTGGCCATTGCCTTTCCAGCCAACAAACAGTCCTTGCCTTCTATGTCCATAGTTCTGACTGCTGCTTTGTCTCCAGTGTAATGGTGGACACATGTTTCATCCACAATTCTGCATATTGTGATTAAACAGTGTCATCACTGTGTTGACATGTTCTTCCACATGCATTTTTGGTAAACAGTCGGCAGTTGCTGCAGCCAACAAGCACACAGCTTTCTCATTTCTTATTTTTTGTGTAGGATATTGTGCACTCGTTCAGTTCAGATGGCCACAGACCACAGACTCAGCTATCTTCACTTTCACTTGGTGGTCTTGCATTATATCAAATTTTCTGAATTATTTACTTTGTGCTAACCTAAACTGAGTTGAAAAAGTGCACTTCATCTTTGTGCTTCTTCTACCATGTTTACACTCATTCATCCAGAAATAAACAAACTTCATTGACAGTGCAGAGTCCGCATGAACATCATCCAACTCTGTTTTGCAGTCCAATTCTTAAAATAGAAATATTTAAAAACAGCAAGAAACTTGTTTTTTTCCATTTTCCATGGCAGGTGTCATAATGGTCACTTCAAATGGCTAAAAATTTGTCTCATATTCAGTAACAATGCTTCCAATGTGTGGACATGCATTGTGGTGATACAGCATCCAGTTGTTGCACAAAAATGTGACCTTTTGTATTGTTACAATGTTGAGACAAAAGTGCAAGCAGCACAATGGTTTGAAAAATCTTTGTCAAGACCCAAAAAAGCTTGTTGGTCCGGTTAAATGTCAAAGAGCTGTTGATGGTTTACTCCTTGATCTGCTTGCTTGATACCATGCGCAAACAAGTCTGGTATACATCTTTTTAGTTACAGATGTGTGTGAAATTTTTTGAATTTCTGAAAGTATTTTTAATTATTCATTGATCCTCTCTCACAATAGCAGTAGCGTGTTCATGTCTTCTTCTGTTAGAGCACAAATTAGGATGCCAAGTCCCACTTCCTTTGAGATTTCCTCCCTTTTTTAAACATTTTAAACCATATTTATACTGTTATAGGAATGAACAAAGTCTCCATTTGCCTCCTGTAATATTGCATAGGCCTCAGTTAAAGATTTGTTGAGATGATAGCATATTGTTTGTTGCATATCAACTTATTTAGCTGTATGCAGAACTGAACATGTCTCAACATGCCCACATATCACAGGAGAGAACCAGAAGTGAATAAAATCATTCTTATTTAATGGCCCTCATACAAGTCACTGCAGTGACATTAACAAGAAATGATTTGCATAAATATCTGAATTTTAATACTTACAGCTTCTCTTATTGAATGGCCCTCATACAAGTCACTGCAGTGACATTAACAAGAAATGATTTGCATAAATATCTGAATTTTAATACTTACAGCTTCTCTTATTGAATGGCCCTCATACAAGTCACTGCAGTGACATTAACAAGAAATAATTTGCATAAATATCTGAATTTTAATACTTACAGCTTCTCCAACATCTTGATCTTACTCTGTACACTTGATGCTCTATTTGCATTATATCGGAATTTGTCAATAAATTCCTGAACATGAGCTCGATGTTGCTGCTGCGCTTCAAATTCTCTCTGTTGATTTTTCAGTTTTTCTGTCTTTGTTTTGACAAAATTCTCATAATTCCCCCTGAAAAATTTAATTATAATGGTTGCTAGCAGAAACATTTTAAACATAGCTTTATACCACTAGTACCATTTTCCCAATTAGAACATATGACAGAAATACTACTCACCTTAGACACCTTGCACTAATTAATGTTACATGAGAATAATGGAATAGAAAACATGTATATTTATCAGATTGAATTCAATATAAACCAGAATTTTTTTTGTAGTTTACTGAAACAAAATTAAATGACAATCAGATGCATCTCATTTTTCTACATAATTTTCCAATTTACAAACTCACTTTTCCCAGCAGATAGAAAGCTTCTAAATCCTATTATCAGAGAGTAGAATTGGATTTCCAGTCAAATGTACACAAATGCTTCCACACTTTTATTGCTGTTGAATAGCCAGCCTCCAAATGCTTTTAACAATCCAAACATATGATGGTTACTTGGTGCAAGGTCTGAATTACAGGGAAGGTGTATTGTCCAGTGGATTTCCTTTGTCAAAGTAGCTGACTTGGGAGAGAAGAACTTCTTGAATTAGTTGTTAATGTCTCTTTTAAGAACCAGAAGCTGTCAGTAATCAGCTGCATTGACCGATGTTCATGAAGAAAATACCTTGGGAGTTCGAGAAAACTATCAAGAAAACCTTCCTGCTGATAGGCAAGTTTTTACTTTGACAGCAGCTAATTCTCTAGCTTTTCCTTCAGTGCATGCACATTTGCTTCAACTCAAGAGCACAGCGGTATAACATGTTTCATTGCAGGTTATGATTTCATCTTCTTGATCCTGGTATTGAGCCAAAAGTCTTCGATACACTCCGACCTATGCAATCTTTTGATTTTCAGTGAGAAATCAAGGAATCCACCTTGCTGAAACCTTTCGATAATCCAAGTCATGTGAAATGTGTGAATGAACAATACTATAACTTATCCCAACCTCAGAAATTGTCAAAAGTCAATCACATCCAATAAGACCCCAACCTGAATGTTTGTTTCTGTTATGTCTGCACAAGGTGAATGTTGGTCACTAATTTTCCATAATTCGTCATCCTGTGAAGTTTTGTGCCATAAAATTGTCTCTTAGACAGCACTTACTCCCAAAACGTGCCCTTAAATATTCGCAAAATTTTGGCCAGTTTTTTGCCTTCCCATGCCAAAACATAATATTGCATTGTATAATCAATGAATTTACCTCTTGCTCAGACATAAAGCAATTGACAAAAGAAATGCCTGTGTGAAACAAACCAGTTTACCCTATTCCTAAAACCCCTACGTAACTTCTCAAAAGTGTGTTTCATTCCATACTAATCAAAAGCAGTAAATCAAAATTTTGGTTTATATTTGACTCACTCTATTGTATTCCTTAATAATATTTAAATAAGTTAAATTAAAACATTTACTTATTGAAAACTAAACATATAGAATATTCTTGTAACCACCTTTCTAAGTAATATGTTTTACAACAGATACACCTACCTATAGGCATCTATCCTTTGAGAATGTAAGTGCAGAATGTCTGTAGGGACAGTGTCAAGAAAATGCCTATCATGAGAAACGACCAACAGCGTTGTAGGCCAATTCTGTAAGTAATTCTCAAGCCATATGATTGCTTTTATATCCAACATATTTGTTGGTTCATCAAGTAGGAGGAGATCTGGTCTGCAGAATTAGAAACACAGTTTACAAAACAAAATACACTTTTACGTTCTAAAAAATAATCATTGACAACATTGGAATATCTGACAAGAGTGCAAATGTTCCATAGGAATTTCATTAATCCCTTGACTGACAATGTGAGTTTTCAAGGATATTCTTCCTTTTAAAGGATACATACTGATAACTATACACAGAATTCCAAATATTTCACAACAATTACCTTGAGAAAAGAGCACGAGCTAAAGCTAGTCTCATCCTCCAGCCTCCAGAAAATTGCTTAGTTGGTCTCTGCTGCATTTCAGTAGTGAAACCAAGACCATCTAGAATAATGCTTGCCCTGGCTGGTGCTTTATCAGCTTCTATATTTTGTAGCTGACAGTACACTTCTGTTAGCTGACTACTTAACTCCGGATCATTGCTTCTGCAATAACCAACATTCACATGTTACTTCTTATATTGCTAGTCTGTGTATACCATTAGACTTTTATCTAAAGATTGACCACTAGTTCCAATTCGAAAGTAAACAGAAAAGCATATAGAATATCACTTGTTCAAAATACAGTGTGTTCATAAAGTCATGGTATGATTTCAAAAACTATTTATTGATATCAGCATGAAGATTAAGCATTTCAAATACAAGGTATTTTGTAGTTAAAAGCAGTTGGTAGCAGTGATTAGGTCTAACCTTCATAAGACATCTCCCATTTTCAAAGCAGTGTTATTTTATTTTGTGGATTTCCATGTTACTTTCCTTGCAAGTGTTCTGCAATTATTGAAATGGCAGACTATTATGAGCAGGGTATTAACATTAAATTTTGGTGAAACTTTGTAAATCCTTTATTGAAACTCATGAGATAATGAAAGAAACTTAAGGAAAATGACAGCTTCTAGCCTCTGTAGAAGGGTGGACCAGGGGCATAATAGTATGATACCTAAATGATGTGGGAAATTGTCTCTTTTAGCAAGATTTATACTCCTTCCCGACATTCTCTCATAACTGCACGCCATTGAACATTTGTGCTATAAACTTATGGTTTACATGGAACTCTTCTAATTCAGCTGTTAAATCACATCTTAAGCCTTTTGCAGTCAAATTAGAAACAGCAATGAATTTTACAAATCTTTCAACTGGTTTAGTGTCAATGATGTATGGTAATATCACAACAAAATGTAGCAAGCATATAATATCTGTCAGCCTGTACAGAAACAAAATTTTCCCTTTTCTATTTTTTTTCTAATCTCATTCCTATAGACCAGATAGATTTCTAACTTCAAACAGTGTCAGCAAAGATGTTTTTTCAAACCATAAAAAAACTTTCTTAAATATGTGCTGTTTTGTTAAGTTCCTATAGCTTTTGATTGATGAGGTCGAACTTAACAGTTAACATTTTATTTCCAACTTAAACAGTTAAATTTAGACACAAAAATGGAGTCTTCTATAGAACATTCACTTTATTCATTGCCACAAAATACACTTTTTTGTAAATTAACAGTTAACACTTTGAAAATCAACTTTCCATTAACAAATGATGAGGAAACCACCCAATTTCAAACAAGTGCAAAAACAACCCCTTGTTTGTTATGCATGATGTTAACCCTTTAACATCTGGTTCCTAAGAAGAGAGAATACTGAGTTCTGGCCATATTTCAGTTTCAGTTAGAGACAATGATAAAGAGATTTTCACTGTTGGAAGAAAAATCCAAAAATTTAAGTTTCTCAGTGGTTCCAGGATGAATCTGCAGAAGTTCCGGCAGAATATCTTGAAGACATGTAGTGTCATTATAACTAGTCCACGAATCAAAAAGTGGAGCACAATTATTTTCAAAACAGGCAAAAAAGGCTTCTTTAAAGGATCTTAACTCTTTTCTTCCTCATTTTTCTGATTTTGTTGCTTTCACAATTAAATGATTTTCCTTGAAACTTTGTGCCTGAAACTGCCTGCATTCTCCTGCAGTACAACAAATAATTTAGGAAAATCAAACCCATTCATACTAATAGTGGGCATAATAGTATATATCAGTGCACTAATAGATTGTGCCACAGTTTGAATATGTTTATCCAGAACAAAAAAGAGAGTGCTTTTTGCTCTCATGTAATGCTCAAAAACAACTCTGATCAGCATTATAAATACAGGAAGGGGAATAACTAGACATTTGCTCTCTAGCTTCAAATCTTCATCAGTTATATTTTTCTTTCCTCTTCTTGTTTCTACAAAGCGAGCCAATAATTTATCATATATATTTTTTTAATACTCAATGGGATTTAATTGTAAGAGTGTGGTTTCTACTTGCTTTTTCCAAGTATATAATTGCTTCAACTGACATCACCAAATGAAAATTGCTGGGAACATTAGACAATGAAAGACGGTTCTTTCCACCTTTGTTTAAAGAGAAAAATATACAATTTCTTTTATAATTGTTGTAACATTCTCATTCTCTTTTTTCTGTGAACTGCAAATATATCTAGAATTAGTGGACTTAGTTGGAAGCTGATTTTTATTGTTAGTTACTAGATTCCAACATGAGGCTAGAATTTAGTTCTGTTATACTGCTTGTGTTTGGAGGCTGAATTTTGCAAGTGGAGAATGAAGATGAACTGTCATCACTGTCACTTCTACATCTAGAGTTGTTTCCAAAGTAATACCAAAACCTGTAGGATTTTTTATTACAACAAATTAATAACATGCCGGTTAATTTTCATTTCTTCCAAACTTATTATGCACACAAAAAAAAAAAAAAAAAAAAAAAAAAAAAAAAAAAAAAAAAAACCATGTTCTTGGAAATTACGCAATGCTAACTCTAGCATATTAACAGGATTCATGTCTGATTCTTTAAAAAAAACAAACACAACGCAACATAACTAGATTAATATCACATAAATATTGTACTTAAGAAGCTGTTGACAATGGAGTGGTAATATATCCTAAACTTAGGTATTCATTTTTTACACTAAACTCCACTTACATAAAAGTAAGACGTGTTTTGGGACAATCTCTCCCATCTTCAGTTGCTCACTGAACCACTGTTACTCAGTTAATATGCCGTTAATATCACATATTTATGTTGCAGGTAGAGCCCACACACAAAACCTGTGCTATCCTTTTATCTGTTACATATGTGAGCATGAAAGTCTGTCTCCCATCAGGGTTGTCCAGTCTCTTCTCTACAGTACCATGTTCTATTCCCTACATGTTCCAAGATATTCTCAGCTCATTTTTGGAACATGGGCTTCTAATAGCACATAGATGACACAGGAAAAATTTTAAGGTATATTTTGATATGAGTATAGTGATTGGTTCCTCGTCAGTAAGATGCAGGTACACCCAAGATTTGTTATTTTTATAACAGAACTCAAGAACTAAATGACAGATCATCTCATATTTTTTTTTTATATGTTTATTGCAATTTGATACACCCAATAAGAATAAAATAAAACTATAGAGCAAAAGATAGCAAAGATACATTACACTATTTTCATGACATAGGACCAATTGCAAAAATTATATTTAGATAATGTCTTAGGTTAAACAAAGCCAAATATTGGCTATGTTGTGAAGACGATGTTTAATAGGTAACACTATCTACAGCTGATGTTTAAACACTGCTCACACTAAAGTGTACAAAATGGTGTGTATTAGTGCTGGAACTTTTACATAATTAGTGCCACCAAAACAGTTGTGCACAGACAGCCATCTTATAAAATGGTTGAAAAAGAACTGTTTATTACTCCTACCATGGCTAGTACAGCTGCATGCTGATGTAAAGTCCAGTGTGAAGCATTTACCCATGCAATAAATGCAGGTACAGTTTCCTATAGGTACCAGTTGTGAAATGCCACTTAAGGTTACCAGTGTTAGTACTTCTAGTAGGGAGGTTAAGTTGGTAGATAGGTAAATGGGTAGTTGGGTAGGATGTGGATAGAGTGGTAAGTGGGTGGGTAAGTAGGTAGGAGGGTAAGGAGAGTGGATGTAGTTGAGTAAGTTGGAAGGTAAGTGGGTAGATGTGTATGGAGGGAGGTAGATAGTTGAGTGGGTAGAAAGGCTGGGTGCATATGTAGAGGGATAGGATGGTATGCAGTGGGTAGTACATAGGTAGGAGGGTACGTGTTAAGAGTGGATGGGTGGGTAGGTAGGTAGGTGTTAGGGTAGGTAGAGAAATAGGTTGGTTGGGTGATTAGGTAGGTGGATATGGTGATAAGTAAGTGCTGCTTGCAAATTATAATAGGTAGGCTGTGTCAGTGTGTAGGTAAGCAGGTGGGTATTTAGGTAGGTAGGCGAGTATGTGGGAGGGAGATAAATGGGTAGGGTGATACATATGTGGGCAGGCAGAGAGGTAGGTGGATTATTCAGTACATTGGTATGTAGATGGATAATGTGAGTTGTTGAGTGTGTAGGTGGTTGGGTATGTGGATGGGTGGGTAGGGTGCTAGGTAGACAGGTATGTAGTTAGGTAGAGTTGTAGGTAGGTTTAATCTGTGATATGTATGAAAACGTGTCATTAGCTATTTTTATTTTAGAGCTACATTAATATGGTTTATTTACCTTCATAGTTAAGTCAAAATTAAACACTCTAACAGAACTTATTCACATTGGTATTTTAGAGAAAAACAGTGTGGTTTAGAGAGAGAGAGAATATATATATTTCCTTTAATCTAATGCATTAAAATAAGCACTCTTTCCAAAACCTATGAGTTCTAAATAGTTAAAATGAGTATACATATATCACAAACCCATTGTTAATACTGGCACTGATTTCTCGTTCCTTCCTTAATAGTTGCTCTCTGACAGTATCACATTGAAGGACACTTTCCAGTGCAGGAGTGTCATCTCCAATAACTTCCTGTTCTACATGTAACATAGATATATGTAAAGGAATACGAAGCTGTCCACTGAAACAAAATATCTTTGTTAGTATAAAACTTACAGTTCAGTTTATAACATTAAACAATACTGCTGTTAAAAGAGATGAAAAACTACGTACCTAGATATCATTCTTAACAAAGTTGTTTTCCCTAAGCCATTTCGTCCAACTAAACCATATCTTCGTCCATAAGCTAGTGTTATATCAGCAGCAGTGAGCAAAACCCTGAAAATCAAATTTAATCATTCTACAACGGAACTGTGCTGATGATGTTCGCAACAGTCTTCAAAACATGTCCAAATAAGTGGAGCAAAATTAGTGAAATTTGAGTGAATTCCTAATAAATAATGTTATATTATACTATATTTCACTGTGAAAATCTCCGCTTTTTAAATTATATTAATCATTTAACTTTGTTATCCTTGTATATACATAAATAATATTTGTAATATTGATAAAGAGGCATCATCACCTGTTTCCATACGCAACATCAAAATTTTCAATACGAATATCCTGAGCCCTGTTGTTCCCTTTATCTTCCATTTTAGCTTCTTTTTTGCTTGTCACCTGTGAAGCAGTTGCAGACTCCAGTCTAGGCATTGTCGTTGAGTTGCTCCTATTTGCAGAATCCTGACTTCGCTTCTCCTGTTTTTGTTGAAGTTTTGCTTCTGCCTTTTCTAGTTTTTTAGCATCAACTTTCTAAATAGAAAAACAAACATTATTCAATAGCATGTCATTATGTGCTGTAAATATTTTTAACCATTTAGTTATAAACCTTGTCTGCTTGTGCAATGATTTACATCTTGACTAATAAACATTCCAGAGATGATAGCACCAGTACTTTGGTTCTGTTTTCTAAAATATTCTATATGTTGTGTATGAATGCAGTATGGTGTAACAACACTAAAGATTTCCTTAGAAATCATACAAAAAAGAGATCAAGATAAGATATGAGTTTACTGTACAGTGTGTCCAGTAGAATCTCTATTAATAAGAAATAAGAATATCTCTCACTCAGTTAAGTTAGAAATATTATTTTCATCTTATCCTGCATAGAAACTCTCCAAGTTTTGTAATAATGAAAATTATGATGCTAGAGCACCTGCATGTGGTATGACAATATATAGGGTTAAAAATGGCAGAATTCGTGTTCAGCAGATAAAGAAATTTTGTTATTGATCAATGGAATTAAAGTTCCCAAATGCAATGCAAAGAAGATTCAGGCTGGAATTTGGTGCAAATGCTCCAGAGCATCATACCAATGTGGAATGACATAATCAGTTGTTAAGAAACAGGTTCTCTGTTAAGAAAGAAAGGAAGCAGCATCTGCAGCTAAAGTTGAAGATGTTAGGCAAGCTTTTCAGTGCAACCAGCAGAAATCAATTCAATGGGCTAGATCAGATCTGGGTATTCCAAAGTCCACTATTCAAGATATTGTCCATAAAAAATTGCAACTAAGAGAATACAAAATCCAAATTGTATACAATAGTAAACAACTGAAGGCGCAATGTTACAACTAAACAATAATAACACCATGTCCCATTACACAGTGCAGATTTGCATATTATTTTAGATTATCTAAACAATTAGCATAATTTCTTATTTGCAGATACTTTTTTGGTGCTTCTCTTCTTTTTTAACACAGAATCTGTTTTTAAAAGCTGATAATACCATTTCAATTCACAAAACTCTATGTGTTATCATACAATGGGCAGGCGCAGTAGCGCTTTAATTTTCATTGTTACAAAACTTGGAGAGTTTCTACACAAGATAAGATCAAATCATATTCCTAATTAAAATATAAATTACAATCTCTAAATTAAATTCATTTATTACAAAACTAGACACCTTTAAAACAAAAACATTTCATTGAGTGAGGAGATATTCATATATATTATTGGTTGTGGTTCTACTGGACACACTATATATAAACTCTCAATAGATGTATTTAGGGAAACAAACATTTTGCCAATCTATGATTTGCTTACAAAATGAATGAATAAGTTTGAAAATAATAATAATAATAATAATAATAATAATAATAATAATAATAGGAACATGCAGCAAGTGTTTGAAGATAATGCACTTATTATCTCCTCTCACCTTAGTTTGTGGATCAGTAAACGTAGATAACATTCACTCTGGTCCATCCTCTAGTAGTGATTATAGGTACATATTTTGTATATTACATGTAAATGAGAACAAGTGCTACTTACTAGCCCATCATCTCTTGACATGACCCATATGCTTTTCATATCTTCAACATTATTCTCCAAATTTGCAGCCATGCTTTTGAGATGAACAGGAGCATTCAATACTTTTGCTGATTCTTTCTTCAGCACATTAGCATTCTCAGGCTTCATAATGTCCATCAATTTGTCGCAAATATTCCTAAAACCACCAACATAAAATTGAAAATTAACAATTTCTGAAGAATAAGTTGCATCAACATCCCATAATATCTTACAAAATAAAATAATATGAACATGAGAAATATGCATTGATTTTTAAAAAAAAAAATTCTACTAATAATCACCTCAATGAGCAATGACAACTTCTGTTTCTATCTTAATATTATATTAAGATATAACAGATAAAAAACTGACAGAACAATTAAATAAACAAGAAGACTTACAGAGGTATGCAGAACTATAGCACTTGAACATTTACACAACCAATTCCCTGAAACAGACTGGCTTAGAATTTACACAGATGGATCTGCAGAGAAACAGAGAAATAATGTTGGCAGTGGTATATATTGTAAATATAATCCACAAGTTATGTGGATGAAATGGTGGCAATACAATGAGTGTTGGAACAGATATACCATAGGACTGAATAAAAGAAAATAAAGTTGTGATTCTTACAGACTCAGCTTCAGCTATACAAGTTATAGAACAATATGATAGTTCATATGAATCTTACATTGTAAGGGATATGAGATCTTATTATAGATTACTCCAAACAAAATTTCAACAAATACTACTATGGATACCAGCACATGTGGGAGTGATAGGTAACGAGAATGTAGACTTTCTGGCCAAAAAGGGGGCAGTGCTATATTCAAAACCAATAAAGCCTTGTGAATTAAATGTAAAATTAAAAAATTATCAAAACGACCATAGAACAAAAATATCAACATAATATTCAAGGGGAAATATCTAATAAAATTTATTCTAATATAAAAGAAACAGTACAAAAAATAAAAACCTATCAAGGAAGGAAGCAGTTGTTCATTTTAGACTGGCCACTGAGCATGATTGTCTGGCATAACATCTACACAGAATTTTTATGAATGATAACACATGTAAGATCTGCAATACTGACAAGATTCTAAACAGAGAACATCTATTGGAATGCACAGAACTGAGGAAAGCTGCACCTGACGGGAAAATACACAAATTATATTGACTGGCCAAGGAAAAATTGATGGATCAAAATCCTGCACATTAGATCAACAACATGAGCAATGACAAAATTATTTTTACTTATCCTTATACTTTTTTATAACATATAAAACGGTGGACCAAAATAAACTGCAAAAATTAAAAAAAATTATTAAAAAAAGTTACAAATTTATATATTTTATGAGGGTAAGTCACTAAGCCAGTTACAAATTGGTGTGGGGTACTACATGTTTGCATGATGCACCTGAGGCTACTGCCACCAGATGGCTGTTTTAGTTCAGTAGAATTGGTGACATATTTGACACAAGACATACAATGTTTACAATGACGAAACAGCAGTTGCAAGATGGTGGCACCTGAGTGAGTTTACAACCCTCAAGCACTCCATTGTGCAATTTTTGTAAGCAACAGTATGGAATCAAAGAATATTCAAGAAATGCTTGCTATGGTGAGAAGTGCCTGTCATGTGAAGCCGTTTACAACTGAGTGCAAAAGTTCTCTCAAGAGAGCAATTAATGCAATTTTATATTAATGTTATAAGTTCAGAGAAACCTGCTTTTTGATTTTCCTATGTTTCTTCAAGTGCAAAAAAATTCTTTTTATTTTACTTTGGTAAATTAGTAAAGTGCTTGGGTTTCTTCATTTATTTCTAAACTGTTTTAATCCTTCCATTGTTCATTAAAGTAATCTATCCAATTATCAGCTGATATAACTTCAGTATCTGTATCTCTCTGTTGTTGGTTCACATACTTATTTATTTGCTTTCGATGAATAAAGAGTTCCATATTTGCAACATAACTAACCAGCTATCTCTATACACAGATCTAACCGTTCTTTTAACTCAAGTCGTAGATGCTTTATATTTTATTAAATCTTCAGGTTGTTTAGCGTGTAACCATTGACTTTTTCCCTCTACTACCTTTTCAAATTCATCATTCCAAACATTAAGTCCTATTTTTCTTTATCTCTTTGTTCTACTTCCTAAGCATTCATTTGCAGCCTTTGATGTACCTAATGGTATGAAAAAGTGAAAGAAAGTTCACAAAATTTATATAAAATGGTGGCAGAAGTCACCAAGAAAAGATGTCACTTGTCTGGAGCTATTAATCCATTCATGCCACCCCCAAAAAGCTGTTTAATTTATAGTAGATTTTGCCAGCAGGAAGAAAAAATGGTGTTTGAGTGGCGAGAATGATGACAGTACTGCTGTTGCCAACTGCACAAGATTGCAGCAAAGTTGAAAGTGCACATGACATGTGTGCTGTACCTCTTTAAGTATAGATTTAAGGCAGTTTTGTTATCGCAAACTTAGAAAACACATAATATACCTAATCTAATGTAAGCTTATACTTATTATTACAAGGATTCTCATAAAACTTAAACCTAACTTATGGTTAAATTTTAAAATTTAAATCTTAAAATGTTAGATTTAAGTGATTCCACAAGTTTCATTCGGAGGCTCGAACAGATTGGCATAAATGACTCTCCTTGTTCCTCCCAAAAGAAATGTTGTACTCTGAAAAATAGTGGTTAAAAGTAAGAAAGTGATGTACAGAGTTGCCCTGGTGGGGAATATGAAATACATAGGTGAGATGGTGCATTTTGCAGGAAATCTATTATTTTTTTTTATTTATGGACACTCTTTTACATTTTAGGGTCATCAGCATCCCTTTCAATTCAGGGAGTGAAACAGCTGATAAATTTTGCTAAGAGAGCTCTTCTTTCAGGCTTGAGGTTCTTCTACATGTTGTAAACGTACAATATGGGCCCCACAGTTTTACTTCCCTTCCAAAGGAAACCATACACCCAAAAAAATCCATCAACCGTGGCCAAGATTGAACCCAAGGTATTGGGTCTATGAGGCAAGTATGGTTACCACTAGAACATCAGGACTGATTTGCAGGAAATGAAGGAGTTTAAATTAACAGAGAAGATATAAACATTTGCATGGTATGTAGAAGTTTCTTCTCAACAGAAGTTTCCACACTTTTGCTACTGTAATGAATGAGTCTTCTCATAAGTTGTTTAATGGTTTGTTTTCTTAGTCCATGGGTTTTCAATATTTTTGTAGATCTGTTAGATTAACTTGTCAGTTTTGCCCTTTCTGCTTTAAGCTTTATTTCTGCTTAAACTTTTAATTTTAAATTCTTATCTGTGCTTTAAAAATGAAACAGTTTAACCATAAATTACTTTTCAAGAATTCTACAGACTATGGTGCACAGAAACAGTTTCTCCATGTCACAATGCATGAATATCATTAACTGTTGAGCACACTTATGTGGGAATACATACTTGAATGCAGTCTAGTAGTGTGGATAATTAGTTAATAGTACACTTTACATTCAATCTTGACATAAAATTAGTGTATATGTCATTACTGTACACTTACATTAATATATTTGATTAGTGTTTACACACAATTTTGTTAGCAAAAGCCTTTATTCTATATTTATTTTCACCATTGTTAAACTAAAAAAAATGCTAAATTATTATTGAATACTGATTTTCCATTTTTAACTGTATTTTACAAATTACTTCTTTTGCAATATATATTTATTTCTATGAAAACAATTAATTATGAATGCATTCATTGAAGATATAATAGCACACTCTTGCTATGTGGCATTTTTATGCCAAAAATATTAAATGTGCAGGATTATTTTACATCATTTGTCTTACCAAATTAGTTAGCTACTATTAATGATCTGTTACTGTAGCTAATTATCACCTGAATATAAGTTGTTCATTATAATCCATTAAGAATTTGGGCAGTAAGTCTTAAAAACTGATAGTTGGTATAAGACATTATTACCCAAAAGAAAAGGGGTAAAAAATTATAATTATAGTAGATAACTCTTTTGAGAACATGCTAAAAGTAAAAACAAGTCATCAGGATGTGAGCAATATACATAATAAGGGAAGTGTAAAGTGACATATAATTTATATTTGAAAAAGAATAGGCACTGCAAGTAGAGCATTAGCAAATTTAGTTAGTTCAGTAATACAAAACTTTTCAACATCTCCTATTATGATTGCACAATTAAATATGAAATATACATTTCTCTTAAAGACACCTATTATATTTAAATCAACAGAAGCATTAAATAATAAGGTGGGCACATAAGTAACCACGCGTTTTAAGACACTATAGACATAAATAAAACATAAATGTACAATCTTTTCATGTTGGACATACATGTGCATTAACCTCCTTTTGACGTAGTGCAACGATTAAGGTTAAGGTTGTCACCTGATATCCAGTTCTGTTTTTTCTTCTGAAACTTCATGTAGCACTTCTCCAATTGCATCATAAAGTTCTCTACTGTCTTCAAAGTCTTCTGCACCACTGGCCAAAATTCCTTTAAGAAAATTAATATTATATTAGCATGCAAAACTATTCTCGACATGTTGGCAAGGTTTCCTCTACAAGGATAACCTTTCTTCCAACGTAACCTATAACATATAGCAATTATGTTAATAAAATTAAAACTGTATTGAGCTTAGTTTACCTTCCACATATTGATACAAGTCATCATCAATTAGAGGAAATTCAGATTTTATATATTCCCCGCAAGTTGCCATGTTACCGACCGCAACTGTTGCACAAATTTCCATGGAGAAATACATATTTTCATCTATGGACATGATATTGGTATCAATGATAACTGTTAACTTCAGCGCAACTGGTAAAATAACCTGAGAATCCGTATACTACATTATTCAATGAGCAAATATAAATATATTTTACGTTACCCCAAGGTCATTTCGCAGGCAAAAAGCTAAAATGTATATAAAAATGTGCGATTTTAAAGCTCGTTAATAGAAAAATATAAACAAAAAAGTGACACGTAGACATCACAGCAAGCGAACACAGCTTCACTTAAATGATACATAAAGAGATTAACAAATTCATTCTTAATGACTCAATTATTTGTGACAGTATTCTTACATACTTAAGTATACTCTTTAATTTAATATTATAAGCACATAATGCTTCATTTATTACTAATAATTTAATTTGATACAATTTAAGATGCTTATATAGCATTATATATAAGAATATGATAAGCATATTAGTATATTCTTATTCTATTCTTGCAAGGTGATTGTTAAATGGGTAAATAATAGCAAGTGAGTTAATCTTAGTTCTATAGCATACTTCAACTTTATCTCCTTGCTTATGATTGTAAGATCATTTACTAGACCCATTTTAAGAATTCTAGGAAACATACGTGCCTAAATTATATAATTCCCTTTTTTTCTCCACACACTTTCAGTTCAATGTTGATGTTGACCGTAGCGTCGGCGAAAGCTTTGGTTTTAAATTTTAATTAAATCAACATCCACGGAAAAATACCCCGCCAATAATCAATTTCAAAAATAGTGCCTTGTTTATTTATTTCTACATTTTATAACTTAATTCTGTTAGATCTTGGTAATGTTTATTTAGTAGTTTTACACCTTGATGTGTTATACGTTTCAGGTCCTTGTAAAATGCGGATGCAACATTTGTTTTAAAGTTATCAATATTATTACAATTAAGTGTATTGCTTCAAGATTAAATAAAGACGAAACTGAACATTTTAATTAAACAAATAGCATATGAATACGCAAATACACTGAATTTATTAGAACAGAAAAATATACGTTTTGCTCATTTTCATAGTCAATTAAAACATGGAACAATATTTTGGAGAGAAAAACGTGAGAGATTAATTAAAATACAGGAAAAGGCTATAAGAATAATAAATGGAATAGACAGCATGAAATCCTGTAGACTTTTATTTTAGAAAACATAATATATCACCACTGGCATGTCTCTTTATAGCAAAAATCGTAAATCGTGTTAAGAGATACAATAGAGAACTATATACAAATACAGATTTCCATTCTCATAACATAAAAAGAAGAATTACCTTCATGTTCATGTATTCAGAACAAATTTTCTAAAAAGTAATCTCGCAAATGTAAGCATTAAATTATATACTAAATCACCAATAAATATTAAAGAAATAACCAAACAAAACAATTTAATAAAGAAACCAAAGCGTTTCTACTATAATATTCCTTTTATTCAGTAAGCAATTTGAAGTTTAAGTAAATCCAGTATAATTGTTCTCCTATATTGTGTGTGTGTGTGTGTGTGTGTGTGTGTATCTGGACAAAGTCTACATCATGCACAATGATCCACATGGTGAATAAAGTTATTATTATTATTATTATTATTATTATTATTATTATTATTATTATTTTATTGGGCAATCTGGATATGCTTTTTACAATTCATTTTTGGATCTTAAATCTCTCTCTCTCTCTTTTACGCATTACTAGAAGTATCCCAATGTGGATGGATTATGTAAATGCAAAACCAACTGTCCTTATAGTAGATATTCATAAATCTTTACTTACAATAAGATACTTAAAGGCAATATATATCACTTGTCTTCTTGCCATAGAAGAGCTCAACGAGTTCGAAATATAGCGATTTCAAATGTGACCTTTTTTTTTTTGGGTGTATTATCCTTTTTTACTTTAATAATTACTGTTAATTTGTTACATTGTTAATAGTGTTACTTTATTTTTCATTTATATATATATATATATATATATATTAGTGACAATATTTCTACTTGTTCATTCCAGCTTAAGTAGCAGTAAATTGTTTTAACTACAGTAGTCATGTTTAATGGTTTATGTATAGACAATGAATACATCAGGGGCATATTTGTTAGCGAAATTGATTAATGATTTTTTTTCAAACGTTTGAGGAAAAGTTAGTAGCTAGTCATGAATCCATTGTTCCTTTTATATAACCTTTGGAGATATCTTTCAAATGTCTTCAAATCATTATTTTTGTTTAGCGCAAGTTTAGATGTAGCTCTAAAATTTTCTGAATTTAACTGGAGTTTGACTCCCTTCTAAGAATGTCATATTTCCTTCCTATTCTTGAAAAAGAAATCCCCAGGAAAAAAAAAAAATACCCCGACTTCTCTTCAAGTTAATCGTGTCTGCTTTGTATCTATTCGCTAAAAAAAAGTTCGAGAGTGGCATGCTTTTTTTTTTGTATCTCAATAATTTGGCATCTTGAGCACAACCAAGCATTTGGTTACAGAACAGGATCCGTATGCTGCAAATCTTATAAATAGATATCTCAGTTAACAGTCATCTCTTTAAGGGCATCTGAGTTGTAGAAGTCCCTCCAGATTTCCGTTTCTTTCTTTCTCTGGATCAAAAAGAACAATCTCATAAGTCGACAGGATGGCAGCCGTATATCTTGTAGCAGCTCAACTTATAGACGAGTTTCAATGATGTAAATCTAGAGAGACAAATTGTTGAAGGTTCTTGTTCCGGGTTGTGAATCTATAAGGTCCGTAGAATAGTGCTCATCTTCGTTTTCGGCAATGGCAGCAGTTAATCACTGCGGAGTTGGCAACAAACGTTTGAGTATTTACTTCTCGATAAAGAATAATTACATTGCTAGTACATAAATCATGTGAGACGATGCGTATTTTGAATGATCCTTTTTTTTTTTATTTGGTATGCACTTTAACTTTTTGAAGTTTTTAACAATTAGGTGCTCCCAGCGGAGCGGTAACCCCTAGCTATCTATGATAAGATTCTGAGGTAAAATAGCATTTAGTAATACATATGCAGTTGAACGTTTCTTCGTTGAATGAAGGAAATCTAAACGATGATAGGAAATTATACACCAAGATTGGCATTAATGTACAAATTTTCCTACGACCGATGAATAATAAACTTTAGAATAACAGAGCGTAAACTGAATATCGCAAATTCAAGAGATATTAAAGAAAATTTGTATGGGAGACTTGGAAAATGTGCCAACTTTTTGAAAGACGGTACTTTTAAAATTGGAAGCTATTGAGAATGACGAATAATCAATTAAGGAGATAAATGCTTTCTGAGGTTAAGTAGAAAATTTAAAGTGGATTGCGACAGAGAGCCACACTGAGAGACCGTGCAGGGAGGACAGGATACCCGAAATATAGGAGTAATTAAACTTAGGAGACTAAGGAAACAAATAAGCATAGAACGGTACCCATTATGTGGAAATGAGAAAAATGAATTGATTTGCGTGATGCAATATAAGGAAATTACTCTTTTGGATAAACGAAATATTACTCAAAAATGGAATAATTTAAAATGAAAATTATAATCAATAAAATTCTTGGCATATCAGGAAAGGAGGATTTAATGAAGTTTGAAAAGTATTTAGAAAATATATGAGGAAAATGTGGAGAAAGACTGAATGACGCAAAGAAGATGACATTAATATGAGTAGATATATTCCAGTTTAATATTGCTATGATTGTTTCAGTAGATAAGAATGCGTCTATATATATATATATATATATATATATATATATATATATATATATATACTAATAACCAGGATATTTAGTTATTAGACGAAATAAGCGACTAGGAAGTTTAACGCATTTAATCATGTATAGGTTAAATTGAATGGCATATTAGCTACTAGAATTACGCTTATTCGTAGCCTCATCGGGAATATCATAAATGTATGCAATAAGTCTATGAGTAAAATGAAATACAAAAATGCAATGAAATATTATGCCACAACACAATATTCATCGATGCATTCTCCTGTTGTATATAGTGTGATACTCATTCAGCAAACTCTTTACTTTCTCTGTTCTTAATTGTAATGCTGTTTCTCTTCAGTCAGTGTATCCGTAGTTGCAGTAATAGTATTAAAGAGGGAATTAGAGAGAGTTTTAGAGACCTTCCGCACTTCAGCCATCGGCGTTTTGTGCCACCCTCAAACCCCTTATACTATTATAATTTTCGTGTTCTTGACAAGATCCAGAACCATTAAGGGGATCATGCATATTTAGATATGGTTGTGGACCGAAGAGTTGACATCTTCTCTTCAAGGCTCATACTCTAAAAATACGTGCTTCACATCTCGTGAGATTGGCCGCGAAGTGTGTATACTTGTAAATAATTTTAATGTTTTATGTAAAGGAGAAACTGTGATAATTACATACAGTGTAATGGAATTTATGTGATACTTAAACTAAAATAATCAACTTTGAAAGGCATTTTAAAATGTAGAAAATGTTTTAAAAATGTCAACTGCTTAGCTTTTTCACATAATTTGAAAGCGTATTATACAAAGTAATAACTTATATGCTGTGCTGTTGATATATATTTGACTTGCTTGGTACTTAATATGAAATGGTATATTGAGGAGAGTCCTATTTCTGCCAAGGGGGGAGGGGTCTTCTAGGTAATTAAAAATTGCAAGAATCTGTAATTTTGTAATTTAATTTGTTTTAACATCGTGAGAATATGTGTATTTATGTATCCGGAAACAAATAATCATTCCTTGACTTTAAAGCATGGCATGTGCCATTATCCATTAAAGGATATTTGGGTGAAAAATGTCCTGTAATCATTACACTAATAGGCACGTGATCCATATAAATAACTTTAAGTTTTAAAGGTTGAAGTTGGAATTTGTTTTGCCAAAATTATTTCTGTAACTCAAAATTTTGTGGAAGAACCCATGTTCATTTCCATCATTATTTTGATAACTTTTCGTACTATTCATTCCTAACTACAGCAACATCTTTAATATGTCAGTATATTCAAATCAACTTTGAAGAATCAATTAGCACATCAAATTGATATAATAATAATAATAATAATAATAATAATAATAATAATAATAATAATAATAATAATAATAATAATAATAATAATAATAATATACTTAGGGAACGGTGACCCCAGCTTCTTGATGGTCATAAGGAACTGTATACTTTTTCTTTTTTCTTCCCCGCCCCCCTTTCGCCAGTAATTCTTGGAACGGCAACACTGTACGAGAGACCCAGTGCGAACAGGTATTCGCATTACTGCACGGTTCAACCCGTAGGTTCAACGCCAGAAATGCAGGGCAATTGACGATCTTAAATTCCAAAATAACGCATGCCTGTTTGACGTAATGTAATTGGTTAAAGGAAAAAAATTTAAATATGCTTTCCCTCCTTGTGTTACTTGTGACAGATAATTGAGAATAAACTTTAACGTTGAAGTTAACATACAAATTACTTGTTCAAAGGCATATATGTACTACATAACAGAGGAGAAAGTTCACAGGTGAGAGATGTGACACTTAATATTTCGAGTATGCCAAATGTTTATCGTGTGTAATATGTTTTTCCATAATATTAACTGCTGTTTTTTTTGAGTTATGAGAAACTCTTGTGGTAGTTATACTGTAGTATTGTGTTATTGGATTTTTTTATTAATCCAAATACGAAAAAAAATGTAACATTTTTGTGCAATGAATGGTATGTTAGTGACAGTTTTATAACGGAATACTTGATTTTTAAACGTTTCGTTAACAGTGGGTGAACCAAGTACAGGATCGTAAGAGACACCGTTGGAGTGCCTTGATACTTAAATGATGTTAATAAATAATACGCTATTCAATTATGCATGAACTATTCACGCAGGTATTGAGCAAGAAGGATTTATCAAAGGTAAGTAGGTTATGCTGTTTTGCATTTTATACCGATTTTGATGCAGGTAGCAATGTTCAAGAAAGTCATGACGTGAACTATTTAGTAAGACCCCCTTGGGGGCGGTAAATTTTGGGCTCCAGTATAAATATCTTTGCTAACTTGTAGTTTTGGATTCTGATTTCTGGGTGAAGCTTAATTCTTATAAAAATTATAATCATATTTACATAACCTATAGTGAGTTGCTGTACCTTTCAGTGAGTTTGAGAAGCAGTCACAGAGACGTACGAACATAAACTTGTAATTCTTTCATTCATTTGTGGGCACTTATTTAAGTATCCAGACAACTGTTATAACATATTGAAAACACTTGTTAATTGTCGTTTTTAGCTTTTGTTTACTTATAGTAACTGAATTGTAGTAAATTAAAGTAGTTTTTCATACTTTTAATAATATCACCTTGCTTGCAAAACTTTTCTCATATAAAATAAGAGCATAAAATAAAAGCATACACACCACACATACCAAGCTCAAGACATCATGACAATCTCAGGAATGTTCTAGTGGAAACAATCAATAGTTAATTAACTAATTGATTAATTAAGATATTAATATCACTCTCAGTAAGACTCAGCAACTCTGCAGCTTTAGCAAACATTTTATTAGAAAAATAATCTGATTTCCAAGTTGGCATTTTTGAGAGATACTCAGTTTTTATTGATTTTCTCAGAATCTATTCAACCGTATTTTTATGGTTATGAAAGTTCTCATGATCTCTTGTACTGCAGAGAGTGAACCATAAACTGTACAGATGTTTGGATTTGATTTTAGGCTGGAGACCTCTTCTCTGTGGCAGATTCAGCAATTGTCAGTGACTTGACTGAGGTTGTTAACACAATTGCTGAAATTACAAGTCTTCCAGACTATGTCAACAATGATAATGACCAAAGTGTGGTGGAAATATGTATTACGCGGGTAACATCTGCCATCAGGTAAAATTTGTTTTGAGTTTTGTAATTAGGTTTTGTTATATTAAACTGTTTAAGGTAACAAATGCTGGCCTTGTGAGCTTCAGAAGTAGAATCAGCAGAAATACAATGGCACATATTAAAGAAAGAAAAGAATAAAAGAAATAACCATGGAATTATTATATATAATATAAACTATTTTAAATTTTGATTTTTTTATTCCATAGAAAGCTAATTTATCTGTCATATTTCATTATTGACAGAATCTAAAGCCTTTGCTAAATTACAACATTACTCCTTTCATAGAATGCAGTTAAATTTCATTAGTGAGTTTAAAGATTGCATTTTCCATTGAAATTCCTTTCCTAAAACCAAATTGATCATTAACTAGAGTATTAACTAAAAATATTAATTGGAACTTGTACAGCGAAGCTAATTATATAATTAAGATTATTGTATGAAATAAGCAATAAGAAATGAAAAATAAAATATGAAATGAAGCATTAAGAGTTTGTGTAGTTTGATTCATTCATTCATACAATGATATCAACTAGAATATTGTTGCTTTCAAGATAATGGCAAAGCCTTTTGTGTATTACTTTTTTAAACATCTTAGAAAATGTAGGTGAAATAGCTACATGTCTTTTCATTTCATCTATAGATTTCAATTTGCAGACTTTACAGATGATTGTTTTTTTTTTTTTCTTGGCAGAATTTTGTTTATTATGTTGGTTTTTAGGAGATTTTTAAAACTGCATTTATTTATTGGAGCCATAATAATGTTGCATCTTTAAAAATTTTCTGGAGTTTTTGGTGTGCCCATGGATGGAATGTGAATTTCTTGTAGATATAATCTCATTGTATTGAAGCCTTTTAGTGTGGTAATGTCCCCCTAATTTTTTTTCTAAACTTTTCTATTTTCTTATTGACCAGATCTATTCTGTAGCCATTTTTCTGCATTATATGAGGGCAAGGTGAAATGTTCTGGGCCTGGCAGCAAAAGAATGTTTTGTAAATAAAAAATATACTTATTTTTTATGCAGTCCCCTTTGAGGCCAATGCACTTTGTTTTTCCAGTAGTAAATTCTATCCCTGAAGTGTGATATTGGAAGGTCTGCAAATACCCATCTAAGGTTGAAATACTCTTAATTGGATGCAAAATGTTTTCCAACCAAAATTGTCTGTAAATGTGGGAATAGGTGGAAGTCAGAAGGTGCCTATTTTGGGGAATAGGGTGGATGTTCCAAAAATTTGTGCTTCACATCCCTTGGTTTTCCGATTACCAGAAATCTTTGTGGGCATATGCATTGCCATGATGAAAGATGATTTTTTATCTTTTGCAATCTATGCCTCTTCTCATATATTTTTCCATCCAGTTGGTCTAGAAACTTGCATAGTATTGGGTGAGCAATGCTGGACACTGCCATGGGACTGGCTGGCAGCGCTATGTCGGTGGAAGCGGGGAGTGTATTTCCCCTTTGCTGTGCGAGACTTCAATGTGAGATGAAATCTTGCACAAGTAGCAGATGTTTGTTAGGCGACGCAATACAGTGTATTGAGTGAAAGTGTATCAAGTGAAATGGGGCAGTACAAGTATTCTATTCCACAAAGAGCATTCATGTATGGTTTATACATGCATACAGAATCAGGCTTTAAGGAAATTATTTCAAGAGGAAATTCTTGATGATCATATTCCTAACAATGTTTGATTCATCCATTAGTAAATAAATTTCATGAAATGGGAAGTGTTCTTTATCATGTGGGGCATTAAAAGAGAAAATGTACAAAACAAATCCTCTCATTATAAATAAACTTAAAACTAACATTCGTCAAGAAATTGCTGCCATTGCTCAGAGAGAACTGCAGATTGTAATGAGCAATTTTCTAAGCACATGTCAGAAATGCTTGAACAACGAAGGGAGGCAGTTCTAGCATCTTCTTGCTTAATATAAGTGAGTAATTTACTTTGCTTTTTAAGTGTTTATGTTATTATATTCGAAATAACTTACGAGCAACCGTTTTATACTTACTGCACATCTATGTCAGTTGCACTGCCAACACAGCAGCCAGCCTGGCTGCCTGCAGCAAAAAGGTTGCAAGAAGGATCATTCACCCTGTATTTGTCAGTTATTGTTTTACACTTTGCAAATTAATAAATAAGAAGAATCCCTTTTACATTCCAGAAAACACTTGTCATAACCTTCCCGCAGATGATGATGACTTCACCTTTTTTGGTGCAGGGCCCCCAGCTTCCACTGGCTGGTTTGATTGCTCTTTTTTATGTGAAATGTTGTGGTGGACCAATGTCTCATTCACAGTAACAAACTGGTGCACAAAATCAATTCAATTCTTTTTAAAACAGTCCAAACATTGGTGAGAAATTTGTTTTTGAATTTGCTTTTAACAAATATGGCACCCTTCTTGCTCAGAGCTTTCTTATCTTCAGTTCTTCATGTAAATCTGATATTTATGTGGTGTCAGGTATTTCATGCACCTTTAATTGCTGATCCATATTATGCACTTTCTCAATATTTTCCTTTGTGTTTGCAATTTTGAGTTGTCCTTCACTTGTATCATCTTAAAGAGAAGTATAGCTGCATTAAAATTCTGTTGCCCAGTTGAAAATGAAGGAGGGGCAAACTCATTATAAACCTTCACCAATGGATGAATTTCCATTGATGATAAACTATCCAAAACAAGGACTTTTATGATGGCACAGTATTCCAGTTTTTCCATTTGAATAAAACAAATGCAACAAGTCTATTTTTCAATGGTTGTACAAACAATTCAGTAGATCAAGTTGACGATTGACTAATGTTATTGTGAACTATGTAGCAACATGACAAAAAAATTTCATTGATATAAATGCCATCTCTGTGCAAGGCCAAGAACTTTTCACCCTGCCCTCATACCTGTGATTTTTTGATACTTGGATTTGTATTCTCTTGCATATTGGAAGTTTGTTATTCTAAATCTAAGGCAGTTGATTATAGCAAGTTTATTTAACTTGGCTTTAGTTTGGGTTATGGTTGCTATTTTTGATGTAATTATTTGTACGGATATCTTTACTTAATGTGCAAAATTACAGTAATTGACAATTTTTAAAATTTTTATGTATAGGAGGAAAAGAACATTGTTTTTTATATTTAAATTTTGAATTTAACAGTTTTATCTTGTATGTTGAGTAGTTTTATTGCATCCTTTTTTTAGTTTTTATTTATTAATGCAAAGAAATCATGTACATAATGGTACCAACATTTGTATATGTGTGGGAAAAGCATAAATTAATTTTGTTTCTAACAAACTAGTGTACTACATATCTGCAAAGAATTGTGAGAGTAGATTTCCCATTGCAAGCTGGAGGGGAAGGATACTAATGATACCATGTTCTGACACAGTGCAGTGTAATGGAATTTAAATATGTATTTTATATTTGCAAGCTTTAAATATTAAAATGATGTGATGCCTTATATTTCTCTTGTACAGGGAAACTGGCTCTATAGAACAGCATGCAGAAGCATTGGTGGCATTACTGGAATCCTGTCTGAACCATAACCTGAAGCCATCACATAAGGATGAAGATCCACCACATGCAAAGATATCCTCAGATATCATATCTTGCATATTCTTGGTAAGTGTAACTCTTGTTCACTGTAGGTTATTTGTCTTTTGAGTAGAATATTAATGTGCTTATTACTGAAGTAAAGATTATTTCATCTCATCAATGCTTTTTGTACATTATTGACTTATATGATCAAGCAATTAATACAAATAATGAAAGAAATGTAAATATATCAGAATAATTCAAAATTATTATTTTGTTTAAAATTAATGACATTTTTAAGATTTAAACTTTGGTGAAACTTCCATATTTGCAAGCCATAGGCAAAACTTTAAAACATAGGTAGAATAACACAGGAGAATGAATTAAAGAAAATTGTTAGGAGGTGATTTGAAGCCATTGAAAGCTAGTAACCCACTTATCACCCCAAAAAGTGTGTGAACTTTTATAGCTGACAATGGAGAAAATTGCAGTATAGTGTGTTGATGTCACAGCCATACCAACAGCAAGAAATGCACACAGCTAAGATGTAAAGGGTTAAGCTGGAAAAATGGAAATTCATAATTGCTTCATATATTTACTCAAACCTAAGGTTAATCTCAAGTGAATCCTAGAAACTGGAGAACCCAGTGGTGGTTACAGCCTCAACGCTTTTGCTCTTCTCCTATTTGGTGGTAATGGTAAAACTTCAACGACTGTTCAATAAAGAATGATCATAATTTTTGTACGGGTGTAATTTCTCATGCAAAAATTTAAGTTTACAATATTTTTTAGCTTAATATGTATTGTACATGTGGTACTAGCTTCACTGTTGTCACTTTACAGTTCTCGGCTGTGAGCTGTGTGACTGTAGAGACACTTTCAGTTTTGCCTACAGCAAAATTGAGGTGACATGTGACAAACAATATGCCACTATGAAATTTTACTTTTGTCTTAAGTAATCTTCAGCTGAGGCCTGAATGTTACAGGAGGAGGACTATGAAGAGTTTATTGTTCTATATAGCACAGATTGCTGATGGTTTAAAATAATTAAAGAGGGGGAGGCATTCAATTTCAAAGGAAGATGAACTTGGCGCTTCAGTTTGTGCTTTAACGAAAAGAAACATTAACACTGCTGCTGACATTATGATAGAGGATTGTCAAAGAACATAAAGAACACTTTCAGAAATTGTGAAAATTTCACACATTGATAAATGAAACATATTTGTGTATGGTGGAGTCCAGTATCACTTTGTTAGTTTTGGTGGTCTAGTGATAACCATACTTTCCTTGTAGACCCAAGTTTGTGGGTTCAATCATGGCCAGGTTCAATGGATTTTTTCTGGCACAAAAATTCTAAATATGGCTTAGAACCTTCAGAAGGGAATTAAAGCTGTGGATCCCATGTTGTGGCACATAAAAGAACCTTACCCTGAAAGTAGAGGCCTCAGCAAAATTTATAGGCCATTTCATGCCCTGAATTGAATGGGTGGCTGATGACCTGGGATGTTAAAGAGAATCCGTAAATAAACCAAAATAAAACCTAGGACCATTGATTCCTGAACAAAAGGATGTTCAAGGTTTGCAAGCAATTGAAGATGACATAATAGGTAGATATTCTTTTAAAGATAGTTATTGCTGATGAAACTTGGCACATTTCAATCAAGCTGCAATGCTCTATGTTGCCACCAACACCAAAAAAAAGCAAAAGTGCTTGCTTATGCTGGGAAAGTCATGGCCATCTCATTTTTTGATATTCAAGGAATGGTTTACCTGCATGTTATGCCTGTGCACACAACTGTAATTGGGTGATACTACAGAGATGTCCTGAAAACTTTGTTAGGCCATTTCAAAAGCAAAATACCAAATTTCTGTGCAGCAAGCTGGATACTGCACCACGATAAAGCACAGCTGCATTTCAAATTATTATTGCTGAATATTTATCAAAAATCACTATAAAGTACGTCCTACTCCCTTATAGTTCAGATTTAATTTTGTGTGACTTTTTTCTTTTCCATCCAAATTTAAGAAACATTTTCATGGGAGACATTTTCCATCAGAAGCTGAAGGCGATTCTGATAATCGTTCTTAATTGAACAGTCCTCATATATAATGAAAAATAATTATCCATAAACAGATCCTTCGGCTACTTCTTGCTCTCTTTGAATATTAATGTTGTTCGTTTGTTCTTTACATAAATGATTTTCACTTATTGATTTTCTGTTGTTTAATTATGTTTTAATGCAGGTTTTGTTGAATTCCTTAATGATATAATTTATGTAGTAATATGTTGTATGCAACCAAAAGGTTTTGTCAAGTTAAAAAATGTGCAATTGTTCCATTAATAAGAAATTGGCACTTGTAAGTCAAACAACAGAACTTGTGAAGCATCAAGCTGCATTAAATAGAATATACAGTAATTTTAAACAACCACTGTGAATTTGAAGAAAGCTTATTAAACAAGCATATAAGAAGGTTTGTGAAGAATTTTGTCATCCATTGGCTACTTGGGAGGTAATTACCTCTCAAGACACAATCTGGAGCTCTCTGGTGAACTGTTAAGGAAAAGTATAATGGGCATCAGTAAGTTATCTGAGTATGTAAATGAAAACTGACATAAAACTTCTCTCATTATTTTTCAGTGTAGTCTTATTGATTTCCACACACACTTAGTGCCTTGATTGATTTAATTCTTTTGAAATTTTAAGATATATCTTGGTCTTCAACCCCTTCTTCAGTACATCACTATACTTTATTTTATGAAGTTTGAAAGTGCCTATAAAATAATTTACTCATATTAACATGTGCATTATTTGATTTTTAACATCTCCTCCATAAAGAAATTTCTTAAGGTATTGAAAGAGAAAATAATCACTTCAGGGTCAGCATTGGATTACAGGGTGGCTGATAATGCTTCAGGTACCCTTAATCTAAAATAACAGCTCTTTCTTTTTGAGATTTGTGGCATTAAGCAGTTAAACACTTGCTTTAAGTTTTTCATACTGTTTTTTCAGTGATAATATACTTTTATGGTATGAATTTTAACATCAAAACACCCTCTGTATTGCAAAAAAATGGTTGCCAAGACTTTTCTGGCAAACTGATGCACCCAGAATTACTTGAGATAAGGTTCTTTATGTTTCCATTGCATAAACTCTGGGTCATTGTGATGAACCCATGTTTCATCCATAATAGCCGATGAGAAAAAGTCGTCAGAATTTGCTTGGAGGAGATCCAAATTTTCCTAACTAATTCTTAGCATTATGCTTTCTGCTTTGGTGTAAGCATTCAGGGTCATGATTGGAAACTGACCTTTTCACATCTTGGTTATGAAAAATTGTGATTGTGCCAGTTGAAATGCCTAATTCAGAGATTATTACATTATCCTTAAGATGACAGTTTTACATAATCATAGATAACAATCTTACATACACATACCTTCCATTTTTTTATATATTTCTTGTGAAGATGCTTTCGAAGGATGCCTTTATAAACAGATCATCTACAGTGGATTCCATTCCATTTAAAATTTTTGACCTAAAATTTTATTTGGTAATTGAAAGGTGTATTATTAACATATATACAAGGGTAGGTCCATTAAGTTTCCGGCCTAATCATTTTCTAGGTATGATAAGGAAAAAAACTATATTTCACTTTTCAATATAATTACCCTATATTGAAATACACTTTTCACATTTTTAATTGATATTTCAATCCTCCCCTCCTCCCAAATAGTCAGAAATTTTGTCTGCAAAAACATTCATCACGTCTTCGTAACATGTGCTATAGGGTGGATGGTCAATCTCCTTGAAGCTACATTTCATCACAGCTTCCTTTGCAACAAGAGCTGTGTGCACAAGCGCATAGTCATGAAGAAGTCTCACACCACCACTTAGCTTTCCTCATCTTTTCTCTTTGATGGAAGCACGTATCTGTGCAGTAGGCCAGCATAGTGCTCCCTGTTTACTGTGGTGTTCCTCTTCTTAAAGTCAATGAGGAGTATTCCTTCACAGTCCCAAAAGATTGTGGCTATGATCTTCTTGATTGACTGAGTGAGGTTGTGCTTAGCCAGGTTTATGCCATTCCATTGATTGGCAAGGGATCATATTAGAGGACCATAGTTTCATCTCCTGTAACAATGGTTAGCAGAACTTCTCTCTTGTTGCCAAGGCAGAGTTCCAAAAATGCCTGACAACAGATGACTCGCTGCTTTTGTACTGAGGAAAGCAGTTAAGGCACCCATCTTGCACTAACCTTATTCATGTTTAAATTTCATGAATAATTTGAAGAACTGTTGTTTAGAAAGGCTCATCCTTGCTGCTATTTCTGTAACTTTGAGCTGCCTGTCCTCCATAATTCTCCTTCCACAAGAGCGATGATCTCAGGAGTGAGCACCTCCAAGAGCCGATCTGCATGATCTTTGTCTTCAATGCTTTCTCGACCGATTGGAAAAAATTTGGCACATTCTTTTGCAGTAGAATATGAGGGGATGCTTCCCCAAATACATCATCCAATCGCTGTTTAATTTCCTTTGGAGTAGAACTTAAGAACTTAATAACAGCTCAAAACTCCATTTTGAACATGTGACAGTCTTCTACACGCAGCCTTCTTTATGCAGCTGTATCTAAACAACTAAACACAACGAAGCAGAAGTTACAGCTGCAAGTATTTACTTAACACATAAGGTATGACACCAGATAAGAATTTTGTGAAGGCTATAATCCTTATTGGTGAGGCCGGAAACTTATGGGCCTACTATTGTAGCATTCATCCTCCCTTGAGTTTCTTTAGACTTTTTCTTTTGTGAAGAATTTAATCACAGAACAAAGCTCCAAATCTCTCACTTTTACTGTAAACCAGCATGGCAATGTGCTTTATATCATGGCTGAGGTTGTTAAGTGTAGATTCGTGACTAGCAAGTCTGAATTCGTGACTACAAGTCTGGAGTTCGATTCCTGCCAGGGCCTTCATCTCTGACTGACATTTTTTCCAGGTTTTCCCCAGTCCTCATAAATGATAGATGCCGAGAAGTATCCTAAACTTAGGACTGGAACATTTTCTTCTTTAAAAAAAGAATGTTTTTGAATTTATTGTTTCATCTCAGGCATCACCAGTGTCCACCTCCTGTGATGCCTCAGCAATAAAGCAGGTGTTAAACACTTAAAAAACACCTTGTATCTTCTCAGTTCCACACTTATAGCAAACGGTATCTATGCCTTGTCCGAACCTATATGTGCAAGCTCAGCACTCCAGTAATGATACACCATAACAGGGTAGATGCTTATTGAATTCCCCATGTACATTGCTAGTAGTAAAGTCAATCCTTCAAATTTATGAAGGAAAGTCATTAGGTAAGTTACAAATTGATGTGAGGTACTGCATGTTTGAATGAGACACCTGAGGCTATTGCCACTGCATGGCAGCATTAGTTTGGTGGCAATTGATGACATTTGACACAAGACAATCAATGTTTACAAAATCAGAATAGCAGTGGCATTGTGACGTGCCCTATGAGTGAGTGTACAACCCTTGATAAGTGCTCCAATATGAACAAATAGCATGAAATTAAAGAATATTCATAAAGAAATATTTGCCATCTATGGTGAGAAGTGCCTGTCACATGAAGCTGCTTAAAATTGGGTGCAAAAATTCTCTGAAGGGTGGACATGTATCCAATATAAACATCACTGGTCAATGGAGAGTTAAAAACTTAGTCTAAGCTGATAGAAGGGTAACTACTCGTATAGACATTATAGTCACTGCTATTGGTTGTTCACATGGCATGATCTGCCTTATAATGCATGACAAGTTAGACTTTCATAAAGTCTGTGCACAATGGGTGTCATGCATGCTGATCCCATAATATAAAATACAAAGAATGGGTCTGGGATTACAGCAACTCAATTGCTACCATGATGGACTCTGAAATTTAAGTTTGAAAGTACTTGAGCATCCTCCATATATAGCTCCAACCTTGCTCCAAGCAACTTTCATTTTTGGGCTCTCTTAAACATTATCTTTCAGGTGAATATTTTTCTGATTTTGAAGCTATAGAAAAAGAATTCACCTTCTGGTTCCGACAGCAACCCAAAGAATTTTAAGCTGCTTTATTTCAGATGCTTGTGAAATGATAGACAAGTGCTTCAAAGTACATGGAAATTATAAACAGAAATAAACGTATTTTTCAAATCATTACTCGTATATCCATTTGTAACTTACTAATGACTTACCTGTAAGTTGCTAATGGTATTCCTGAAAAAGAAATAAAACATTTCAGAAGCACCCAAATTTAGGTAATTGCTAATATAATTCAATATATATAAAGTACATTTATTTTCTTAACACGTGAACCATTTAAGATCATGTGACTAAAAGAGCTCTTTTATTATGTTAGAACTATGGCAAGAAAGATGTAATGAAACGGGCTCTACCAGTGGCTGTGAAGTTTCTACACAAGGGCAACAAAGAGCTGTCACGTAATATGTCATCATATTTATCTCTAGCAGCCATTGAAAATGCAGATCTTCTTGCCAAGCATATACAGCTAATTATTGACTCCATTATCTCAGGTATTTGTTTCCTTTTGTATAGTAAAAAATGTAGCAAATGCTAACTTAAACTAGAGGTTTGCAGCCTACATTGCATGATTTATAAATACTGGGCAGCAATCCAGAGTTGTCGTAAGATAATGTTGTCGATGGATAATGCACTATCTCGTGCACTGCTGTGTTTTGTGGGCATAGTATAACTCTGATTTGACTTAACACTGGTATGCCTGCAGTAAAATGCATTATATTACTGTTTGTAAAAATGGCAAAAACATAAAGGAATAATTAAATAAAAAGAGGGATATGAGAGGTGTTCTAAATGTTCTCTGCCTGACTCAGAGATGTCATTAAGGTTGCCAAATTACTGTGATAGTTGTTAGGTATCTTCCTTTAGATGGCGTGCTGTAAAGATTCAGATGTGTAAATACAGTCACTAGTTTGTGTTGATCATGTGAACAAACTAGTGTTAACACTTGTTAGTGTTAACACTTTCTACAAAATGAATAAAACTGAAATATTAGCTGTGATAAAATAGTTCATTTTGAAGGGTTTAACTCCAACAGAAATACAAATACAGTTAGATTCCACATTAAAGGATTCTATCCTTCATTTTTGACAGTTAAAAAGTAGGCTGCTGAATTTAAGTATGGTCATACATCCATTCAAGATGATGAGTGCTCAGGACATCCTAAAACTGCTACAACCGATGAGATTATGGCAAAAATTCACAATGCATACTCATTAATTGCCAATTGAAGGTAAGCAAGTTGGCTTATATTGCAAAGACCTCAACAGGCTGTGTCCACTACATTTTACACAGAGTTTTGGATATGAGAAAGCTTTCCATTCAATGGGTGGTGCATAAACAATAACTAAAAATACATTTTAATGAACATTTTTCAAGAGTGTTTAGATTTGTTTAAATGCAATTCCAGTGAATTTTTGCAACGTTTCATATTATTAGAGGAAACATGCATTCATCACTACATTCCAGAAATGAAGGAGCGGCCCAAGGAGTGGGTGGCAACAGACGAAGGTGCACCAGAGAAATCATAATTAGTTCCATTTGCAGGAAAAGCCATGACTTCAGTTTTTTGAGATTCTCATGGATTGGTGAGAGATTCAAGCAACCATGGAGGAAATATATAATGTGAAATAGTGGCAGAGTAGTTTTAAATTAAATACTAATGATTTAAGAACAATTGTAGTGGTAAACATAAATGTAAGTAAAATTTTATAACCCATATTTAATTGGTTCCTTGAGTTATTGCTTAGTAGAAGGTATTTAGATAGTATAGCAAGTCAAAATTGATATGCAACTTGATGCTAGAGATTTGACCTATATTACATCTCTGAAATATATACACATAGTGTACAATTTTACTAATTTGAAAAATAAAACACTTATGTTAATTAGTAAACATACATCAGGGAACAAAATTTACATTAAGATAAGCTAGGTAACACCTTATTATAAGAATTATCAGTTAAAGTTCATAAACTGGGCTGACAGGTGTAATGCAGATTGCCATATTGGAAGACATCATCACAGGTGTTCCATGGTTGCTTCATACTACAATTAGTGGTCAAAGAAAGCTGCCATTTTTAGGTCATTTGCGGTTGTGCTCTCAGCCCTATTGAAGAAAGCAGAGACATACAATATAACACAGCAATAAAAATAAACATCTTAGAAATTATAATAAGAAGGAATTATGAAGAAAATGTTCTAATACAGATTCTTATACCACATTAAAAATGGATTGAGAAATAGATTTAAGTAAGGAAAAACAAATTTTTATGCCAAGGAGATCCCTAATTCACTTACCTGAACGAACTGGAGGTTCTCCTCAAATGAGAAAGGAACAACTTGCACACAAATGGTTCAAGAGCATAGACAAAAGAGTATGGAGAAAGACAGTTTTATTGTTGAAATCAATACATGTATATTAAATGAGAAAATAACGGCACAAAAGAAAGCAAACTTGTTTGAAATGCTTGGAAAACTTACAAGTATGTATGAGAAAATATGTTGAAAACCAAAAATATAACAGTACAAAAAATTAAAGAATATATCCAAACTCCAGTCAAAAACAAAACTGATGGTTAAAGAAGAGATATTTCAGAAAACAGTACAATCAAAGAAACACACCTTATTTGTAACTTCAAGCAAAGGGAAAAGTGTAAAAGAAGTACAAGAAATTTCCACAAGATCAATAAAACCAGCAGAAGATAAAATGAAGATAAAATATATGAGAAATACACAAAGAAATTTAATTTTGCAGGCAAAGACAAAAGAAGATCTGGCTAAAATATTAGGAAATGTGCAATTAAAAGAACAAGACATCAAAATGAAATTGCCAAGGAAAAAGAATCCTCTAATGAACATGTATGATCTAATAGCAAGATAAGAGGAACTAAAAGACCATATATTTAAACAAAAATTTGAAGGTGAAATTCCCTAGAAATAGAGCAACAGTTCACCATGTTATAGAGGTGTCTCCATAATTGAGGTTTACCCTAATAAAAGCAGGAAGATTATATGTAGGATTCCAATCTATAACAATAAAAGATTATATTGTTGTTGCTAGGTATTTGAAATGTCAAGATTTGAAGCACAGGGCCAAGTATTGCCAACAGGAAAATCTACATGCTCCCACTGTGGAGAGGAAGAGCATGTAAGAAATGAATGTGAGGAAAAAGACCGGGCAGGAGTCTGTGTACCCTGCATGAAAAGGAAGAAAAAATGCCCAGGTAAAAAAGAATGCCCAGCTTATAGAATGTTTTCTGAAAGATTAATTTATAAAACTGACTATGGATTATAAATTAGA
Source organism: Metallyticus violacea (assembly GCA_030762175.1). Lineage (NCBI taxonomy): Eukaryota > Metazoa > Arthropoda > Insecta > Mantodea > Metallyticidae > Metallyticus > Metallyticus violacea. The sequence goes on from CM060836.1 coordinate 23,721,438, forward strand.
AAAGCAAGTGTTACGAAAGAAAAGCAAAAGAAACACACCTAGCAGGCAAAAAAGAAATGCAATTAGAGCATTTGTATAGATGGAAACTAAAAGCCACCAAGAAAGAAGTTAGAATCCAGACAGAAGGAAATCTGATGGAGAAAGGCAATGTTTTGGGCAGTAATGAGAAAGTAAGAAAAATTATTCACGTAGATTATAGCACATTAATATCACATAGTGAATTGGAAGAACAACATGACGGTGTTCAAACTCTTTCAGATAATGAAAAGGAATATTGCAATACATTTATACAAAATGCAGATACTAACGTGGAAAAAATAAATAACAAAGCCGGAAAAAATCTTGGCGTTCTAAAAATATTTTTAAAATAAAAATGAACTAGAATAGAAAGAAAGGGAAAACAAACAAGTATATAGAATTATAAAAGCTAAAATAAATAGGAAAGAACAGGAAGACAATAAGAATTCAAATTGCGTGCATAATCTTGTGGAGGCCAATAAGACCACCTCCTTGAAGAAGGAAGATAAAGGGTTGTCATTTGGAAAACAGAAAACTATGCAGAAATGGGAAGGAGAAAAAGCTGAAGAGATGGAGGATGCAAGTTTCCTTACACAGCTGTCCAACAAAAAGGGGACTCAACAACACATGTTCCGCCAGCATGAAAGTATGGGAGGAGAGGATAATACAGCCCACCGAAATAAAGAAAACATAATAACAAATGTCAATCCACAAAATATTTATAATGAATTCGAAATAAAACTAAAATTAACTAGATTAAAAGAGAGAAACACATTATTAACAGTTCTATGATCAGTGACTAGAAAATTACATCCTAAAGGAAAGTACATAATACTTCATTCCCAGAAGCAGCAGATAAATTATAATTAAGAACACAAAACCTACCGGCAAATACAACAAACTTATGGAAATTATTACAGATGGCATTTAAAAGAAGATTAGAAACTTAACCTGGAAGAATTGTATCAGAATTTTGTATTTAGTTATGGAAGGATAGCGTTTGATTTCCAAAAACCTTGGCCAAATAGTTATTTTCACACTTATCACAATTGGTGGACATAATAAACTTTATAAAAATAAAGCAAATAAATGCCCATGTCCAAATGGCCATGTTGGAATTTAGGAGAACTGCAGTTAGATATTCTTGCATACAGGAACCATATTGTGTAAATGGTAAACCAGCATATATTTCTGTAAACTTTAGAACTATGATTAAAGGAAGCTATGGCACTAATAGTGGTTATTAATTTGGAAATGCAACTGGTGAAATAACTCAACTAAGTGATACACATACAAATTGATAGAAATAGCACTAAGAGGGATACATTATATTTTAGTAAATATATATTTTCAGTTTAGCAAACACACAGAATATAAGAGATATAAAAATGATTATAGTAATTCTCCAGTAATATATATGGTAGATGCTAATGTACATTCTCAATGGTGGAACAGCTACTATAAGTACAAAGGGGAAGAACTACTGGAGGAGGTAATAGCGAAGCTGCAGCTAAATGTACAGAACAAACCATGAAACCCACCTATTTAAGTAATAGAGCAGGAGCTACATCCAATATAGATATCACATTGACAAATAAAAGAGCAAGCAAAATTGTTACAAGTTGGAGAGTTGGTCAATCACTGACGTCAAGTGATCACAATATAATTTATTTCGAATTACAAATTAATACAAACCTAGAACAAAGATGGAATGAGAATAAAAGACCCTACAATATAAAGAAAGCAAATTGGGATAAACTAAAAATGGAATTTAAATTGCCTAGAATGCCTCAACCTCAAAATGACATTAACAATAAAGCATTAGAACTAACCAAAGCCATCCAAAAAGCTATGAAGTGTAACATACCCAGAACTAATAAAAAGCATAACACTTCACCAACATTTTGGAACAATAATCTGTTAAAATTATGTAGATTAGTTAGAAAAGCCAAAAGAATTTATCAGAAATCTATCTTGCCTCAGAAAGAGAAAATAACTTAAATAAATATAGAAAAATTAGAAAAAAATATAAGGAAAATATAGAAGAATATTGCAAAGCTGCATGGAAAAATGTTGTAGAGGTAAACCTTTCCAGCAATATATGGGGTACACCTTACAAACTAATAATGGAGAAATTAAAAGGCCCAGAAGTAATATCTACTCCACATAAAGGGGAGGATAAAATGACTGTCAACTGGATAGACTCTATAAATCTCATACTTCTAAACTATTACCTAATGATATTAAAGAAATTGATAACCCAGAGCACAGGAAACTAAGAAAAGAACTCATTACTATAAAAATAGATGAAGGTGTCATTTTTCCCTACCATAAAGTTGAAATAAGAAAAACTATAAAGGAATTAAAGAAGAACAAATCACCAGAACCGGATGAAATAAAGTTGGAAATGCTACAACAGTTGGAAGATCAGATTACTGCATTATCTGTGTCAGCTGTTTAATAACTGTCTATGGCAGGGAAGAGGGCCTTATTGCTGGAAGGAAGCGAATGTGATCATTTTAAACAAAGGGACTGACAAAGATCCCATGTAATCGAAATTCTTTAGGCGTATTCACTATTAAATGTTTTGGGCAAAATTCAAGAAAAACTATTGAGCAAAAGAATAGATGAATATAGATCAATGATTGGTATGACCACTAAACAGTTTGAATTTAGAAAAGGCAAGTTAACAGAGGATACCATTAATGAGGCAATAGAGACTGCAAAAGCAACTAATAAAAAATATGTAATAATATTTTTCGATATTGTGGGGGCGTTTGATAACTTATGGTTGCCAGTACTGTTTCAAATTTTAAGAAAAAAGAAATATCCAAAACACATCTATAATTTGTTAACAGATTATTGTAAAAATGGAAGAGTGTATGTTAAGCGTGCAAACCAGGTTATTACAAAGGAAATTACCAAAGGATGTTCGCAAAGATCAATTTTAGGGCTGATATTATGGGACATTTTGGAATATCTAATAGAGTAATTAGAAGGATTAAACAGTATAAAAGAGATTATCGCATATGCAGATGACTTACTAATAATAATAGAAGGAAATAATAGAAAATTGAAAAGAGACGGAATATAGTAAATGATCATGTAAACCATTGGTGCGTAAAAGCAAAATTGGAAATAGTCCTCACAAATCATCATATATGTTTTTAAAAGGAAACTTAAAACAGAAATCCGAGTATTAAAATTAATAATAATAATAATAATAATATTTTTTTCTTTATTTCTTTTTTCTGAACTTTCTTCCATAGAAGACTTATAATAATAATAATAATAATAATAATAATAATAATAATATAAAAAGACAAGAAATAAATATCCAGTTAACTGTTGGATGAAAAATTAAACTTTATGAAACATGTAGAAAATACGAGAACTGGAGCAGAAAAATTTTTGTTTAAGTTGGCCAATATTGGACAGAGATATTTCAATATGCAAGCTAAGGGAATAAAAATCTATCATAATAGCATCTTTGCAGCCACATTAAACTATGGAGGAGGAGTTTATGGAGAAAAGGCATGCAAGATACATTTTACATGAACTTTAAGGAGCTGCCAAAGGAAAATTTTATTACTGATATGTACAGGGGCATTTTTCCACGTCCCCAACAATGGGACTGTTAGTAATATTGAGTATATGGCCACATTATTATTTAGTTCAATTAAGAGCAGAATCTTATTGGCTTAAAAAACAAATAGTTAAAAAATAATGGACATTGGTAAAAAGTGTAGAAATAAAAAAGAAATCAAAGATTCTTTATTACAAACATGGCAATTAGAATGGAATGAAATAAAAGAAGGTAGAAGAGTGCATGAAATATTTCCATCCGTAAAGGAAAGATTACAATTTAAGCATATTCATCCCAATAAGGGTTTAGTACATTATGTAACAGGACATGGTTCATATTGCTCATATTTGCAAAGATTTAAATCACAAGCAAACAATACATGTACAGATTGTAACATGATTGATACACTGGAACATGTCTCACTTAATGCCCTAAATACCAGTCAATTGTATCAGGGAAAGTCGACTACTTGCTGGGAAACACATCTGAAACATCATGAGAGATGTAGATGATTTTAGGGTATTGAATGAACTAACAAATAAAATATCATGTAAAATGGCAGAATATATAAACAGCAAAAAATCAAACAGAGAAAAAATTCAAAGGTCTGAAATCATATATTCCCATAGAAGATCCCAGAGAATCGGGGAACGGCAACAAAGATATTTACAAATAGAATTAGTTGAAGAAAAGGTGATAAAGAAGATAACACCCAATTTGAATCATAAGAAGAAAGCAGAATTGACAGAAGAAGAGAATAATGGCAGTTTTTGGGCAGAAAGGAAGCATTTGAGAGAAGAAGAAGTAGACAGAGATCAAAGGAAGGAGAGAAGAGAAGGAAACTGCACTGTCAACACACCATGGTCCAGTATAGCTGCTGCTTGAGACTGGCAGCAACTCCATTGATGTCCAGGTCCTGATGCCAGGAATTCCGGTGGGGAGCAGCCCGGATACTGAGCATTAGTAGAAATGAAGATTGTAGACATTAAATTGGATAACAGTTATAAATTAATTAATTTTAAATGTAATTATTGCTACTGGGTATCAGTAGCAATTGTAGGTGTAATTATAAATCATACTTAAAATAGCTGTAGTCCTGGATTCCAGTACCAGTTTAGTTTATTGAAGTTTTAGTTTTGTTTAATTATAGTATTAGTATTGTAGATTTTAAAATCTGTAGAATTTAAATTGTAATTTAATAATGTTAAATAAAAACTTTTAGAAAGCCCCTCATATGTATTCCTGATTTTTATGTAAAATTAGTTCGTAGGTTTATGAATAACACCCATGAGAATAATTATGCCAAGTAGCCTGTAAATCTCATTCTGTATCACATCTGCCCACTTTTGAATCCTACTTTCAAGTCCTAATTTGCCATTTGAGGTCAGATCTTCCTGCACTTTATGTTCATATACATTTGTTTCAGTAACTATGACAGCTACTAAATCTGCAGTAAAAAAACTTGGTAAAAGATCAATTGGTTGCTGTCACTTGGGAGTTGTTTATGAGGCTGTACACCACAGGTTATGCTACTAAAAACATATCTTTTTGTGCCACAATGGTTTTCGGAACTCCATAATCCTGTATCTGCACTAATAGCTGCAGGAACAAACTTACTAAATGAGCTAAAGGTACACCAATAATTGAAGCCATCATTTGAACTGGGAATAACAAGTTTTATAACTTTGTAATTCCTTGCCAAGTGAACCTTGTCTCAGTAGCTGAAACAAAAATATTCTCAATAAATGAACCCATGTGGTGCCAAGAACATATTCCAGTATCCAGTTGCCTATTTATCCATGTTGGCAGCTGAAAATTGCATAGTTGACCTGAGCATAACAAGCTAACCTTATTGTGTCATGCAAATGCAATCATATGATTCAACCTAGTCTAAATGCACACATATGTACATATATAAAAACCTGCTCTCTACGAATGATAAAAAAGTTAGTATGCAACTCTTTGCATTACATCAAACATTTCTCCCCTAACAATATTAATTAATTAATTATAGGTTGTGTGCTGGCGCAGTTATGAACAGAGAGCTAAGAGCTTCCAATGCTAAACACAAGTGTTAAATTTATGGTAGTAGTGTTAGAGAAAAAAAAAGTAGAGAATCTTTCGCAAATTGCTATCAATGAACGTAAAATACACTCCAAAATAATAATAATAATAATAATAATTATTATTATTATTATTATTATTATTATTAATTCTCCCTCCCTTTTCCTTTTACAAATAAATACAGTAATGCTTGTTGTAATTAGCTCATACTGCATTTAATGTCCTTTAATTCAGATTTTGTTTTATTAAAATATGATTAAAAATAAGCAAAATATAAAGGTTTGTTCTGCAATGCAGAAATTTGAATTATGGGCCATTTAAATCACTAGATTTTTATATTGGGTATCCAGAAGTAGTCAGTCAGGTTTTACATGGCCATCGGGCAACGGGTTAAATTCAGCAGCACACTTTTTAACCATCAAAAATGAAGAGGAAGAATTCTTTAATGTGGAATCTAACTGCTTTTATATTTCTGTTGGGATTACCCTTCAAAACAAGTATTTTATCACAGCTCTTATTTCACTTTTACCCATTTTGCAGAAAATGTGAACATTAGTTTAATTAAGATCATTGTAGGATTGAGTCAAACTATACACTTTTATTGCTCCACTTGTTTATAATATGTAGTACTAGTTTCGTGAACCTTGTTCGTATCCTCAGCTACTTGCTGGATATTTGTTTTGCAGGAATGTGTATTCTGCTCTGGTAGAGGTGTGATGAACTTAAAGTTTATGTTTTCATCCTCTGAAGTGTGAAAGTTCATCAAACTGTCTCTGTAGTTGTAAATGTAGATTTTCTCCCATGTTGCTAATTCTGTAGTTCCTTGTACTGATTTTAATAATATTGCTTCATTCACTATGTCATGGTTTTCTGCCCAGAAATGAGATGCCACTGCTGATTTCTCTGTTTGCTTGTATTTTATGTTCTGGAAAAGTTGTTTTAATTCTGTGCCTATGTTTCTCTTTGTTTTTCCAACATAGATTTTTTCACATTTAGCACAACTTATTTTGTAAATACCTGCTTTTTTTTTTTTTTTTTTTTTTTTTTTTTTCCCTGTGAAATGCTATCATTAACATTAAATCTGTTTACAGGTGCCAACCTGATATTAAAATTACTACATTGGAAAAACAAAGAGAAACATAGGCACATGGTTAAAAGAACATTTCAAAACATAAAATATAAGCAAATGGAGAAATCAGCAGTAGCATCTCATTTCTGGACAAAAAACCACAACATAGTGAATAAAGCAAAATTATTAAAATCAGTACAAGGACCTACAGAATTAGCAGCATGGGAGGAAATCTACATTTACAAGTACAGAGACAATTTAATGAACTTTGACACTTTCGGGGATGATAATATAAAAACTTTAAGTTCATCACAACTCCACCAGAGCAGAATACACATTTCTACAGAATAACAAATTGTCCAGCAGTCGACGGGTAGCTGAGTATGAGAACAATGGGTTCGCAGCAAAACTAGTACTACATATTATAAACAAGTAAGTGGAGCAGTAAGAGTATGTAGTTCGACTCAATCATACAATGATCTTAATTATATGATTAGCTAACTGTACAAGTTACAATTAACAGTTTTAGTTTACATTAGTTTGTTTATATGATTGCCACAAACAGTGACTACACTTATGAGTGGGAAACTTTACATTGCACCATCTAAAGAATGATACTTAACAACTATCATTGTAATTTGGCTATCTTCATGACATCTCTTATGAATCAGGCCAAGAACTTTTAGAATATTCCTCATATGTTCAGTATAGTAATTTCATACATAATTAAACTGAATATTACTTGAAAACTTTTCTTACAGCTATGTATTGATTGTTATTAATTAATAACCTAAATAACAGGCTGAGCAGATAGTTTGTGAACAATGAAGGAGAAATAATATGTTTTGCTGTAGTTAACAAACATGTGTGCTTGTTGGCATAGCATGTCAGCTTTTGTTAAACAGAGATTTATTTGAAAGCATTTTGCTAATTTCCAAGCTTGTATAAACTCTCTCTCTCTCTCTTTTCTTTTTGTTCCAGGAAATTACCCCCTTTGCCGTGTACTGCCTCAGATCTATGCTGTGAATAAAGAACCTATACATGAACATGTCATGGCACTTGTCTCACTGTTACCTTTATGTGAAAATCCTGAAAAATTGGCACTTCTTAGCCTGTTTGCCCTAATAGCAAAGAATAATCCATCGGTATGTGCAGCAGAATTTGATATTATTCAATAATTTTATGTAATATAGTGTACAAAGCAGTAGCCATAAGCAATAATTTGTTTATGTAATGAAATGATAAAGTTCTGCTTACTGTGTGGTCTGTAATATGACATACTCAAAACATTATTAACCACATGGAAATAGTAAGCAACTTTTATTCTGTACTTTTCCAGTAATACTTATGGGAACTACTTGTAGCATTTAGGATATCTTTATTTGTATAAGAATGATTAGAGTAAAAAGGTGTGCATTCAGATAATTACCATATTTTTCTGCAGTTTATTACACTAGTGCATCTCTAATATGCATGAAAGTGCATTCATATATGTGCATACAAGACCATTAATTATTGTTTTATTTATCTGTTTTCTAATTAGTATAAAATTACATGATTTGATTCTAGTGAGGATGACAAACATTTAAAGGACATATTCCAGAGTTCAAATAAATGTTTTTAGTATTATATACCTACCCAAATGTAGGTATACAGCTCATTATATCTACTTTATTTCCTTTTTCAGTGTATATTGACAGTGATATTGAAGGTTTAATCTTGCAAAAGTTCAGAATGACCTCCCTTAACACTACAACACTGTTCAAACCTGCCAGAAGAGAACATTCCAACACACAATAATACATAAATTGTGATCATCTTCAATGCCATGAAATGCATCTGTGATGAACTCTTTTAATTCGTCTGTTATGTGAGGTTTATTCTCAAATATCTTATTCTTCAATATACCCCCAAAAAAGAAGTCCATAGGTGTCATATCTGGTGAACGTGATGACCAAAATGACAAGGTGTCCCATCTTGTTGGAAGTACAGTCCAAGGAGGTCATCTCTGTTTGTGAATTGTGGCAACACTATGTTTTGCAACATGCTTAGAAAACTGTTACCATCCACAGTTGTATCAAAGAAAACCGATCCTATAAAACTTTTGCTAGACATTGCACCTTGGCTGGTTCAGTTGAGATAGTCACCTGAGGATTTATATATGCCCAGCATACACAATTATGTCTGGACTACTTGAAACAGGCTTCATCAGACCAGATGATTTTATTAAGAAAGTCTGGTTGGTAATGAACTTGATTGCACATAATTTCATAAAATTACAGCTGATGCTCTGTGTCGTCCTCCAGAAGACCATGTAAAATTTTTGGATGGTAAGACTTCAATTTCAAATTCTGCTTTTTAAGTTTTGATTGATATGCTTGACTGAGAGGGTTGGATCTAAGCAGATGTTTCTAGTGGGTTGTTGGTCATTGATTGGTTCGTGTAACCAATCAAAGCTCCAAAAGCAACTCCACTATATATACTGCCATAATTTCCATTCCATTATCCAATCTGTCACATTTTAAAGAAGATTAAGTTGAGTACACCACTAATTATGTCTAAAGTTGTGGATGAAAGTTTGGGAAGATGGAGATGAATCCCACATGATCATGACCTTACAGTCTGAAAGATTCAGTTTACATAGTTTGACATCAGCTGTGAAGACCTGCGTTCGATATATATTATGTCTTTTGCCTTTGAAGACGAACACAAGCTGTTTAAAATATAGTGAAAAATAATGTAACTAAGTGTTTTATCTATTTCTGCTTTTCTAGTTCTTGTTATTTTAGTTAAATTTAGTTCCAAGAGCTACTTCATTTTTAATTTTTATATATAAAATATAGGCACATGTATCCTGAAGAGCTAATTTGCTCAAAATATTGTGTTAATTAAAAAAGGCATCTTTTAAAAAAGAAAATTATTTTAAAAAATATGTGGAACTAACACAGTGAAGCCAAGTCATATGAATAAAATCATGTGATATATATGGTACTAAACACTCTTATTGCTTCACTTGCTTGTGTGATATTTGGAACTTGGTCTTCATCTTCGGCCATAAGTACGACTGATTGGAGAATCCAATGGCTCTGTAGAGATGAAGCGCCACCCTGGTGGTGTTTTAATGTACTTAAAATTGGTGTTTAATAACTTTTAAATATCAAAGTTCATTAATCTCTCAGAGATCGATTAATGGTACCATATGCAATATTCACAAGAGCAGATTTGGGAGACCTAGCACAGAAACAAGCCCTGCATCCTCGGTTATGATTTTGGAGCATTTTGAGCACTCGTTGAAGAAATCTACAAAGCAATGTGCATGTGAGACTGGGAATAGCAGAATCAGCATATGTCATATTATTAAAACAGCAAAGTTGAAAAGCTTTCATCCCAAGACTTGCATGCATTAAATAAAGATGCAGTACTGTGATCAGAAAATGCAATACTGTGAGTGGTTTCAGAAAATGGTGCAAGGGGATGAGGCCTTCATAGGGAAAGTTGTTTGGTCCGATGAGGCTTAATTTAAGTTAAATGGAAATGGAACCGGCATAACTGTATCTAACTAGTGTGCAAACAATCCACATGTTATTTTGGAAAATGAAACCTGAAATTAATGGTTGGTGTGGGTTGTCATCTAGGGCTCTAATTGGACCATTCTTTTTGAAGGAACTGGCCCAGTGTACCTGAACATGATACGCACATCTGTTTTACCCGCTATTCATACATTCTATGGAAATGAGGAATTTTACTTCCAACAGAATGATTCACCACCACATTACCACCGAGATGTACATGCATACCTAGATTATCTTCCAAGGCACTGGATAGGACAAAGAGGTCTGATTGAGTTTCCAACAGGTTCTCCGGATCTAACTCCGTTGGAGTTCTACCTGTGGGGAACTCTTAAGAATGTTGTATTATACCATAGAAAACCAGCTACATTGGCAGCACTTTAGGAAGAAATTGAAATGGCATGTGCTGCAATCACTGAGGACACTTTTGCAAACGTTCAATCAGTAGTTCAATGTACTCAGAAGTGTATCAATGCCAGTGGTGGGCATTTTGAGTAACTGTTGTAGCTGTAAAAGATGATTAGTGCTCATCGTTTTCTGTTTGTGTGAATTCAGTTTTGTTATGTTAGCACAGTTTTTTCTTTGCTTGAAGTGTGTATACATTTTTTGGCACCCTCTGTATATATTGACATATACAAGAAGAGATTAGCAATGGGAAATGTACTTTCACCATTCTTAGCAGATATGTACATGAGTTTTTTAGAAACAAAATTAGTTTAGACTTTCTCACGTACATATAAATATGTTGGTATCATTATGTTGATGATGTCTTTGCAATAGTAAGTGAAAAATGGAAAGAAGATACAATTAAACTACTAAACCTATAAGACAGCACTTTTAATTTACAATGGAAATGGAGAACAGCAAGGTTCTTCACTTCCTGATATAAAAATTGTAAAAAATGACAATATACTGGAATTTGGCATATTCATAAAAGATACCCATTCAGGGGAGGGGGGAACCACAACAGTCACAATCCAAAACAATATATATATGAGGTGGTATCCAGAATATTCAGGACTGGTGTTGCCATCTGGTCAAAAACTTACTTTGAGACTAATGACCGCCATAGTTCCCTTCCACATGTATACACCGGTCCCAGTGATTCTGCCATTTTCCAAGTGCATCTAGGAAATCGTGTTCTTTAAGGGTGTTTAGCACAGACAGTGTTTCTTCTTGAATCCTCTCAATTGTGTCGAACCAATGTCCTTTCAACTTGATTTTCATTTTGGGGAATAGAGCGAAGTTGTAGGGTGCCAAATCAGGCGAGTACAGTAGGTGGGGACAACCATTATGTTGTTTTCGTCAAAAAACTGCTGGTGAACAAGGAATTGTGACAGGGCACATTATTGTGATGCAACAGCCAGTTCCCTTATCGCCAAAGTTGGGGCTGTTGTCTCTGCACATTTTCACAAAACTGTCGCAAAATGTCACAGTAGTACGTGGAATCCACTGTTTGATTCGGTGGGATGAATTCTTTGTGCACAATTCCCTTGGTAGCAAAGAAAATGAGGAGCATGCTCTTAACGTTGCGCTTCACTTGTCTTGTTTTTTTTTTTTTTTTGGTCTTGGTGAGTCCAGGCTGTTCTACTGGGAGGATTGTTGTTTTGTCTCAGGGTCAATAAGCTACATCCAGCTCTCGTCGCTGGTGATGACCCTGGACAAGAAGGTTAGGTCATGGGGTACGGCCTGATGAAGTTCTGAGTAAACTTCAACACGATGCGCTTTCTGATCAGCAGTTAGAATCCTTGGCACAAATTTCGTGGCGACACGATGCATGCCTAATTCATCAGTTAAAATTCTTTGTAATGTCCCATAACCAATTCCCACTTCCTCAGCAAGGTCTTCAATGGTTTGATGTCAATCCTCACGAATGAGGTGTTGGACTTTGGCAACAATGTCAGGTGTTGTGCAGCTCACAGGCCATCTTGGACAATAACTGTACGGCTGGCCCTGAACCAAACATGCCATTCAAACACATGCTTTGTCCCCCAAATACTTGTTTAATCATTGCGAGGATCTCCGTAGCATTTTCTCCAACATTTGCACAGAACACACTCTCTGTTCTAATCTTGGATCCATCACTGAATTGCCACAGACTACACACGAGTATCATGAAAAGTACTATAGAATCTCAACAAATCTATCCAGCTTATGAAACTTTAAGCACTCACTCATCAGTTGTGCTAATGTTGCCACCTAGAGATACAAAACTCTACTGCTACTACTGTCGAGATTGGCAGCACCAGTCCCGAATATTGTGGATACCACCTCATACTTGCAATAATCAATAGCCTCACATTCAGATTAACAAACCTACCAATAGTTAAGACAGAACATGAATCTGAATACTGGAAAATAATAGACTTAGCGTAGAAAAATGGCTACAAACAGATCTAATCAAGAAAAAAACAAAAACAAATAAAAGACATCACCACATTGAAAGGCTACAAAGGAGATCATGTACCTAAGAAATTGCATTCCATCCATAGGCACACCAAAAATTCCAGAAGATTTTTAAAGATGCCAACATTATTTTGGCCCCAGTGAAAAATACAGTTTAAAAACTTCCCAAAACCAACATAAAAGAACAAAATTTCACCAGGAAAACAATCATGCATTTACAAAATCAGTTGCAAAGACTGCAATATGAAATTTATAGGTAAAAAACGAATGGTTTAAGGAACACGTGAGAAATGTAAAATATAAACACAAGGAAAAGTCAGCAGTAGCATAGCATTTCTGGCAAAAAAATACATGAATTTCAAAATGAGCATAAGCTCTTAAAAGCTCTTCAAAAATGCATAGAATTATCAGTGTGGGAAAATATATTAAAAAATGAAAGCAAGGAAAAGTTAGTTATTTTGATTTTCAAAACAACAGTAACCCCATATAAAGTTCATAAAATCCAGAGTGACATCTTAATACTACACTGGGAATATGACAGTGTAACCGTGATGATGAAGACAACAGCCTTTGAAACATGTCCCATTAAGTGGAACAAACTTAGTGAAATTTGAGTGATTTCCCCATAAATAATTTATTATATTATGCTATTTTTCATTGAAAATACCTGATATTTAAGTCTATAGTTTGATCATTATTTTTTTACTAGTTATCTAAAACAGATTATATTCTCATTTAAGGTTAATTTAGAAAAGTTATTTTTGTTGTTTATTTGGAAAAATTAAACAAATTATAAATTGCGTCAATTAGACAGTGAAATTTGAAAATTAATAGTTTCTAATTGCTTTCCTTATGTATAAATGCTAGTAAAATTTTTAGATTATGTATTCATTTATTAGTTTAAATAACATACTTTTAAATTCTACTACAAGTATTTTTTACTTGAAAATTGTGTGATAATAAAATAGGAATAATATATATGAAATTTAATGACCCAAGCTCATAATTAAGCTGTTATAAAAGCTGAAATTTATATAAATTATGTTTTTAATGCCAATTTGTAGTTTTATAGTGCATATCATTTACTTTTTAGAGCTTATTGTTTTTTTAATACCTAAAAATGTGCTGTCTGCATATAACAGATAATAAAATGGGACTTTCATATTGCAAATAGTGTAAATTAGTTGAGAAGTAACCTAATTAGCGAAACAGTTCTACTCCACTGCACGACTAATTTTTCTCCCACAATTTTCCAAATTTTCTTCAGTTATATGTTTACGGAATTTCGGAATGTTCAGTTATGTTTGAATACATTCCTTATTCAGTTATTGAAGCACTAAAAATTACAATAAAGAGTGCAAGCTTGTGAATAATTAGAACAAATACGAGGATTATTTGAAAAGTCCTGAAAATGAAGCACAAAATCACAACATAGTATTTTGAAATTATTCTTACTTTTCAGCTTAACCATTCACACTGATGCTGTTTGTCCAATAATGCTCCAAAGCCTCCAGGCCTATAAAATATGCCTCAACTGATTTAAGCTCTTAATCAGACAAAAAGTTCTTTCTACCAGGAATTTTCTCAATTTAGGGAAAAGGTGGAAGTCTAATGGAGCCAATCCAGCATCATAAGGCAAATGTGGCAGTGAGTCATTCTACCAGTTTATTGATTTTCTCTAATACAATGACACGTGTAAGGGCCAGCATTGTCTTGATACCATATAACTTGCTTATTTAATAAAACCAGCATTTTCTTGCATATTTTTATCATCAATAGATCTAAAAAGTTAGCATAATATGCTCCAGTTGGGAGACAGCCAATTGCAGTACACTGTAGGCATCCCACAAAACCAACAGCATTATCTTTTTGGCCAATTTCACACACTTGGCAATTTTTAGCAGTGAAGAATTGTGATGCTTCCATTCTTTAGACTGCTGTTTTGTTTCAGGTGTATAGTAGTGCACCCATATTTCATCATTGGTTACATTTTCAAGCCCAATTCATTCCTCAAAATGTGAAATGCACAATCCCTGAAAAGCTCAGAGCTTCAGCAATATTGTGGACTTTGATAACAAAACTCCTTTGGAACTGCTGCTGCAACCCAAACTTTACAAATACCTAAATATGCATTATTGTATTAAGTGTGCCACATGCTTGCTCCATGCAATGCAAAGTCAGTGCAGTTTTGTATGCTCAGGTAAAAGTTTCTAGAAGAAAAACTGACTGTCCAGGTCCAAAATTTCTTGAATGTTTAGATGCTCCATGGCTCTCTTGTATAATATCATTGATACTTAAACCTCTTGTTCTCAAAGAAAATGATCCTAAAATACTTATTAGTATGTGCTGGCAAAATCACATTTGGATTCCAAATAATAAATTTGTGTTTTAGACAAAAAATTATGAAATTCTTATGAATAAAATCATGCGATATATATGTTGTACTAAACACTCCTATTGCTTCACTTACTTGCGTGATGTTTGGAACCAGTTTTGAAGACCTTTGTCTTCATCTTCGGCCAAGGGTACAACTGATTGGAGAATCTAACGGCTCTGTAGAGATGAAGCGCTGCCCTGGTGGTGTTTTAATGTACTTAAAATTGGTGTTTTCTACCTTTGGAATATCAAAGTTCATTAATCGATCTCTGTATTTATGAATGTAAATTTTTTCCCAAGTATCCAGTTCTATATGTGCCTGAGTCTTGCCATACTTGCCTCCTAAACCCAAAATCGCGGGCCAGGACTGATGGATTTTTTCGGGCGTAAAAATCATAAGTATGGCTTTCTTCGGAAGGGAAGTAAAGTCGTGGGTCCTATGTCATACATTTACGGCATGATAAAGCACCTCAAACCTGAAAAAAGAAGCCTCTGAGCTAAATTTGTCGGCCATTTCACACCTTGAGTTGAATGGGACGCTGATGACCAGGAATGTTAAAGAGCATCTGTAAATAAACCCAATCAAAAAAAAACTGAGTCTCATTTAATAAATCCACCTTCTTCATAATCTCATGGTTTTTAGTCCAAAAATGATATGTCACAGCTGATCTATCTGTCTGTTTTTATTTTATGTTCCTGAAATGCTCTTCTATGTTTGTGCCTATATTTCTCTTTGTTTTTCCAATATAGATCTTTTCACAATCTGCACATGTTATTCTGTTAAAACCTTTAAAACTATTTTGAAATTTTTTCATTGCTTTTGGATGATATGTAAATTTTTTAAAAATCAGTTTTTCTACATCTCCTGATAATGTGGTAGTATCTCTGATAAGTTTTTTCCTTTTAAATCTTTCCGCCTTTTTATGTACCAGATCTTTATTAAAGCCATTTAAAATTGTTTTTTCTTCTATTTTATTGTGTTCTTCTTTATTAAACTCTTCTTTACTAATTGGTAAATTAACCAAACGATATGTCAAGTTGTTGAAAATTGCATGTTGGTGCATTAAAGGATTAAAATCATCTGCCTTGATATGATTATCTGTATGTATATTTTTCTATATACCCCAAAGCTCAGATTCTCATGGTTCTTCATAATTTTAATATCTAAAAATGGTAACATGTTATCATTTTCTATTTCACATGTAAAAGAAATGTTTCAATCTTGTATATTCAGCAGCTTTAAGGCATCATCAATCAGATTTTTGTTTACAATAGAAAAAATGTCATCTACATATCTGTACCAAATCTTAAAAAAGCGTGGAAAGGCAGAAGTAATATGAATCTCAAATGTACTCATAAAGAGGTTTGCCAAAAAAGGTGATAAAGGGCTACCCATAGTAAATCCTGTTTGTTATTTATAAAATTTTTCCCTAAATGTAAAAAAATGATTGATTTATGCAATTTTTTGTGAAGTTAATATATTCCTTTTTATGTATCTCATTAATTCCATTCTCATTTAACCACTCATCTAAATAAAGTAAATTTTTTTCTTTTGGTATACTTGGAAACAATGATGCAAAGAAATTAATGTATCGGATGGTAATAACTTATTTTACTTGGAAAACTTGTGGCATATTAAATTTATCAGTCAACTATTTTGCTGAAAGATATGATGGTGTATTGATATTATTCAGGTTTGTGAATTTAAGGTAAACCATATATCTTTGCTATAACTGGATTATTCTGTTTTAATTTGTTTTTAGTTGTGTTCAGAATAACTGTGCATGTTTGTATGGCATCATTCACTGTTTTACTACATTCTTTCAACGGATCTGATTTGATTTGAACCAATTCTTTTTTATTGAGCGTTGTAGAAACATATTTGTCCTTATCCAGAATTACTATTTTGTTTCCTTTATCTGCCTTTCTATACACTACCTCTTTTTCATTTAGTATCCTATAATGTTTTTGTATATATTAGTTATTAGTGATTTCTTTATACTGATTTCTTTGATAACTATCTGATTTTATTCTGATTCTTTCTTTTTCTTTACTATTTAAGTTGCCCACAGCAACTTCCAAATCAACTATGTAATCCTCTCTTATTGGAATATTTAACACATGTTTTTAAATCTTTATTGAGAAAGGCTAACACTTCTTTATTGAAACTTTTTTAGATAAGTTAACTAGTGGTTCTATTTTGGTTTTGAATTTCCCAAATATTTAATTTTTTCCCGATTTTTATTCCAATTGCCAAATTTTCTTTTATGAATGTTAACTTTTTTCTTTACTTGAAATTTTATATGAAAAGTCTTGTCAAACCTTTCTAGCATTTCTGCTGTCACTCTGTTCAGAACTGTAATGTTGAAAGGCAACTCTTCAAATAATTTTTCTACCACATTCTTCTCACTGTTCTGTTTGTTTAGATTGGGATACACTATAAAAATTGTTTTGCACTTGTTACATCTCATAGAGAAGGTAGGCTATAAATGGAATCACTTTGTTCTCTTTCAGCTACTGGAGCCTAGTCTACCACAGCTTTGTGAATATTTGAGCACAGCATCAACTGCCTCAGCAACAATGCAGGTGTTCCTCAACATGGCAGGAAAGCGTCCACAGTTGCTTGTGGATCATTTAGCCCAGATAAAAAAGGCAGCAGAAAGTCACCCCAACACCTTGTGCTTGGCAGCACAAGTTATTTCATCAGTTGGAAAACTTAGTCAAGATCGTGCTCAGGAAGCTCTAAATTTTGTACTGGAGCACTTGCCAAAAGCAGACCGAGGTAGTCAGGGGACACTGCTTCGTGAAGCAACTCTGCTATGCAGCTCATATCCTGTGCTCTTTACGGAAAAGATGCTTGCCGAGGTTCGTCAGTGTGGCCACAAAAACAATAGGTACAGTATATTTAACACCATATAATTTAAGAATTGCTTTGCATGTTTATTACATATACAGTCCTGTGCAAATTAATTGGAACACAAAAAATCATCAACAATAAATGGTTTCATATTCCTGACAGCACACAACAATTAAAAACACAACAAGCATCCAACCCATCAAATCATTGATGAACATACATTCCACAATAAATAACCAACTTAACTAAAAACTAAATTGGATAGAATACAATCTAGCTCATTAAGATTAATGACAGGAACTATAATAACACCAATTGCTGCAATGCACTGGATAACTAACAACCTGCCAATTAAAAATTAAAGTCATCAACACAGGAATAAATAATTTCATATTCCTGACAGCATACAATGATTAAAAATCACAAGACTTTAAAAAATTACATACAGAAAGAAAAGTTAGACAAAATTTAAAAAATAAGCAATAAACCTGCCATTATACCAACTGACATTATAGAATATATAGATATCAGCATGAAACTAAATCTGGATACAATGGGCTCCAAGGATAAAGACCTACTTGAAGTATTAAGATTGACAGCACTTAGTACACTAAACAGCTATTACCTGTAGTAGCCGAGGATGAGAACAAAGACTCTCGAAACTATACCACATTTTATATCAAGTAAGTGAAGCAATAAGAGTGTTTTAATAAGACATATCATAGAATGTTTGAATGAACTATTATCCAACTAATACATGGAATAAGATATATACAGATGGATCTCTAAAAAATGGAGAAGCAGGCTTTGGAATATACTGTGAAGAATTCTCTGAATATACACCTTTGAGACAGTATGCTAACAATTTTGATAGCAAAATTATGGGCATTAAAGCAGCATTAGAAAATGATACTGTCTAGACCTAACATAAATAAAAGAATTGAAATCTTATGTGACTCTAAAGCAACACTACAAAGTATAATGAATTAAGTAGTTTTGAATAGCTGGAATTTTCACAGTGAAATATTGTATAATATAACAAATTATCAATGAGGGAATCACTTAATAATAATTTGTTATATTATAATGAATTAGTTACCTACTAATGTGTACCATAAATGAAATAAACTATAATTAAGATCATTGTATGATTGAGTCAAACTACAGAATCTTATTGGCTCCACTTACTTGTTTAAATTTAGTATGTGTTATTCACAGACTTATCATCCTTATCATCAACTAACCATCAATGCGGACAAGGGTCTGTGAAACATGTACTAAATTTATGCAAGTAAGTAGGCCAATAAGAGTATGTAGTAGGACTTAATCATACATTAACCTTAATTATATATGATTAACTTCTCTGTACAAGTTCCAAAGAGCATTTCAAGTTAAGAAAATTATATCATACAATCTAGATCAGAAATACAAAAATAGTTTTGTAGTGTATCCCGAGTCGTATTTGATTAAAGGAGAATGAGATTGCTGATATTTTAACAAAAAACAGAAGCGATCATAAAATTAAAACCAACTTTTGAACTATAATTTTCTTCTAAATTGAAATTCATAAAAAGATTAATAACTGAACGAGAACAACATAATATTCAACAAAAAACTTAAAGGAAAAAAAATAAAGGTTTGAAGACTTTCAAATATCTTCAAACCAAGAAAGATGGAGATGCCCAATTCCGCTTAATTGTTGGGCATGATTGCCTGTCACAACTATCTTCGGGATGAAATTAGTCAAGGACAGCCACTGCCCACTGTGTAAAGACGTGAATACTATCTTAAAGAACATCTACTGAAATGCAAGCAATTTGATGGCAACAAACAAATGAAAAATATAAAGTTTAATTTTGTGTCAGAACCATTACAGTGAAGCGACTAATATATTCTTAATTATCTAGTGAGTTGATTTGATAATCTTATACTCCACTTTCCCAGCATACCTAAATGCAAACTTCCAACATCCTTTTGGAAATGTTTACAGTCTGTGAAACTAAGCAATGAGGAGAATTGAGGAATACAACCTATTAACCAAAGTATGTATCAGTCAGAATTTCTTCAGGTTCAATGGTGAATTTTACAAACAAGAAGCAGGTTTAGCTATGGGAAATCCATTATCGCCTTTTCTGGCTGATTTGTGTATAAACAGTTTGGAAATGCACATCACCAAATCATTCCCTACAATTTCCAAGTATGGCACATATATGAGGATGATATCTTTGCAGTCATCAATAAGAAACTCTTTTATGATGCTTTGAAATTGCTAAACCTACAAGATAAAGAAATTAAATTCACTCCTGAAACAGAACAAGGCAACATGGTTCCTTTTCTTGACTTAAAGATTATAAGAGCAGGCAATAATTTGGAATTTGGAATATTCAGAAAGGACATGCAGACTGAGAATTACGTAAAGGCAAGTGGATTCAATTCCATAGCACACAAACATGCAGTTCTCAATAGCTTAGTACATAGACTCATTAACATACCTATGAATGAGTTTGAATACAGCAAAGAGTACTATTATATTATACAAACAGCAAAATGGGTATGACCAAGAAATTGTAGACAAGAAAATCAAGAAATTCAAACAAAAGAAGAGTTTAAAGCAGGTTACAACATTGACAGCAATAAAACAATCTACCATCAACATAAAATTCACTTATCATTCTTGGGCCACCAAAAAATTCCAAAAAATACTTATAGAGTTTGGAATTACTTTGTCCGCAGTGAACAAATTTAGACCAAAAAATGTGTTCAATTCTGATGATAATGATAGAATACCTGAGGAGAGGAAGGCAGGAATGTATAAAATCAACTGTTCTGAATGAAACAACAAAGTATATATTGGAAAAACAAAAGGAAGCGTTGGAATTAGGCTGAAGGAACACTGGAGAAACATCAGATACAATCATATAGAGAAACCAGCGATTGCACATCTTTTGGAGAGATAAACATGATGTAGAAATGGAAGTAAAATTATTGAAATTCGTAGATTGGCCCAAGGAGCTGGGAATATGGGAAAAAATTTATATAAAAAAATGTGAGGTTAAGGTTATGAACTTTGAGATCCCAACAGAAGAGAAATTAATCCAGAAGTTCATAAAATGTCCACGAGAGCTACACCAAGCTTAGTCAACCAACAACGAATTCTACAGTCGACTCACAATTGAGGATGCAGGCAAAAGCCTGTGAAACTAGTTTTGCATAATTCAACAGTAAGTGGAGCATAAGATTATCAATTCTACTCACTACATAATTAAGAAATGAAAAATAATTTGGAAGTTCTTTATTGTTAAGATGGAAAAAAATTATAAATGGCCACTAGCAAACCAATATTCATTAAAGAATTTAATTAAAATATAACAAAAGAACAATTTCTCAAAAACAATTCACTAATAACAAATAACAAAATATGAAAACCATGCAAAATTCCTGGGGGAAAAAATCGACAATCTTTTGACTAAATACTGGCTATGAATGCCTTGCAGACAACCTGTACAAGATAAAAATCAACTAAAGTAAACATTGTGTAATATGCAGTCATTCAGACACATTATGTACAAAGATCATCTATTGGAATGACAAGACTGAATAGTATTACCATTAATAATAAGCAAGGAGAAAGCTCCAAAGTAACAAAAGTAACAACCCATATTGGGATGCAAATCTTCAATTTTGCCATTAGAAATCAATCAACTAGGATGAGCTAAACAGTTTTGTTTATGATGAAAAATCATTGAAGATGAATCGATCAATAGAGGTGCTGACACTGGAATCCATCACTTTTGTTCAAGAGTATATGTTAAAGGACAGATTAAAACTGAAAATAAATCTGTAGGCTTCTATATGAAAAAGGTCAGTGCTGTGATTTCCCTTGGCAGTTCAAAAAGAATATTGAGTTGAGTGTTGTAAAAGGTTGATTAAGTGCCAAACAGGAAGAAAATTCTAGAATCAATTGTAGGAGAGAATGAAACCATTTTCAAGAGGAGAAACCTGATGAAGCACCATCAAGGAAAGTCAAGAGGAAAGATCATTGTCCTAATTTTCTGGGACTGCATTGGAATTCTGTTAATTGATTTCAAAGAGACAAACACCAGTGTTAGTGAATGAATGAATGATTTATTGATCACTAATATTTTTACATTTAGTTTCTTCAATTTTACCTACAGACTGCTGAGCCCTTGTCTTTGGCTCATCAAAAATTTCGTACTGGAATATCCAGAAGACTTGGGCTCCGCTACATGTAAACATTATTTCACATAAAGCCAAATACAAGAAAATACCAGATATTTCCATTAACAATAAGAAAATTCAATCAAAGAAAAACAGCTACAAATTACTCTATAAACTATAAATTAATAGAAAACGTATTCTAATTCAGTGATTCCAAATTGATTCCAAAGACCTTCCTTAGTTTCAGGGGTCGATAGAACAGTAACTATGACAGACATAGCGGAAATGTTAAGCTTATATTAGTAGATAGAATATCTCTCCAAGTTTCATACATACTTGCAGGTGTTGCATGTGTGCTCCTTAGTGATGCAGCAGACATCATTCCTGTAGTTAAGCTCTTACTACATCTGTCCCAACATCAGACGGTCGATACCAACAACTGCATGAGTGATCCTCTCTCGCAGTTGTGCCAAATTATGTGACTAAAGTGGCACGAACACATGATTTTCACATAACCCCATAAGAAAAATCGCATGGGATGAGATCAGGTGACCGTGGATGCCATAGAAGAAGAGGAAGGTCATCTCGAGAAGCATGTTCAATCCAATGACAAATTTCAGCATTAAGGTACTCACCAGCATTATGATGAAAATGAGGTGCAGTTCCATCTTGCAGATAAATAAAGTCCTGCTCTCTGTATGCAGTTGTGACATTAGCCATAGTTGAAGCATTTCAGCTACACTGGACTGGTAACCATTTTCTCTACAAAGAAAAAAGGGCTGTACATTTTTGACAAAGAAATAGCACTAAACATATATTCTTTAGGGGAATCACGGACATATTCTACCACAGCACCTGGTTTTTCCGTGCCTCAAATGTATTTATTGTGATGGTTCACTTTGCCAGACACATGAAACATGGCCTCTTCACTAAAAATCAGTTTCTCAGCAAAACCGTCTTCTTCGAGCTGCTCTTGAAAATAAGTACAGAATTCAAGACGATGATTGTGATCCTCAAGAGTCAGTGCCTACAATGGCTGCATTCAGTATGGTTTCACTTTTGTCATAAGATACACCAGAGAGTTGGCTGCAAAATCTATAATTCTTGGTTTGCGTGACATGTTGACCTTTTGGAGATCCTGACAAATGCTTCTCGTACATGCTTATTGATCTCAACCAACACTCTTGGTCGACTTGTTCTTGTTCATCACATAAACAGCCAGTTGCTTCAAATTTACTGTAGCATGCACAAATTATTTTGGCTACAGGTGGTTTTTGTTGATATTTAGTATGAAATCGTCATTGTACCATCACAATGGACTCACATTTAGCAAGTGGTAACACGCTAGCACACAGAAATCTTTATGTCCATCAGCAAATGCCATGCTTTCGCCATGATTGCCCTCCACCAGCTAAATCTACAACCATGCCATGGTATCTATTACAAATAAAAACTTGGAGAGATGCTCTTTCCATTGATATAAGCATTTCCTCTATGGCTGTCATGGCTTCTGTTCTATCAATATTAAAATGGCAATATTGGGATAGAAATTAAAAAGTAAGCAGTATAGGAATAAATTGTTTCATTTTCCTTACAGCACTTAATGATTATAAACACAACAGACTTCAAAAAATTACATACAGAAAGAAGAGTAGACAAAATTTTAAAAATAAATCTACCTGCCATTATACCAACTGACCCTTTACAATATATAGATATAAGCTTGAACCTAAATCTGGATATAATGGTCTCCAAGAAGAATGACATATCTTTGAAGTATTAAGATTTAGTACGCTAAACAACTGTAATCCGTATTTGAAATCATTGATGTCAACAGTCGATGTTTTAGCTGATGATGCAGACAAGGGTTTGTGAAACCGGTTCTACATTTATAGACAAGTAAGTGGAGCAATAAGAATGTTCATTTCGACTCATTCGTACAATGATTTCAATTATATAATTAGCTTCACTGTACAAATTCCAATTAACATTTCTAATATACAGATGGATCTCTTAAAAACAGATAAGCAAGCTTTGGAAGAATCTGAGAAGAATTCTCTTAACATTCACCTTTGGGACAGTATGCTAACAATTTTGATGGTGAAATAATGTCTATTAGAGGAGCATTAGGAAAAAAAGTTCTGAATAGATCTAAAAATAAATAAAAGCATTGTTAATTAAATTGTACTTATAAAGCTGTAGACAACGGAGTGGTAATATACCCTACAAGAATTTATTAAACTTGTTTATACTAACTCCATTCCCGTATACAAATTAGGACATCTTTTGGAGGCATTCGCATCTCATCAGCTGTTGACCGACTACTGGATTTGGTGACTAGATCCCAAGGTGTTTCTGTGGCGGCCTCTGATGATTCTAGTAGGAACTTACTGAGTTCATCCATGGGCAGAGCATCATCATTCATTTAGTTTTTTCTATTTTTTAAGATGAAAATCTTTTCCCAAGTGGATAGTTCCATTAGGTTGTGAATCTCTTTCAGCAGCTTAGCCTCTGGTTTAATTTTAATTTTGATTTTTGGCCCAAAAGTTAGTTGCCATTGCTGATTTATGAACCTGTTTAAAACAAATATTACTAAAGTATTCTTTTCCCTGAATTTTCAAATTTCTCTTCATTTTTCAAATGTAAATCTGATCACAATCTACAAATTTGATTTCACAAATTCCTGTTTTTCGTTCTGTTAGTATGGTTTCTTTTACTTTACAATCTAATAATTTTTAATATAATATTTGTTCTTTAGGGCTAACATTATGCCATGTTCTTTGAATATTCTTTTAATTTTTTGTGGTAAGTTGGATGATATGTGAAACTTTTCAAATAGTATCTTTCCTTGATGTTCTTTAATGCAAAAATTTCTTATAAATTTTTCTCTTTTAAATTTATTGATAATTTTTATTACTGTGTCTCTGTTGAAACTATTGATTATTCTAAATTAATTATCAGTTATATTCTATTTTGTACTCTGTGTCTGTGAGTGGATTAATTATTCTGTGTGCCAAACTATGAAACACTGCATATTTATGTAGAGTAAGGGTATAACTGTTCTATATTTTGTAATTTTTTATGCATCTCTTTTCTATGGATTCTGAAGTTCAGTATTTCTTCATTTCTTATAATATTTAAAGCTAGGAATGGGAATCGCTCATTTTTTTCTCCTCTTCTATGCTATACTATTATTTTATGTTATAAATTAAGAAGTTTCAGAGCATCTATTGAATGTTTTTTTGATATTATTGCAAATAAATCAATCAAATTCCTATAGCACATCTTGAAAATTAAAGGGAAGGCTTTGGCGATATACAAGAGTAGCCATAAGTTTTCAGCCTTGCCGATAAAGATCATCTTCTTTACAAAACTCTTATCTGGTGTCGTACCTTATCTGTTAAGTAAATAATTGCAGCTGTAATTTCCACTCCACTGTGTTCAATTGTTCAGATATAGTTGCATAAAGAAGGATATCTATAGAAAATTATGACATGTTCAAAATGGAGTATCGAGCTGTTATTAAGTTCTTCACAAAAGGACTCCAAATAAAATTTAACATTGATTGGATGGTGTATATGGGGAAGTATCTCCCTCATATTCTGTCGTACAAGAATGGGCCAAATCTTTTCAATGGTTCAAGAAAGCTTTGAAGACAAAGAGTGTGCAGGTCAGCCTTTGAAGGTACTCATTTGTGAAAATATTGCTCTTGTGAAAGGAGAAATTATGGAAGACCGGCAGCTCAAAGTTACAGAAGTAGCAACAAGGTTGGGCCTTTCTAAAACAACAGTCCTTTGAATTATTCATGAACATTTAAACATTAATAAGGTTAGTGCAAAATGGGTGCCTAGACTTCTTTCCTCAGTCCAAAATCATGAACCAGTCATCTGTTGTCAGGCAATTGTAGAACTCTGCCATGGCAGAGAGAGAGAAGTTCTTCAAACCATTTTTACAGGAGTTGAAATTATGGCCCTTTACTATGATCCCTTGTCTAAAAGAGAATCAATGGAATGGCGTAAACCTGGTGAAGCACTACCTCTAAAGGCCAAGGTAACTCAGTCAACCAAAAAAATCATAGCTGTAATCTTTTGAGACTGTGAAGGAATACTTTTCATTGTATTCCAGGAGAAGAACACCACAGTAAAGGGGAGAGTCTATGCAGGCCTACTGCATAGACTATGTGCATCCATCAAAAAGAAAAGGCAAGGAAAACTGAGTGATGGTGTGTGCCTTTTTCACGACAATGCATCTGTGCACACAGATCTTATTGTATAGGAAGCTGTGAAGAAAAGTGGCTTCAAGGAGATTGACGATCCATCATACAGCCCAGATCTAGTTCCCGGTGACTATTTCCTCTTCTGAATACTCAACAAAGACCTTCGAGGAAGGAAATTTAAGTGTGATGAAGAAGTAATGGATGCTGTTTATGCCCATTTTGCAACAACAATTCTGACTACTTTTTGCGAGGGGGAGGGATTGAAATGTTAATTCAAAGATGTGAAAAGTGTATTGCAGTAAAGGGTAACTATATTGAAAAGTGAAATACAGTTTTTCTTTATCGTACCTAGAAAATAGTTAGGCCGAAACTTATGATCTACCCTCATATATTTCAAATGAGCTATGAATAAATCTGCTAAACAGAGACAAAGGATTTCCCATCACTAGGCCCGAAACTTTTTTGGTAAAATTTTTGGTTAAAACGAAAGTTTTAATTGAACCGAAGTTTTGCTGAATGCATATGTTAGTAAGTTTTAGTTAGTCTTCTGTTTCTTCTATTTGTAAATTTAAGGAGGTCAACCATTTCTTAACAGTTGCATGAACTTCTCTTGCTATGCTTGGGAATAAGGCTTTTGCTTAAAAGACACCATTATATCTCCTGTTGCAATTCTGATACTTTGAAATTTATCAACTAAATCAAATGAATTTTTGATGCTCAAGCTTTGAAATTTTTAAAAAAGTTGAAATTGTCAATGAACTTTTTTGCTATTTTGTATATGGGTGAATTAATATATTTAATTATTGATATCATTATATTGACTGACTTCTGCACAACATTGTAGCCTATTTTGTATTACCCAGGGGACACCACGTGGAGGCAGGCTACTTTAGCCTGGGGATAAAGGGGGCAGTGCTATATTCAAAACCAATAAAGCCCTGTGGATTAAATGTAAAATTAAAAAATATCAAAATGACAATGGAACAAAAATATCAACATAATATTTAAGTGGAAATATCTAATAAAAATTATTCTAATATAAAAGAAACAGTACAAAAATAAAAAATCCATCAAGGAAGGAAGCAGTGGCTCATTTTAGACTGGCAACTGGAGATGATTGTCTGGTGGAACATCTACACAGATTTGGTTTTGTGAATGGTAACACATGTAAGATCTGCAATACTGACAAGATTCTAAATGGAGAACATCCATTGGAACGGAGGAAAGCTGCACCTAACGGGAAAATATACAAATTATATTGGCTGGCCAGGGAAAAATTGATGGATCAAAATCCTGCACATTAGATCAACAATAACAACATTATTGATCTCATGCTGTTATCATTTTTATGGATTTTAGGAAATGCATAAGAGCAATCCAGTACTACCTAGAGTTTGTGCACTTCCTAAAATCTTCAAACATCTTTTATTCAAATGGAGAAAAATTTAAGTTGCCCTATTTTGCTTAATTGTCAGGCATGATCACCTGTCAGAACATCTCTTCAGAATGACATTAATTAAGGACAGCTAATGCCCTTTGTGTAAGGATGTGAATATTGTTCTAAACAAAGAACATCTCAAATAAGTGTACTTACGAAGCTGTTGACAATGGAGTGGTATATATATATAAACAATGTATACAGTTTTTTTCACACTAACTCCATTCACTTACATAAATTTGGAACATATGTTTCGGGAGCGATCCCTCCCATCTTCAGCCTGTTGACAAACTGTTGTTAAACGTGGGGTTGAGTCTCTTGATGTTCTTGTGGCAGCATCTGTTGGTTCTATTAGGAATTTGCTGAATTCATCCAATGGAGGGATATCGAAATTCATCAAATTATCCTTATTTTTTGTAATGAAAATGTTTTCCCAAGTGGAAAGTTCTATTGCATTATGAAGTTGTTTAAGTAGTTTTATCTCTGATTTAATTTCATGATTGTTATTCCAAAAGTGCGCTGCTATTGCTGATTTATCAATTTGTTTTAAGTGAATATTTCTGAAGTGTTCTTTTTTCTGGATTCCCAAATTCCTCTTCGTTTTTCCAATGTATTTTTTGTCGCACTCTGCACATTCTATTTCGTAAATACCTGACTTTTGTTCTGTTGGCATGTAGTCCTTTACTCTGCAACCTAATAAGTTCTTTATATTAAAATTGTTCTTTGGAGCTAACATAATTCCTTGTTCTTTGAATATCTTTTTGAACTTATTGTGATAAATTGGGTGGTATGTGAAACTTTTGAATTTGTACCTTTCTTTGGCACTTTTAAGAGTGGAAACATCTCTTATTGCCTTTTGTTTTTTGGTTTTATTGATGATTTTTATTACTGTGTCTTTGTTGTATCCATTAGTTTCTCCTATCTTTATGATTTGTTGGTATTCCAATTTGTACTCTGTTTCTGTGAGTGGAATGTTAACTAATCTGTGTGCTAAACTATAAAGCACTGCATATTTATGTGGAATGGGGTTAAAACTGTCATTTTTTATGTAATTTTCTGTGTGAGTATCCTTTCTATGAATTCCAAATGTAAGATAGTTTTCATTTCTTATGATTTTTACATCTAGGAAGGGGACATATCCCCTTCTTTCTTCCTCTATGGTGAAATTTATAGATTTGTGCTGCAAATTCAGAAGTTTTAGTGCATTCATTGTATGTTTTTTCGGAATTATTGCAAATATGTCATCCACATACCTATACCATGTTTTGAAGATTAGAGGGAAGGCTTTGGTGATATGCATTTAAAACGAACTCATAAAAAAATCTGCTAGAAATGGAGATAACGGGTTTCCCATAGCTAGTCCCGAGACTTGTTGGTAATATTTTTTATTGAAAATGAAGTAATTTTGTTCAATGCAAATGTTCGTAAGTTTTATCACGTCTTCAATTTCTTGTGTCTGTAGATCTAAGGATTTTAACCATTTCTTTAACATTAGCATAAGTGTATCTTTTGGTATGCTTGGGAATAAGACTTCTACATCAAACGATACCATTATATTTTCTGCTGTAATTTTGTAATTTTGTATTTTTTCTACCAAATCTTGTGAATTCTTGTGAATCCTTGAAAAAATACCAAAGTTTGAGTGTCAAAAATTCACAAGATTTGGTATTATTGGTATATCTTTAAATATTTTTTGAAATTTATACATCACTGTTGGGTTATATGTGAATATTTAAAGATGTTGATATAAAATTGGCTCCCACTAATAAATTTAGTCTAAACAACGTTCTGAAAGACAATACTACAGATAATACTCCAAAGGAGAAAAAAATCAGGAATTTACAAGATTTCATGTGCTGAATGTGATAAGATCTACATAGGAAAAACCAAGAGGAATGTGGGGATACGTCTTAAAGAACATATGAGGAATTTAAAATACAAACAAATAGAAAAATCAGCAGTGGCATATCACTTTTGGACCGAAAATCATGATATAAAGAAAAAAGGTTGAATTATTGAGAGCTGTACAGGGACCAGTAGAATTGGATATTTGGGAAAAGATTTACATCTACAAGCATAAGAATCATTTGATGAATTTTGACATTCTGAAAGAAGAAAATATAAATTTTAAGTTCATAAAAGTTTCACCAGAGCGGAACATTGCTTCTGATACTACGCAACAACAACCGTTCACAGCAGTCGTCCACGGCCGAAGATGGAGATAACATATCTTTGAAACCGGTTCCGTATATATTTAAGGTTAGTGAAGCATGAAGAGTGTTAAGACGACACATTCAATTCACATGAGCTTCACTGTGTTAGTTCCATATTAAAACTTTTTTAAAGATTTACAATTTTTAAAAAATTTTGATTGTTAGAATAAGCTTGTATAGGTCCCAAATTATCCATGAAATGGTTGGAGTAGTTGAAGTCAAGATGTTGTATTCAGTAGAAATTTGGGGAGTGACTAAGAGATGGATGAAGATAGAGGGGTTACACAGAATGTTTTGTAGAGAAGTGTTGGGATTAGCAAACAATTTTGTGAGGGGGATGAGTTTAGTGGAACTTGGAAGTGTAGTAAGGAAAAGTATAATCATGGAGAGAATTTTGAAGTATTGGTATGGTGGCCTCAAATTTGATGATGATGATGATGATGATGATGATGATGATGTGTTACAAATATGTTATATATCAAAGAGGGTTTCTGGGAAGGGAGGAGTTGATATGGGGAGATGGGGAAGATGTTAGAAGAAATAGGAATGGGGGATATAGGGAGACTGGGTGAAAGCAGTGTTAATCAGAGGGCAGAGGATATTGAGAAGCTGGAAATCTGGGCTAGTTTAAAAAATAAAAAAGTTCCTTGGTTATATATAAAACAGTTAAAAAGAATCGGGTTGAGAGAGATACTTTGAAATTTGTGATCAAAATGGAAGGATGGGTTGGCATGAATGCGTATTCCTAAAAGGATTGAGAGTGAGAAACAAGGTGGAATGTATTATGTGTGGAAAAGTAGATAGTGTGGTTCATTATTTATCTGAGGGTGAGAAAATTAAATGGTGGCGAGATAGTATATGGGATGATTAATGGGATAAATTACAGAAAGATATAGTAGTAATAGAAATGCTAGTGAACAGGAAGGGGAAAAAAACCAAATGTTTGGAGAGTTTGTAGGAAAAGTAAGGGGAAAGTGGTGGGGAAGTATGAAGAAAGAGAAAGAGGCTAAAAATAATGAAAATGTGATTTCTTACGTACTCGCAACCTGTGGTTAAAATATGAAAGAAATCAGTAATTGTATTTTAGAATCCATAGTATAGATGTCAAAGCAAAGGATATATAACAAATTGTAATATTTTAATATTTTAGGTAGATTAAAAGTAAAACTACTTAAAATCATGTCAACACATTAAAACACTCTTGACGTTCCACTCTTAAAACTTTTTTTAAAAAAACTAGAACATGTTTTATAAGAGATTGCTCACATTGTCAATCATGAACGACTAACAAATCAATCTAAATTGGTGGTGTAAGTGACTGCTCTGGTGGTCTATTGATGTACTTATACAAAATGTTGTCTGCTTCTGGGATATTGAAATTCATGAGTCTATGCTCATATTTTTTTATGAACATTTTTTCTCATTTACTGAGCTCCTTTGGGTGTTGCACTGCTTTTAATAAAGTGATATCCTTCTCGATTTCATGGTGTTCATTCCAAAAATGTGCTGCAGCCACTGATTTTTCTATTTGTTTGTATTTAATATTTCTCCAGTATTCCTTTAATCCAATACCTGTGTTCCTTTTTGTCTTGCCTATGTACACTTTTTCATAGTCTTTGCAATTAATCCTATACATGCCAGAATTTTCTTTGGGTCTGGGGTCTGTTTTGTTTAACTTCAACAGTTTGCCAACACTGTACTTATTTTTAGGTGCTAAAGAGGTGTACTGTTTGAAGATTTTCTGAAATTTATTATGGAGGTATGGGTGGTAAGTGAAATTCTGGTAATTTTTTTTTTCTGATAAAGTACTAAGTGTGGTAATTTGTTTAATTTTCCTTTTTCCTTTGAATCTTATTATTTTTTGATCAATCATTTGTTTGTTAAATCCATTAAATTATGCTGCTTCTATTATGAGTATGTATTCCATTTTATACTCTTCTTTATTTAATGGTACATTGACCAATTTATAAACCATGCTATAAAAGGCTGCTGTTTTATGAGGTCTAAGGTTAAAACCATGAACTTTTATATAATTGTCTGTATGTGTATCCTTTCTATAAATGCCAAATTCCAGTATATTATTGCTTTTTATTATCTTCAAATCCAAAAAAAG
Source organism: Metallyticus violacea (assembly GCA_030762175.1). NCBI lineage: Eukaryota > Metazoa > Arthropoda > Insecta > Mantodea > Metallyticidae > Metallyticus > Metallyticus violacea. Next base: position 23,753,542 of record CM060836.1, read on the forward strand.
GTAATGTACTATTAATTTGGGTTTCCATAGTGGAATTAATCATGGGTTCTTGCAAATTTAATAGTTTTACTGCATCTTCTATGTATCTGTCCTGTACAATGGCAAAAATATCATCCACATAACTATACCAGATCTTGAATATGTATGGAAAGCTTGTGTGATGTGTGTTTCAAAGAAACTCATAAATAAATCTACCAGGAATGGCAAGAGAGGGCTGTCCATTGCTAAACCTGATTTTTGTTCAAAGAACCTTCCTTCAAATGTAAAGAAGGCCTGATCTAAGCATAGCTCATACCTCATAATAAATTTCAGAAAATCTTCAAACAGTACACATCTTTAGCACCTAAAAATAAGTACAGTATTGGCAAACTGTTGAAGTTAAAGAAAACAGACCCCCAGACCCAAAGAAAGAAAATTCTGGCATATAGGATTAATTGCAAAGACTGTGAAAAAGTGTACATAGGCAAGACAAAAAGGAACACAGGTATAGGATTAAAGGAACACTGGAGAAATATTAAATGCACACAAATAGGAAAATCAGTGTCTGCAGCACCTTTTTGAAACAAACACTATGAAATCGAGAAGGATATCACAGCAGTGCAACACCCAAAGGAACTCAGATGTGGGAAAAAATTTACATAAAAAATATGTACATAGACTCATGAATTTCGATATCCCAGAAGCAGACAACATTTTGTATAAGTTCATCAATAGACCACCAGAGCACTCACAATCACACTGCCAATTTAGATTGATCCGTTAGTTGTTCATGGTTGACAATGTTAGCGAATGTCTCGCGAAATATGTTTCAGTTTTTTTTAAAAAGGTTTTAAGAGTGGAATGTCAAGAGTGTTTTAATGTGTTGGCATGATTTTAAGTTTTTACTTTTAATCTACCTAAGATTTTAAGATCGTTTCACTGTGCTGATTCCTATATTCATCATTAATTATTAAATTGTAATGTTGTTTGTTAATAAAATTCATTCATTCATACTATTGCACAACATATGTTATATAGTAAGATATATAATGGCTAGCATCTCTGAAAAATAAATTATGCATAAATCACCCTGGTGGGGGAAATATGCTAATGTGGAATTGATCCTGTTTTGATAACAGAACACATAAGTCTGAATTAATAATGTCTTCACTTGTTTCCTGTTATTTTAACTAAATTTTATCTTATTGCAGCAATATATATCAATATTCAAATTTCAATCAATTTATTAATATTTTTTACAATTGGGTCTATTGAAACCAATTTTTTTGGTTCTAGTACTCAGGTAAATCAGACATCCGGAGGAGTTACAATAGTGAAAGTGGGTGGTAGTCGACCTGATCTTCAGCAACAATCAACAGCACCTCGCCAACCAGATTCTGGTTGGTTGAATCGTCAGGAAGTGAATCGGTTGGTAATAAGTCGGCCAAGTAGAAGTACTGGCAGGTTACACACTTCGGCTGCCCATCGAAGTATGACAAGACTGAACATAGGTGAGTTTATCCTACACTAACTCCACTTACTTACGTAGCAATATGACATGTTTTGGTAGCTCTTGCTTTCATTGTCAGTGTTGACTGATTATGAATTGGTGCTGGATCCTTAGATGGTTTTGTGGCGGTCTCTGATAGTTCTAGTAGGAACTTGCTGAGTTCATCCATGGGTGGAAAATCAAAGCCCATTATGATTTTCTTATTTTTTAAGATAAAACTCTTTTACAAGTATATATTAGCACTGCATTGTCCAAGCTTTGTAAGTACAATTTATTCACTTAATAGGAGAGTTTCTTAGCATCACATGCTTTGTTTCTACTGTATGTGTAAATAATCTCTCATTGAAGTCTTGAAGAAAATTTCAATCCTGGGAATTCTTAATTCTCACAAGGGTTGCATATTAGGCTTCCAGAACATGTGCTCACTGCTTGGAGTTTTGCAGCTTGGCCAAGGCCAGCTTCCCTCCCCACTCCACTCATGGCCATCTGCCCTCGTGTCCTTGAACTTCTAAGCAGTCACTAGTCTACTTTCATTTATGTAGAGGCAAGACAACTGACTGTAGAGCAGTGTATTTTTGTGTGTAAATGTTGTTATAAATATGAATCAGTTCGTTGCATTTATGAGAAATTTATTCATAAATTCCCTGGACAATTGCTTCTTTCTCAAACTGCAATTCATGATCTTTTGAATAAATTTGATGCTGCTGGTTCAGTGCAAAATAAGAAACACACGTGAAGATGAACACTTTTAGCAGAAGAGAATTAGATGAAATTAATGCAAATCTTAAACAAAATCACTACTGAAATTAGCACAACAAGTTGGGGTTTTAGTGTTTTCTGCACATTAAGGGTTGTTTGAATAGTTTGGTGAAAATGCAAGTAACAATTATTTTTTTGTAACATACTTTATTTCTGAACATAGTCTCCTTCGATGTCTATATATCTGATCCACAAGTTCTCTCTAAGAAAATAGAATCTGACTTTGCATAATACTTATTGACAGCAAGATCACTTCTTCATTTGATAAAACTTTCTTCCCACCCTGCCAAATTTCAAGTTTAGGAATAGGAAGGTCACTTGGAGCTAAATCTGGAGAATAGGGATGAGGAATCAATTCAAAGCCAAAATCAGGCACTTTGGCCATTGTGACTGCTGCTGTGTGGGCTGAGCATTGTCCCAGTGAAAGAATACTTTTTATGTGCCAAACTTGGTTGTTTCTTCATTCATTGCATGTTTAAAATGATGCAATAATTAAGTGTAATAAGCCCCAGTTATGGTTCTACCTTTTTCCAAGTAATCTATCAGGAATATACCCTGGGAATCACATGAAACACTGACTGTCGCATTTCCAGATGACAAAACACTTCTTATGCTCTCTATCCAGCCTTTATCCATTGTTTTGGCCACTGCTTTGTTTCCAGAGTGTAATGGCACACCCAAGTTTCATCCACAGTTATGAATCAGTACAAGTTCTGCAGATTGCGATTAAACAGTGTCAGAAACTGTGATGAAATTTTCTTTTGCATTTTTGGTCAACAGTCATGGCACCGAACGCACATGCAGCTTTCTCATTTTTAATTTTTTGGCAGGATATTGAGCACTTATTCACTTTAGATGTGTACAGTTTCAGCCATCTTGCATTAAAATATGGATTTTTTCCAATGATTTCTTTACGGTGGCCTCTGAATTGGGTGGCTGGAATGTGCTTTGTCTTCAATGTTTCTTCTACCCTTTTAAACTTATTCATCTAGAAATAAAATGTCTCAAATGACAGTGTAAAATGTTTAATAATTGCAAAATTTTTTTTTTTTTTTTTTTTTTTTTTTTTTTTTTTTTTTTTTTTTTTTTTGCTAAGTACAGCAAATATGACACTCATCACTTTAGATAGTTTTCAGCAATTAACTGAACCTCACATCTGGTTGAAAATTTGTCTAAAACCATTACAAGAATCACTTACCAAAAATGGTACTGCTTAATGGAATTTTGCACCTTTTCATGGAAATTTACCACACTTACCAAATAACCCTTGTACAGCAACAAAATTATTAAAACTCAATCCTCACAAATGTACATGTATCCATTGTGTATGACAAGGCAATACCCTATTTATTGTGAGTGGTTTTTTCTTCAACATCTAAAGGGTTAATTGACCCATAACGTGTTCTTTTCAGATAATACATGGTTCCACCAAAATGGTCATGTAAACATTCAGAATGCTAGCTATTAGTGTTTGGTATGTGATTAGCACAAGACACATAAGACGTGGCAAGTTGCAAAACTCCATGCGAGTGATAAGGGCACTCTAGAAGCCCTGTATGTTTCTTAGCACACAATTTCTATTTATGATATTGCTAAATTTTTCACTGCTATATGTTATTGTATATTTGCGTAATCCATAGTTGTAAGTCTTAGGACTCTTTGGAACCTATATAAAAGAAATAAATATAAACCACGACTTTAGGCACATGCT